>CM059186.1:120761213-121473713 GCA_030323885.1 Branchipolynoe longqiensis | reverse complement strand
CTGAATACATGTCAGGTATTGGAAATGGCCATAAGACACTGCTGTGTGCCGATATGTATGAACGACTACAGAAATTAAAGTAATAAAATTTGAAGATATTCACTTTTGAAACTATCATATTTATTTTTGCATACCTTTTTTCTATCTATTGGTTAATTTTCATGAAGATTGAGTGATGATCAGATGCATTTCAGTAGGCGATGTCAACAAAGTCGCTCACCCTGGTTGCCAATCTTTTCTTAATTCAAAATTGCATAACTTTCTTTATATATATATTTTTTTTTTTAAATATATTTTAACCCTTTTAAAGTTTTTATTAATTTGTAATTACTAAGACTAGTTGTTTAACTGTGTTACACAGATAACTACACTGACAGTGCTGCATGGTACATGCTACCACCATAAATATGCAGACTTGAAGTTGACAGTCACATTGTGGTTAAAGAATGGGAAAATCACCATGCAAGGGTCACCCAATCTTTGTGAAAATTGGCCAATAGATAGAAAACAGGTATGCAAAGATGAGTATGGTAGTTTAAAAAATTAATACCCTCAAATTTGAGTGATTTCGAGAGGCTATGGTCGACGAAAAAGTATTCGCATCACTTTTCATACAGCGGCGCATCGCAAATGCGTATGTGGCCTCGGTCTGGTTTCAACATGGCCATGGCGTGAATACCTGTCAGCTGCGGCGATGCTACTCTTGGCAGAGCAGAGGTCAACTAGGGGGGTCAACTGGCTGGCTCGAGGCACAAGATTGCTCTGGCAATTGCTAGCGGGCATTCTAATAATGACATCACACACCCTTAACATGGGGCTTGGCAGATTCTTCAAAGGCAGCTTCTGCTAAGTAAAGCAAAAAACTAATCTAATTTACTTGTCTCATCTATATTCGCCACCGGGCACGGTGGCCGAATCGGTAAGAGCGCTGGGCTGACTGGCTGGCTGTGGGGTGGTCGTGTGTTCGAGCCCCGACCGAATCAAACCAATGACTTACAAAATTGGTATGTGTCATTATCTAGCCTGGCACTCTGTATTACTAGGACAAGGAAAGGATAGGCTTACTCAGTACCAGGATAATGTGGCTGAGTGAGATATCAGGTCATGGTCCCAACAACCAGTCAGGACAACACTATAAAGCCGTCATAGATGCACTCCATTCACAAGTCGGTACACAACCATATAGGACTTGATATGTTACGAGAACACAAACCACTAATAAAGAAATATTTACAGTTCCTGTTTCTCTAGACAGGTGACGGTAGTGAGAATATTATATGACCTTGCACACGAAATAATCATAAAAACTACTCCTTCTCAACATAAATATATTATAAATAAGATTCGCAACCGGGCTATTCAAAATTCGGGTGACATGCGCGTGCGCCTGTAGGATCACGGGGGGGTTTTATCATATTGAGATCACTGTAATTTGAGTGAAATAATCGGCGTTCTGTTAATGCAACCGAACGCTGGTAACAGATGCCTTACAAAATACAAGCGTTAATTCGGAGAAACCTTTTCTGAATACAATGGCGGAAGCTGTTCCAATGCACTACCCATACTGCACTGCTGTATGTGTACCGACACATTTGCCAAAGCTGGATGTCAACACCATGTGCAGCTGTGTGACACCTCCACCTCTTCACTCAGAGCGGATAATGCTTACAAAGTAAAGCTTGTTTTATTCAACCACGCCTCTAGAGCACATTGATTTTTATCATCGGCCATTGGACATCAAACATATGGTCATTCTGACATATTTCTTTGGAGGAAAGGTGCTGCCACCACATACGCTACTCTTTCCAATAAGCAGCAATCAGCCTTTTATATGCACTTTCCCACAGACAGGACAACACATACTACAGCCTTTGATGAACCAGGTGTGGACCACTGGTTGCATAGTGCTTACAGGTTACAACCAGGAACACCGCACACAAGTGTGCGAATATTAAAGTTACACAGTCTGAGATGAATATATTAGGTTGATTGTTTTGATGTCTTTTAGTACTTCTTACTTTAGTTTGAAGTAACTTTTAAGATATTTAAAGTGCAAACATGCCAAATTAATTTTGGAAAGCACACCGAAACTCAGACACATTAGCTTTTGTAAAAACAGCTTCTATTAAATTGACCTCCCATGTTGCAACAAGCGCTGAATGTTAATTTGTATTTAAATTAGATTTGATTCAAATCTAGATAAATGTGTTGGTCTAAAAAATGTGATGCCTTCATCGGGCTATGCAGCTTTAACTTACATTGCGTAGATTTGAACTGTGTCTGGTTCTGTGAGTCAGTTCTGTGTCAGCTGATTTCCAAAGTAGGTATGTAGGTCTATTCTAGCTCTGAAAGGCTAATTAAAATCACCACCGGCGACAGTTGGCCCCAGATAAACAGAACAACGATAAGACTGACGTGGTTGAGAAGAAGGTATATATTCTCTGGTTGACCGTCCTGACGGGTCTATAGGCATACAGTGCTTAGAGCCCCTCACAGGGGCGCCAGTGTGGCACCAGTGTGGCCCATGCTGTACTTCACAGAGTCAGTTAGATAAAGGCACATTGAATATACTATTACATAGGGAACTGAAGATAGATAGTGTCCTCGTTTATATTCCCATAATAGATTATAGAGCACACACACATATATATATATATGGTTCTAAATAACTACTTACTTATAAACCAAAGTAATTTATTTCCTCTCAGCAAAATATGCAGCTTCAATATATTGAATTGACCTTTGTTGCTGTTGCTATGCTGGCGTTGCTATGGTGACATATCCGTGTGCTATTGTGAAACAGCGACATGCGTAGTAGTAGCCTTCGTGTCTATTAAAACTTTAATACAGCATAACCCACTCAAAGTATTTGATTTTCGAAACTAAAGCAATCATTTAGATTTGATTCTATATATCCAACTTAGATACAGGTGCATTTATTATAGATTTGTTGTTGCATAGAACTTAAAGGGAATACTAAGTCAATTTAACAGAACATGTTACTGCTAAAGTCTATGGGACAAGACATGCACACCAACATTAATTTTGCATGCTTGCACTTCAAATATCTCCAAAGTTTACAATTTAAAATAAATTTTGTGGAGGTGATGAACATGGGAAATATTGCTCTAGAGCAGGAATCGAACCCACATCTCTTGCATTCCGGGCCAGTTTGTTAACCATTACACCACCTAGGCTCCCTACTATTATCAGACTATTCCCACCCAACTGTCTATTTGGCTCTTTGACTGAGACGTCAGTGCAGACTACTACACTTGTGCCAGTAGAATTGTAAGTTTTTTAAACGGTCATTAAATGCTTACAATTACACACATACAGGCAATGCATGTACACAGGGTATGTTCAACAACCATGCAGCGCGTGACTTGTACAGGATCCTGGTCACAGCAGCAGTGTCATGGGAGTGATGAAAGCGTAAAATATTGCACATAGAGTGGGAATCGAACCCACATCTCTTACATTCCTGGCCAGTGTGCTAACCAATACACCATTACACTCCCTGATGTCATCACCCTATCCACGCCTACCTGCCTATGTGGTTCCTTACTTGAGAGGTCAGTGCAGACCACTAATACAGATACATATAAATATATATATATATATAAATATTCATATACAAATATTATATATATCATCATCATGCTGTCGGTCGCGATGCGACAAAGACTGCCTTCATTACTTGACTGCCGCTCTCCATTTAGCTACATTTCATGAAAGCTGCCTGCAAAAGTGTTGAAGTGCTGCTGGCTTTTGCAAGTTACCAGCGGCACTCTCTCGGGGAGCAAATAGAGGTTTCACACCGGCAAGAACATGTCAAGACAGGCGCAAAACTATTTGTCCCTGCAGTGGCTGGTCGGGAGATGTTGGGAGTTCCGTACATCAACCGCCCTTAATGCTGCCACAGTGACATGGTTTTCTGTTTAGGGTTTGTTCCCTTGCCTTCGGTTCTGTCAAGAACCTGTACCACAAGGCAGTGGTTTACAACTCTGCAAGGCAGGGGCGTCAAACTCCCTGAGGTATTGCTATACCTGCAATACCTGCATATATACAACGTCATCATTGACCCTGACTCATGGTCCCGGAGCCTGACTTCCCAATGGGGCAGCGCTATGAAGTCACCATGAGTGCGCACACTCACAAGTCGGTACCCACCCTGATATTTCCTTAGATGTTGCCAGGACGTAAACCTCCAACACCCAACCAACCAATCATTAAGCTGTCGTAGTTTACAGACGCCGGGGGCCGTAGGCGGGGACGGGCTACCCTGGGCCCGTATGCATGACGCGGGGGTAGCGCTCTACCTCTCGGGGTAGTGGGGATTTCCGGGGTAGCGGCGAAAAGTTGCTATGCATGTGTCCGGGGTAAGGCTACCCCAGGGGGGGGGGGGGGGTAAAAGTCGGGTAAGCTACCCCTACCCAGTAGCAGGTATAAGGCCGGGGGTAGGGACCGACTCGGGCCAAATCTATTGAATGCGATCATATTTAACAGAATTACATACGCAATAAGTGAAATTTGATCAATTTAACCCTAAATTCAAACTGTTATTAAGGCTACCGCCGCATTGGCGGCGATATTAATAGTGTCGAATCGACGAATGTAAAGTAAACAAATCGCCGCCGCCACCTCGACGTCGCGTTCCATATACCCCTGTCACACTACGACGTTTCTCTCCAACGCGCGGCGACGTGTGTCTTTTTTGGCGAAACGTCTCTGTCTGTGTCTCTGTCTGTGTCTCTGTCTGTGTCTCCGTATGTGTCTCTGTCTGTGTGTGTCTCTGTGTCTGTCTCTGTGTCTGTCTGTGTATGTGTCTCTGTCTGTGTCTCTGTGTGTGTGTCTCTGTGTCTCTGAGTGTCTGTGTCTCTGGCTGTGTATCTGTCTGTGTCTGTGTCTCTGTCTGTGTCTCTGTGTCTCTGTGTGTGTCTCTGTGTCTCAGAGAGAGAGACAGAGGCACAGACACACGGAGACACCGACAGAGACACCGACAGAGACACATACAGAGACACATACAGAGACACAGACACAGACTCGACGCTTTAATTTAATTTTCAACCCTGACGGGTCGCCGGTGAAAAACGTCGTAGTCTGACAGGGCCATTACTGGCGGCGGCGGCGGTTTGTTTACTGTACATTCATCGATTCGAAAATATTAATATTAATATTGTCGCCGTTGCGGCGGCAGCATTAATATTGCTTCGAATTTAGGGTTAATTTCATGAAATATCACTTATTGCGTATGTAATTCTGTTAAATATGACCGCATTCAATAGATTTGAGCTTAATATTTGCCTACAAACACAGAGGGATTTCCCAAATCTATAAATAACTACAAGGGTAGCTACCTCCTCGCCGCTTTGGCTTCATGCATACCCCGGGACCCATTTCTTACCCAAGGCGATAGCTACCCCGAACTCGGTCCTTACCCTCGGGGACGATAACTTACTCGTCATGCATACGGCCCTGGAGGTGTACCCTATGAGATTTGTCCTCCACCAACACCCCCATTTGCCACAATGACACATATAGAAACAGATCACTGAAGCACATCGCCACTCCTTGCAAATACTGCGGTAACCAAGGAGAGTGCAGGCTCCCTGCAGTTATCACCAGTGCGCAGGTCCCGTTTTCGTCAGCAGCATCCGGAGTAGATGGATACGTGGCAAACATTTAGACATTCCCGCAAGGTCGCTTCTTGAATGGTTGTTGGTTGTTGCAGTGTTATGTCCTGGCAACATCTAAGGTCATATCAGGATGTGTACCGACTTCTGACAGTGCACACTCATGGCGACTTTATAGTGCTGCCAAACTGGGAATTCAGGCCACCGACACCATGACTCATTATCACACTCAGACACATTATCCTGACACTGAGCGAACCAGTCCTTGCCCTATCCTATTAATGTTGAGTGCCAGGCTAGGAAGCAACAAGTATCAATTTGATAAGTCATTGGTTTGACTCGACGGGGAATTTAACTCCCGATTTCCCGCATGGGAGGCCTGTGCTCTACTGATTCGGCCAATGCGCCCGGTCATGAATAGAGTGTAAACTAGGGCAGGGACACCGCGGGGATAAAGCTCCATAGCTAAGTGTCATGTCACGTAGGGGAATGCAGTGAAGGTCACAGGTTTGCACTGCCTCCCTCTAAAGCCCCAGTCACACCTCACCGGATTGGGGAGAAACGGACAGAAACTGAAAAAGTCTGTTTTGTGTCCGTACAAGTTTTGAACATGCACAAAACTAAGAACGGGTGCCGCCGGACTGACGTCTACGGTTCTTGTCTGGTTTGAGTTTGTTTCGTCCGTTGGCTATCCGTTCATGTCCTTTTCATGTCCGTTCGTCCGGCGGCCTTCGTAACACTTTGACACATTTTAATACATTTTGATACTTATCACCACCGGACTAGACAATTCTGTCCATTGCTCAATCCGGTGAGGTGTGACTGGGCCTTTAGGAAGCTGACATGAACGGCTAACAATGGGGAGATGCAGGCTGTGCAGGTTATGCGCGGTAGCAGCACAGTCTTCCAGTGGGGTAGCAGTATATAGTTGCCAAGAGGGTGCACTGTCATAAATGGGTACCCGTCCTGATATGACTTTCGATGTTGCTAGGTTGTAAAGCCTCAACAAAACAGCAAGACATTATTCGGTCCGTTAGTCTCATTAAATACCCCACTTAAACCAATGTTGCAACATACAGTATAACCCCGATAAACCAAACTTGAAGGGACCATAGAAATTTATTTGGATTAACCGATGATTGGTTTAACCGAGCTTTGGCTTCGACTTTGACTTGGCTGTGGCAAAAACACGCGGGTGCATTATGAATGCAATATACAATGTATGTGGACACTTTGATTATTGTTTTTTATGTATATATACAGTATAACCCAGTTAAACCAAGCTCAGTTAAACAAAACGATCGGTTAATCCAAACTTTCGGCGGCCCGGCAAAATACTACCATTTATCATGGTGAATAAATCCAAAGACAGGGACAGTACTCATAAGAACTCATAAGCACTCGTTATTAATATTATCGACAAGGGCCCTCATATTGGCCTTGTCCAACTACCCCCCCCCCCGACCCCCACCCCACATCGACGCCGGGTAACTTCGCCTAACAAGTATTACAAGCGAGTTCATTACGAGTCACCGCCAGTGTTACAACCCGAGTTCCCAACACTTCGCCGGTGGAAACACGAATACAAAGCGAGGTAAAACTGTTTCGCACAATCAGCATTTCGAATATAATTTATATGCACCTCGGCCCCGGACAGTTACACTCCGCTCCCAATACACCCGCAATAAATACCATCCGGCTATCTTAAATGGATTGTAATGTCGCTAACTTTATTTACCATGGACGAATCAGACGGTTAGTTTACTCTATCTAGCCTGACCGGTACAGTGAATTAGCAGACCCTGCGCATGCGCACCGGCGCAGCGCTATATAGTATTAGGTTACTGTGCCGCAACGGAGAGACGCTACGTCCCGAGTTGGTGATATCCACTGCCAATCGCCCTTGTTCCGGAGGAGCTGATAATCGTGCTTATACTCTATGTGTTAGGCTCTGAACATGGGTCCATTCAGTACCTGCTCATTTAATATTCATCTAACCACTAAATGGTCTACATTTGAAAATTGTATTACATATATTGTACATATATTATTATATATTATATAATATATAGGTTGGTTGGTAGAGTTTTACGTCCTGGCAACATTTAAGGTGACATCAGGATGGGTACACGACTCTTGACAGTGTGCACTCATGGCAACTTTATAGTGCTGCTCCAATTGGAAATCAGGCTGCCGACACCATGACCTGATATCCCACTCAGTCACATTATCCTGAAACTGAGCCAACCAGTCCTTGCCCTATCCTAATAATGCAGAGCGCCTGGCTAGGAAGCGACAAGTATAAATTTTTTAGTCATTGGTTTGACTCAACCATGGGTTCGAATCCCACGATTTACTAAAACAAGAGACGGACGCTCAACTTATTCGGCCATCCCGTCTATATAAGCACGTTCTGCCACCAAGCAAGCATTTCGCATGAGCAGGATAGGGCAAGCATCAGTGGAATGAGACAAGAAAAATCAAGTGTTGATTGAAATATCCCCTATTTAATCAACAAATGTCACGGGTTTTAAACAAAAATTTTTTTTTTTAAATTGAGCGTAACTCGACTGGAGTTTAGCAAAGATTACATCGCAGTTGGAGGTCGCGGGTTTGAAATCCAACCGAGTCAAACCGATGGCTTCCAAATGTATAGTTGTCGCTACCTAGCCCTGCTGCTTGGCATTAATGTGACATGGTAAAGACAGGTTTGCTCAGTATCAGGATAATGTACCTTAGTGGGGATATCGGATAATGATGCTGGCGACCCGGTGTCCCAGTGTGGCAGCACTGGAAAGTCACCATGAGTGTGCACTGTCACAAGTCGGTACCTGTCCTGATATGACCTTAGATGTAGCTAGGACATAAAGTTCCAGCAAACAAAACAAATGCACAGACACCAGATCATACTAACCATAGTCACAATCTCAACTGGACGTTGAATAGAGTGCACGCAAGTAACAACACAGCACATTATTGACTCGGCATAAAAAAGGGAAATGGGAGGCTCAGTGTCAGGATAATGTGACTGAGTGGGATATCAGGCCATGGTGCTGGCTGCCGTGGATTTGAATCCCACGATCCACCAAAATGAGGGACGGACGCTCAAATCCTTCGGCAACACAAAAGCAAAATGAGAGGCGCGAAATACAAAGGTCCTGAACACGCCATTCACTATATATATGTGTGCCAGTGATGCCGGCAGGGGATCATGCTGGAGCACTATCAGGGGCACTAATGAGAGCGACGACTCGCATTACTGCTCATATAACGAGTAGGTATGGAGAGGGCAGCCTTCATCTTTCCTACATCATACCAGTCGTCGTCTCAGAGGTGCACCACAGTCTACTCACCTCTCACCATCAGTTGGAACTCCCAGTAACTATATGGGAGATGAGAGGATGGGGGTGATGAAGAGGGAGGAGGACAAGGAGGTGGGAGGGAGAGGAGAAGAGGGGAGAGGGGGAGAAGGAGGAGAGGGGGAGGAGAAGGAGGAGGAAACGGAGGAGTGGGCTGGATGTGGAGGAGGGTGGATGAGGGAGGGGGAGAAGGGATGAGGGGGAGGAGAGTGCGAGGAGGAAGAGGAGGAGGGGAGGAAACTGCACTGACCTCACAGTTAAGGAGCCACATACGTATGATTGGAGGGGAGGGGAGGAGAGGAGAAGGGAGACGGAGGGAGATGGGAGGAGAGGAGAAGGGAGACGGAGGGAGATGGGAGGAAGGAGGAGGGGAGGGGTGAAGAGTGGGAGGAGGGCAGGAGGAGGATGCAGTGACCTCACAGTTAACGAGCCACGTATGTATGGTTGAGTAGCATAATTGCATCAGAGCCTGCGTAGGTCGCATCTTACTTGCTAGGATGCTCGTTCCAGAATGACAGGGATGTGGGTTCGAGTCCTGCTCTAAGGAAAGCACTGTGTGTTACCACACACGCGATACTAGTGTGCGTAACAATGAGTGGACGACAACTAGGAACTTGACTTAACATAGTTTATAAAGTTAGGCTACGCTCTAGAAACATAGGACACAAGATAAGTATGGGTTGATCAGTTTATTACTAGACCTTGGCTAGGATAACTGCCTAACCGGTTAAAAGTCTGAAAACCCGGTGCGAACTGGCCGGCTAGGGGGGCGCAGGGCACGAACACGCAGTGGCGCTGCAGTAGCAGGCGGAGGGATCGATCCCATCAGGCCGTATTATGCCAAACCACATTAACTTTCGTTGTACACAAGCAATCTACTGGGCAGTAAATAAAGTCGTACAATAATAACGAATAAACCGCTCCGCCTTTTTATACAATGATAAGTGATTATCATGTCCATCAACGTGTCCGACTGGTTCCCCTCTTCTGCTTCACAATTAAGGCCGAATAAAAGTGTTCTTACTTTAATCTTATATCTCGATTTATTATTTTAGATTCCTTATTGAGATTCACCTTGTATATCTGGCATACTTTACATTTGTTCACATACAATTTGATGCTTTCATTATCTGATTGTGCAGCTTTTAACAGAGGCCTTACAAACCAGCTAATTTGTTGTAAGGTGCAATTTGATTGGTGATGGACGGTTATTGGTTAGGGAAACGCTGCTCTGTGAACAGATCCGACATGCGCAGTATGCTCACTAAGTTCCTACGCATGCCCATTGCACCCCCATCCCACTGCCCCCCACCCCACCCCTCCCCCGCCCCCTGGTTTTGCCTGACTATGATGGACGCGGGTCCAGATGATAACGCTAATGTGTGTACCGAAGTGATTCATATGCGAACCATGGAGAATCGCCAGACGTGTTCTCATCGTAAGTACAGGTAATTGCATAATTTGTGTGCTTATTTCTTTCACTGTATGTCCTTAAGTGTTCTTTTTCCTTCAAATTCATACTGCATTTAAAACTGCATTGGTTGAACCATTGACTGGATCATTATTAAAGAAGCATTAGTTAAAGCTGCAATAAACAAGACAGTACGGCCAAGTGGGGTTACCATTACGGGAAAGGCAGCACTATAAAGCCACAACTTGTGCACACTGTCACAAGCCGGACCCTAACCTTGGATGTTGGGTGAATGTAGAACCCCAACAAAGCCCGTGACGCGCTCTAATGTGTTTTGCTCGGGCGGTGCAGTGTTTGGGAGCCGGCCCACCTCTCACCACCTGGTGGACCAGCGGAAATCACCTGTCAGGCGGTGTTGTGTTTGGGAGCCAGCCCACCTCCCGCCACCTGGTGGACCAGCGGAAATCACCTCTCGAGCAGTGCAGTGTTTGGGAGCCCGCCCACCTCCAGCCACCTGGTGGACCAGCGGAAATCACCTGTCAGGCGTTGCAGTGTTTGGGAACCCGCCCACCTCCCGCCACCTGGTGGAGCAGTGGAAATCACCTCTTGAGAGGTGCAGTGTTTTGGAGCCCGCCCACCTCCCGCCACCTGGTGGAGCAGTGGAAATCACCTCTCGGGCGGTGCAGTGTTTGGGAGCCCTCCGACTTCCCGCCACCTGGTGGACCAGTGGAAATCACCCCTCTGGTTCCCAGGCTTTGATGTGCCACCAGGCAATCAGGCGCCATTACAGCCGGCAATTAGCTGCACTAGTGGGTGGCTGAGTGATCGGGCGGAGGGCTAGCATCTCAAGGCACTGAAGCAGGCGCCATTAAAGCTGAACAGCCCAATGTAACCATCTAATGCGTCAAACCAAGACAATTACCTGGGATTAACCAGACAGGATGGCCGACTGAGTTGAGTGTCCATCTCCCGTTTTAGGAAGATCGTGGGATTCAAACCCACAGGTCCGAACCCTGGTCGAGTCAAACCAATGACTTAAAAATTGATACTTGTCACTTCCTAGCCTGGCGCTCGGCATTTTTAGGATAGGGCAAGGACTGGTTGGCTCAGTGTCAGGATAATGTGACTAAGGGGCATATCAGGTCATGGCGCTGGCAGCCTGGGGCAGCACTATAAAGTCAGCATGAGTGCGCACTGTTACAAGTCAGTATCTCTCCTGAAATGACCTTAGATGTCGCTGTTGCCAGGATGCAAAACTCCAATAACCAACCAGTAGCCTTACTTGGGATTTTATTCTACATATCCCACTCAGTTACTACTACTAGTGGCTAAGGACAGGAAGCATGCTTCTATTCGCAGTCACAGCACAGTTTGAAAGTGATTGTATATATATATATGGGTTATTCTCCAAAACTGGGCATCACATTTTTGGTCTCCACGTTACGATGCTGATAATTATGTCTTTGTTTTATTGATAGCAAGTCAAATGATTATTGTAGCCTGTCTATTAGGTATGTTAGCAGTTCTATATGTATTAAATTTATCCCACAAAAGATATCAAAATTATAATTGTATGATTTTGCGCTTGAGTGAAAATTGACACATTGACACCATACATGTAGCAACACTTTTTTTCAACTTATATATCAACTTTTTTCTTGTAAGTCATAACCATGTCTGCTTAACAGTAATCAATCAAATCTTGTTTGACTATTTTGTATATGTTAAAATGAGGTTTTGGATGTGTCTTTCATTTTCATGTTACACGAGTGATATTAATGTATTGCTCAATTTGTATAAGATCTAATTCAAAAAGTGAAACTCATTTTTTTCAACTCTGACATGTGCACAACAAGCAAACCTTCATAGGACATTGGATTAGGCTATTATTTGGAAGGATCTTTGCTATTATTTGGAAGGTTTTCACTTTTGGTTTCCATGTCACACTTTTGTGCCCAGTTTTAGAGAATGACCTATATCTCAAGCTAAATAAAAGCGTCAGAAGAGGAAAGATCGTCTCCTTCACCCACCAGACTATTTGACTGCAGCTACTACACACACACACCTCCAAAATGCACCTGCACATTCCGAGCATAAATTGGACTTATTAGTAATCGAGGAGTTTAATGAGTTGCTGTCATCATCGCCACCGATACACAACTAAGAAGATACAGGCGCACTCATTGAACATTTATTGCAGTTTTCTGCTCTTCTGTTAGGCTGCTATGTCTTGAAAATGGGCTACCAGTGTACAGCATTTCAGCGTGCACACCAAAATTAACCCCTTAAAATAAATAATAGTTACCTCAAACTGAAATAAAATACATTATAACTATCGACCTAGTATATTAATCTAAATTATATGGCTGAAACTGAAACCTACCGGACTATGTGCAACTTTAAACCTGACTAACCACGGCTTAATCCATTTGACCTAATTTCCAAGGTAACCAACGTAACAGTGATCGATTATACTGACTATAAGCCTCTGCACATGGCAATTAGGTTGTTGCCATCTGCTGTCCTCATTAAAACAGTTGGTAGCATATTTAGCGGCAACAGATGATGAAACATGGCAGGTGCACTTGAAATGAAACGTAGGCATTTGCTGTGATTAAGCTCTCTGGCGAACTCACTGGTTCATAATCATAGCATCACACATTTCTCACCACCAACAAACTATCTATTTGGCAGCTGCACAACCATTGACATAGCGACTGGTGCCTTCATAGTGTTGTCCTACTGGGATACCATGCTACCGACACTATGATACGATATCCCACTCAGTCGTATTATCCCAACACCGGGCCAACCAGAACTTGATCTATGCTGGTAACACTGAGCACCAGGCATGGTAGCTACTTGCTTCTGTACACATTTACATTTAAGACCAGTTACACATCTGCACCAGTAGATAGCTTAATTCAATGCAAATAACTGTCTGAAACGAGCGAAGACACTCATTTGGGTTCATTGCTGGGCACAGGAACCGCGAAGCTGCTGGGGCTTCCCACCCAATGACACTAAAGGGGGGGGGGGGGGGGGGGTAGCTGCCGCAACCCCACCTCACAGCCAATCACAACACAACCCTGATCGACCAATCAAATCACAACACTATCCAGAGACCATCTCTCCTACACAAGGATGGTCAGTCTGCAACAGTGCTCCGGACTGACCACTACTACCTTTTCTTCACCCACCCACATCAAACGAATAAACAAAAAATGATGATAACAATCAAAGAGAAAAATGACAACAATTGACACCCGAGCAATTGACATATCACCACAAATTCATTATTGTGCATTTTACTTGTTAATTAATATGTTATATTGTTTCTTAAACTGCTATCATGTTCTTATGTAAATGTTGATTATCTCATTGCTATTTGTCCGCATGTCACATCTCCCATCTCACACTCATATGTTATCATCGGTGCTTGACCTTATGTTGGCCTGGACCTCCCAGCCATCACAATGACTCAAATGTAATGCTGCAGGGAGGCATGCTCTTTTTCCCACTTCAGCTTCCACATCGTTTGTTCCCGTGGGCAATGTAAATCTATGTAACGTACACAGCCTGGCGTTGCTTAAGCCATTTTAGGCAGTTCAAGTCGGGAGTATTCCTTGATGAACAGACAAAATCCTTAATGGGGCTGAGGTAGAGGGTAAAATACATTGTGTTGTGTCAACTCACGTGAAGTTTCTTGAGAAGTATACCGTCCGTTTGGGTGGTTCCGCTCTGCTTCATGGATTTCCAGAACTGTTTCTGGGCAGAGTATCGGTTCATAGGGCACATTTTGAAAAGGCAATCTGGAAAGAAAACGATTAGCAGTAGTTAAAATCGAGAGACTCAACAGAGACAATATACAGGAATAGATAACTCATCGTGGTACATCCACACCAAACGACACTCGGCCTTTATCTATCTATCTATCTATCTATCTATCTATCTATCTATGTATCTATCTATCTATCTATCCCAAACTCGTCGTCCTTCCAGTGGTTACACTGCCCGCCATGCACTCAGCCCATTGCCATGCACTCAGCCGAATTGTGTAGGGTATCTTTTAGCTATAGACAATAGACTACATCACGGTTCTGACTGCGCATGCGCTGAAAATGGCGTTGGGAGCAAAGCAAAGGCGTACGCCCATTGAGTTTGGCGATACGCGTAGGGGAAAACTGGCATTTTATTCCAAATAAATAGAAATACATAACAATTTGGCATAAACATGGATGGAAGGATGCAATATAATAATATAATGAATATGTTTAAGACACAACTCTCCATAATTAAGCATTTTGAGCTAAGAAACATACAATTTCAGTCACTTTACAGGCTGATGTTCACATCACCATTGATTAGCCAGAAGTAATTCTTGTACTAAATATTAAAATGTCAAATGTGTCAACAAAAACTTGTTTCAAAGAAATATATAACCAATATCTGATTAACCCTACTCATTTTCTATTTTTACATATGTCATTAACCATAGAATATAAATAAAAACATGAATAAAATAAATAAAACTGACTCTGGCTATGGCTCTAACACTAGTCTGAGTGCCTAGATTTGTCTAAATCTAAATGCACATGGCATAAGATGTGCTGGTTATATTGATGTAAATGCAATGCTGGATAAAAGATTAATATCTTAATTTATTATATATATTATTTTAGTTGGTATTCTATGTTTCAAACAAGAGCTGAGATGAGCTGAAACTAGCACATTTCATAGCTGCACCCAGTGTATTAGCTTGTGCCATGTGCTTCTCGCGGCTTTGTTTTGCTCTGATGCATCCCACAATGCACCTCGACGCTGGAACCATGATGTAGTCTATTATGGTGATCTGTGTAACAGCAAGAGCAATTCAGGCTCTCTCCAAATGTACTTACTGATTTGACTGATACTTGCATAGAATGAGCTAATAGTAAATATGCTAAGTATTTATTTTCACAGCACTGAATCTTTGAAAAAATAAAATATAATAATTATTCTTATGTAAAAACTTTGTTGAGATGAGGTGAAATCACTACAGTGTAGTTAGTAGTTTGAGCGATAAATAATAAGTCAAATATTACCCAGTAATCGTTGGGAGTTATAAATTATCATTATGCTACCGCGTGTTAGTGTTCTGGCATGCTATCATGGAAAAACCTTTCAGGAACCATTAAAAGAAAATATTTATGAAATAATTTATTATTTGAATAAAACAGGTTTTTTTTGGCTTCCAACTTTGAACTTAAAGCTGCATAGTCCGATGAAAGTATCCAATTTTCAAAACTAAACACTTGCCTAGATTTGATCTCACATGTGCAACTTAAATAACTAGTGCACTTATAATTGCTCCACAGAAGGAATGCTACTGTATTCTCATGGGTTAGTACCCACCGCACTTGGCCAATATTTCGTAAATGCCCACCCCTTAAATGCCCATGTTTGGGTAAATGCCCACCCTCACTTCAGTGATTTGCCAATTTAAATACCCAGGGCGGTAACCCATGAGAATACGGTAAGTCAAGTTAACTGAGCCTGCACATCTGAAGCCTATGGTATCCTGCATTTCGAAGTGCATGCAAAGTTTTTCATGTTTTCACTTCAAATATATCCAAAGTTAAACGTTTAAAAGAAGAGTTGCTTCAAACTATAATAGATCATAATTATCAACCATATATTTTTATCTAAAAGAAATATGCAGGAGCTCAAAACCATTCGATTATGCAACCATTAATTGTGACACATATTTTAACTTAAAGTCGTCAGATATAGTCCATTGAGACAATGAACAAACTGAAAGTAACGTATGAATTATGTCACAGGTGGGATTCCCACATCACATGACCTAATATGGTTCTCCACATGATCAAATATAGTTCCCGGTAGCCCAGGGAACCCCTTTAGGTTCCACTTGCACACTAGCCATTGCAACACTCTCCCTCCACATATTCAGTTACACAAACTTAAAAGGTGTGCTAGGAGAGCATTTTTCGGAGAACACTTCCAGTCTCGGCAGCCTATACTGGGTCCAGTTTAAAAGTCTCAGTCCAGTATCCAACATTTGAAATTCTGGTATACAGCAACACTCCACGTGAACCGGCATTTAAACACATCGGGTCACAAACAGTGGCCCGTATGCATGACGCGGTGTTAGCTTACACTCGGTGTGTTTGCGCTAACACCGCTCCTTGCGTACTGAGCTTTCGCCGCTAACCTAGAAATCCGCGCCAAAACCAGTTTTGGCTCGCTAACACCGCGTCATGCATCAGTCACAGCATCAGCTTATATTCGTCAAGTAACCATGGTAATTAATAGCTGCAGTGTCTCTTTGTCTCTCTGTCTCTCTCTCTGGTTGAGTTAACCAATGACTTAAACATTGATACTTGTCACTTCCTAATCAGGCGCTCGGCATAATTAGGATAGGGCAAGGACTGGTTGGCTCAGTATCAGGATAATGTGACTGAGTGGGATATCAGGTCATGGTGCTGGTGGCCTGGTCTCCCAGTGGGGAAGCACTATAAAGTTGTCATGAGTGCGCACTGTCACACGTCGGTACCCGTCTTGATATGACCTTAGATGTTGCCAGGACATTGAACTCCAACAACCAACCAACCAGTGACCTTCCCACTCCACCCATCCCGCATCCAAATCAAACACAACCAACACTGCACCGCGTCTAGGCCTCCCGTGCTGGTAGATCGTGGGTTCGTACCCTGGTCGAGTCAAACCAATGACTTAAAAATTGCTACTTGTCGCTTCCTAGCCAGGCGCTCGGCATTATTAGGATAGGGCAAGGACTGGTGTGCTCACTGTCAGGATGTGACTGAGTGGGATACCAGGTCATGGTGCCAGCGGCCTCATTTCCCAGTGGGACAGCACTATAAAGTTGCTATGAATGCGCACTGTCACAAGTCAGTAGCCATCCTGATATGACCTTAGATATTGCTAGGACGTACAACAACAACAACAAACAAACCTTAGTACCCTGGCACTGCAGCCCAGTGAAATACAACCCACACTGTAATAATCTATGGAACCCTGCGCTCTTGAACTGTACACTCATTAAAACAATGCAGAGCCCCGCAATCTCTGACCCCAGTCACACGAGAGACAGAATTCGCCGCCAACCTCCTTATGACCAAAAGGACGCCAACCTCCCAGCGTCACACTCGATAATTGATTCAAATAGGTGGTCGGCACCAGGGCAGCGCCAGATCGGCGCCCTGGTGCTGACCTAGCGCCGGGTTGGGGCCAGGGCGGCGCTCAGCGCCCTGGTGCCGACTACACGGTGAGTGCGGCATTGCATATGTTGGTGCCGCCAAGTCGGTGGCACCTCGCCAACCAAGAGGTCGGTGACAGGGTGACAACCAGTTTTGAATAGCGGCGCCGGAACAGGGCGAAAGGAGGTTGCAGGTACAGCAGCTGCAACCTCCTTGTGTCCAAAATTTCCAAAATGGATGCCCGGAGGTTGGCGTCCTCGCGGCACCAGCGCTTAAGGAGGCCGTAAGGGGGGGCGCAATGAGGACGTTTTGACATCACAAATCGATCATAAGCGAACGCAGGCCTCGTGTGACTGGGGTATCAGTTACACCATATAACATTTCCACTATGTTTCGGGGATATAAAAGGGGCTTGGAATTACAAAGACACCAATTGATTGTATTCTGTTCACTTGTGACAGTGTGCACTCATGGCGACTTTATTGTGCTGCCCCACTGGGAAATCAGCTGCTGGCACCATGACCCGATATCCCACTCAGTGACATTATCCTGACACTGCGCTAACCAGTCATTGCTCTATCCTATTAATGCTGAGTGCCAGGCTAGGAAGCAACAAGTATCAATTTCATAAGTCATTGGTTTGACTCGCCCGGGAAGCAAAACTCCCAATCTCCCACACGCGAGTAGTGAACACTGAGGACGTTGCCAATCCCAATAGCGAATAACATTCCACTCACATTTACTGATTACCGCTTCTCCCCTCCCCACCCCCCTCACACCCACATCTTCAATGTCTTACCCTACATTACTATACTAATTTCTACCACATACCAACTAGTACAATGCAACAGTTAATACCCAACAACAATCAACTAATTACATAGACCGGACGCAGTGGTCGAATTTGCAGGAGCACTGGCTTCCAGTGTGGAAGCTCGGGAGCTTTTAATCCTGTGTCAAACAAATGACTTATAAAATTGATACTTGTCGCCAACCAGCCTGGTACTCCGCATTAATAGGACAGGGCAAGGACTGGTTGGTTCAGTGTGTGGGGTAGTATGACTGAGTGGGATATGGGGTCATTGTGGAAACAGCCTGATCTCCAAGTGGGGCAGCACTCTGAGGTCACCATAAGTGCACACGGTCATAAGTCAGTACCTGTCCTGACATGACCTCAGATGTAGCTAGTATGTAAAACCCAAACAAACAAATTAATTTCATAATATCCCTCATTTGCCACATAGGTTCACTGAAGCATGCCATGGGCTGTTACTGTTAGCAATACATATTAATATACCAGATAGGTGACACCTTTGCCATTACACACTCTCTAACACAATAACAAACATCCATATTTGTATATTTCCAGAAGTCCAGTGAACGAGTTATAACCGTTAACACAAGAAAGCTATGCCAGACACCATAATTTATCAATTTTTCATTAAGCCAAAAGGAATAATAGCTACCTAGATTAGAGTAATTCCTGAGAAATAAATGATAACATATGCTCCACAGTGCCACAATGCTTAAAATTTGGAGAAGTCAAGAGCCCTAGATCAATTACTAGGGCGATATTGGGAGGTGCCCTGGACGAAGTGAGAGATCAGGTTCTGATGACATCATTAGAGGGGTGTGGTTAGGATCAGGTTTGCGTGCATTGACTAACATAAATTAACTGATAAAATGAGAAGGTCGTGGGTGCCATCCCCAGCTGAGTCAAATTAAATACATACAAATGTGGAGCTTGTTGCAACCTTTTCTGGTGCTTGCATTACAAGGTTGGCTCAGCGCTAATTTAATGTGACTGCGTGGAATATTGGGGGCAATGATGCCAGCAGGATGGTATCCCAATAAGGCATCACTAAAAGGTTACCATGAACGCTCGGCGTCATACGATCTCAGCTGTTGCTAGGACATTAAACTCCAAGCACTCACTGCGTTTGTCACGCCAACTGGCAATACATACAATTGGGGATGTGCGGGTTTGCACGTCATGCTAGTTACTAAGTTAGTAAAGTATCGCAACTGACTGATGAAATGGAGGTTGATAGGGCAAGAACTCAGAAGTGCACTCAACGTCTGCAGTGAAGAGTGCAAAAGGGAAAAAGAAGAGAAAAAAAGAAAAGATTATATATTTGTATAATCTATATTGCTCGCTGTGTGTATGCCCCTATGTGTAACACTCATAGTCATAATAAGAAAGCTTGTTGCCTGACTTCAGTGTTTAAGGCATCTGTCTGCAAAATGATGGGGATGCACGCTCGAAGCCTGCAAAACTATTGATGTGAGTAGAGTGATGTTTGAATAGGCAAATATAAGACATCTGAAGAGAGTAAAATAGACACGATAAACTATCTACAAGTAGCACAGCGTATTGACCGTTGCAACTGTCCTGCATCAATCTACTCAACTCATTTGAACCCTGGTCGAGTCAAACCAATGACGTAAAAATGTATACTTGTCGCTTCCTAGCCAGGCACTCGGCATTATTAGGATAGGGCAAAGGACTGGTTGGTTCAGTGTCAGGATAATGTGACTGAGTGGGATATCAGGTCATGGTGTTGGTGGCCTGGTCTCCCAGTGGGGTAGCACTATAAAGTTGCCATGAGTGCGCATTGTCACAAGTCGGTACCCATCCTGATATGACCTTAGATGTTGCCAGGATGTAAAACTCCAACAACCAACCAATCTACTCAACTCACGATATATGTACTATTATGTAGTCTGTCTAAATCCACCCACCCACCACAGGAGTGTCAGTGGTGGGTAAAGTATGGTGCGCCTTGTTAATTTGACCGTGAATATTGCCCACCACCACCACCACCACCACCACTGTACACATACTGACAGTGTGACAGTCTAACATCATCTAACGTCATGTCAGGACGGGACGGGTATCAAATTGGGGAAGTGTGTACTGATGCCTGTTTTATAGTGCTTCCACACAGTGAATCAGTGCAATTACACCATGGTGCAACAGCACAGCCAGTCATATTACCACCACGTCAGGTTATGGCAGCGACAAGTATCAAGTTTATACATCTTTGGTTTGGCCAGGGATCCACTGGAGCTCAACTGTGTGTGTCGTGGACTGGCATATACAGTACAGTACACAGACCATATAAAGGAAGCATTCATACTCTAAAGAAACCGGTATCTAAATGGTGCATATCGTAAAAAAGTGGGTGTTTCTTTGCATTAATGAAAGCACATTCCTTATAGACTTTGTATAATCGGAAAGTGTGTGTGTGTGTGTGTGTGTGTGTGTGTGTGTGTGTGTGTGTGTGTGTGTGTGTGTGTGTGTGTGTGTGTGTGTGTGTGCGTGCGTGCGTGTGCGTGCGTGTGTGCCTCTCTATTTGTCTGTCTCTGTCTCTGTCTCTGTCTTCGATTAAATTGACTCAGTATTCCTTCTGTGCAGCAATACATGCTTAATAAATGCAACATTATCTAAGCTGGATCAAATGTAGGTTGTAGTTTCAATTGCGGGAGGTCACAAGCTCGAACCCTGACCGTGTCAATTTACCAAATTCATAATTGTCATGTACTAACCTGGCACTCGGCACTAATAGGATAGGGCAATGACTGGTTTGCTCAGTATCAGGATACTGTGGCTGAGTGGAATAGTGGATCATGGTGCCAGCAGCTCTCGGGCCCCCCAGTGAAGCAGCATTGTAAAGTCACCATGAGTGTGCACTATCACAAATCAGCACCCACCCGTCTTGATATGATCTTAGATGTCCAACCAATGTCTTCAGACATCAGATACAGTCAAACCTCTCTAAATCGACCGACCATGTGACCGACTTTAAATGGTCCATGTATGGAGGTGGTCGATCTGGGAAGGTGGTCGGTTAGAGAGGTTTTACTGTACAACCTAACTGCACCAGCTGAGTCTGTTGCTTGCATTTGACAACTACGTAGAACTGGGCCTCATAGACAATAGTACTAACACTAACAGTTTGTTTGTTGTTGTTTTACGTCCTAGCCACATCTAAGGTCATATCAGGACGGGCTTTGGGTAAACCTGCGTGACGGAGGCAGGCCTCGGAAACTCATTAAGAAGCCAGATTTGGCAGAAATATCACTTCGAACAAATGTGACGAGTTAGTTGATTGTTGTTGTTTTACGTCCTGGCAACATCTAAGGTCAATTCAGGATGGGTTAGTCAAACATATGTGGTGTATCGTGTATATATACCACATCATTAACCCATATCTGCACACCCATCGTCATTAACTCACCTTAACTTAAGTGTAGCAATTTAAGCTTCCCACTTTCTGGAGCATGATAAATGCGCGAATTGTTGATGTCAGATAAACAATGTGTATATGAGTCAGCCTCACGAAAATGGGCCAATTGGTGGTTTATTTAAGATGTTGGCATCACAATTCTTAAAGTGTAGTGCATTTCTTTGTTTTATATTAAATTATCCTAGAAACAAATAAGATTGTTGTATTTTCTCTACCATTACATTCAGAATAAATTTAAGGACTTTGCAACACCTCTGTCAATGCTAAACTATAATTATGACGATCGACGCCGACATCCAATGATCGATGCCGACAACTTTACCAGATGTCGGCGTTGCAAATTCTTAGAGTGTAGTGCATTTCTTTGTTTTATATCAAATTATCTTAGAAACAAATAAGGTTGTTCTATTTTCTCTACCTTTACATTCAGGATAAATTTAAGGACTTTTCAATACCTCTGTCAATGCTAAACTATAATTATGACGATCGACGCCGACATCCAATGATCGATGCCGACAACTTCCCCCAATTGGCCTCTTTTCGTGATCCTGACCTATATATACACATATATACCGTGTACACACACATATATGGGTCATTCTCAGAAACTGTGTACCATTTTTGTTACATGGAAATGAAAAGCAAAAACATTCCAAACAATAGCAGAAAACATTAAAAATAATAGTTGAATCAATATAGATATCATGGTTTAAATATTGTGCATATGTCAGACTTGAAATTTTTTATTTTCACTTTTTGATTTTGATCTTATACAAACTTAGAAACTAATTAACCATGTAACATCCATCCATAACATTATTTTAACACACATCCATAACATCATTTTAACATACACAACAAGATCTTATTGATTTCACTTAAGACAAGAGAATTGTTTCTTACAAGAAAAAAAGTTTAAAAAATCTTTTTGTAGATGTATGGTAAGAAGAAGTCTAGAAGAGTAAGAAGAGTAAGTGTTCTTCGTCGGACTCGTCGTCAATGAATTCTGACTCTTGACACCCAGCGGGCCGGTAAATATGCCAAGCTTAGTGGCAAAGTGGTCAAGAAGTGCAAGACACTTAAGCGGAGGAAGATCCAGACCATGACTATGATGAGGAAGACCATTCAGGGCCACTTCAATACTTTCAAGCCGGCGGAAGTGATTATGAAGCTGGCAGAGAAGTTCACGGGGATCAAAGGGATCCCGGAATCGGCCATCAAAGAGATGGATGGCGACGTTAAATTGAGTGAGGACTGCAAAATCATGCCTATAGATAGCAAATAGGATGATGGCCGAGAACAAGTTCTCGTCGCTGTGCGAGGAGATGGACGGGGGAATTGCGCCGCTTATAGCGGCCAACAATTTCCTCCCCTACAGATGTTTCGAAAACGTCTTCAAGGCGGTCTGCATGGATGCTGGGAAGGAGGTAGCCAGGTCCAAGAAGGATTTGGATAATGACGGGAAGGAATATACGTTATTCCTTGCCGCACAAGCCTGTGAAAGGCAAGCCGCTGGACAAATCTAAGATGTTCAGCGGAAACAGACAAAAATAAATCTGGAGACGCGAATGCTGCCCGCTTCAAGAAGACGAGGAAGGATTTTCGAAGCCGTCGAATCGGTGAGGAGGCCGGTTCGGAATGAACTCTCTCCTCCGCCTTCCTCCATGAGGTATCCGTTCACCAACATTTCGTGCCAGGCAGGTTCATGTTTACTAGCTAATTACTTTTAGTTACGGTAGAGGATTGCATGGCCTGGTTTACTTTACCTGTGAGACCTGTCTATGTGTAAGAGGCTAATTACAGAAATCGCCATCTTGATACAAACCAAAGTAATCCGGGGATCGCGAGCTGCAGTTTGTTATGGTGTTCTTTTTCTTCTTTAAGAAAAATTAATAAATGGTTTATTATTATTCTGAACAATGGCATCTCAGCGCGAAGGCACTTGTTTTCTAGTAATCAAATAATCGGTTGGTGAGCATAGACTGAGTATCCCTACTGACTAGCGCATGGGGTAGGTATATATACTAAAATGTTGCAAATGTGACACACAAAAAAAACTAGCATAATTAAAGTTGCATAGTCCGATGTCTTTGAATTTCAGATTTTTTTTCTGAGATTATTAAATTGATTGTTAGAATCTACCTTACTTTAGTTTGAAGTAATTTTTATTTTCAATGGCTAAGTTTTGAGATATTTGAACTACTAACATGTAAAATTAGTTTTGGCAAGCATGCCAAAACTCTGATACCATAGGCTTTCGCAGTAACAGGTTCTACCGAATTGCCTCAGTAAATTCTCTTCTAGGTGGCAATAAATGCTTAATAAGTGTACCAGTATCTAATTTAGATATGTAGAATCAATTCTAGATAATTATTTTGGTTTTGAAAAATTGATGCTTCATCGGACTATGCAGCTTTAAGGCTAGCCACTAACAGCAAAGATGACAAAGCAACTACCAAATTGAGACGATTGCTTTTCAGTGATGAAAACAAGCCGTGATGTGACTTATTCGTTATGGACATGGTACATAAACCATCACAACAACAAAATTAAAAGGGGAAAAAAGGACACGACATTTTAAATACAAAATAGTGTCCCGGTTTCAGGCCGTGGCCCAGATGTTGACAGCTGACCCGGACTATATTAAATATATTGTGCACCTACAAAAATCTACATAAGAATCTCGAATTAGCAAACAGAGCAGTCCACAGAAGACACATCCTGGATTTGTAGTTGAAATAGCCACAGGAAATATACTCAATTTCCTTCAGCAGATCTGCACCGCCCTCCCCCTTCTCCCCCCCCCCCCCTTCGGCCCCCCCCCCCCTCCCCCGTCATCACCCCACTCTCCCATTTCGAGTCCCCAACTCCCCTATAGTTTATCTGATCTCCTATCATTGATGATTTATTGCATTTTAATGTTCTATAATTTAACTAGATATCTAGCTGACTGGACGCAGTGGCCGAATCGGTAGAGCGCAGGCTTCCCATGCGGAAGGTCGGGATTTTGATTCCCGGTCGAGTCAAACCAATGACGTACAGAATTGATACTTGTCGCTACCTGGCCTGGCGCTGGGCATTACTAGGATAGGGCAAGGACTGCTTAGCTCAGCATCAGGATAATGTGACTGAGTGTGAAATCAGGCAATGGTGTCAACGGCTTAGTCTCACAGTGGGCAGCACTATAAAGTTGTCATGAGTGCACACTGTCGCAAGTCGGTACCCTTCCTGATATAACCTTAGATGTTGCCAGGATGTAAAACTCAAACAAACAAATCTAGCTTGTGAGTAAATAATCTATAAACCTATATAAAACGACCACTGTTCCAGCGGTGAGAAATGAACTATTCCTATGAATAAATTATTTACTTTGTTTGATTGATTGCTTAACACCGTGTAGGCAGCAAGGGCCATATTCACGGCGAAACTTTCGTGGTATTTTATTATGACTGTTATGTTAACCACATTTATATGCCTGCATTGAAATGAGTAAATTTACACGAAATTCTAAAATGGTCAGATTTGTGTAAAGTGACACATTTACTTGAAGGAAATCTTTGAAGCTGATGAATTTAATCCAGCTTTCACTGTGACGCTGTCTACAATTTCTACTATGTCATACTTGTTAAGTCTCCCGATTTGGATCGGAGTCTCCCGATTTTAAGTATCTCTCCCGACCTCCCAATCGAGTATTCAATTTAAGCCCAATCTCCTGCTTTTAGAAAGAAAAAAAAAGAGATTATGCACATATACATGCAGTTCTTTACAACTTTTAATTAAATTTTTCATGTTTTATGGTGCAATAAAGTCATATTATCCTAATACTGAGCTAACCAGTCCTTGCCCTGTCATAATAATGCCTAACGCTAGATTAGGTAGCGACAAGTATCAATTTTGTAAGTCATTTGTTTGACTCGGTCGGGATTTGAACTCCCCACTTTCCACATGGGAATTGCGTGCTACAGATTCGGCCAGAGCATCCGGTACTATTCAGCTTGAATTGTTTGTTTGTTGTTGCTTTGCGTCCTATCAACATTTAAGGTAATATCAGGAAGGGTTTGGAAGAATAGAGGTTCGGTTCTGACGAATGAAATGTTCTGCTAAATAGAATTATAGACACACACTCACACAATAAATAAGCGGCAATAAATCGGCAGTGCCAGTGGTAGTAGGGTGGGGAGGGGATTGATATTGCTTAGAGCTGGAGACTCTAAAGCATATGGTTTGCCAATCCTTGGAGATAAATTAGATTAAATCTGACCTGACAACAGTCACGTACATTCTGCATAACTTTCTTAGTCAAGCATAACATACCAGCAAGGGCAGCTAAGCTATTTTCCGACAACGCCTATTTAAGCACAGGTCCATTCCGCCTGATGAAATGCCTCATACATTTTTGGATACAATGGAAGATTGTTTGTTTGTTGTTTTACGTCCTAGCAACATCAAAGATCATATCAGGATGGGTACTGACTTTTGACAGTGCACACTCATGGTGACTTTATAGTGATGCTCCAGTGGGAAATCAATCTTCCAGCACCATGACCCGATATCCCACTCAGTCACATTATCCTCACACTGACCTAACCAGTCCATGCCCTATCCTATTAATACCGAGCACCAGGCTAGGAAGCGACAAGTATCAAAGTCATTGATTTGACTCGATCGGGGATCGAGAACCGAACTCCCGCACGCGAGGCCCGCGTTCTACCGATTAGGACACCACCAACGGAAGAAAAGTTGATTCCATGATGAATTCGAGCCAGCAAAAACACTTTGTTATACTTATAGCGAAAAAAAAGTGAAACCACTTTCTTGTTATGTTTATAAACATGAATACCACCTCCCCCCCAAACACAACCACACCCTTTTTTTTCTTCTTTAAATTGAAGCACACACAGTAGTACTACTACTAGTACCTATCTTCAAATGATAACCAGTGATGAAAGTGGTCTCCAGCCAAAATCGTGGAAAGCAACCCGAGATAATTACACCGACGGCGAATTTCTGCGAAAACGCGGATTTCCCCCCATAGGATTAGTACTGCCAGGGAATCGCAGGAAAATGCCGGAAGTCAGGTTTCAAATGTCCTTGTTAGGCCTATTTTATCGCCCATACTTAACTCGACTTGTTTGGGTTTTAAGTTCTAGTAACAACTCAGGCCATATAAGAACGGGATTCGAACCAACCAATTTTGTCATATATACATCCTGATTCCTTAGTAATTTGCGTAACATTAATCGGTAAATATGAAAAATTTCAGAAATCTGCGAAATCGTGGAGATATTTCATCCCTGGACAACTCGACATCGAGACCAATGTTGTCAGGTGTCTATCATTATCATTAGAGGGACAGCCAAATGGGCCAACAAAAGAAGTTTGAAGATTGGCAATTTGTTTGTTTGTTGTTGTTTTACGTCCTAGCAACATCTAAGGGCATATCAGGATGGGTACCGGTTTATGAGAGTGTGCACTCATGGTGACTTTATAGTGCTGCCCTACTAGGAGCCCATGACCTGATATCCCACCCAGTCACATTAACCTGAAACTGAGCCAACCAATCCTTGCCCCATCCTAACAATGCCGAGCGCCTGCCAAGAAGTGACAGGTATACATTTTTAAGTCATTGGTTTGACTCCATATGGGTACGAACCCACCGAAAATTAACATAATGTTGTCAACGGCAGGATCTCGCCAATCAAAAGGGTTGCTAGCAACCAGTACTGCGGTAATTACATTAAGTTTTTAGACTGCCTATAGTACATGATGACTGTATAACAAAAGTAAACCTGGTACAGTATATCGGTGCAAAAGAAAACCCATGCAAAAAGATGTAGCCTGCCCGCAGTGATCTTTGACACCGAACGTTACTAGACGGTCCAGATTGTTCGAACATTCCAGATAGTGCAGCCACGTTGTGAGGCATCTAGCTCGCAGGATGTAATCTATCTAAAATATAAAACCAGTGCATTCCAGTACACGGTGTCCTAGCTGTTCTAATGTGCCTGTCACATTACGGCATATGGCAGAAGCATATGCCGGCGTATTGGCTTGCATCACATACGCCGTCATACACTGCGCATACGTCGTATACGCCCAGCGTATCCCTCATATGCGCATCCGTCCTAAAATTCTTTTGGCATGCTAAAAAATGTCAGCATATGGCGACGTAAGGCTCATACGCTCCTCATACGCTATGCATACGCTAAGCGTATGCCACCATACGTTGCGCATACGCTATACGGCTTCTTGTGTTATGCATACGCTAAAACCGCTCCTTTGGCATATCTATAGCGTATGTAGCGTATGCCTGGCGTGCATGTAACGTATTTGAGCATATTCGTAGCGTATTCTCAGCATGTACAAAGCGCATATTCAGCGTATGCCCGGCGTATGCTCTCGGTATATAAAGGCGCCGCAAGGGAGGGAGGGAGAGAGGGACAGAGTGTATACAGCGTATGCGTAGCGTATGACGGCATATGCCCCGAAAACTGATACGTACTCACACGCTACGCATACGCTCATATCAGTGCACAAAGGTCACCATACGTCGTCCCGCAACAGTTTTCAAATTTTATCGGTACGTTTTATATACGCCGCCGCCATACGCCGTAATGTGACAGGCCCATAAGTCCCAACAACAGTGATCCCCAATGAGTGTTTGAAAACAGAAAAGAAATCATAAGATGTAATCTTTTTTGGGGTCGGTCTAGGCTTCAATGAACATTAATGCAGTGAGTGTATTCCGATGTAAATTTTGAATTCCGACCCGGAAGGTAATGGTGCAGTCACACTACGTGTTTTCCGGCATGCTGCCAACGCGCAAAATATTTGCTAGCACGTGAGACACGTCCAACTTTTCGGCGTTTTGGGACAAAGTTTGACGGGGCGCAGCGTGTTAGTGGTGGGTTGGTGGCGCGCTAGTAGCATGCTACTAGCACGTCAGCAGCATGTCGGTGGCGTGTTATTGGCGTGCTTGTAGCGTGTCGATGGCGTGCCGGTCACGTGTTGGTGTCGTGTTAGTACCGTGTCAGCGCGTACATACCTGCCAGCAACACGTCAGGACGCGCCGGCAGCGCGTCCACACCGCGCGGCCAACGCGTCCAGGCGCGCCGGCAACACGTCCAACGCATCGAGAAACGCTGGAGCAATGCCAATGGCGCGCCCACTACCCGTCGATGGGACGTTGCAGACGCGCCGACGGAACGGTCGCATTTTGGCGAAGAAAATGCCAATGTTAAGCGACGTTGCTCAACGGTCTGCCAGCGTTCCGCCGGCGCGCCTGCAACGGGTTTCGACATGTTGTTAACGCATCCGTAACGTTCCTCCAACCTGTCGCGGGTGCGTCGAAAGTTTTGTGCAAGCACAAAACGATCGGCGCGAGCCAGCGGGCGCCGACGTGTTGGCTCACACGTTGCTATCAGTGTACGTGTACCGACGCACCGGTAACGTGCCAGACGTGTACCGACGTTTCGCCCAAAAACCCAACACCTTGGCACGCGTTGTCCAACATTGGTGCAACACGTCGTAGTGTGACTGCGGCATAAACAACAAATTCTTGACAAAACAAGTGCAGTATAATGCTAGTGCGCATCTGCCACAGTACTATGTTAGTGCAGATATACCACAGTACAATGATAGTGCACATCTGCCCCAGTACTAGGTCACTGCATATCTACCATGGTACAATGATAGTGCACATCTGCCCCAGTACAATGTAAGGTCACATCTGCCCCAGTACTATGTTACTGCATATCTACCATGGTGCAATGATAGTGCACATTTGCCCCGGTACAATGTCAGTGCACATTCGGCCCAGTACTATGATAGTGCATATCTACATGGTACAATGATTGTGCACATCTGCCCCGGTACAATGTCAGTGCACATGTGCCCCAGTACTATGTTAGTGCACATGTACCATTATAATATTTCTGGATGCCCGGCCGTCAGAGCACCAGATATACCACAAACTCTCCCCAGGTGCATTCTGATGACTGTCTGTCAGTTCACACCTGATGCCCCTCTTAAACAAACTCATATGGAAGAAAGGGAAGACAAGTCATGCAAGATTGACAGTGAAGAAGTTGTGCTTTATTGGCATCAACTCCTATTCACCTACAAGTGACCTATCACCCTGACCCCATACCTTCTGTCCACATATTACCTCTTTAGTATGTCTATGAATCAGTGCCTACAGCCCATTGAACCAGACTCCCATGGTTGTTGCACACAGGTCAGTTTGTATATGAAAGGTGGAGCATCAGACAGAGTGTCTGGGTCCCTGCCCAAGAGAGTGTGTCTCACTCAAGAGTCAGGAGTAGAGTGATGCTGCCCAGTGTGTCTGGAGCAGTGTTGAGATTAATCAATATCAGAATGAGGCTTGTGTGGTCAGGTGGGGCAAAGGAGTGCAGGTGACTGGGACTCCCCAGCCAGCCAATCAGGCACCCTCCACAGCCTGGGAGGCGATGCCCCCCCCCCCCCTATGGGCAGCGGTCACCCAACCCAGCTGCAGGTGGTGTCCATAACATATGCAGTATGGCTGGTGTGCTGGCCCATCGGCCCCATGGTAACAGGTAGTTGCAGACAGTTACAATAACATATATATATTAAAAATGTCCTTCTCCTCCACTTGCACCCTTACTGGTGCATAGAGGGAACATTTCACCAAACATTAACTGTCTCATATATAGGAACATCTCGTCATAATCTCAGGCACTATGTATTAACATATATTTCACATTGCCTAATATGTCACACAGAGAGTGGGGCACCCATTGCTTGTCTATTACATAACCTTGGTCCCCACTCTGTTGCCTGAGGATAATAATGCTCTCTGCCAATATATAACTCCGAACCGGAAATCCGTATAATTTTACACTATGGTACACTGATAGTGCACATCTGCCCCGGTACAATATTAGTGTACATTTACCACAGTACATCGTTAGTGCATATCTGACCCAGTACAAAGTTAGTGCACATATCCACAGTACAATATTAGTGCACATATACGTACTATTACATTGTTAGTTATTTAATACTGACTGGAATTTGACCAGGAGGTAACCATATATTATATATATATACACACATACATGAATTCATGTACAAATAGACCTACTTATATATCCTCACAAACAAATTTTGAAGAAATGATTTTCTGGATCAATTTAAGCATTTAAAACTATTTTGATTTTCCACCCAAAATGAATTCTGGATTCGATATTTGGAAAATCATTGTAAAGGCCAAGGCCCTTGAAGCCAGCAACCCCTGATTAAAACTGAACAGCTTAGAATATACACCTGTGTATCGCCCCCGGTGTTAACGGCGGGTCCCGGGTTATCTAACGCCAGTGTTCCAGATGGGTCACGGGGCATGTATGGGTACAAAGCGTGGCAGCGTTAGTTAACGTTTCAGTTATTTATAGATTTGGGGAACCCCTGTGTGTGTATTTACATTCGTCGATTCGACACTATTAATATCTCCGCCAATGCGGGGGGAGCCTTAATAACGGTTAGAATTTAGGGTTAAATTGATAAAATTTCACTTATTGCGTATCTAATTCTGTTAAATATGATCGCATTGAATAGATTTGGGCCTAATATATAGCCGCCGATTCGGCGGCAGCCATTTTTATTTGACGTTAGACAGTATGGATATCGACGTCGCTGCGGAGGCGGCGATTTGTTTACTTTACATTCGTCGATTCGACAATATGAATTACACCACCAATGCGGCGGGAGCCTTAATAACGGTTCGATTTTATGGTTAATTTGAATAAATTTCACTTATTGCGTATCTAATTCTGTTAAATATGGTCGCTTTCAATAGATTTGGGCATAATCGGTGCCTAACCCCACCTTTAACCCTCCTTTCGCTTGGGCTTAGTGCAGGCGACTTTACGCTCGCCGAGGTAGTTTAACCCAGACACATACATACGCAGTTTTCGCCGCTAACCCGGAGATCTCCCCTAACCACAGCTTTGGAGCGCTAACACTGCTTCATGCATATGGCCCCTGGGCCCATATGTATGAGCCCGGGTTAGCGGTCGTAACCCTCTGTCATGCGCATTTCCCGGGTTAGCGGCGAAAACTGCATATGTATGTGTCCGGGTTAAACTAACTCAGCGAGCGTAAAGTCACCTGCACTAACCCCATGCGAAAGGAGGGTTAAAGGTGGGGTTAGGCACCGACTCTGCCCAAATCTATTCAATGCGACCATATTTAACAGAATTAGATACGCAATAAGTGAAATTTGATCAATTTAACCCTAAATTCGAAGCGTTATTAAGGCTACCGCCGCATTGGCGGCGATATTAATAGTGTCAAATCGACGAATGTAAAGTAAACAAATCGCCGCCGCCGTGGCCCCCTAAGTTGCTAAATAACTAATAAGTTAGCTAACTCGGGCGCGCTTTGGTCACATACATCCCCAGTGACACATTTGGAACTCTGGGGTTAGCTAACCCGGCATCCTCCTTTAACCCCGGTCCGGTTAAAAATTGGCTCATACATATGGGCCCTGTTCTCCATACATGTGCCCACGGGTGTGAACCCTGGTCGAGTCAAACCAATGACTTTAAATTGATACTTGTCGCTTCCTAGCCAGGCGCTCGGTATTATTAAAATAGAGAGAGTGCTGGTTGGCTCAGTGTCAGGATAATGTGAGGGGGGGGGGGTTAGGAAATGGATATCAGGTCATGGTCCTGGTGGCCCCTGGTCTCCCAGTGGGGCAGCACTATAAAGTCACCATACGTGTGCACTGTCCTGATATGACCTGAGATGGTGCCAGGACGTAAAACGCCAACAACCAACCAATCAATCAATCATAGTGCCCAGCTCCGACAAAACCAGAGGCCAAGTGTTTAGCACTGTTTGCATTAATTCATCCTTCCAACATGTGAGACCACTATTTCCAAACCTGAGACACATAATGCATCTGCGACATCTGTTTTCTGAGTACAAAACGCTCCCCAGCGGCACATATTGTTAACAGTCGCTTGCCAACTGAAGAAAATAAAAGCAACAAATCAACCAAGTTAGAATTGCAGAGTGCAAAATGACAGACAAAGTGGACAGCTGTCTGGGTGTACTATTTGTATTATTATGAGCAGATATTTTGGCGTGGATATTCAACATACAACTTAGCCAGCGTGCACTATGGCCTAGGTATGGTAAACACACCGAATGTATTGGCCATGTCCCCGGAGGCATCCCACTGACATTTCTGGCATCGACTGTCAATTCCTTGCCTAAACTAGAACTATCTACATCAGTGAATATATATGTGTGTGTGTGTGAGAGTGTATGTATGTATGTATGTATGTATGTATGTATGTATGTATGTGTGTGTGTGTGTGTATGTGTGTGTGTGTGTATGTGTGTGCGTGCGTGCGCGTGCGTGCGTGCGCGTGCGTGCGTGCGTGCGTGCGTGCGTGCGTGCGTGCGTGTGTGTGTGTGTGTGTGTGATATGACATTTTTATGATCATTGTTATTTTAGTTATAATACTAGACTTACTTGTAAGTTGTGGTATTACTAAGATTCTTACGAATATGAAGGTAAGGATCAGGGGAGAGGTCAATCTCATGCAGTCCTGGATGTAGCATCAGTTTTCGAAGTTTAAGGGAACAAAAAACCTAATAATTACTTTTCAGGAAACCTACCCTCCCATTACATTGTTTTCTGAACCTTCTTTTGACTGTTATACTCAAGTGATCGTGGTTCATAATCTTTCAACACGGTGATGGTGGGCGGGCCCCCTGATCCGTACCTTCGAATTCGTAGATTCGTAAGAATCTTAGTAATACCACAACTACAAGTCAGTCTAGTATAACTAAAATATTCTTACTTCATCTTCCGAATACCGGAGGTTAAGTATCCGGGGAGAGACCTCATAGTCTGTTTTTTGGGGCATCCCAACCCCATTTCCCTGTCTACTTTTTTCTTCCCCCATCTTTTCTCGTTCTCTTTCTCGTCTCGTTCCCCCCCCCCCCCCCGTCTGATTGGCTGCAATTATACAAATATAAAGCATAGTCTTTCGACAACGTTAGTTAATGTTTCTGAACTTTTTTACCAACTGTTTCCAACATTGATTCAAGTCTGGTTGATTTCATTTCTTTCTCTTTGACAAACTTTATTGATTCAAATCATACAATGCTATAGCTATAGTGCAACACACATACATGTACTACATAACTACCTTTACTACATAACTAAGGACCTTTGTTGGTCCTGCTTAAGATAGCTCTCTGGACCTCGCCTGGGTCCTCAATTGACTTATGATAGGATGTGCAAAATTTGCGCTGTTCCTCCATGAAGCATTCCTCATGATCGCATTAAGGCTCGCACCCAGTGCCTTTGCTGAGGATGCCAACGCTCCTCGCATGCTGTGTCCCTTGTACTTTGCAGTGTTCACTCCTGAGAATTCCAGCATGCTCAGAGTCCATCTGTCCAGAGTGGCCCCGGAGATTGGTCCATGTGGACAAATGTAGGAGATAAAGCCCCAGTCACACATAGCCAGACGAGCCCCGGATTTTGAGCCGGACCACCCACGGACGAACGGCCCGGACTGCCCCGGACCGCCACGGATAAAATCACTGTTTTCGTCAATTTTTGCCTCGCAGTCACACTTTCCCAGATGAGCCCCGGACCAAAGGCCGGACCACCCCCTGACTTCCCCCGGAACGGCCCCGGACTGGCCCCTGACTAACCCGGACCACCCCCGGATCAGGCCGGATTGAGCCTGGATCGCAAAATCTCCCGGACCGCAAAATCCCCCGGACCGCCCCAGATGTTTTAAACATTTTAAAACATCCGGGGCCGAGCCCGGACGGTGCCGGATGAGCCACGGATCAGGCCGGATCGGGGGGTGTCGGCACGGACGAGCCACAGATCGCCCCGGACCACCCCGGATGGCAGTCCGGTGCTCGTCCGGCCCTGATCCGGGTATGTATGACTGGGGCTTAAGCAGTTGCTTACAGTTCCGCCTGATCTTGTCAGCCCATTCAAGTATCTCTTCAGAGTTATAACTAAGCACAGTCTCCATTTCATCCATTCTGAATGGGAAGGGTTCTCTCTCCTGTACTGGAGTCATTAACAGTGGGATGACAGTTCAATATCCATGGGTCTGACATGACCAAACGCCAGCTGGCCCAATTATTTCTTAAATTACCAGCCACAAATTTAACGTCATGTTTATCTGTTACACATTTTACATTAGGCAAATGTTCAGTAAGCTCATACTTACCATGATTCAATTCCGTTGATGCACCCACCTGGACAGGGTGGCTCACTTCTGAAAACCCCCTCGTTTTGTTTGTTTGTTTGTTTGTTGTTTTACGTCCTAGCAACATCTAAGGTCATATCAAGACGGGTACCGACTTGTGACAGTGCGCACTCATGGCAACTTTATAGTGCTGTCCCACTGGGAAACCAGGCCGCCGGCACCATGACCTGGTATCCCACTCAGTCACATTATCCTGACACTGAGCACACCAGTCCTTGCCCTATCCTAATAATGCCGAGCGCCTGGCTAGGAAGCGACAAGTATCAATTTTAAAGTCATTGGTTTGACTCGACCGGGACTCGAACCCACGACCCCACGATCTACCAGCACGGGAGACGGACGCTCTAACTCATTCGGCCATCCCATCTGGTCCCCCCTCGTTTTGAGTTTCCCAGGCCACGCCCCTTGTTGTTGGGGGTGTTGCCGTACTGGGCATAGTCCTCAGACGAGCGCCCAAATCGCTTGTCGGGAGCTTGTTGTTCCACTCCCCAGTTTGATGTTCCACGTCCACACCACCCTCTGAACCATCGGTTCCCTCGGTACTTATTGAACGAGTTGCTGCCTCTGCGTTGGTGGTCCGACTATGATCGCCGCTTCCCACTGTGTGCCAGATTCGTCTGCATACAGTTGACAGATGCTCTGACTGATTTCATCAGCTGCTTGTTTCTTCCTGCTAGGTTGTCACCCAGCAGGTACTCTGTCGGGAGTGGTAAGTCTCCATAGACATTCCGATTCTCCTTGATCAGCTCCTTTTCAAGGTGCGAATTAACCACCTTAGTCACACTAAGTTTCCTGTCCACCCACCTCTGATTGTGCATGCAAATCAGTAGCTTAACCACGTTCAACATATGCAATGCATGCTTATTTAACTCTGGGTCCGCTGACCCCCTCTGAATAATCATATCCATCACTGGTGCCACGACCGTCAACATGCCTACCACACCTTTTTTCACCGTTACCAACGCCGACTCCCCTTCCTTTCTCCCATCTCTGAATCTAATCTCCTTTTTCAGGATCTGTACTCTGGCGCTCGGTACATCAACCAGTCCCTTGTACTGCCGCGAGAGTTCCATATACAAACTCTTATGCAGTTAAGTGGCTTCGGGTCGCCTTCTTCAGGCCCCCTCGTAGTAGTGCATTCCTGCCATGTTTTCACTGATCATGACTCTGCTCGCGACCGGTTTCTTGCGCTTATCATACAGCAGTTGGATTTCACTCAGGAGGTCTCCCGCTTGTAGGTCTGTATCTAACTTAAAGTCTCTACACTTAGGCTTAGCTTCTGCAGTAGTAGTGCTCTCTGCATTTTTTTTTAAACCGGTTCGTCCACCATCAGTTTTGGTGGTGGCAATGCTCTAAAGCTGCTTAACGGGACAACCGTTGGTGTTCCAACCATTTTTACCGGTACTTGTGCATCACTCACACCCACACTGGCCTGTCGTAACCCCATGGGTCATGGCACGCTCCACCATTTTGATCTACATAGGCCACGTCCTCCTCTTGGCTCCATGCGGTTCATGCTTCCTCCTTTCAGCGCTCTGCCTCTGCTCACTGTCTATCCGATTCTTGTCGTAATGCTAATAGTTCAGCATATATCTTCTTAATCTCCAACATATCTGTTGACTGTGTGTCATCGAACAGTGTGTTCGCCGGCGCAGCACTGGTGCTCACTTGACCTGACTCCACCAGTTTGGTGCGAGTTTTTGATTTGGCCTCGAACGCCATCTTTTTTTTCGTTCTGCTTTTGAACGTGCATCCAAATTCTCCGAGTCACTCCCACTGAGTGTAGGCCCGTTATGTGGCACCGATTCGCCCATAGACATCATTCTTGCCATGAAACTGTCACCCTTCTGCTTGTTTTGCGACCACTCCATTTGCACACCCGTTAACTGGGTTTCTTGCAACGCGGCCGAGACTTTTGATAGTGCATGTGCGCTCGCAGTCTTATTTTAACGATCTGGAACAGCAGGCGTTAGATTTGTTTTAGTTCACAGTTAATGCATAACAGTTCAACATGTTAACATAGTTTACACTCGCAAATCGTATTTCACAAATAAGATTAACATCACACAGTGTTTCCTAACTTACCTAAAATAGTGAGTTCCTCCTCCAGCTCACTATTGCTCCTCCACTGCCGAGTTGCGTACTGAGGCTACATTCGGGTCTGTGCAAGCTTGATCTCTCCCTGGATACTTAACTTCCGGTATTCAGAAGATGAAGTAAGAATCATATATGAGACTGTCTCAAAAGGTGCTAAGCAATATGGGACAAAACTTTGTCCATTGTAATGATCAACATACTATCTGCTTATGCATTTGCTCAGGATAAACTGATTTGTTTTTTACATGGTGTTTCATAATCCCAATAGAATACATATTGATTTGAAGCAAATTTCCTTGTGTTTTCAGTGTAACCGTTTCTGTGCTGTTTTGTGTCAATCGTTACAAATTCAATGGACACCCAAAAAAAGAGTTAGCACCTTTTGAGACAGGCTCATATATATATCAACAATGATCATAAAAATCTTAATATCTGTTTTTAAAGAGACCAGACCACCGGGAGCATGATTCGATTTCCCACTCAGTCACATTATCCTGATACTGAGCTAACCACTCCTCGCCATATATCCTAGTAATGCTGAGCACCAGGGTAGGTAGCAACAACTAACAATGTTGTACGTCACTGGTTTGACTCGACCAGGAACCGAACTCCTGACCTTCCACACGGGAAGCCTGCACTCTACCGAAATGGCCACCGCGTCCGATGTGTTTAAAAAAATCTGGTCCCATGATGTTACCATGTGTTCCTTACATGAATATTCTATGTATCTGAATGAAGGGTCAAACTTATCTGAGCAGTGGGTAGGGATTGCTGTACCCAGCACCATTAAGAGTTATTATTATCGGAAGAACTTTCGATATGCTCTCAAACATACCATGTTGACACTCTTTTCAGCCAGGTGAAAAACAATTAAGAAAGAAACGTGGGGAATCTCTCGCAACGACAATTTATATTTATATTTTTAATTTGTGAACTTGTCTATTGTAAACAACGACCAGCAAATTAGAGACGGTTTGTTTCTTTTAAAGACTAATTTTTGCAGCTAGGCACACAATCTTCTTGGCTGACTAACTATATGAAATAATCACTTACCGGGACTTACCTGCTCACGTTTGATTACCCCACCTCTCCCCATGTCCTGCTTAAACTTTGACAGGTCGAGCACAAAACTGTATGTAACATCTAAAGTGGGCTCCACTGTAATTAGTGTAAAGTAGTTCACGAGACGAGACTAATTATATCGACAACAAGTTATTGCTTGCACTCGTAACTTTCCTACAAAAGCATTGGGGACGAGTAGAACAAACTGGGTGAGTGTTGATTTAGGGAGCTTCTTTGCTACATAACCACGCACTAGTCGAGAAGTATATTCTGATGTGTACGCCAACATTATTTTAGCATGCTCCGACATACAATATCTATCAACCTGTTCTATTTATCTTAATTTTTTTATATATAAGGCAGAAATTCCGTTTGTGCAACTTTAACTATGGCTCATGAACAGCCATGTGGTAGGTAGTAAAGCCTAAAAAGAAATATTGATGTTCCCGGTTGCCGACCGACCCTGTTTAAACCCCCCCCCCCCCGACTTGATTTTGTTTTCTGCTGTGAGAATTTTCTTTTTTAATTGTACTCTTATGTGGCTTTGAGAACTGGGAGTGCCATTTTTGCAGTGTGCGGTTTAACAAACAATTCTTTGTTTGCTAAAAATATATTTAGTTTAAATCCATACCTACCACCCCAAAAGAAATTTCTCCTGCAATCGGAAATATTAATATTTTTCTTTTAGGCTTAAACCTGCGAGAAAGATCAAACCCAGACCTGCACACGCCTAGTACCATTGGCGCGCCCCTGCCTTATGTAGCGACTCGCAAGACGTGAGCGACTCGCGAGCAATAACCCCGCACTCAGCGGGGGTGGATGAGACTGTAGGGGGTAGCCGGGGGGAGGGGGGAAGGGGCGGGAGGGAGGGAGGGAGGGGAGGAGGGGGAGGCAGGAGGGGAGGTAGGAGGGAAGGAGGAGGGAAGGAGGGAGGAGGGAGGGGGGGAAGGAGGGAGGAGGAGGAGGAGGGAGGAGAGAGAGGAGGAGGAGGGAGGAGAGAGGAGGAGGAGGGAGGAGGAGGAGGAGGAGGAGGAGGAGGAGGAGGAGGAGGAGGAGGAGGAGGAGGAGGAGGAGGAGGAGGAGGAGGAGGAGGAGGAGGAGGAGGATGGGGAGGATGGGGAGGAGGAGGATGGGGAGGATGGGGAGGAGGAGGATGGGGAGGAGCGGGAGTAGGAGCAGGAGTAATAATTCGCCAGCTGAGCCGAGTACTCGCTAACAGTAACACATGGGCGTTAAGTGCCCCCCCCCCCCCTCCACCTGTTTGCCGGGTCAGAGGACCGAAATGAGCGCCCACCCTCCCCAGGTAGCTACCGCTGGACAGAGATCAGAGCTCGGTGTATGTTGATCTAAGGCGCCCATTATCATGTAGCCACCTTTTTTTACGGCCGATCATGGATAAGTGTGAATAGACTTGTTTTCACCATTAGACACTTTGTCAATAGAAGGCCCGGGCCTACACTTTTACCGACCTAAGGGATTGTTAACCTCCCACACCACATAGACATGGTATGAGAGCCACTGGCCTTCGATGACGCTGTAAGTTATACACAGCGGTGGAAATCCAAGTTGGCAGAAGTGGGGGCATGGGGAATCGAACCACCGACCTTCAGATTAGGAATCCTACCTAGAAAAAAGTCAGACACTCTCACCACTCCGCCACAGAGAACACCACAAATTGATCAGCATGGCATTCGGATGCCCTGGCACCTTGCGGAGGTTTTTCGTTGTTGCATTTTTATCCCCTTTTAACTTTTGTTGTTGTTGTTGTTGTTCTTCTTCTTCTTCTTCTTCTTCTTCTTCTTTGGGGGTGGAGGTGAAATTCTGGGATTGTGTGTGTGAGTGTAGTTTATATTAAATTAAAAATCACTATTTATACAATCTGCTACATTACACTATCTAAGTGGTTCTTGTTGTGGCTAGCTCTGAAGTTCTTCTAGTATCCAGACTGGGGTTGTATAGATTAGCACGCACAGATACCACTAATATAACCCACTTGATAATACAGTACAACCCCGTTAAACCAAGCTCGGTTAATCCTAACTTGTTTTGACGGCCCGGCAAAATACTACCATTTATCATATAAAAAAGTTGGTTAGGCCAAAGTTGGTTAATCCAAACTATGAGTTAATCCAAAACAAAATTGTCGGGCCCCAGGCCACTTCCGGTATGGCAAATCCAAACTTTCATGTGGTTATAAGGTCATCTGAGACTTTTTTTTAAATGATAAATGGTAGTATTTTGCCGGACCGCCGAAAAAGTTTGGATTAATCGATTGTTTGGTTTATCTGAGCTTGGTTTAACTGGGTTATACTGTATATACAGGAAAAAAACAATAACCAAAGTGCCCACATACATGGTATATTGCATTCATAATGCACCTGCGTTTTTGCCAAAGCCAAGTCAAAGTCAAAGCTTGGTTAAACCAATGATCGGTTAATCCAAACAAATTTATAAGGTCCCTTCAATTTGGTTTAATGGGGTTATACTGTACAATAATGTATTTTTGCACAGAGACAGAAGGATGGCTGAATGAGTTAAGCATTTCCTTTCCGTGTGGCAGGTTGTGCCATTTGAACCATGGTCACCATACATAAAAGAGGATACTAAGGCAATGTAATAATAGAACCTGTTACTGCTGAAGAACATATTGTCCAAATTTTGACGTGCTAACGCAAATTAATCTGGCATGTTTTCACTTCAAATATCCACCAAAGTTATCCATTTAAAATAAGTTACTTCAAACGAATGTGTTATTACAGAAAATAGCAGAAACTTCAAACCAGCGTACTATGCAATTTGAATCAACGAATGTAAACATTTAATTATTTTTCTTTAAATAGATGGGTACCATGTAGTCTAGACCAACTAGACATTAATAAATTCGAAATTATTTAAAACCAGACGGGATGGCCGAATGAGTTAGAGTGTCTGTCTCCCGTGTTGGTAGATCATGGGATCGTGGGTTCGAATCCAGGTCGAGTCAAACCAATGACTTAAAGATTGATACTTGTCGCTTCCTAGCCAGATGCTCGGCATTACTAGGATATGGCAAGGAGCAGTGGAATGAGGAAGACTGCGACTGAAATTTCCCCTGCTTAAACAACTAATGTACCAACATAAAAAACAACAAAAATAAGGAGTTTATGATGACTGGGGTTCTATACTCTAGCAAGAGGTAGAGTGATGTCAGAACGATTATCCACTGGTGACAAAACAAACTTTTCGCTTTATATAATCCGTCACCCGCAAAATGATATAATATTCCAATGAGTTACAGTATTCTGACACTGAATCCATATCACAATTATCAGTATTTTCCCAATGCAAGATTATTTTAAATGACGAGTGTCAATCTTTAAGTTTTGAGTTCGGTCAAACACAAACTCCGGGGTGGGAAAACTATATAACCCATGGCTAACCCATTCTGTTGGACATCCAGACTGCAATTTTTTTTTTTTTTTAAAGAAAGGAAAACAATCGCAGATCTATACAAGGTCAATGAGAAATGTAAATAACTGAATCCGAATGTCTTTGTGCTCCCCCCCCCCTACTTACCTCTAAACTTTTTGGGCGGGTTGGTGAGGTCGCCAGCATCTGGTTGAACAACACAACGGTCATCGACCAACCTGGAGTTACAGAAACACAGCATGAGTGAAAGTTACTATCAGCAAATAAGTGTCTTACTAGGCCGTATTCGATTAAACAACTCGTGTCATCCGAACCACTTTTTGGCACATGCGCAGAACATACAACCTCGGGTTGCATTAACGAACACGCACGGGTGGGAAAAAATGGTGGTTTAATCCAAAACTTTTTTTTTTTTTAAATAACCAATATAACTACAGAAAAATAGGATTTAAAGTATTTTTTTGCACAATTTAGATATATGTCCATTTTAATCTGGATGGTCTTTTACATTACAACAACAAAAAAAGAAGCTTTGCAGTACATGACACACAGGTACCAGCACAAATGCTCCTAGCACCCCCAGCCAAGACGTGGGGCACTGGAGTCGGGTCGTTTTTCACACGGCCCGTGTATTTTGAGGCTCCACTCGCGGTGTTCTATTTGAAATCTTGATGACCCCCGCTCACCCGAATCCAGACCTGTGCAACCAATCTCGCAGCTTTCAGTATTGTCAAAGCTATTTTCAGTATTATTGAATGACTTTCAGTAACACTTTTAATGTAAAAAAATAAACTATTAATTAATATTCACAAGCAAAATTTTAATGAATCCTACAGCAAATACAATGCAACGCATAACGCTAAAATATTGCATTGTTACATTTTTTTTAAATGTCTATGGAACAGGTTGGTCGTAATGCGAAGCATTACGTTTGATGCGAGGGAAGGGAGAGACCCTCCCCCGCCCCGCGTGTCGCGCTGCCTTCTCACCTCGCCCGACCGCGCGCTCACTTCCCCCCCTGAGCGACTCACCCCCCCCCCTCCTGCCACTGCTCACCTCCCTCCGCCCCTGAGCGACTCACCCCTGCCACTGCTCACCTCCCCCGGCCCTGAGCGACTCACCCCCCCCCCTCCTGCCTCTGCTCACTTCCCCCCTTATAAGGCCGCCCGCCGGCCTCCCTCAGGCACTCAGCCTCCAGCCGCCTTCCACCTCTCTGCCCCTTCTTCTTCTTCTTTGGACTTCAAGACCGCCGCCGCCCAAAACACGAACGCACCATGCCCCGAGGGAAAGGTCGTGGACGCAAGAGCTCCCGGGCTGCCCCCCGGACGCCGGGGCCTACATCAACACCGCCCCGGGAGGAGTCGCCGGCTTCAGCCCCGGCGTCCCCCGCGGCCCCCTCGGACCGCGCCTCGGGCTCCGAGGTGTCCGTGCTGCTGGAGGCCATGCAGCGCATGCAGCTCGAGAACCGACAGGGCCGCCGCCCAGGCCGCCGCCGAGGCCCGCCAGGCAACGGCAGACCTCCACGCCCGGATCGACGCCCTCGTGCCGGAGGAGCCCGCCCCGGCGCCTCGGGCGCGCACCACCACTGCAGCCCGGCCCCCGCCGCCGCCTCACGCGAGCCTGCCCGGGGCACCGCTGGCGGAGTACGAGAGGTACCGCCACCTCTCCACGCAAGCACCATCTACCACGTCCCCGGCCTACCAGGAGGACTTCACCCGCCACAGCCCCGCATCCGCGGCCGACGCCGTCCGGGAGCTTTTGGCCTCCGCCGAGGCGCGGCACTCCACCAGGCGGCAAGGGATACCAGCACACTACATCTTTCCTTCTGATCTTGTGAAGCGAGGGGCAGAGAGAAAGCCGGTCAAACGAGGAGAGGCGACAAAGGACGAGTACAACGCTCACCCTCCTCAAACCTCATCGACCACACCCCGACTTCCCCGCCCACACTCCGCCCAGGGACTCCACCACCACCCTCCTCGGGGTGTGCCGGGACAAACTTAATATACCCGTGGGCTAACCCGTCCGCCGATACTCAGGAGAGTGTGTTCTCTGCCATCGCGGGACGGGGACCCTCCCCCACGGGTGGCACGACCTGGTGGCCATCCAACCCTCCACAGACTCGACTGCCTCGCCATGCCCGACGACCATAGCCAACACCATGCCCTGCCGCCCCCGCCGCCCGCCCACTCGACCCCCCTCCAGCGAGGCGCGCACACTTCCCCCGAGCCCACGGCCGACCGCCCGCACCGCACCTACGATAGGGAGATGCCACGGGAGCGCCCTGCCCGGCCTGGAACCGCGCCCCCGCCTCCCTGCGATCGGGCCCACCTCGGGAGGCCCACGGTGAGGCGGGAGACAGACGCCGTCACGTCTGCGCGTATTGCGCCAACGTGAGGCGCGTCTTCACCATGCACAGCGAGGCCGACTGCATCACGAAGCAGACCCGGGAGCGCACACCCCCCCCTCCACCTCGGCGGATTTTTTGATTCGCCGGCCGCCCCCCCGGGCCGGACCCGGGGGCCCCTCCGCGCGCCCCACCTTCACCACTGCCGACAGCCCCGCACCTCCCCCCGACAACCTCCCAGCGACCACCGACCGCAGCGCCCGCCCAGATCTCAGCCGGGATCACCACCTCGGCCATCACACCTCAGTCCACAGCCCAGCCCAGCCTCACGAGGAACCCTCTGCCAGGACCCCAGCCGCCGACCGTACCGACCCCAGCCGTCCACCGACATCCTCCCAGCGGACCACCGACCGCAGCGCCGCCCAGCCCTCACCCGGGGACCATCACCTCGGGCCTCACACGCCTCACGCTCACGCCTCAGGCCACAGCCCAGCCCACTCACCTCACCGACGTAGACGTCTCAGTCGTGGACCCCCACGACGACCACCGCCTTCATCGACCCCACCGGACCCCGCCCCCGACCGCCACCCCCGCCCGCCCAGCCCCTGAGGACTTCGCTGCCCCCCCTCCTCGACACTCGTCGGACCTCCTCACCGGATCTCGCCAAGGAGCGGGCCTCCTCTCTTTTTTTAGGGCCGCCCGCTCCCTGCCGACACAGGCCACGGACACTCGCCGTCCGCCCAGAGGGAACCTGACCCCCCGCCTCGGGCGCGCACCTCGAGCCCTCTCCTACTTTGGTGGAGGGCTCCTCGGCACGGCCACCCCTCACTCCACTGACATTGACACACCACATGAACTCTTATATACCTCTCTGCTACCATTTGACACCATGAACTTTTGACATTACTTTCCTTATTACCTTACGCTGTGCATGTGACTTATTTACTTCATTGATACATTTGCTTATTACCTACACTGTGGCATTTGACTTATTTACATTCATTGATACACTGTTTTGGCCCTGTTATGTCAATTGATGGCGTGATATAAAACGTCACTCTTTTATCCCACCAGCCTCCGCCTCTGCTATCTCTTCCGTTCTCGCGCATCCGGTTCGTGTAATGCGAAGCATTACGGTTTGATGCGACGGGAAGGGAGAGTACCACTCCCCCGCCCCGCCGTGTCGCGCTGCCTATCTACACCTCGCGCGACCGACGCGCGCTGCCCCCCACTGTCCCCCACCCCTGAGCGACTCACCCCCCCTCCTGCCAACCGCTCACCTTCCCTCCGGTTCCGCCCTGAGCGACTCACCCCTGCCACTGCTCACCTCCCCCGCCGCCCTGAGCGGACTGCGCCACCAACCATTCCCCCCCCCTCCGGCCTCTGTCTCACGGTCCCCCCCCTTATAAGTAGCACGACCGCCGGGCCCTCTCCTCAAGGCACCTCAGCCTCCAGCCGCCTTCCACCTCTCTGGCCCGCCTTCTCTCCTCTCCACCCACCACACGTGCCAAAACGCTCCGTTCCTCCTCTATCACCTCCCCCTCTGCGGTGGAGGGAGAGGGCTTCCATCGGACAACCCCCGTCACGGGTAATGCTTATTTTACATCGCACTGACATTGGACACTCACAGTGAACTTCTTATATACCTCTCTGCTTACCATTTGACACCATGGAACTTTTGACATTACTTTCCGTATTACCTTATTGCTGTGCATGTGGCAACTTATTTACTTCATTGATAACATTTGCTTATTACCTTACACTGTGCATTTGACTTATTTTACTTCATTGATACACTGTTTGCCCTGTATGTCATTGAGGTGTGAATAAAACGTCTCTTTTCCCACCCCCGCCTCTGCTTTCTTCCTTCTCGCGCATCACATATATACAATATTTTGAGACTGGTGATTCCATAACAAAACAAGCACATCCATATTTCCGTATTCAGTGTTTGATTCCATAACAAATACGGAGGGTGCACAGGTCGGCGAATCGTCCGGAGCGCCATAATCGAATATGGCCCTAGTTACTGTTCACTGGTCTCCGTGAAAGGACTGAAGCTGTGGCCAGAGAGCGTGTATATAAACAGATGAGAGGGACAACTCTCGCGAAAATCGGTAACACAGGCAACAGTGGCGTTCCTGGCGGTTAGTGTTGAACAAGCTTTGAGTTTGCCGTTACGCGCAGTGCAAAACATTTGTTTTTATTCAAAATTAATAGAAATGCAGAAGCCTAACCTTATCAATTTAATATAGTCCTTTTGGTAAACATGTTTTCTATATGTGTTCCAAGCGGTTTGTTTCTATGTGGTGTAGTTTTAGAGATATTTAACGTTTTCTGTATGAAGATTGCTCACCGCCATTGACAATGCCTTGAGTTTGCCGTACGGGTAGTGCAAAATGTGTATTTTATTCAAAATTAATAGAAATACAGAACCCTAGCCATGTGAATTTAATATAGTCTCATCGTTAAATATGTTTTCTATATGTGTTCCAAACAGTTTGTTTCTATGTGGTGTAGTTTTAGAGATATTTCACTTTTTCTGTACGAAGATTGCTCAAGGCCATTGACAATGCCTTGAGTTTGACAGCTGTGTCATATACTGTTCAACAACCACCACTTGGAGCGCCACAGTCGGCAGCTGTTACACGGTCTAGTATGGGAGTTGTCCCTCTCATCTGTTTATATACACGCTCTCTGCTGTGGCCCAGCGTGTGTAGCCCTACATGGCCGGTGGTAGGGTGTTTGTCTCTCATAGCGCTATCATTTATTATCAAATGCCCGTGGCAACATCTAGAAGGAAAGTTGAATTGTTGTTGTTGGATGATTGCTCTGTTTGCTTGTTCTGTTGTGGGATGGTTATTCTGTTTAGGCGGGATGGCCGAATGAGTGAGAGCGTCCATCCCCCATGTTTGGTAGATCATGGGTTCGAATCTTGGTCGAGTCAAACCAATGACTTAAAAAATTGATACTTGTCGCTTCCTAGCCAGGTGCTTGGCATTATTAGAATAGGGCAAGGAGCAGTGGAATGAGGAAGACCAATCGCCCGCGATTGAAATTTCCCCTGCTTAAACAACTAATGTACAAAAAAAAAGAGGGGTATATTTTTGTACACCATGAAAAACACAAGTAACAGTACTTAATCCATTCTTTTAATACTCACTAGTCATAGTATGTGTGGGACTAGGTTAGGAAAATGCCTCCCTTAACTGTTGGCTGTTCAAACAACAAAACATCCTATCTTGATGGATGCCTAAGACTATATTCATTTTACATGATTTAAATGGTTTATTTTAATTCACTCTTGTCAGAATTCTAGCGAGGCGGCAGCTTTTTGGGGTGGCGTGGAGGGGGGGGGGGGGGGGGAATCAACTTCTGTGAGTGGATGAATGTGTGGAGAGTGATACTGCCTGGTCTGTTGTGTATGTGTTCCCTTGCTCACGGTCCAAGGGTCACCTAAACCACGGCCAGTATGCTTTCAATTCAGTGTGCACCGACTCCAGGGTCTTCAGGGGCAGTGTACTTGTATTACCATGAGAGCCTAGCACTGTCGGTTCCGGGCAGCTGGAGACACTGCCTGGTTGTGGAGCACATGAACACTTGAGGTTATGGGCATTACGGGTGCCAAATGAATTTTTGTTCACATCTAAAATAATTTTCTTCACAATTTTAGAAAGTCTGAATATTCTGATGACTAACATCACTGCAACTAGTGCAAGTGCACTGTACAAAGATGACTTTGTTTATTCGTGTTTACTACATGACGACAACTACTAATGCCCTTGGTCTATCTATATGTCACCCAAACATGTGGAAGCCTTTAGCCTGGAAGAATTGCTCAGGAGTGGGGGGGGGGGGGGGGGGGGAGGGTTGAGAATTAGTAGCCCTACTCTTAGTACAAATAGACAAATGTTGAAAATTGTCAAATATCTGTTATTACCGTCATTGATAAAGGCATATCTACAAATCGCTTATAATTGTATACGTATGGGTTTGAAATATTAAAAAACTGTGTGTGTTTCTGCCAGTTTATTGGCCAGTGAATTTTCCTGATAAGTCTACTCTCCAACCGTAGCATCTTCAGCCTCCAGCCAAGTTCAGGAAAGGCGCTCGTCTGGCTTGTTAATGAGTAATGTGCTTCATATTTGCTGATATATATGGTGTGTTGTCGGCGAGCTATTAAATAATGTTTAAACAAACAAAACACACCACATGCCTTATATATATATATGATTAAATCTCAGTTTCAATAGACTTACTCAGTTACTGAGTGTGCATGGTGAAGGGAAAGCAAAACAGACTTAACAGTCCTATACTTAGTTATGTATACTACTAGCCACATGTGGCAAAGCTTTATCATGCTCTAGTACTACTAGCACTAGCAGTCAGTCAGTATAGTATTAACACTGTTACTGTAGAGTGTATATGTAGTAGTAGTAGTACTACTACAATTTTTGTGGGTTTTTTTTCATCTTTTACAACAACAAAAAAAGATTTAAATACTTTTTAAACAAACAAAACACACCACCTGCCTTATATATAATATATGTAAGAATAGCACTAGAGGCAGAGTCATATATATATAAATAATATATATATATATAATATATATATATATGATTAAATCTCAGTTTTTAATAGACTTACTCAGTTACTCACTGAGTGTACATGGTGAAGGGAGAGCAAAACAGTCCCATACTTAGTATGTATACTAGCCACATGAGGCAAATCTGGTACTACTAGCACTAGCACTTAACAGTCAGTCTAGTATTAACACTGTTACTGTGGAGTGTGTACTGTAGTACCACTACTACAACTTGAACAGCGACAGTACTGCCGTCTAGGGTCTACAGAGTCTATCGCGGATGTGAAGTTCCCGATAAAACGGGGAAACAAGCAAACACACAAATAATACAGCACACTTACCCAAGCGTAGAAATAAAGCCTGCCACATTTCCTTCAGCATAAAGGGACACTATGTCCCCTAGATGAAGGAAGGCGGATGGTGATTCATTCATATTGCTGTCTTAAAGCTGCCTGTATTCCCGTAAAAGATCGAGCAGCACTTAGCTGATGGCCGCTACGCCTACGACCACAGCCCTCGGAGGGGCAGGGCCGTCCAATTTCCCTATCGCGTACGTTGTGTATGTCTCCAGCCCACAACTAGGCTAAGTGTCTGTCTGGTGACAACACAGTTTCGTAATCCAAAAGCGTCTGATTATGTTGAATGGGATGGTGAACAGCGCATGTACATTCAAAGAGTTGACTGTGCGACTGGCCAAAGACCTCCTACTAGTACGGTGAAGTGGTTTTGCCTCGGTGCAGCAGTGTTCTACCAACCGGAAGCCCAGTTGGCGGCCGGATCATGTCTAGTTATAGTTTGTGACACCAGGGAGCGTGACGGCTCCCGCATTCTCACTTCACGTTGCGATGATGGCAGCATGGCATGATGGCAAAAGAGAGGAGTGAAATCCAGATTTAGATCATAAGTAATATCATTACTGAAATGCCAGACATATATATCGTAATATCTGGTGGTATTAAACCAAAATGAAAAGAATTAATTACTCTACTATGCAAGTAAGTCATTTATGTCTTTTAATATTTATGTATTGTGTTTAATTACAGGCCCATCACTGGCTTAATCCGGCCATGAACAAATTAACTGCAAACGTATCATGTGAGGGCAACAAAATGAAGTAGCCTATCTAGAGCGATTGAAATGTCTGGTGACTTAATTAATGGTTGTCTGCGGAATTTTGTTTGTATCTACTTGGTGAAGGCAACAAATTAATATTGTGTATTTTCTAATTTCTTTGGTAATGTGAAGGAAAAGATAGTTGAGGTTACCATTTTGTCAGAAAACAAGAACTAATTGTGTAGTCAGCCCCAAGTGTGGATTTATTAATCACCAAGTGTGGATTTATTAATCAAATCAATTATTTAATCAAATTTATTGCATGAAACAATACATTTTTATATTGTGACCCCCTAAGTATAGAAATGCACTGTAAAGAAATCTACATAGGATAGTTATATTCTTCCCAATTTTGAGTTGTGGACGTAACACAATAAAGCTTTGTGGAAAGATTATATTACTAGTCATGGTACTGGAAAATAGCCTTACACATGCAACAATAGCAATTATTTCTTTACTGAAGCGCTGGTATTCCCAAGATAACATATTTCCTAATTTAACAAGCATGGGAGAAGCATGGGACACAGCAGTTACGTCCAGAACCAGTTTAATCACCGTGGAATATTAGATATAATATATATATATATATGCATGCAAAATGAATATGTATTTCAAGTAAGAGTCTTCTCTTATTATTTCCTTGACTAACAGATAATATTCTATGCAAAATAAAGGTCTATTATGCTGTAGAAAAGTCCACATTCTTCATATAACAAATTCATACCTTTAAAACACCATGTTCTTGGAATGAAAATGTTGGATTTTGTTTACTATGTCACATTAGGCCTTAATTTTTCATATCTATCCTTCCAAAGTGTAAGAATACCAATTCTATAAAGAAAATACCTCCTCTACTCTTTCTATAATTGTTTTTGACCAATACATACTGGAAAGTACATTGGCCCCATGTACCATGAAACGTTTGTTTGTTGTTGTTTTACATCCTAGCAACATCTAAGGTCATATCAGTTTGGGTACCGACTTGTAGTGCGCATTCATGGCAAATTTTTAGCACTGCCCCACTGGGAGGCCAGGCTGCCAGCACCATGACCTGATATCCCACTCAGTCACATTATCCTGACACTGTGCCAACCAGTCCTTGCCTATCCTAATAATGCCGAGTGCCTGGCTAGGAAGCGACAAGTATTAATTTTTAAGTCATTGGTTTGACTCGACCAGGGTTCGAACCCACGATCCCATGGTCAAGCAAACACGGGAGACGGACGCTCTAACTCATTCGGCCATCCCGTCTGGTTACCATGAAACGACCCATATTCATACTTCATCATCATCATCATCATGCTGTCGGTCGTGATGCGACAAAGACTGCTTTTATTACTTGACTGCCACTCTCCATTTAGCTCTCTGCTGTGAGAGTTGCGTCCATGAGTCGGTCTTAATGTCTCTCAGCTTCAGGTTTCTCTTGATGGTATCCTTGAACCGGAGACGAGGGTGCCCTCTCTTTCTGTAACCAGAAGACAGTTGAGAATAGAACATTTCATGAAAGCTGCCTGCAAAAGTGTTGAAGTGCTGCTGGCTTTTGCAAGTTACCAGTGGCACTCTCTCGCGGAGCAAATAGAGGTTTCTCACCAGCAAGAACATGTCAAGACAGGCACAAAACTATTTGTCCCTGCAGTGGCTGGTCGGGAGATGTTGGGAGTTCCATACATCAACCGCCCTTAATGCTGCCACAGTGACATGGTTTTCTGTTTAGGGTTTGCTCCCTTAGCCTTCGCTTCTGTCAAGAACCTGTACCACAAGGCAGTGGTTTACAACTCTGCAGGGCAGGGGCGTCAAACTCCCTGAGGTATTGCTATACCTGCAATACCTGCATACCAGAATACCTGCATACCAGAATACATACTTACATACATACATACACACACACATTATTCTGCCCGCCTTCTATTTGGGATATACTTGATAAGCCGAGCATCATAGCTGCTTGTTTGGTTGTTGGGGCTTTGCATCTCAGGAACATCTCAGGTCATATCTGGCTGGATACGGACTTGTGACAGTGCGTACCTTTGCGATTGCGATTGTATAGCGCTGACCGACTGGAAGACCAGGCCACTGGCACCATGATTCGATATCCCACTCAGTTACATTATCTTGATACTGAGCAAACCAGTTCTTGTATTATCCTATTTATGTTGAGCACAAAGTAATATAAAATATCAATTTTCAAATACTTTGTTTTATGGTGCAGTGCATTAGTGCACACCAAGTAATTTGTTATTGTAAGGAGATTTTATTATCCGTCATTAGTAGTAGTAGACCTAGTCGTGCTATACCAATGTACTTTTATCACAAATCAATCTCGCAGATAGCTTGCACAGTATGTCTATGTGATATAACACTAATATTGGGATTACCTCTGGTCCTTACTGGTGGTACAGTGGTAGTGGGTGGACATCTAGCTTATTTTGCGCAATGAATAAATTGGCTTTCTAGTATTAGTAGCCTACCGTAAGTTATAATAAACTCGAGCTCAGGAAACAGTTAATTGATTTTAATTATAGGTTACGAGTGGTTACTGGCGTTAATCCACTCCCTATGGTTTATGCTGCGGTATTTTCCTATCAAGGTTAGGTTACTTCCTATCCCCTTGTTATTAATTTAATTTTTTTTGGTGACAAGTTTTTTTATTCTGCCCATAACGTATAAGGTCCCGTGAGGGTGCTTGTTTTCAACGCTGGACAGCTGTGATACTGGATTGGTCTGGTCCCGCATTCAGGAGTCTTTACCGGATCTTTCTCGGGCCAACCTTTGCGGTTTTGGGTATTAGTAGTTTCTATATTAGTTTTTTTTCATTTTCTAGTTTTTTTATTCTGCCCATAACGTATAAGCTCCCGTGAGGGTGCTTGTTTTCAACGCTGGACAGCTGTGATACTGGATTGGTCTGGTCCCGCATTCAGGAGTCTTTACCTGATCTTTCTCGGGCCAACCTTTGCGGTTTTGGGTGTTAGTAGTTTCTATATTAGTTTTTTTTTATTTTTCAAGTTTTTTCCTAACCTGTATATGATAACTTAACCTACTATGTACATCTATGCAGATGACATACAGGCCTGTAGGAGAGGGTCCCATCCCATTGTGGTTTGTTTCAGCATCCTTTCACCCATGCCCTGTCCTTAGATAGTACACCAGTGTGCCAGAACACCCCTGGACCCGTCAGGACTGCAACGGAGAACGTTATTTAATGTGCAGAAAACGACTGTAACAAAGGTGTCCATATTAGACCTTTTCTTTGAGGCATGCACACTGATTGCCGAAGCTCTGGTATTCCCAGAGAATCGAGTACCAAATTTGTATCAAGTTAACATTAAATAAAATAGTCAGTTAACCCTGCCATGCGCGTATCTTCATAGGATAAACATAGGAAGTGAACACTGGTCAGTGCGTGATGTTGCCATGGCTTCTCGATATACAATATAAAAATAATACAACTAAAGTAGGTCTATGATGACTAGACATTTAGATATAAATATAAAGCCATCTAGTTTTAGAATTATTTAATCCAAAATGCAGAAAATTTCAGTTTTGCTGACAGGAACTTGCTTCAGAGGCTTGTCATTCTCTCTTCTTGCTTTGAAACATCCCAAGTAGTGAAAACATGAATAGACTACAATAGGGAAAAACAACCATTAACATAACGATTATTCCAGGTCTAAATCTAGAATTTTCTTTATCTAAGTACACGTGTCTATTGTATTGAAAGTAAATTGGGACATGGCAATTATTAAACTGGCACTGACTGAAAGACCATGCCTTTCTAAAATGTGTTGTTTTATTTGGTATTTCTATTCTTTTTCCTTGTGGTTTTGTGTTGGCTTCTGTAGTTTTGAGTACTGTAGTTCTGAAATCTTACCCACACCACAAGGTATTGGCATTACTATCACAGGGTGTGTTAATGGTGGAAATCGTTTACTAATGTTCAATTTCAAGAGAACGTAGTAGTCTACTAAAGCTGTATTCACACGGGGAAGTTAAATCGATTCATATAAATCGACTTGCCTAGTTTGACTCACATGTGCCGTGTGAATGCACGGCTGAGGCGTTTTAGGGCTGAATCGATTCATATAAATCGTTTAATGTAAAACGCTTACCAAGGTGGTCTACAGGAACCGATCTATGCTGAATCGTTTTATTTATGACATCACACGCATGCGCAGTCGAGGGAAACGTGACAGTTGAGACCTGAGTGTGTTGACTTTCCGGTAAATTTGCTTTATGAACCTGCTAGAGGTGCACATATATTTTTGTCATCATTTATTTGTAGGGTTTCACTGCCCAGCAGAAGTTTTGACTGTTCCAAACCAATACGATTCAGTCCATACATATCTAGGTCGAAACCCACACTCTCTCGGCCGACGTCGACGAACCCAAACTGGCGCTGGTTAGTCTGGACTTGCTCATGCGCAGATATCCACTTCCGCCTTAAACCTCCCTAAGTACTGCCTGTGTGAATGCGACACACTTTGAAACTCAGCCCGTGTGAATGCGCGCCTAGATCGCTTCATATAAATCGCCTTCTGTAGATCGCCTTAGATTTTGCCCGTGTGAATACAGCTTATAGTTTGTACCACATCAGCAGAAGCATATGAGACGCCGTAGCCTGGTTCCCGCCCTTCCCGACAGATGACGCCACTGATGAGTGCGTCCATATGGATACGGCGTTGACAGACAATGCCTGCGCATGTCTGCTACTACTGTAAGTCTCGAGTATCTTTCACAGATGTCGCCACTGGCACTGACCGTGGTACGGTGGTGAGTTGCGTTCTAAAACCAAATATGTTGTAATATCCGGTAACATCTATCCGGTGTCACACAGTCTCAGACAACGGTATATTCTCGGGAGTGTTGGACCCAAGGAGTAATCAATCTATATTCCACTGCCACAAGTAGGCTGTATAGGTTGAATATCGACTGTAGAGATAACTAGATGGAACGTAGAATCGAAGGTAACTAACTATATCTTAACTTGTGTTGCAGTTTGCCTAGTTAGGCCCAGTTGCTTCCTCGTTGTTCTGCAAGTACGGGGTGAATCATTTATCTAACTTGAGTTAAGGTGGGATTTAGGATGAGTGCGGAGGTGAGAGTGAGGGTGGGAGTTCGGGTGAGTGTTTACTGTTAGGTGAGAGTTAGGGTGAGTGTGAGGGTGGGAGTTAGGGTGAGTGTAGGGTAAGGCAGAGAGCGTGTATATAAACAGATGAGAGGGACAACTCCCATACTAGAGCATGTAACATCTGCCGACTGTGGCGCTCCAAGTGGTGGTTGTTGAACAGCTTAAGCATATGGGCAAACCTCAAGGCATTTTCAATGGCAGTGAGCAATCTTCATACAGAAAACGTTAAATATCTCTAAAACTACAACACCTAGAAACAAACTGATTGGAATACACATAGAAAACATGTTTACCAACAAGATTATATTAAATTGATATGGTTAGGGCTTCTGGATTTCTATTAATTTTGAATAAAACTGACGTTTTTTCACTACGCTTACGGCAAACTCAAGGCATTGTCAATGGCCTTGAGCAGTCTTCGTACAGAAAAAGTGAAATATCTCTAAAACTACACCACATAGAAACAAACCGCTTGAAGACATATAGAAAACATGTTTACCAAAAGGATTATATTAAATTGATAAGGTTAGGCTTCTGGATTTCTATTAATTTTGAATAAAAACAAATGTTTTGCATTGAGCGTACCGGCAAACTCAAGGCTTGTTCAACACTAACCGCCAGGAACGCCACTGTAGCCTGTGTTACCGTTTTTCGCGGGAGTTGTCCCTCTCATCTGTTTATATACACGCTCTCTGGGTAAGGTTAGGGTGAGTCTGACTGTGTGTAGAGTTGGAATTCGGGTGAGTGCAGGGTGTGAGTTAGGGTGAGGGTGGGTGGGAGGTAGGGTGATGTCGAGAGTTAGGATGAGTGTGAGGGTGTGCGTTAGGGTGAGTATATGAGGGTCGGAGGTAGGGTGAGTGTTCATATGGGCGTTAGGGTGAGTGTGAGGGTATGATTAAGGGGAGATAGGGTGAGTGTGGGGTTGAAGATAGGGTGAGTGTGAGGTTGGAGATAGGACGAGTGTGAGACTGAGGGTGCTAGGGTGAGGGTGGGAGGTGGAGTGGGTATTAACTTGAGGTGACTGTGAAGAGAGGGGTTAGGGTGATTGTAAGGGTGGTAGTTAGGGTGAGTGTGACGGTGGGAGGTAGGGTGATGGTGAGAGTAATGTAGCAGTCACACTACGACGACAAGGGGCGACGACAGCCTAGCGACAGCGACCTCCGGTGTGTCGTTGAGTGTCGTCGGGTGTCGCTACGGTGTCGCCGCGACACCTCCGTGACACCTCCAGTTTCTAGACTGTCGCCAGGTTGTCGGCGGCTTTTTGGACATGTTGAAAAAGCTCGACGACAGCCAATGTCGTTCGGCTGTCACTACGGTGTCGCTACGGTGTCGTTACGGTGTTGTCTTTGCCGTTAAGGTGTCGTCTTTGTCGTTAAGCTGTCGTCGCTTCTCTCTCCATAGCAGCTGTATGTGTGTCTATGTGTGTGTCTGTGTGTGTGTGTCTCTGTGTCTCTGTGTGTGTCTCTGTGTGTGTGTCTCTGTGTCTGTGTCTCTGTGTGTGTATCTCTGTGTATGTGTATCTGTGTCTGTTGCTGTGTGTGTCTGTGTGTGTATCTCTGTGTCTATGTGTGTGTGTCTCTGTGTTTCTGTGTGTGTGTCTGTGTCTCTGTGTCTGTGTGTGTGTCTCTGTATGTGTCTGTGTATGTGTATGTGTCTCTGTGTTGTGTCTCTGTGTCTCTGAGTGTGTCTGTGTGTGTGTCTCTGTGTCTTTGTGTCTCTGTTGCTGTGTGTGTGTCTGTGTGTGTATATGTGTCTATGTGTGTGTGTCTCTGTGTTTCTGTGTGTGTGTCTGTGTGTGTGTCTCTGTGTCTGTGTGTGTGTCTCTGTGTGTGTCTCTGTGTTGTGTGTCTCTGTGTTGTGTGTCTCTGTGTTGTGTGTCTGTGTCTGTGTGTGTATCTGTGTCTCTGTGTGTGTCTGTGTGTGTCTCTTTGTATCTGTGTGTGTCTCTGTGTGTGTCTCTGTATGTGTCTGTGTGTGTGTGTCTCTGTGTTGTGTCTCTGTGTGTGTATCTGTGTGTGTGTGTGTATCTGTGTCTGTGTGTGTGTCTCTGTGTGTGTCTCTTTGTCTCTGTGTGTGTATGTGTGTGTATCTGTGTCTGTGTGTGTGTCTCTGTGTGTGTCTCTGTGTGTGTATCTGTGTCTCTGTGTGTCTCTTTGTCTGTGTGTGTCTGTATGTGTCTCTGTATGTGTCTCTGTATGTGTGTGTCTCTCTCTCTGTGTCTCTGTGTTGTGTCTCTGTCTGTGTGTGTGTCTCTGTGTGTGTCTGTGTGTGTCTATGTGTGTGTCTCTTTGTCTGTGTGTGTCTCTGTGTGTGTGTATCTGTGTCTCTGTGTGTGTCTCTTTGTCTCTGTGTGTCTGTGTGTGTCTCTGTATGTGTCTGTGTGTGTCTCTGTGTGTGTCTCTGTGTTGTGTCTCTGACTCTGTGTGTGTCTCTGTGTGTGTATCTGTGTCTGTGTGTGTCTCTTTGTCTCTGTGTGTGTCTGTGTGTGTATCAGTGTGTATCTGTGTGTGTCTCTGTGTGTGTGTCTCTGTGTGTGTCTCTGGGTCTGTGTGTCTCTGTTGCTGTGTGTGTGTCTGTGTGTGTATCAGAGACACACCCACACAGACACACACAGACACACAGAAACACAGAGACACACACAGAGACACACAGACATGCAGAAACACAGACACACACAGACACACACACACAGACACACATACACACACATAGAGACACACAGAGACAGAGTCACACACACAGACACACACACACAGACACCCATAGAGACACACAGAGACACACATAGATACACACAGCGACAGAGTCACACATACAGATACACACACAGAGACACACACACAGAAACACAGAGACACACACACAGAGACACACACAGACACACACAGACACACAGACACAGACACACACATAGAGACACACACACAGACACACACATAGAGACACACACAGACACACACATAGAGACACACACAGAGTCACACACACACACAGACACTGTCGTCCCGCTGTCATCCCGATGTCGTCGGGCTGTCGTCCGGATGTTGTCCGATTGTCGTCCAACTTGGCCTGAATTTGCATATGTCGTCGGGTTTTCACAAAACCCAAGTCGCTGGGCTGTCGTCACCCCCTTGTCGTCGTAGTGTGACTGCTACATTAGGGTGAGTGTATACTCACCTCAGTCTTTGACTTCATATTTGTACGATTCCTAAGCATCTAAGTATTACGTCAACTTACAGGCAAGTCTAACTAATGTTACCAATATTACAATTAAATTGTAGATCCTGACCAGATGAATACGGCGACTCCTGGCAGGAACTCCAACATGAAAGTAGGTTGAATATGACATGATTTCTAATATATAATTATACTCCAAAGCTGGCGCTATATATTGCAATCACTAATCATGACGTTAATGCATGGGTTTATGATGATTTTATTTCTTGAATGAGTTTAAATGGTTTGTAAATCGCGTTCCTTAGTGTTTTCTGACTCAGATTGCACACATGTTAGTTTTACTGTCACGGGAAGCGATGTTGAGAGTAGGCTACCATAGCTAATGCAGACATTCGAGGAATTTTAATGTTTACATTATATAGCTATTAGTAATTGCTAAAAATTAAAATAAAAGGTGCATGGCAGGGGCATAGCTAGGCGTACACGCGTACGCCAAAACATCCACATCGTTTTGTCAACAACAAAAAGTAAAAAATAATAGAGAGAGACAGAGAGGAGGCATGTAGTAGTCCAGAGTGTCGAAAACTCAAGTCTAAAATGTGTCAAATCCACAAGCTTAAGCTTAAGCTTAAGCGGCCCCCTAAACCCCCTGCTGAAATTAGGAGTACACATCGTTAAAGGTCTAGCTACGCCCCTGCATGGGATTTAGAATAACGAATGATCTATATCATTTGAGGTTTTTTACATGGCAAGGCTTGTTGTAATCTTGTAGGCCTACTGACCGAATTGGTAAGAGCGTTGGCGGTGGCGGGAACCACAATACTGCCCATCATTGATTATAATGACATAATATATAATATACTAACTAAAAAGCAGCAAACAAAGCTCCAAACTATACAAAACAGAGGGTTGTGCACAGTATTTAAAGGAAAAACACTACATACTGTGAAAGTACAACGTCTGAACACTTTGACTTCTGGTTACTGAATGGTTTATTCACGGCGTAGGGCACGCTTGACCCGCCGGCTAAACTTTCCATGACGTCATCTCATTTGCATATCTCTTTGTCCCCAACTCTGCATATCGTTAACATATATTAACCACAGGTCTAGACGTCTATTACGCATATATCACATCCCCCCCTCAAAGTATTTCTGAAACATGAAATGTTACAAAATAACAATAAAGAAACACAAAATATACAATATCAAAATATATGCGCACTTAACCTGCAAATGTCCGAGTGCACAATGCACTTAAGTCCTCAAAATCCGGCCGTAATGCCTGATATCTCATATTGTCCATATGTATCAACAGTAAAACACAAAAGCTGAAATAAACTTAACTGTACATGCACATGTTAATCCTGCAACAGTCGGAAGCACACTGACCTACTATAGATCTAACCTGCTCGCCGGCCTTATCAGCCGACCTGACCTACTTAGATTAACCGTACTGTTTACATTCGGCGTTGACGCTGACCCAGATTGCGTCGCTGACGCTGACCCAGATTGCGTCTGCACGACCAACTCGGGTCGCCCCTCCACTGGCGCTCCAATGATTTGTACTCGGTTACGATATAACATGTTGCCTGACTCATTTAAAATCTGATATTCTCTCCCGGACACCCCAGTCCGTCCCAAAATAACACCTTTTTTCCATTCCCCAGCATTATTTTTGTACTTTATCTTATCTCCAACTTTCATGGGCTTGTGCGCCTTACCGCACTTCCGGTCATGAAACGCTTTCTGACTGCCCTGCCGCTGAGCTGTCTGCCTTTTCTTAGGATCCTGCGTTTCAGGCACCAAAATACCCTTTGCCATAGGTAATCTGCCTCTCAACCTTCTGCTCATGAGCAACTGCGCCGGAGATACGTTCAGGACAGGCAACGGAGTATTGCGATAATTCAGCAATGCTAACTGAAAATCAGCTCCAGTTTTCTCACACTTCTTTAACATGTCCTTAACTGTTTGTACGAACCGTTCAACCTGACCGTTGCTACGTGGATACTGTGGACTGGAATACACGGCCTTGAACCCGTAATGCAGTGCAAACTCCCTGTACTCATGGCTCTTGAACTGTGGACCGTTATCCGACACTACCTGACTAGGAATACCGTGCCTTGCAAAGTTGTCTTTTAACGCTTCAATAACAGTGACAGATGACGTATCGCCCAAAAGCGTTACCTCTGGAAACTTGGTGTAGTAATCTACAGTTATCAGGTAATTCTTATGATTTAACTCAAATAAACTGGCCCCCACTTTGTCGTATGGCTGACAGGCGATCGGGTGATTTATCAATGGCTCGTTATGCACATTTTTTCGGTTGTTTTGACAAGTGTCACACCGACTGACTTTATCCTCGATTTGCTTGTTAATATTTGGCCAAAACATACAGTCCCGCGCCAACTGCTTGGACTTAGTCACCCCCAAATGCGTCTCATGCAACGCCTCTATCATTTCACCACGAAGAGCTGGAGGAACCACCACCCGATTGCCGTTCATTACAAGATTATTTTCAACTGTTAACTCATGCTTGTACGGAATGTACTGTCTCAGACACGGTGGTGTCTGTATACGTGTAGTGTCCCACCCATCTTCAATGTGTGAGATCAACATAGACATCGATACATCTTTTTCATACTCAGCTAGAATTTTACTCAACAGACTCGACGACTGCACGTCCACTGCAGCAACGCAGAACGTGTCATCGAACAGACTATCATGACCTACTTTGGCGGTATGCGTCCTGGACAACGTGTCTGCAAAAAACATCAAAGAGCCCTTCACATGACATAACTGAATATTGTAATTCTGCAATCGCATTCGCATTCTTTGCATTTTAGCCGACAGCTTGTGTATTGGTTTTTGCATTATGGCCACCAACGGCTTGTGGTCTGTCTGAATTTGAACTTCCTTGCCAAATATATACTCATGAAACCGTTGGCATCCGAAACATATGGCGAGCATTTCTTTTTCGATAGTGGCATATCCACACTGCGCTGCATTAAGCGCACGAGATGCGAGTGCGATTGGTTTACCATCTTGCATCAACACGGCTCCCAAACCTGACTGACAAGCATCTACCTGAATTACAATAGGCTTCTTAACATTGTAATATGTCAATACAGGAGCAGTTCTTAACTTCTCTTTCAATTTATCGAACGCACCTTGCTGCTCGGCTTGCCAGTGCCACGCCACGTCCTTGGCTAGGAGCGTGCGTAGTGGTTTAGCTATCTCGGACATGTTGGGTATGAACTTGTGCACATATCCAACCATGCCCAGGAACCTTTGGACGCTTTGTTTGTCACGCGGCTCTGGCATGTCTACTATTGCTTGTATTCTGTCTGGATCAGGCTTTACACCCTGCTGGGTAAGTTGATGACCTACATACTTTACTGTAGTTTTACATAGCAACGATTTAGCATCATTTAATTTAAGATTAACCGACCTAGCTCGGTCCAAAACAGCTCGGAGCCGCTCGTTATGTTCCTGAACCATTGACCCATATACCAAAATATCGTCCGTGACTATCCCGATACCGGGTATGTCGCCCATGACACGGTGCATCTCCTGAATAAAAATGTTGCCCGCTGTTTTGATGCCAAAAGGCAAGCGTGTGTACCTGTATCGGCCCCACGGAGTATTGAACGTGCACAAACGTGAACTTTCCTCATCCAATTCTATCTGCCAATACCCTGTCTTCGCATCCAAAACTGAAAAATACTTAGCATCAGCTGTTTTGGCAATAATCTCATCAATAGTTTTGGTTGGGAACGGCCCTCTTTTTATCGCTTTGTTTAATTTAGTCGGATCCAGACAGATTCTAATTTTATTTGTTTTCTTTACGATCGTGATAGAATTAACCCACTCGGTAGGTTCATCCTGCTCCACTATAACACCTAACTCTCCCATCCGATCAAGCTCACTGCGTACCTTACTCTGAATTGCAAACGGAATCCATCTAGGCGGATCTATGACAGGTTGAATAGACTTATCGCCTTTGCTTTGATCAACCCCAAACCCTGAAATACGTCTTTGTATTCGCTTACCAGCTTCTCTGCCCCTGCGCTGGAACTGTTCGTCGGTGTGGCAATGTTCGTTGGTTTGGCCACGTTCGTCGGTTTGCCAATGTTCGTCGGTATGGCCCTGTGCACCTCATCCACGCGTGCCAGCAGGTTCAAAGTCACACAAGCCTGCTTGCCCAGGATGGGCTGGCAATCCGGCACCACCTGGAACCGAAGCACACTGTCGTTGACATCAAGCAGTGCCTCTCCATCCGTCGTGATCCGGTGACCGGAGAACGTCACCAATGAACATCTGGTGTTCGCCAGCCTCCCCGGAGCGACTCTGTCGAAGACGAACCTCGGAAGTACGTTTGCCTCCGATCCAGTGTCAAGCTTGAACTTGACAGGACAACCGTTCACCCGAACGATTGCGTGCCACAGCTCGGCATCCCGTCTAGCACCGCGATCGACGGCGCCCACAAACAGATCCGTTGCCAGTACATTGACTTCCGCCGGATCCGGGTCTTGCTCAGCATTGTGAGGGTCGGGCGCTTCGACGTGAAGCTCGTTGACTCTCCCGAGCCTGCTCCTACAGACCTTCCCGAAGTGCCCGATCTTCTTGCAGGCAATGCACACCTTCCCTTTCGCTGGGCAGACTCCCCGGCGGTGCTCATAACCACAGTTCTGGCAGCGGATCTTGAAATCTCCTGCACCGGCGCCGCCGGCAATCCAAGATGGCGATTTCCAAGATGGCGTCGCCGCTGACCGGACCGCCGGTGCACCGGTACGCACATTAGCATAATTCCGAATGAAATCTATGTCTTTACTTTCCACGTCTGATTTGGTGTCCTCCAACAGATCTGAACTGAACTCACTCATTTCACACATACTTATGCACTTTGTCAACGTTAACTCAGTAGTTTGAAGCAATTTGTTCTGCAAATTCACATTTCTTACGCCAGCCACAATTCGATCGCGCAAAAGCGACTCCTCCACCGCTCCGTATTCACAGTCTTTGACTTTGTCCCTTAACGCTGTGATGTACGTCGCCATATTTTCTGACGCTTGATTATGTGAATTAAACTTGTATCGTGTGATAATTATACTGCTTTTACCGACACAATAAACTCGAAATGCTTCAGTTAACGGTTTGATCTTGTCTTGATCGGCGAAAGCAAAAGTCATATTGGCAAATACCTTTTGCGCTTCCTCGCCAGCAACGTGAAGGAAGATGCAGCATTGCACTCGTTCTCCTTTCAATATGACACCTGCCGCAGTGGCGTATATATCATATGCTCTGATCCATGTTTTCCAGTTCGATCTTGCGTTGTTGCTGAGGACAAGCTGACCAGGCGGCCGCAATCCTGGCAAAGTATTTGCGGGCGGCATTCTTCCTCATCTGACACCATGTGAAAGTACAACGTCTGAACACTTTGACTTCTGGTTACTGAATGGTTTATTCACGGCGTAGGGCACGCTTGACCCGCCGGCTAAACTTTCCATGACGTCATCTCATTTGCATATCTCTTTGTCCCCAACTCTGCATATCGTTAACATATATTAACCACAGGTCTAGACGTCTATTACGCATATATCACACATACCATTGAGATGCACAATAAAGCTAAACTAGATGCCCTAAATATTCGCAGAGACAAGCACCTATTAGGCCTAATGTACCACCGCGCGAAAGACCCATATTACATAGACACACCTACACAAGCCACACATGCAGCACAAGCCACCCTCCTGAAAGTGCTGTATGTTAAAATGAGTAAAATGAAAAAGTCACCGGTTGTTCTGGGGGGAGCACTCTGGAACCAACTACCAGCACATGTCAGGAACAGTGATTGTTACAAAACTTTCAAGATAAACCTCCATGCACATTTAAATCAACCAGCCTAGGCCAAAGCAGATCAATGATACACTGGGTCGGTGTTGCTATTCCTTTCCCTGCCCCCCCCCCCCCCCCCCCAAACAAACAAACACTGTAAACTCAACCAGTAGCAGCCAACTAGACCAAAAAACCCATCTACAACGGAATGAGCCTGGAAATGATTCTAGTTGGATCCTACTGAGGTACATGATTAATCAATATTACCCTACTTACTAACTCAATAGGCCCCACCTGAGATTATACCATGAACACAAGTTCAATCACAAAGCCCCACCCTACATCCCCCATCACTCTTTCAACGAGTATGTTACTACTAGAAAGATAATCAGTTATGCCCTACCCCCTACTAACACCTACCATACTAGTCTAACATAGTTACCTCCCCGCATATGTTTCTTTTTCGCTTATCTTGTTCTTTACCTATCATTCATGTACCGATGTTTTGCTTATTTTCCTGTAATTGTCTATCTGTATATTGTTGTAGATGTGTTTACTGTGTAGAGGCAATTGTGATTAGGGCGGGAAGACCAGTGCATTAGCACTGACAACATGTTATTTAGAGGAATAAAAACACTTGAACAAAAAAAAAAAATCCCAGCTGAGTCAATCCAATGACTTAGATCTACATAGCCTGGCGGTTGACATTCATGGTATCGGGGAAGGATAGCCTAGTATCAGAATAATATGACTGAGTGTGATACCAGGTCAGGTCTCCTGGTGGGACAACACAATTAAATTGCCATAGGTATGCATTGTCACAAATTGGCACCCATCCTGATATGACCTCAGATGTTGCTAGGACATAAAACCCAAACAAGCAAACAAGCTTATAATGTTGTTCCAGATCTCATATGAGAGAAATATGATTATGCCACAAATACCCAATACGTGAATCGATCGGTCAAGTGTACAAGCCTCCATTGAGTGTAGGTTTCTATGCAAGTAGGATCGATTCTAAGTAACTAAGGTAAGGTTTATTTTGTCATTGTGATATATTAACAGATTACAGACCGTCACTGTGACCAGAGTAACTCACCCACTCGATGTAGTGTGATCAAGTGGTATATCCAAATACACGAAGATGGCAACACCGAGGTTATTATCAAAGGTAAGTTTTCCTTCATGATTCTATTTGATCTTAATTCATCCAAGATGTAATTTGTATTTTTGTCATTTCCGTTTTATGGTTTACTCCTGATTTGATTTGATTTTAAATCATCCATATATAATCAGATAGAGGCTTCTTATATATATATATATATATATATATATATATGTATATATATTTTACCTCGGTACTAAGCCTCTGGCTAGTCATAGCCCAGGGAGAAGGAAGCACATCCGGGTCCAGCAATTAGCATAATCTACTCACAACGGGAGGATGTTTGTTGAGTAGCTCTGGAAGTTTTTGACCTAAAGTGATGTTACAAACGAGTAAGTATCATTTTTGAAGACATATAATGATGAATGTATGTGAGGATTTATTCCTGGGTTTCTTTTAAGATTCCCCAATATTGTTTTTATTTAGGCGTACCTCCAAGTCTCATAGCATTTTCTCCAACTTGTTGGCAAATAACGCCACAGGAGGGAGAAGTGTATGGGATAGAGAGTGTGGGAGGCTACCACTACACTGGTCCCTACCCCTTGTTTGGTTTTGGTTTCGATACTATTAACCTACGACACTCACTGATTCTCATATGCCTGTGTTAAAACGATTTAAATACATTCTTAGCACCTCTAGATGCACAATTTGGGCGTAAAATGTTATACCCTTTGTGACATTCGATTGAGCATTCCCTAACTTTCGTTTCGATTGTTTCAGGGTTACTATGGCTATGAAGCATAGTAAGACAATGGCTCCCCATCAGATTACGGATGATGAAGACCCTTCACTGCCGCTGCGGGTCCAAAGGTCGCCTGAACACGCGGTCTCGGAGGAAGCAGGGGGTCAGAGGCAGGCCATTCTGACCTAAATGCGTGGTTGACATGCCTTCTCCAAACAAAGTTGGAGGAAATGCTCCCCGCCAGGTCGCGTCATAAGACGACAAAACGGACCCAAGAGTCCGAGGAATCAGAGTGGAAGGACTACTCTGAAGAGCAAGATTCCTCGGAGGAAGACTCCTCGCAAGAAGTGGTCGCTGTAAGAAAGCGAAAGCATGCCAAGAAGAAAGTTAGTTCTTCAGACGGTGATGACTACACCAGGGCAAGGAAGAAGCCAGTGGTGAGAAAGAAGAAGAGCAAGAAGAGAAAGTCGAAGGAGAGCAAGAAAGACTCTTCGTTGGACTCTTCTTCAGACTCGTCATCGACAGAGTGTGACTCAGACACACAGCGTGCAGGAAAGTACGCGAAGATGAGTGGGAAGATCAGAAAGAAATGTAAAGTGGAGAAGGCAAAGAAAGTCCTAACAACCACAATGATGAGGAAAGCCATCCAAGGCCACTTTAATACCTTTAAGCCAGCACAAGTGATCACTAAGGTTGGAGAGAAATTTACGGGGATCAAAGGAATCCCAGACTCGGTTGTCAAAGAGATGGACAGCGATGTCAAACTTTGTGAGGACTGGAAGAAATTCGAAGGGGTGCTCCACACAGTTCACAAGGCTGTGTGGGGAGCATTGGCAGCGATTACACCGATTGCAAATAGAATGCAGTCAGAGAACAAATTCTCGTTTCTCTGCGGACAGATGGATGGAGGAATTGCTATGGTGATGGCAGCTAGCAATTTTCTGTCTTACCGGAGATTTGAAAATATTTTCAAAGCCTTCTGCACTGATGCAGGGAAGTCCAAAATGTTTGGCGGACCGCGCCAATATTTGTTCAAGCAAGTGGAGACGGGCAGCAAGTGTGGCAAGCACATGGATGCCGACAAAAAGAAGGCTGGGGACACCAATCCTGCACTCTTTAAGAAAGCAAGGCAGGATTTTCTAAACGTCGAACCAGGTGAGGAGGCCGGTCGGGGACGGGCTATGGCTACCAGTCAAGGGGAAATGGACAGCAACAGTCCTTCGGGTGGAACGATGGGAACAGACCGTTTAAGAGAGAGTTCACACCCCAGAAGCCGTTCCCTTGCCTAGGCAACAAATAGAAGTTGCCACACAAACAAATATCAGTACACAGACTCCTGTAAGCATTTTTATGGCAGGGAATATTAAGAATTATCTAAATGAATGGCGAGAGGGTACGGATAATCAGACGATACTGAGTATTGTGGAGGGAGTTAGGATCCCATTGATGCAAAAGCCAGTACAGAATAGAATTTGTTTTCTGTACCGTTTTGATTTAACAGAAAGAGAAGAGTTAAATGAACATGTTCTAAAATTCTGTGACAAAGGTATTATTGAGCCAGTACTTCATGTAGCAGGCAAATTTATTTCCAATATCTTTTCTAGACCCAAACCAAATGGCGATATTAGACTAATTTTGGACTGTACTAATTTAAATAAATTAGTTCAATATAAGCATTTAAAAATATTTTCTTTGGAAACGGTGCGGGATTTAGTGACTCAAAACTCCTGGCTCACTAGTGTTGACCTTAGGGTTGCGTATTATACAGTCCCAATTTATAAACCAGATAGAAAGTTTCTTCAGTTTTTTTGGAATGAACAACTCTATGAGTTTACATGTATGCCAAATGTATTAGCGTGTGCACCATGTTTATTTACAAAATTACTAAAACCAATTTTTTCTCATATGGCTAGAAAAGGACATATTATGTTCCCTTATATTGATGATTCATTTATTGTGGCTCAAACAGAAACAGGATGTCAAACAGCAGTTGACAATTTATGTGACACATTCACCAGATTAGGTTTTTATATACACAACACAAAATCAGTACTGAAACCAACAAATACTTTAAAGTGTTTGGGGTTTTTTGTTGACACAATAGACATGACAGTCTCATTAACACAACAAAAACTAGATAAGTTTGTGACTACAGCAGACCAGTTATTAAAATTAAATAAGCCAAAGATAAGACAAGTAGCAGTACTGATAGGGCTTACGATAGATAGCTTATGCCCCAGGTATTCTTTCTGGAAAAGCTCATATACAGTCGATAGAAATAGATGAGAACTTAGCATTGGCCCGCACTAAAGGTAATTTTGAATGCAAAATGACAATTTCACCAGAAGGCTTGGAAGATATAATGTGGTGGTGTTCACACATTGATTGTTCACCTAACGCCATTAGAATGGGTGAACCCAATACGATTGTCACGACTGATGCGTCTTCAGAAGGATGGGGTGCTCATAGAGACCAACAAGCAACTGGGGGACGTTGGTTGGAGAATGAAATCTCCGATCAGATTAACGTGTTAGAACTCAGAATGATTTATTTGGGTTTACGCAGCTCAGTGCGCATACCTAAATTTCATGTTCGGGTGTTAACAGATAACACTACGGCTATGGCTTACATTCGTAATATAGGGGGGGGGCTCGATCCAAACCTTGTAACCAGGTAGCCAAATTAATTTGGAATTGGGCTTAAGAACATGATATATGGTTAACAGTGGCACATATTCCAGGCAGTCAGAATACGTTAGCGGATAGGAAAAGCCACCATTTTCATGACCATTTAGAATGGTCATTGAGTAATAGTATTTTTGAACATATTTGTCTTAAATGAGGAAAGCCACAAGTGGATTTGTTTGCGTCACGAAACAACAAAAAGATATCAAAATATGTATCTTGGCAACCAGAGCCAGACGACTGGAGAGTGGATGCCTTTTCTTTGATTTGGAATAATAATTTTTATTATATATTCCCACCATTCAGCATTATCAGCAGAGTGGCCAGAAAGATCAGAATGGATCGTTCACACATAATTCTAGTAGTACCGGAATGGGACACACAGCCATGGCTGGCGGCAGTGGCATTGGGAGCGAGAGACATGCTCAGATTCCCAAGAGCAACGAAAAGTTTACAGCATCAAGGGATGCTCACAACACACGGAGACGTGTCAACGACACCCCTATTGTTATTCCTTTTTTGAACAAACATTTAGAGCAATTTGGCCTGGACAAAATTACACAACAAAGGCTAATTTAACACGCCTGGAGAAAAGGCACAGTTAAATTGTATACTAGTTATTTAAAGAAATGGGGACTTGATTGTTTGATTAAGAAAGTGAAGCCATTAAAACCTACAATACCTCGGGTTGTCCGGTTTCTAAGAATGCTAGAAGATGAAGTATTAGGATTTGGTGCAATTAACGTAGCAAGATGTGCCCTGTCAATTATTCTACCAAGAATAGATGGACAAACGGTTGGGAAACTCTAAGTTGTACACTGGTTTTTAAGATCGGTTTATGAAAGAAACCCATCAAAACTAAAATATAACATTTTGGGATGTGTCAGTAGTATTCAAGCTTTTTAAGTCACTACTAATAAACATTTATCTATTAAAAAACTAGGATTTAAATTAGCAGTCCTATTACTGCTAGTGACGGGCCATAGAGTCAGACAATAGTGGCTTTGTCTGTAAATGGACTAGATATAGACAGCAAGGAGGCAAAGTTCGATTTAGACCAATTACTAAAATCGAACCGCACAGGGGACCCACTGTCCACGGTGCATGTAAATAGTTTTCCTGAGGATCAACGTATTTGTGTTGTGTCGGCCATTAAGGATTATATATCCAAGACAAGAGGAATAAGGAATTCCAGACAGCTATTGATTAGCTTTATTAAGCCGCATAAGGCTATCTCGAGAGACACACTCGCAAGATGGACCATTAAGGTACTAAAGGAGGCAGGCGTCAATACAGGATGTTATGCATCCCATTCAATGAGAGGGGCCATGGTCTCTAAAGCAAGACAATTAGGAATCTCAGTGAAGAGAATCCTAGCCCATGCAGGCTGGAAGACGGATAGATCGTTTGCAAAACATTACAACAAAAGACTAGAAAAGTCAAGCAACCTTGCAACACGCTTACTCACCAACTAACAAGATGGGTGAGAAAAATTTACTTGTTTATGTTTTGATACTAAACATGTAATGTATTAATATCAGATTTTAAGATCATTTTTATCCTAAATAAGTAGGTAAAGATTGCTGGACCCGGATGTGCTTCCTTCTCCCTAGCCTATGACTATCCGAGGCTTGTACCTCGGGAAAACCATCCATCATCTGTATCCAGGTAAGATTTGTATAACTATACTATACTATATATATATATATACCCATATATATACTATATATAACTATACTATACTATATATATATAATCTAATAGTGTGCCAAATTTGGGGAGGATTCAACCATTGGTACAGTGAAGATTCAAATATGGTTCTGCTAACCAATTTCCATTGTACATATATAAAGGAATTTAAAATGTCAATTGTTAAATCAATTAGTCAAACAGATTTCTAATAAGACAATGTCAAAAAGTCCAATTTATAACAAAAAATGCATTCTGATTTGGCCAAATAGCCATTTTCAATGCATGGCATTTTCTTGAAAAACTGCAATAAGACTGAATAGATGCTAAATAGTTCACCTACTCATAACATGGTAATAACTTATTTAATTTCAGACCTATATCAGTAGAGAATCAAAAGATATTTGCATCCTAAAATGTGAAAAGGTGTAATTCTTTGCATGTAAACACCACCTGTAAATGAAATATTTCAATTTTTCAATCTTTTAAAGCTCATTGCAGCTAAGCAGCCTATTCAATCTACCTGAAATTTGGCACAGTAGTAGAATACCCATTCTCTTATACTAATACCTATTATTTATAGCAATATTCGATCCAAAAATATGGAAAGACTTTCATTTTGATTGAACATATGAAGAAAAACTGTCGGAAAACCCCAAATATCAATTTGATAAAGCTTTAAATGTTCACTGTAACTCAACCACTGGTTGCATCTTCCTATAAGATTACAGAGCAAATCATCCGGAATTTATACACATTACGTTAGCAATATTATATCTAAAATTGTGAAAAAGTGCATTTGATTGTACATTCAAAAGAAAATTGTCCAAAACCCAAAATATAATTTTCTTCAGAAATATTTGAACACTCACTGGGGCTTTCCCAATAGTTTGATCTTCTTCAAATTTTGAACACACATCATATGTAGCTAATGCATATTGGCTATCACAATATTCTTTCTAAAATTATCGGAAGTTGCATTTTGAATTATCGAAAGTTGCAAATACAAATTTAAAATGTTTGAAACCAAAAATATTGATTTATAAATCATTGAATCTTCACTGTACCTAAACCAATGGTTGAATCATCCCCAAATTTGGCACACTATTAGTATTAGATTATATATTCCCTGATGCATTCTCATAGACATCAATGTCAGATATATGTTTCTATCATTTGTGTCACCATTGAGAAGCGACTATGGACAGCAAAGTCCCAAAGTGGTTGATGTCAATATTCTGTCTGTGGCTCCTTGCACTAACTAGCACTATGGTAAGATTGGTATCATTGGAATGGTAATCAAATTGTCTATCTATCCATACCAAATCTTCTTAAATTTGAAATATTTTTAAATTCAGTAGATGATTTCAAATTTTTTAAATAATTTAAATTCCAGAATTTTTCCTGATTGACTAATTTTACCTAGTGCAAATCAATATAGATCGAAAGCTTAAGTCATGGCATTTGTTTTGTTACTAGCCATGACTTTCTACTATGTGGCGCATGGGAGCGCAAGCCAATGGGGACCTTTCATGAGCCATTTCTCTCGCTATACACTTGGTGGCAGCACCCGTTCCCGGTCCAAGTTGGCCATCCTGGGCCGCGTTCAGGGTCCGTCTCGGAGGCGCCTCGGAGGCGCCCGTGACGTCAGGCTAGTCTGAACGACAATAGCAGTTGGTCGCCTCGAAAATGGCTGCCCCCATAGGCGGTGGCCATTTGCAATCGAAATGCTGCGCTCTGATTGGATGAAACCACTGCATGCGGCGGCCATTTTCAAGGCACTTTTCACCTCCAGTCTGGAAAGAGAGGCGTCTCCGAGACGTCGCCGAGACACACTCTGAACGGAAATAAGCCAAAAAGCGTCGCCGAGGCGCCTCCGAGACGGACCCTGAACGCGGCCCAGGTGTGGTGGTGGTGGTGGTGGTGTGTGGTGTGTGGTGGGCGTTTAGGGATGTGGTGGGGGTGTAGGTATGTGTGTGGTGGGGGTGTAGGTGGGGGGTGGGGGTGTAGGTCTGTGGTGAGGGTTTAGGGGTGTGGTGGAGGTGTAGGTGTGTGGTGGGGGTTTAGAGTATGTGTGTGGTGAGGGTGTAGGTGTGTGGTGAGGGTTTAGGGGTGTGGTGGGGGTGTAGGGGTGTGGTGGGGGTGTAGGTGTATGGTGGAGGTGTAGGTGTGTGGTGAGGGTTTAGGGGTGTGGTGGGGGTGTAGGTGTGTCGTAGGTGTGTGGTGGTGGTGTAGGTGTGTGGTGGTGGTGTAGGTGTGTGTGGTGGGGGTGTAGGTGTGTGGTAGTGGTGTGTGGTGGAGGTGTAGGTGTGTGTAGTGAGGGTGTAGATGTGTGTGGTGGTGTAGGTGTAGGTGTGGTGTGTGTGTGGTGGGGGTGTAGGTGTGTGGTGGGGGTGTAGATAGGTGTGTGGTGGGGGTTTAGTTGTGTGGTGGGGGTGTAAGGGGTACTGGGGTATAGGTGTGTGTGTTGGGGTGTTTGGTGGGGGTTTGGGGATGTGGTGGGGGTGTAGGTGTGTGGTGGGGGTTTAGGGATGCTAAAGATTATGAGGTGCTGCTCTGCAAGACACCTCTACCACACACCACCTACACCCCAACCACACACAACATCAACCCCCACCACACACACATACACCCCCAGCACATCCCTAAGCCCCCACCACATCCCTACACCCCACCACACCCATCCCACCATACCCCTCCCCACACACCCCTACACTCCCACCACACCCCTATAAATCCCCATACACCCCCACCATACACACCAACATCCTCACCACACCCCTACACCTCCACAACATCCCCACCACACACCCACCATTCACATCTACACCCCAACCATCAAAATATGAAAAAAAATTCAACTCTGACATATGGACAACATTTTTCACAAACCTTCATATTAACATGGATTCTGCTATTATTTGGAATGTTTTCTGCTATTATATATAGAATCTTTTCACTTTTGGGGTCCATGTCACAAAGGTGGTACACAGTATCTGAGAACAACTCACATCAGTCATGATGTGTGTATATAATATATATAATATAAAGTTGACTACGGTAAATTTCATGAGAGAAAACACACAGGCTGGGCTGAGTCATGTTTTATTGATCTCTGGCAAAGTGATCTATACTCCTTACCCACAAAAGGAAAAATACAGTGGGAATGCGAGGAGCGCGGTTGGATTTTAGTGTCCCGGACACTCGCAGGTGGCACCCTGGTAACGCACGATTCGCGTCATTGAACCCAGGATAGGAGCGCGACTCCCACTAGCTTGGGTAGAAACATGTAATATATACAATTCGAACAATTAACCAACCCGATATCAAGGTGGGTGCGCGACTCCGAATAACTTAATTAATAAATACAATTGAATCCTCCGTTGGTTTATATCACAATAATAGATTATACTTCATATATATAATATATATATAATATATATTTAATGTAAATAATATATACAATATATGGATACTTTTAGATTCTAATGATAGGATGTTAGCTATTTGCTGCCAAATTATTATCAGTAAACAATGTTACATATCGTCACCCACGGCTCAACCATAACCCAGGGGCTGCTAACTGCACTATTCCTTATCTTTAATGATATCTTTGGATCCATGCCAATATTGTGTACATGGACAAAAAAAACCCTAAAACATATAACTATTTAAATGTCATCGGCCTAACCTAGGCAACAGGTAAAGTAGTCTTTCGAAAAGCATAATTAACCATGTTTATATATTGTGCATGCAGAGATAGATACAGAGAGAGAGAGAGAGACAGACAGAAACAGAGAGACACACACACAAAGAGACACAGAGAGATACAGAGACATACATACAGAGACACATAGGAACAGACAGACACACACAGACACAGAGAGAAACACACACAAACATACTCACATACAGGCCTACACACAGACAGACACACAAATACAGAGAGACACAGACTGAGGCAGACAGGTATAGATACAAAGTCAGACAGAAAGAGACATACAGAGAGAGATACAACTCTTCTTATACCCACCTAAATGGTCATATCACTTTAAAATAATATATTCCAAGAATGGCTGTAAGAATAGATTTATGGTGCTAAGAAATTACATCCATATTAAACAAATTCATTTATCCTCCAAAAAGGTAGGAAAAATACGTCTGCTTCACCAGTTTTGTGAAAGGAGGTGTTTTTGTGTGTGGCTGGGGCACTGTCGTCTATTTGATTTTGAACTGATGTGTGCCTTTATTCCGTATTTTGCAACTTTAGAGGGGCAGAGTATCATTGACCGACTGACCCCAGAAGCACAGAAGCAGCTGCAGCAGGCATTCAAAGCAGAGCACGAAGACCCCAAGAAAGGTTTGTTGGATTTCCGCGATTTTTGATAAGTAAGCGGCTATTCGCACAGCGGGGATGCAAACAGTGGTATATGGATTTTTTCCCCGCACAGCCGCTGTACACAGAAACAGTGAAAAGTGAAAGTAAGAAAAATAATCAAAACATAAATAATAAGATAACAAATTATAAAGAAAAGGTTAATACACTTTCATTGCATAATTTAATCATAAACACATATAGGAGGATAACTTTTTCTTGTTGTTCAATGTAAAAGGAGTGAACCAAAGGGGTTTGAACCCATAACTTCAGATTACAAGTTCAAAACCCTAACCACTAGACTACAAAGGCCACACATAGTTTCTTGTCTCAGTTCAGGCTATTTGTATATACAGCATATATACTAGTGCATATATACTAGTGCATATATATATATTTTACCTCGGTATATAGCCTCAGGCTAGCCGCAGGCTAGGGAGAGATAAGCACATCCGGGTCCAGCAATTAGCATAAGCAGCTCACGGCGGGAGGACGTTCGCTGAGCTGCTCCGGCAGGATTTAACTACTACAACACTTTAACCAACTGTAAGTATTGCAAAATCGCGATAAACTTCTTAAGGATGGTTTATAGCATCCAATTATGAAAGCTTAGAACTTTCTCAGGTCCGATTTGGACATGTTTTGGTGTTATAAAAAACACAAGGTTAGAACACTTATGTACAGAACCGAAACCGATACCGCTTGATATAGCGCAACCTGTATACAGACAGGCAGAGATGTTAAACCGAGTTGCATCTCCTAAGGAAATTCCTCCGAACCCTAAAAGAGGGTTTTGTTGGGGATGATCCTGGGTTTCTTTTATAGACTCCCCAGACCGGTTTTTGAGGCGAGCCTCCGAGTTTCGTAATATTTTCTTCAACTTGCTGGCGCAGAATGCCGCGGGTGGGAGAAGTGTACGAAACAGAGAGAGCGGGCGTGCCAATGGCCGCCCCTCCGTATGGTTGGTTTCACTACCGATAAAACCTACGGCATACCATTAGCTTAACGCCTGTATACAGAACGGTGTAAACACGTTACTCTATACCATACGAATAATACCTCAACCCAGTTTGGGGCTCACTTTGTGACCATGTTGAGACGATACCGGTATTAAGTAACTTTTTTGTTACAGAAACCGATGGCCACCAAGCGCAACAAAGTTCCGCCGGCAGCGGCAGAAGGCCGCGTGCCCTCAGGGTACGATTCGTCGCCGCCACAGACGCGGCCACCGTCCCCACAGCCAGGAGCTGGTCCTTCGGATAAGGATAGCGGAGACGAGGACCTAGAGGACAAGATCGTTAGACTTATGGAGAAGTACAAACATACGCAACCCGTTACACGGGTTCCCTCTCCTCCTATCCCAGACGACGACTGGGAAGACTTTTCGGATGATGAAACTGAATCAGCATTTGAGGTTCCGAAACTGAAAGTCAAAAGGCTCAAAAGACCCGTGAGTAGCTCAGGTGATGAATTCACCAAAGTCAACAAGAAGCGGGTTAAAAAGACCAAGAAAAACAAAAAGAAGAAGAAGAAGGACTCATCATCTGATGATTCAGATGACTCGTCCTCGACGGAGTCTGACTCAGACACCGAAAGAGCGGGTGTCTATGCACGGATAGGGGCAAAAATTTAAAAGAAATGCCCGTTGGCGAAAGCAAAGAGGTTGCGTACCACAACCATGATGAGGGAAACGTTAAAAGGACATTTCCACACATTTAAACCCGCTGAGGTGATCAGTAAGCTGACCGAACAAATCTCGGGAATCAAAGGCGTTCCCGAGTCCATCAGCAAAGAAATGGATGCAGGTATCCATCTCTCGGACGAAAGACGGCGTTACGAGAACGCGTTGTGTACCATCCATAGAGCAGTGCTCGGAGCTCTGACTTCCATAACTCCGGTAGCAAACAGAATGCAAGCCGAGAATAAATTCTCGTCGCTTGCTCGCACCATGGATAAAGGCATTGCGCTGCTTACCGCAGCGTCGAACTTTATGACGTTTCGACGTTTCGAGAACGTCTATAAGTCGGTGACCACAGATGCTGGCAAAGAAGTTGCCAGGTCTAAGAAAGTTACGGACAATGACGGTAAAGAATACACACTTTACCTCCCACCAAAGCCAGTGCTAGGTAAGCCGCTGGACAAAACCAAAATGTTTGGGGGACAGCTAGCGCACCTCTTCAAAGCAGTGGAGGTAGACACGAAAAGCGCTAAGAACACTGACAGGGGTAAAAAGTTCGACAACCCCCGGCAAATTCCGACGCCCCCGCTCGGATTTTCGCTTCCGCCGAGGAGGCAGGCCAGGACGCGGAGGTCCATCCTTCGGGTTCAGTCCCAGAGGACGCGGCAGAGGAGAACGACAGACCATGGGGTGGAACGAGAACCGCGGGTACAAAAGGGAGTTTACACCCAGACCCCAGTTCCCACGTCCAGGAGCCAAGTAGAGTCGACAACACAGACTTCTACCCTCAACATGGTGTCTGAAGAGACACAAACATATGTAAGCAAATTTAAGGCAGGAAATATCCTGAACTGTTTACACAACTGGTGTAATATTACAAATGATAGCGAAATTTTGGACATTGTTAAAGGGGTTCAAATACCGTTCACAGATATACCAAAACAGAAAAGAGTTCCGTTCCCATATAAATTTAACGCAGAAGAAAAACTACAAATTGATTTTCAGGTTTCTCTTTTTGAGACTAAGAGAATTATTGAACGAGTACAAAACACAGAAGGACAGTTTATTTCTAATGTTTTTTCTAGGCCGAAACCAAATGGCGAAATTCGCATGATTTTGGACTTAACCAAATTAAATGAATCGGTTACATACAAACATTTTAAAATGTTCTCATTAGAAACGGCGAGAGATTTAATTACGCCGGAAGCCTGGCTCGCCAGTGTAGACTTAAGAGATGCGTATTACACAGTCTCCATTTGCAAAGAACACAGAAAATTTCTGAGATTTATTTGGAACGGTACCCTCTTCCAATTTACATGCATGCCTAATGGTCTAGCTTGCGCACCTCGACTGTTTACCAAATTGTTAAAACCTGTTTTTGCAGTCATGGGTAGAATAGGACACACAATGTTCCCATACATAGATGATTCATTTATTATGGCAGAATCCTTTGATAAATGCCAAACGGCAGTTAATGATTTGTGTGCTTTATTAACAGATTTAGGGTTTTACATTCATAACAAGAAATCTGTTTTCGTCCCGAATAGGGAATTAAAATGCTTAGGGTTTCTGATTAACACCAAAGCCATGACCGTATCTCTAACGGAACAGAAACTCCAGAAGTTTCATGACACGGCCTCCCAGCTGCTTGACATATCCAGGCCAAAGATTAGACAGGTCGCCGTCCTTATCAGGATAATGGTCTCGTATGCACCGGCTGTTCTTTATGGAGCCGCGCATATCAAGTCTCTAGAAATAGACAAGAATAGAGCGTTAGCACGCAAACAAGGTAACTTCGAAAGACCAATGAACATTTCCCGAGACGGCTGTAAAGACATTTTTTGGTGGATCGAGAATATTGATAACTCCCCCAATCCCATTCGAATGGGTCAACCCAACACGGTAGTTACTACCGATGCTTCATTACAAGGTTGGGGAGCTCATCGAAATGATGTAGCAACAGGGGGGTAGATGGTTAGATAACGAAAAATCAGACCATATTAATGTTCTTGAATTAAGAGCGATTTACTTGGGCCTTTTGAGTCTAATTAAAATACCTAAAAAGACTGTTCAACTTCTGACAGATAACACTACAGCTATGGCATATGTCAGGAATATGGGAGGTACAAAGTCAAAAGAATGCAATAACTTGGCACAGAGTATTTGGAACTGGGTGCAACAACATCAAATATGGTTAACCATATCTCATATCCCAGGTTCGCAGAACGTCCTGGCTGACAAAAAGAGCAGAGTCTTTCACGATCACTTAGAATGGAAATTAAACACAAAAATTTTCAACAAAATTTGTCAACAATGGGGGTCACCTACGGTAGACTTATTTGCATCAAGAAATAATTTCAAAATTAACAAATATGTGTCTTGGCACCCAGAACCATTTGCTTGGCACATAGATGCTTTCTCACTGATTTGGGAAAATGAATTTTATTACATTTTCCCCCCCTTTAATCTCATTACCAGAGTGGCACGAAAGATAAAGATGGATCGGTCCCACGCCATTCTGATTGTCCCCGAATGGGACACACAACCGTGGCTAGCGGGAATAGTCTTGACAGCAAGAGACTGCCTATGATTCCCAAAATCCCAAGGAAATCTAACTCACCAATGCCCTCTGGAACATCACGGCAACGTAGCAACAACACCATTGCTTGCATTCCTTTTCTGAATAAATACCTAGAACAATTTGGTTTAGACAAAATTACACAAGAACGGTTGGTGTCGCATGCGTGGAGAAAAGGAACAGTTAAAATGTATACCACATATTTGAAAAAATGGGGCGTTTACTGTCTTATTCAAAAGGGTAAACCGATGAATCCAACCATTGCCCAAGTGTGCAGATTTTTCAGGATGTTAGAACAAGATGGCCTCGGTTACGGCGCAATTAATGCGGCCAGGTGTGATCTATCGATCATTCTTCCCAGGTTAGGGGGAGAAACAATGGGTAAACATCACGTAATACACTGGGTACTAAGGGGGATTTATGAACGAAACCCACCTAAACCAAAATACGACCGATTTTGGGATGTATCACTGGTCTTCAAAATGTTTAAGGATTGGCCACATAATAGATTTCTAGATATAAAACAATTAGGGTTTAAGTTAGCACTTTTATTACTGTTAGTCACAGGTCATCGAGGCCAAACTATAGTGGCACTTTCACTCGATGGACTGGAAATAGATAGAAGGCAAGCCACCTTCGATTTAACAACATTGTTAAAATCTAATCGCATAGGCGGCCCTTTGTCATCAATTGATGTAACGCAATTCAAGGACAATCCAAAACTGTGTGTAGTATCTGCGATTAGAACATATATATCCAAGACACAAGGAGTTAGAAACTCAAGACAATTATTGATAAGCTTTATTAAGCCACACAAGGGCATTTCAAGGGACACACTCGCCCGTTGGACAATTAATGTGCTAAAGCTGGCAGGAGTGAATACGGACAAATATGCGTCACACTCAACGAGAGGAGCCATGGTGTCAAAGGCACGCCTCCTAGGAATTTCGGTCAAGCGCATACTAGCGCATGCAGGATGGAAGACCGAACGATCGTTTGCTAGACATTATAACAAGCGTTTGGAGAAGCCTAGTGGTGTCGCACAACGACTGCTACAGCATTAAAGGTCAAAAGGTGAGAACATAAGCATAGTCACAAATAGTGATTTTAACAATGTTCCATACCACACAAATAATCAGAAATAACATAACAATAACAATTAAATATCAGGATAAAATGATATTACGTAAAGTCTCCCTAGCCTGCGGCTAGCCTGAGGCTATATACCGAGGTAAAATAGATTAGTTAGACGAATCTTACCTTGGTATAGATGATGGATAACTATTGTTTTCCCGAGGTATAAGCCTCGGCTAGACGTGGGTGAGGGCCCACCCTCCACACCCTACCACGTCTAGACTGTTGCTTGTACAAAGGAAACATTAGTTTTTAGAATTTTTTATTAGAGATCATTTTATCCTGAATTAGTAGGTAAAGATTGCTGGACCCGGATGTGCTTATCTCTCCCTCACCCACGTCTAGCCGAGGCTTATACCTCGGGAAAACAATAGTTATCCATCATCTATACCAAGGTAAGATTCGTCTAACTAATCTATATATTACCTCTGTACTATGCCTCTGGCTACTTGTAGCCCAGGGAGAAGGAAGCACATCCGGGTCCAGCATCAATTAGCATAATCAGCTCACAGCAGGAGGACGTTTGTGAGCAGCTCCGGCAGTTTTCTACATTAACTACAGAACCAATCAGGTTATTATCTTTAAAACTCGATACGTTGGTTCAGTTCATGTTAGCATTTATGTACAAAGATTTTTGAAACTTTTCGATAAGTTATTACTGTTTACAGCTTAGTTTCGATCGTATTGGATATGATCATTAGAACAATGCATCCATTGTTCGGTTATTAGTGAAGCCGCCCATTGCGAACGGAGAGATGTTTGGCAGGAGCCAGTTACATTGCTAGGATTTATTCCTGGGTTTCTTTAAGATTCCCCAATTGTTATTCTCGTTAAGGCGTACCTCTGAGTCCTATAGTATTTTCTTCAACTTGTTGGCGAAGAAAGCCACAGGTGGGACAAGTTTATAGGTACCTAGAGTGTGGGAGCATACTGCTACACTGGTCCCTACCCATCGTTTGGATCGGTTGGTTTCCCATACCGTTATCCTGCCACTGTCTATTAGCCACATGCCTGCAATAAAAATTGCTTTAAAGCCATAAAATACACCTAGTATAATTAATTATACTCTAATTATCAGTGTGATATTCAGCCCTAAACAATGCATAATCATTGGGTTTTGTTTTTACCACAGTCTCTGAGCCATGGCTATGAAGCGGAGTAAGGTAGAAGCACGCTCCGTTATAGTGAAAACCAAACCTGTAACGGACGAGACAACCGACGACGAGATGTCGGCGGTGGCGCAGATGTCATTACTCCACCAGTCTGTGACCGACTCGATTAGACAGCAAGCCGACCTAGCGAGGACCATGTCGGACAAAATCCAGGCCCTGGAGACTGTCGGGATGAGTAAACGCTCAAAGAGCAGCTTGTCCGATGACAGGCCCGCCAAGAGACACAGGAGGCGCGACACCCTGGACTCACCCCGATCGCCACCCACGCCATGTGCCCGCTCCCCACACGCACGATTGCCACGACCAACGCCACTCAGCCACCGCAACCAAAAGGACAGACACGACAGGTCGGAATCCGAGGAACGGCCCAGACATAGGAGGTCCCGGCAGGCACCACAAACCGCCGCAACCTCATCCAGCGAAGACGACTACCAACAACGGGACGTCATTGATGCCATCATCGGCTCCAACATCGACGGACGGCCGAAAAGACGAGGTAGGGCTCAACTGCTTCCCCACACATACGTTATACGAGATGAGAAGAAAGGGAAGGCAGGCCCAGGGGAGAGCAACTGGCATGAGTACCTTGCGGCACTCTCCCGCATGCGTAAGGACCCAAAGGTGCTGCAGTCATGGATCAAACCCATCCTGGAACATCAGGACGAGATGTTCGAGATGGCAGCGGACTGGAGGTGGGATACCTGCCTCGCATGGTCGGAAAAGGTATTCGCCATGATCGACGATGGCCGCCTCCCTAGGTGATGGCGGGACGACCAGGCGATCAAAGACCTGCAGAGAGCCGCCTGCATGGCCGGCATTCGGAAGGAGGAGGAAAAACGGTTGGCACGGGGCAACCAACCAAGACCCGACGAACACCCCACAAGACGAACAATACCCCATACAAGCGCCCCGAATTTAACCATGAAACGGACTGTGGACACACCGCGTCACATGGTCTGGGGAGCGAGCGTCGCACACATGTGTGCGCATGGTGCGCAAACAAATACAGGAAGGCGAACCAAAACAAGGAGCAGGATTGTAATTGGGGCTGTTTGCCGGGTGGAGGCAGAGTTCTACATCCGGTCCAAGGCCGGGGTTTCCGTTTCCTCTGGGGGTGCCACGAGCTGATGACGGTTGGACGGAGGGGGTGGTCGCCACCTGGGGGCTGGGAGGCGAGACAGAGCTGTCGTGTGTAGCAGCCGTTACAAGGCCGTTACGGGCCCGCGGTGCGTCTGTGGTGTCGGGTGGGCGAGCAGCGTAACGGCCATTACTGTGGTTATTAGCAGCGGCGTCCGGGTCGCCGGTGGCGACTAATGGGCTGTCGGCGGCGGCATCTGAGGGAGGATGGCGGTCGTTCGCGTCTTGGGGGGTGCAGCGGGTGCTGGCGTCTGGGGTTGTGTGTGGCCAGCTGCTCAGGTCGTTGGTGGCAGGAAAGTCTGTTGGTGGTGCGGCGCGGGCGTCCCCGTCCGCGTGGGTTGGGGGAGGTGGGCGGTTGGGGGTGCCGGCGGGAAAGTCGTATTTTTCCGCGTCAATGCGTATCGGGTCTATGCCAGTACCCGTGCCGTTAAGCGCTACGGTGCAAGGTGCGGGTTGTGCGACTATCCTGCGGGTCGAGGATATTAGCCGTAGTACGGGTCGGTGTGGCATTTCTGTGTCCGTTTCCGTGTCCATTGAACACCACTATAACAGAGCGTGGTCGTCCTCTCATGTGCTCAATGAAGATGAAGAACGCTCACCGCCGAGATTCTGATGAGGTAGGGGGGTACGACACCGGCCCCTGCTCAGCTGACCTGGATGAAAAAGTGGCGAGACTCGTTCAACAAAAGTTGGAGGAGATGCTTCCTTCCAGAGCGGTGGCCGCAAAGAAAAAGCTGTCTGAAGTCACGCTTGATTCAGACAAATTTGAGCACTCGTCAGAAGGGGATGAGTACACAAGGGCCCATAAGAAGAAGCCTCTCGTGAAGAAGAGCAAGAAGAAGACAAAGAAAAGGAGGAAACACAAATTCTCCTCCTCTGACTCTTCCCCTCTGACTCTTTGTCAGACTCGTCTTCAACGAGTTCTGACTTGGACACTAAGCACGCAGGGAAATACGCTAAATCCTGTGGCAAGGAGACTAAAAAGGTCAAGGTGCGAAGGCGCAAGAAAGTCCACATAACAACCCTTATGAGGAAAACAATCCAGGGTCATTCAACCCGGGTTGAGTCAAACCAATGACTTAAAAATTTATACTTGTCGCTTCCTAGCCTGGCGCTCGGCATTATTAGGATAGTACAAGGACTGGTTGGCTCAGTGTCAGGATAATGTGACTGAGTGGGATATCAGGTCATGGTGCTGGCGGCCTGGTCTTCCAGTGGGGCAGCACTATAAAGTCTTCATGAGTGCGCTCTGTCACAAGTCGGTACCCGTCCTGATATGACCTTAGATGTTGCTAGGATGTAAAACAACAAACAAACAACATCAAAACGTTCAAGCCGAAGTTCGGCTGAAGTTATTATTAAAATGGCAGAGAAATTCACAGGGATCAAAGGGATCCCGGAATCCACCATTAAATAAATGGATCCAGAAGTGAAGCTCAGCGAGGAATGCAAAAAGTTTGAGGCTGCACTGCACACAGAACACAAAGGGGTACTCTCGGCTGTCAGGGCCATCTCCTATAGCTAATAGGATGATGGCCAGGATTTTCGAAACCGACGAACCGGCCAGCAAGGAGGCCAGTTCGGGACAAACTTCAGCTTCCAGGCCAGGGGAAGGGGCCAGAAGCAGTCGTTCGGCTGGAATGGTGGGAACAGACCTTCAAGAGGGAGTTCAACGCCCAGAAGCCATTTCCCCACCCAGGGAACAAATAGAAGTGGCAACGCAAACACCAGTAAGCATATTTCAAGCTGGTAACCTCAATAACTGCCTACCGGAATGGAACAGCATTACAGATAAATTAACTATCCTTAGCCTAGCTGAAGGGGTAAGAATCCCCTTGATAGACAAACCTATTCAAAATAGTATACCTTTCCCTTACCGATTTCACGGTTCAGAACGCGAAGCGTTAGACAATCAAGTCCTTCAATTTGGTGAAAAAGGCACTACACATGGCACTACACATATCTCCAATATTTTCTTGCGACCCAATCCAAATGGAGATGTCAGACTAATTTTAGATCTAACATTATTTAACAAATTTGTAGAATACAAACATTTAAAAATGTTTTCCTTAGACACAGCAAGAGACTTAGTAACGCAAGGCGCCTGGCTAGCCAGTGTGGATCTTAAAGATCCATACTACACAGTACCTGTCTATAAACTTGATCGGAAATATCTCAGATTTTGTTGGAACAGCAAACTTGACAAATTCACGTCCATGCTGAATGGACTGGCTTGCTGTCCACGCATTTTCACAAGGTTACTTAAACCAATTTGTTCACAGATAGCTAGGGAAGGACATATTATGTTACCATATATTGATGATTCATTTATTGTTGCACAAACACAACAACAATGCCCGACAGCAGTAGACAAATTATGTGAAACCTTTACAAAATTAGGTTTCTACATACATGAAACTAAATCAGTACTAACACCAAAAAACAAGTTAAAGTTTCTGGGGTTCTTTATTGACACCACAGAAATGACCGTTTCATTAACAGTACAAAAAGTTGATAATTTACAACAACAGCAAATCAATTATTAAAATTGAACCAACCAAAGATACGACAAGTCGCAGTATTGATAGGAATTATGATAGCATACACACCAGCCATTCTTTATGGCAAGGCTCATATTAAATCTCTAGAAATAGATAAGAACATGGCGTTGGCACACACAAAGGGAAACTTTGAGTGGCCCATGACCATTTTGCCAGAAGGCCAGAATGATATAATTTGGTGGCTTTCACACATTAACAAATCACCCAACCCCATTAGAATGGGAGAGCCCAACACTACAGTTACAGCAGACGCTTCATTAGAAGGCTGGGGGGGCTCATAGAGACCAATAGGAAACAGGTGGTTGTTGGATGGAAGATGAAATCTCCGATCACATCAATGTATTAGAGCTTAGAGCCATTTATCGAGGACTCTGTAGTCTGATTCACATCCCTAAAATTCATGTAAGAGTTTTAACAGATAACACGACAGCTATGGCTTACATACGTAATATGGGAGGGACTCATTCCAAACCATGTAATTATATGGCTAAACTCATTTGGGACTGGGCAGAGAAACACAAAATATGGCTAACAGTAGCACATATTCCAGGCAGTCAAAATACTTTGGCTGACAAGAAAAGCCAACATTTTCACGACCATTTAGAATGGTTACTGAATCAGAATATTTTCGACAACATTTGTCACAAATGGGGCAAACCAGAAATTGATTTATTCACATCACCCTAAAGCAAAAAGTTACCTAAATATGTGTCTTGACATCCAGAGCCAGAAGCCTGGAGACGAGATGCATCAAGGTGCTTAAACAGGCAGGAGTCAATACTGGACGTTACGCATCCCACTCAATGCGGGGAGCCATGGTTTCCAAGGCAAGACAATTAGGAATCTCGGTAAAGAGAATCCTTGTGCACGCTGGGTGGAAGACGGCTAGATCGTTTGCAAAACATTACAACAAACTGTCGAATCTAATGCTCGGATATGTGGCTGTGTATGTAGGCTATGAGGAAAACAATACAGACAAAGAGAAAGAAAGAGAGCAAAGAATAATAGGAGAGAAGAAGAAGAGAGTCAAGCCCTCTGGTTTTTTGCTTATATAGTTACATGGGTTCATTATAGAATATCACCCCACCTCCTTCCCCCAATGGGAATTGAGCATTCTTGGCCCTACCAATAGGGATCCAGCATTCCTGGTCTCCATGGATACCAGTGGTCTGCCCACCACCACCTTTTGAGTGTGGTGACCCCTACCCCAGCAGAAGGGGTAGGCCCTGAGTGCAATCACACCCAGACATGGCAGCACCACTATTTCTAATTATATCCCACTCAGCCACCACCAACCCATATATATATATATATATATATATATATATATATATATATATATATATATATATATATATATATGTATATATATATATATATATATATATATATATATATATATATACAGTACAACCCCGTTAAACCAAGCTCGGTTAAACCAAACGATCAGTTAATCCAAACTTTTTTGGCGGCCCGGCAAAATACTACCATTTATCATATAAAAAAGTTGGTTAAACCAAAGTCGGTTAATCCAAAGGGCCCGACCACCCTACCCTACCCTACCACAACTGTCATGTTGTCTGCCGATGTGCGAATAAGGAAAACACATACCGCTGTTCGCACTGCCGCAGTGCGAATAGCCAGTCCCTTTTGATAATTTCCGATTCACTGTCATAAACTGCCGATGATATATGACAGCAATTGATCAGTCAGAATCCGGTTCTGATATGACCTTAAATGTTCCTAGGACATATAACCCAAACAAGAAGAAAAGCAAGGAGTAATTGTTGCCAAAATGTAGGAGGTTCTCATAGGCCGTGCGGTTGATCAGAATACATGTAGCGTAATTGATACAAGTGCATATTTTCCGCCAAATTGCGGATATTCTCGCATAGACTTAACACTGTCAGGGAATATTCCAAGAATGCACGTTTCATTAAATACTCTCCAAGCATTGTCCTAATTCATTCCATTGACCAGTCAATACAGGCTATCATTGGACAGTGTCCCACTATCCTTGTTGTGACTGTGTTATCGCCTGTTCCTTTTTATCATATCTGTGATCACTTTTAACCCTTTATTATGATGATATTGTGACAATGTTAAGAAAATAGCTAGATCAATATATTTTTCGCTCTATTCTAATTAGGACAAGCCTATCTGAAGAACTGTCTCGATTTTCATTTAAGAAAAAAAAAAGCATTTCTAAGTATATGTTGTGTCTTTCAATCCATAGTGTTGGATCTCTTTGACAATGTTGACAAGTTCATGGAGTCCCTAGACCCGACGGTTAATGACATGCGGTCAAACATCTCCAAGACGGTGCAGATTTTGGAACACCTCCCAGAAACAATAATGGGATCAGTCAAAAGTAAGTTCCATCAAAATACAGACTGCCACAAGAATACCCCAGTCACACGAGAGTCTGTGTTCACCGCCAATCTCCTTAGCCAAAAAGGTTGCCAACCACCCAGCGTCCCACTCGACACATTGAATCAACTGGGCCGGGTCGGCACCAAGGCAGCCCTGGTTCGGCGCCCGGTCAGCACCAAGGCGCCAGCGGATCGGTACCAAGGTGGCATGGGTCGGCGCCAAGTCGGCGGCGGGTCGGCGCCAAGGCGCTGACCACACAGCGAGCGCGGCATTGCATGAGTTGGTGCCGACCGGTCGCCATGTCCGCGCCAGGTCACCACCAACTCGCCAACCAAGAGGTCGGTTACCTGGTGGTGCCAGGTCGGCGCCAGGTCGGCACCAGGTTGCCAACCATTTTTTAATGGCGCTGACCGGACTGGTCGCAAGGAGATTGCAAGTGCAGCAGCTGCAACCTCCTTGCGTCCAAAATTTCTAAAATGGACGTCGGGAGGTTGGCAACCTCGCGGTGCCAGCACGTAAGGAGGGCGTAAGGAGGACGTTAGTAGGACTTTCTGACATCGCGAATCGATCATAAGCGAACGCACGCCTCGTGTGACTGGGGTATAAGATTCATAACTTCTCAAATTGAAATACCTAAGTTTTACTCTTCCTTCGCCACTCACCCAGCCTGACTGACTTGCTACATTGAATCAAAGACGTGGTCGCCTGTTTAGGGCGGTTGGTCGCCGAATCGGTGACTGCTCGTCGACCGCTCGGCGACGAAAATATTCACGCTCCTGGCGCAGCAGTCGGCGAGTGGTTGCCAATCTCTCGCGACCACTCGCCGACTGCACAGGTCCAACATCTTCCGAAATGGTCGGCGACCGGTCGTAAGGAGGTCATGTGCTGGTCGTATGGTGGTCGCGAAATGGTCGCGAATCGATCGCAAGCGAACGCAAGCCTGGTGTGACTAGGGTATAATATTGCTAAAACTGTATGGGTATAATATTGCCACCAGTATAGTTTTTCCCCTCAGGGAATATTGTACCGGTATAAAACTGCAAGAACGGCAATCTTATATTGGTGTGATTTTTCTTTTCTTGAAGATTTATACTGCCTATCATGGATAAGTCTGAATAGACTTGTTTTCACCAGTAGACAGTTTGTCGATAGAAAGCCCGAGCCTACACTTTTACCGACCCAAGGGATTTTTAACCTCCCACACCACATAGACATGGTATGAGAGCAACTGGCCTTTGATGACGCTGTAAGTTATACACAGCGGTGGAAATCCAAATTGGCAGAGGTGGGGGCCACAGGGAATCGTACCACCGACCTTCAGATTAGGAGTCCGACCTAGAATAAAGTCAGACACTCTAACCACTCCGCTACAGAGAACACCACGTTATCTCCATGGCATCAGATTGCCTCTATCAAATTCCATGCTAAATCAATGTTGGTATTTTCGGGAATAAGCTTACTGGCACTCGGAACATTAGCATGTTAAAATGGTTGCCGTAAAATATGCCTACAATTGCTCATAAAACCTCCAAACAATTGTTTTGCAGTTAAGCATATCTGGAACGATAAGAGCAAACTCGATGGATGGCCAGAAAATGTGCCATGGCAAGATCCCAATAATGGCAAAGAAAAAAGTAAGGAACTGCTACACTAATAATTTTTAATTCACAATTAAATACCAATTCTTTATGTAACAATGGAGTCTCTTAGGTACTTTGTTCGTTGGATCAATAGACTTTTAGAATTGCCAGTTCATCTTTTTTATCGATAAGGTCGGTATCAAAGTGCCTATCATGTCAGTTTGATGGAATATCTATAAATAAGCATTGTATTATTTTGTAATGTGTACTTTGCATAGTAAGAGTGTTTTTTGTTAGATTTTTTTTTACCATGTTAATGAAAGAGTCAATGGACGGCGTGTTCTAAATGCAGGTCTCGTACTTGTCTTGATCCGCATAAATGAAATATTTGCAGAGTCCAGCAAACTAAAGAAAGCTGATCTGAAGCTGATGTTCGATCATCTGAAGACAGTGTACACAGTAAGTGTAGTAATTTGCTGCCTCTATCATCTTAAGACAGTGTACAAAGGAAGTCTAGTGGTTTGCCGCCTCTATCATCTTAAGACAGTGTACAAAGTAAGTCTAGTGATTGGCCGCCTCTATCATCTGAAGACAGTGTGCAAAGTAAGTCTAGTTATTTGCTGCCTCTATCATCTGAAGACAGTGTACAAAGGAAGTCTAGTCATTTGCCACCTCTATCATCTCAAGACAGTGTACAAAGTAAGTCTAGTCGTTAGCTGCGTCTATCTTAAGACAGTGTACAAAGGAAGTCTAGTGGTTTGCCACCTCTATCATCTTAAGACAGTGTGCAAAGTAAGTCTAGTGATTGGCCGCCTCTATCATCTGAAGACAGTGTACAAAGGAAGTCTAGTTGTTAGCCACCTCTATCATCTTAAGACAGTGTACAAAGGAAGTCTAGTGGTGTGCCGCCTGTATCATCTCAAGACAGTGTACAAAGTAAGTCTAGTGATTGTCCGCCTCTATCATCTGAAGACAGTGCAAGGTAAGTCTAGTTATTTGTTGCCTCTATCATCTGAATACAGTGTACAAAGGAAGTCTAGTCGTTTGCCGCCTCTATCGTCTTAAGACAGTGTACAAAGTAAGTCTAGTTATTAGCCGCCTCAATCCTCTTAAGACAGTGTACAAAGTAAGTCTAGTTATTTACTGCCTCTATCATCTTAAGACAGTGTACAAAGTCTAGTGGTTAGCCAGTGTAGTAAGTTCAAAACACTACCCCACAAAAACACTATGGTAGTGTTTTCAACCTCGGTTCAAAACACTATGGTAGTGTTTTCAACCTAGCTGAAGGTAGGTTCTAAACACTACTGTGGCCACGCTCAAAACACTATCCTCAAGTTGAAAACACTACCTTTAAGTTCAAAACACTACAGGGCAGTATGTAGTAAGGTGGGGCAGTAGGGGTTGTTTTACTGGTTATTGTTTTACATCCTAGCAACATGGAAGGTCATATCAGGATGGGTACTGACTATCCTATTAATGCCAAACGCCATGCTAGGAAAGCGACAAGTATCAATTTTAAAGTCATTGGTTTTACTCGACAGGAAACCGAACTCCCGACCTTCCGCATGTGATGCCCGTGCTCTACCGTTTAAACCACCGCGCAGCACTATCAGTACTGTATACTAATTTGTTGAATGCCGCAGCGCTATCAGCATATACTAATAGGTTGCTAAACATTGCAGCACTATCAGTGTATACTAGTACATTGTTAAACGTTGCAGCACTATCAGCATATACTAATAAGTTGTTAAACTCCACAGTACTATCATGTATGAGCGTATACTAATACATTGTTAAACGAGGCAGCACTATCAGTGTATACGAATACTTGGTACAGATGCCGCAGCTCATCAGTGTTTACTACTAATATGTTGTTAAACGCTGCAGCACTATCAGCATATACTAATACATTGTTATACACCGCATCACTATCAGGGTATACTAATACATTGTTAAACGCCGCAGCACTAGCACTGTAGCAGCGTTTACAAATATGTTGTTAAACGCTGCAGCAGTATCAGGGTTTACTACTACATTGTTAAGCGCTGCAACACTATCAGTAAATACTAATACGTTGTTAAATGACACAACACTATTGATACTATCAACATATACTAATATGTTGTTAAATGCCGCAGCACTATCAGGGTATACTGATACATTGTTAAACGCCGCAGCCCTATCAGTGTATACTAATATGTTGTTAAACGCCACAGCACTATCAGCATATCAGCGTGTCGAGCTACGTCGAGATACAGTGACACATGGCAAGGTTTTGGATATACCCAAAACTTTTGATGTAGCTCGACGTAAAGGCCGTTACGTTGGGTTATGTCGAGATACATTTGTCATGGTGCTGCGGTGCACACACCGCAGCACCATCAGCATATACTAATACTGGTGCACATGACGCAGCGCTATCAGCATATACTAATATGTGGCGCACACGCCGCAGCACCATCAGCGTATACCAATACGTGGTGCACACGCCGCAGTGCTATCAGCGTATACTAATACGTGCTTCAAACGCCGCAGCAGGGTCAGCTTGTCATGAGGGGCGTAATCGATTAATCGACTCGGGTCACGCGAGCCACTTTTTGGCGCATGCGCATATCCTACAGACTTAATCGAATACTCTTCACTCCCTTGCCAACACGATCCAGATTATAATCTTGACCAGACATCAGGCACACCTCAACACAGTCCTGCTATGGGTCCCCTCGCATATAGGACTGTATGGTAATGACCAGGCCGACTGTGCCGCTCTAGCCGGTGCCAACCGAGCAGACATGGAGACAGCCATCCTTCCATCCATCACCAAACTGACCGCCGCTGCTTCTCGAGCCACCACCAAACTCTGGGAACGAGCCACACAGAAGGAACAAGTACGGAACCCTTATTCAATAAGCTGGCTCTGGTACACCCTGGTCAGAACTAACATCCCCCATCCAGTCGGCCTTCCTGCTTCCACCCAAGTCGCCGTCAACCGCTTCAGGACTGGCAACCGCCGTTGGATTGATGTCCCCAACCTCCAGCGCTGTCCCTGCGGCACTAAGATCTTCAATGTGGCCCACATACTCGCCTCATGTGGCGCCGTCGACAGATCTGCCATCAGTGACTTCATGGAGGATGCTGACTGCCTACTCAGTGACAATAGGGTCGCTCTGGCTATCCTCTCCAGGATTTCCAAGTCATTCTGGAATGCGCTTGCTCGCTTCTACCGCCAGAATGCAGACATCATCAACACTGTCGGTTGCCCAGACCATGACATTGAGGACTAGCAGGCCCCACCTCATCGCCATAGCTGACTTGACACCAATACCAACTAACCACTAATTTTCACTGGCAACAAACAGGTAACCCCACCCACTGCCTAACTAATCCCATCCTCTTCATTTCTTCCTCTGGCCTTGGCCGGACATACTGTGCATACCGGTGAATCTGGAGGGACTGAAGTTTGGATCCTGGTCGTGTCAAACCAATGACTTATAAAATAGGTACCTGTTGCTGCTCGGCGCTTGGCGTTATGAAATCAGGACAGGGATTGGGCGCACAGTGTCAGGAACATGTGACTGTGTGGGACATCAGGTCATGGTGCCGGCAGCTTGATTTCCCAGTGGGGCAGCACTATAAAGGGGGTCATTGGACTTTCTATATTTATTCGCACACCAGGCGCACACGTGCGCAAATCGCTTGCTGCCTGTTCCGTGTGATACGGTAAAGGCACAGTCGTTGCCCCAGTTCCATCTGTGACATGGTCGTCCGTCCGTCTCGGGGCTAAACTCTGGTCGCTTGTAGGAGGTCGGAGTCGCGGACGACTGCTCGTCAGTCCGGTAAGGGGTGCGCGTCGGCTATTCGGATCATGCCGATCGCTTTTGTTCCTCCTTCCTTATACCGGATAAGCACGCTCCCCTCTGTAGATCTTTAATTGCTTGGTCGTCCCACTCGATCACATTATCCTGACACTGAGCCAACCAGTCCTTGCCCTATCCCAATAATGCTGAGCGCCTGGCTAGGAAGCGACACGTATCAATTTTTAAGTCATTGGTTTGACTCGACCAGGGTTCGAATCCACGAACCCATGGTCTCCGCAAAACACCAATGCAGACAAGGAACAACATAACCAGATAGACTTGTGGTGTGGGTGGGGATAGTCTTGGATATGAACATTTCATTCATCCATTACATAAACTATTTCCTAACACTGATTTGTCTAATACTGAATTCTACTTTCAGGAGAAGAGACCTATGATACAAGCTCAAATAGACGACTACATGAAAAGTAGTCATCCATCACCACAGGAACAGTCTGTAAAGCTTCCCACTCAATGTTCAAGTGACATCGTGTCTTTAACCAAATGCACAATCAAAAGCTGCTTCGACGAAGGTGAGTAGGTTTTTTAATTTGTGTGTGTGCTTTTCTATGGGTAACATCAAGAACTAATCCAACAGATGTCACTGTGAGTGGGACACAATTTGGGTTGTCTATGTAGTAAACTAGTATTGCACCAAAATTGTACGGTGACAGCATTGGAATATAGACATATTTAATTGAGCACTGGTTGGCAGAGTGAAACATGGTGGGTGGTTCGACCATACATAGAGCAGGTACAGAACAGTGTGTTTGTTGGGGTTTACGTCTAGGCAGCATCTAATGTCATATCCGGATGGCTAAAGCCCAACAACACAAGTTTAACAAGCGATTGGGTAGTATCATCGAATATCGAATTCACTGAATGTGTAAATGAATAATTAGTAGCTTGAGATCGTAATCTATCGTAACAATGAGGTCTGTAATTTTCTAAGAATATTCAACTAATGAAATTCTCAAAGTGTGCAACATTTTAAAGGTTTACAACCTTTAAAATGCCACATAATTGAAAAGTAGTAGTGCAAACACAACTATCACTTCAAGTAAATTTGAATGAAGGTTTTGGAATATGACTTATGACCTATGTAAGTCCACCCTTCCTTTCCCTGTGTGACGTCACATAACTACTAATAATACCTATGGGGTACTCAGAGTCTAATGATGCTGGGCAGATCAATCTCGACCTGGGCTCAAGCTCAAATAACCCATTCTAAGTGTAATATTTCATTATGATACATAGAATATCCATATATGGAGTACATGATACAATGACGTGTCAGTTCACTCTTTCCTTTTAGAGAACAACTACTAATAACCCTTGAGTACTCAGCGTCTAATGATGCTGGATTAACCAATTTTGACCTCATGGGCTCAAGGTCAAGTAGCCAATTCTATATCTAATATTTGATTAAGATCCATAAAATATTCATGTACCGAATAGTAATAATACACAGTAATATGACATGTGACTAGATCTTAAAGTCTGGCTGTCATAGTTTATGGATTTTCTGACATCATCACGAAGGTGATACCATCTGGTTTATTAAGTGTTGCATTTATTAAGTGTTACATTTACATTTAGGCCATATACAGTATAACCCCGTCAAATCAAGCTCGGTTAAACCAAACGATCGGTTAATCCAAACTTTTGTCAGCGGCCCGCCAAAATACTACCATTTATCATATAAAAAAGTTGATTAAACCAAAGTCGGATAATCCAAATTATCGGTTAATCCAAACAAAATTTTCGGACCTCAGGCACTTCCGGTACAGTTAAACCAAACTTTCATGTGGCTATAAGGTCATCTGAGACCCCCCGACTTTTTTATATGATAAATGGTAGTATTTTGAAGGGACCCTAGAAATTTGTTTGGATTAACCGATCGTTTGGTTTAACCGAGCTTGGTTTAACGGGGTTATATTGTATGTACATTAAAAAAAATCAAAGTGTCCACATACATTGTATATTACTCAAAGTCAAAGTCAAAGCTCGGTTAAACCAATGATCGGTTAATCCAAATAAATTTCTATGGTCCCTTCAAGTTTGGTTTAATGGGGTTATACTGTATATACATTCTATGATAAGACACTTATCAATCAATAAGTTGGTTATAAAATTAAACTGCAGCTATAATGACCAGACGGGATGGCCTAATGAGTTGAGCGTCGGTTTCCCGTTTTGGTAGGTTGTGGTATTAGAACCCGCGGGTTCGAACCCTGATCGAGTCAAACCAATGACTTAAAAATTGATACTTGTCACTACCTAGCTTGGCACTCGGCATTACTAGGATAAGGCTAGGAACAATGGAATCAGGAAGACCAATTGTCCACAATTGAAATTTTCTCTGCTTAGTTAACTAATGTACCAAAGAATCTTTTTGTTAAATGTATGGTTACTATTTCTATTCTCAAGACGAAGGTCAAGAGTTTGGGAAGAATGCAGTGCAAGAAGTATCTGGTGATGAAGGGCTTCTCTATCCAACTCAGGTACATGTTTCCGTAGTATATCAACTAATTAAATATAGGGTTACATTTACTTTTGCTGGTAAATATGTTTATTCTGCTGAATAGGTTCTTTTGTTAATGCCAAAGCACTGGTCTTCCAGCAATTTTTCAATTTGGGAGTATTTACACGGAAATGGTATATAGAGTAAGGTATATAAGATTAGCTAACAATAGCTGTTAAATACACAATTTGCAGCATATACCACAATGGAATTCTAATAGTTTCACACAAGTTCCACTGCAATATGGCAACAATAGTGTCATATGACCACATCAATGTTAGTCAGATCGATGTGAGTATTTTCATGGTATTTAGAATGTAAGCAGAAGTTAGCTTCTGCATCCATGTGGTAAAGTTGTAATAAGTTTTAATTTAGGGATTGGTCAATTGGAGTTAGCCAAGGAGTATATATAAATGACAGTTTGATAGGAATATTCTAGTGTTACCCTATCATGGTTAGCTATGTGAGTTCATTATTTGCAGTTTGTTGTTTTAGTGTCAATAGTTACCTGGAAACAGTATGAATTCTGCTGTTGGGGTGGGGTTGTTAGTAACACATTGGACCAGCTGTGGCCAGTGAAGCAGTGGGAACAATCACAGGGCATTTGGTTTTAAATATTACATTTACATGTGGACTATCACTGTCATTGTAGGTAGTCGACTGAAAATAATGGAGGAACAGCAATAAATAAAAGGGGGGAGAATTGAGGCAGAGAGTTTGGTGACCAGCCAAGTTAAGGTTTGGTGACACCATGGAACATCCTTTACTAGCTTTCCTGACTGCATAAGGGCCTGCCCGATCTAATGTACTCTTAGTGAGTTTTTGAATTCTAGGTAGGAGGACGCTGCTCTGATTCTGGCTGGTGGGTTGTTCCACATCATGTTGTCATTGTAAATTGGTGCTTTAATTAGTTTGTTTGTGGAAGGTTTGGGGACTTTGAGTAGAGTGGATGTCTTTGCGTCCTCTATATATTGGGTCTCCCTAGCTGTTCTGTACATAAGTGATAGGAGGTGTGAATCTCTTCTATCCATCAGGTAATCTAGCTTTGCTTTGTCATGCATACCCGTCACGCTTAGTGTTTTGCCCCAATAAATTGTCCTCAATGCCCAGTTTTGGATCCTTTGTAACATAGTCAGTTGCTGCTTCATGATCATTCCATTAATTATATCGTTATAGGCTATTATTGGCAAAATTGTTGATTTATATAGCAGTAGGGTGGTGTTTTAGTTTATGAAACTCTGCATCTTTCTGATTGTAGTCATTTTTAGTGCCAGTGATTGAGTTACTCTAGCCAGCTGTTGATTTCCATTTAAGGTGGAATCAATAACTGTTCCCAAGAACTTGTATGCACTTGCCTCCTTAATTTGGTTTCTGCCAATATGCAGTGTAATAGTTTGTGCTCCTGCTTTCCTTGCTTTGGTGCCATAAATTACAAATTCAGTCTTATTGGTGTTAAGGAATAGTTTGTTTTCACTACACCACAGAATTATCCTAGTCTATCCCAACCTGACCTGTTGCTATTTGGAGATCTTTGTGTACTGTGAGTGCTGCATCATCTGCAAATAATGTGAATGTTGTATCCTCTGATACTTGGGGTAGGTCATTTATGAAAATTAAAAACAGAAGGGGGCCCCGTGGTTGAATCCTGTGGAATTCCAGTTTTTACAGTTCTGATAGTTGACTCATTGTCATTAAGTTTTGTGCATTGTTTCCTATTGGTTAAATAGTTGGTCATGAATGTACAAGTTTTCTTCTCCATTCCTGCTTTCTGAATTTCTGCAATAGTAGTTTATGATCAATTGTATCGAAAGCAGTTTTGTAGTTGAGGTATACTGCAATTGTAAATTCATCTTTGTCCATATTGGTCAATAACTCATCCATAAGAGATGCCAATGCCCTAGTTGTTGATCTGTTTTTTCTGAACCCATTTTGTTGGGTGGCTATGTAATTCGAAGACTCTAAAAATGTGTTCATCTGGTCATGTATTATTTGTTCTATGATTATGCCAGGAAGAGGGAGTATAACTATTGGATGCAACTCACTATAGTATCTTGGGTTATTGGCCTTTGGGATGTGTCTAACTAGATAGTTTCCAGCTTTCTGGGAAAATGTCACGGTTGACCATTAGGTTATTCAGGTGGGTGAATTCATTTATGAGTGCAGTAATTGAAGCCTTCATTAGGATTGTGCTGATGTCTTTAATGCCAGATGACTTATATTCTGATGCAGCATTGACCTTTCTGAGGATTTTCTCCTGTGTTATCTCAGTCAGATAACATGTCTAAACATTAGCGATGACTGTGTAGATGTTCTGACTATCTTCAGCCTGGTAAAACCTTTTGCCAAGATTCTCCCCTACATCAATGAAGTAGTTATTAATGTCAGGAAGCTAGCTTGTGTTCTCTCCCTAGTGTCTTCATTACTGAGGTTGCTGATAATGGATTTTACTTCTGGGTTAATTTGTTGCAGTTCATGCCAGAGTCTCTTTGAATTTTCCTTGTACTTATTTATCTGGTGTAAACAATGCCTACATTTAGCCTTTCACACCTCACTTCTGGCCTTTCTGACCATGCATTCATCTATAAATTTATCCCCAGGGTCTCTTGTTATTTCTGATTTTCCAATAAAATAATCTCTCTCCTGCTGTAATTCTATCCGTTCATTGTTCAAATAACCAGCTGTTTTGTTTTGGATGTCAAGTCTAATCATGGGACAGTGTTTGTTTGCAGCATTGACAATCATTTCCTGTAGGATGTCCCAGCATTTGTCATGATCTTCCTCTGTTAGTAGTTCTACTATCTTGCTTTCCCTCAAAGCGGCTGCTAGATCATTGAAGTTACAATTCCTGTAGGTGCGGCCCCAGTGGATGGTGGTTCTTTTGTTTTAATAAAGTTATGGGCCCCTACTGATCTGCAGTGAATAAAAGAATGGGTCTGGCTTAGAGCATGCTGTAAATTAGCACTCTTGGTCATTTTACCCTCAAGTAGGGTAGGATGGGGCAAGACGCACCCCTTAATGAGAAATTGCTATATCTTTGTTCAAACATGCCATATTGGTATTATACTACCATCATATGATTTCTGTGTTATCGTACTATGCATTACTATGTTTTTCGGATGAAAAACAATGTTAGCAAATGTGCATTTTTTAATCAAATATTTTTATTGAAAATGTACATGAAATGAAACCTTTAACTTTAATAGAACAAGAAACATGAACTTTAATAATAAAAAAACACAAAATAAGTGTATGTGGGCCTTTTCTTTTTAATTGGGCACCAACTTGTGACCAGAACTGAAAACATAAAAAGAAATAACAGAAAACATTCCAAATAATAGCATAATCCATGTTGTACATTTGCCAGTTGAAAAAGAAATTCCATTTTTGATTTTGATCTTATGCAAATTGAGCAACACATCTCATCACTCATTTATTATGGGTCTCTTGCCCCACACAAAAGAGGGGCATGATGCACCAACTGTCCATATTTATCAGAACATATGTTATTGCCAATATGTTGCAACACTAATTTAAAGTAGATTGATTAATTATGCATATTTAATCAATTGCTCATTCATACACCTTATCTTAGTGTTTTCACAACAACATTTACTGTTTAAAATATTTACATAAAATAACTATAATAACATAATATTTATATATTTGACTAACTGTAGATGTCTTATGCATGTAGTTTTGCACAGTGTTATTACTAGGTGGCAACATCATAGGCCTTCAGTGGAGACTATCGGGGGGTTTGTAGGGACTGAGTAAATTGTAGGGGGCGTCTTACCCCGAGGGGGTGTCTTAACTCACCCTACCCTTGTTCAATTAGTTACCTTTTATGATCGGCTCAGCTCTTACATTTAGGGCCGACAGACAAAGGAACCGCAGATGCAAATGGAACAGCAGATGCCAATACAACAGCAGATGCCAATGCAACAGCAGATGCCAATGCAACAGCAGATGCCAATACAACAGCAGATGCCAATGCAACAGCTGCTGCCACAACCCCTGTCACCGACAATGTTATATATGCTGCCACAACGAGAACTACATTTACAGCAGGTGCCCATTCAACAGCAGATGTCAATCCAACAGCCGCTGCCACAACCCTTGCCGCCGACAATGTTGCAATCTGAGATCGCACGAGGGCTACAACATTTGAAACTCCAGGAACAATGGTATATTATTGATGTTTTAAATTATATATTATTTTTATTGTTATTATTATTATTTATTATTTTTATAGTATTAGTAATGTATAGTGTTATTTTTAACTGGGGAAAGCGCCTCATAATTATTGTACTTCTGCTTTCTCCTTTTTTTTTATGTGAATCATTACTGATATAAATATCAGCTTCTATGTACAATGATCATGTGGAAATAATAAATATTTTATTTTTATTATTATTATTATATTGGAATCCTTATTCAAGAAAGATGCAATATATGTTTTGTGTAGTCATCACAGATAGTATAAATAAAGCAGTGGTGAAGAAGATAACATTGCCTTGCAGTGATTGTCTGTTTCCTTTATAGGGGCATGCTCATAGAAACTAGTTACTGATAACACTGAGTTTCAATTTCTTTCCTTTTTAGTTCACAAGACTATGACCTCTCCTTCGTCACAAGCGTCATGAAATCAACAAGCCCTGTCATGGTTTCGTCAAGAAAGCGGAAGTGCACTGAGAGTGACATAGCGACGCGCAGGTAGGTGATCGACCGTTCATATGCACGTGCTATATGGTATTATATTAGATAACAACTTTTGTTATTACATCAATTGGTTTGATTCTACTGGATTCGAATCCTATTGGTATACACGGGCTTGAGTCCGAGGACCTGCCTCATAGGAAGCAGGTTCTCAACTCAATAGGCCATCGCTGTTTGGGCATTGAAAGACACAATTCTCTCTATATGCATCTGTAATACAATCGAAGGACACCATTTTTATGCATAGGCATGGTCCTGTAATACAATCAAAAGACACAATTTTATACTTAGGCATCTGTAATACAAGCGAAAGACAATTTTATACATATGCATCTGTAATACAATCGAAAGACAATTTTATACATAGGCATTTGTAATACAATACATAGGCATTTGTAATACAATCGAAAGACACAGTATTATACATAAGCATCTATAATACAATTGAAAAGACACAATTTAATACATAGGCATCTCTGTAATACAATCAAAAGACACAATTTTATTCATAGGCATCTGTAATACAATCGAAAGACACAATTTTAATCATATGCATCTGTAATACAATTGAACGTCACTTTTATACATAGGCATTTGTAATACAATCGAAAGACACAATTTTACACTGATTTAGATGTTGCCAGGACATAGAACATTGGATTGACATCTGCTGTTGAATGGGCACCTACTGTAAACCTAGCTCTCGTGGCAGCATACATAACATTGTCGGCGACAGGGTATAATATTACTGAATGCCCGGCCACGTTTGGGACACCAGATAATACTACAGAAACTCTCCCCTTCATCTCACCTGTCTATCAAATCATGAACCAATGCTAAGGAAGAATGAAGACAAGACACAGATAAACAGTGGAGAAGTTGTGCTTTACTAACACCAACTCCTGTCCACCTACCAGTGACCTATCATCCACACCCCTTGCCTTCTAGCCACACAATATCTCATTACTACTTTAGCCTGTATAGAAAGCAGTGCCTACAGCCCATGGGACAGGAGTCCTATGGCTGTGTACACACTCAATTGGAATAGATGAATTTTGATAGCATCAGACAGAGTGTCTGGGGTTCCTGCTCAAGAGTAGGTGTGTCTCACTCAAGAGCCAGGAGTAGAGTGATCTCTCTCCAGGGGGTCTGAAGCAGAGTCTAGAATTAAGATCTTGGTTTGAGGCTAGTGTGGTCAGAGGGCCAATGGGATGCAGGTGACTGGGCAGTCCACAGCCAGCCAATCAGGCACCTCCACAGTCAGGGTGGGTGGCACCCTCCCCCAGTAGGGGTGGCTGTCACTCAACCCAGCTGCAGGTGGTGCCCTGTGTGTATATGCAAATTAGGCTGGTGGACCTGCCCAGTGGTCCAGGAAGGGGGGGGGGGGGGGCAGGTAGCTATACAGTTACAATAGATCTCTGTCAAGATGGTCTTTTCTCCAATTGCACGCTTTATGGATGCATAGAGAAACATTTCAATAATCATGTACTGTCTCTTATATAGGAACATCTCTTCATTAATCTCAGGCATAATATATGAACATATATTTCACACAGCTTATATCATGTCATAATGGGAGTGGGATATTATTACTTTTAGTTTATATAACATCGTCCCCACTCCGTCGCCCAAGACTAATAATGCTCTCTGCCAATATATAATTCTTAACCGAAAATCCGTATATTTTTACAAGGGGTTCTGGCAGCGGCTGTTGTGTCTTTCGATTTTATTACAGATGAGTGGGGAACATAGAAATCACTTGTTTATGTCGAGATACGTCGACATCTTCGGCGTTTCAGGGCCAAGTTGGTGCAACATAGTGGATGTATGCGAAAAGTTGATCCACCATAGTGGTAACGCATGAGAACATTAAAAAAGCGCTCGTGGAATGCTCGCAGAATGCCGGTGAATGTTATATACATTATTCGATCGCCCGAAGTATGGCTGTATACGTTAAATATGTCAAAACATGCTGGAGAAACACCAAACGTATGTTAGACATACTTTAGACATACTTTATCCATACGTTTTCAATACATTGTCAATACGCGGACTGTACGTTTCTGCCGGCTTGACTTACACCTGACGTAGTTCAATGCATGTATAACATATGTGTAATGTATGTCTAGCATACTCAACATATGTCTAACGTATACATAGCGTATGCTAATGTATAAGCCACATATTGTCTTACGTCGAGCTACATCGAAAGTTTTGGGTATGTCAAAAACCTTGACGTGTGTCACCATATCTCGACGTATCTCGACGTAATGGCCAAATTTCACCTACATCGGCTTACGCTACCGTGTTACGTCGTATTGTGACAGCCCCTTAAATAAAACAAAAAGCACAAATTTATTCACTGCTACGATCTAATTCTGTTATTTAGAATTATGAATATTCAATCGGGGGTTGAAATAATGTTATTTATGAGAATAGTTTACTCAAAAAGTGAAATTTGGTCAAATTAAACCCAAATTCCGAGCGATATTAACGCCGCCGCCGCATCGGCAGTGTTATAACTGTACTTTCTATCCAACCATGATGGCCGACGAGGCACTGATCACGTGGTGCTAATCGTTTGGCGCAAATCCTCAATAGTTTCACTAATAGGAAATATTGAGTGTTACCTCTAGGTTGGCTCAGTCAGGTAGTTGATGGGCATCGCGTTACCTACTGGTCACTATACCACGACTCACTTACCTATGACCGGGTGCGGTGGCTGAATCGGTAGAGCGCAGGCCTCCCGTGCAGGAGATCGGGAGTTTGATTCCAAGTCGAGTCAAACCAATTACTTTCAAAATTGACACTTGTCATTTCCTAGCTTGGTGCTCGGCATTAATAGGGTAGGTCAAGGACTGGTTAGCTCAGTGTCAGGATAATGTGACTGAGTAGGATATTGGGTCATGGGGCTGGCGGCCTGATTTTCCAGTGGGGCAGTATTATAAAGTCACCATGGATGCGCACTGACACAAGTCGGTACCCATCCTGATATGACCTTAAATGTTGCCAGGACATAAAACTCCAACAACCAACCAACTACATATACGCATGCATATATATATCTAAATCAATATTTTCTAACACACTCTAAGGTCTTATCAGTATGGTTACCGACTTGTGACAACAGGCACTCATAGTGACTTTATAGTGCTGCCACACTGGGAGCCTGGTGTGTCGTCATCATGACCTGACTTCCCACACAGTCACCCTATCAAATCTGAGCAAACCAGTCCTTGCTCTAGCCCAGTAATGCTGTGCACCAGACATGTAATGAAAATGATCAATTTTGCCAAACCAGCCATTGCTCTTACCGATTCAACCGTGTCCAGTGTTATGAGAATAAACTGTGTCTGCTTCTGTTTCATGTGCAACTGTAGACCACCGGAAGACTCCGAAGAGAAGGGGGTTGCCTGGTCCATTCCTCCAAATACAACAATTGTATCACTTGGAGTAAGTCAATTCAACTTAATCCATTGAAAAACGGTATCTGATAGAAAAAATAAAAGCCGAATAGAATATTCCAAGAATAACACCCAAATTCTAAATTCTGTTCTACTTTATTCCGGTTAAACGAAGGTGCTAACATTAATTCATAATAAAGTGTAATAAACAAAATCATAATTAAAATCAATATAAACAGTTTTATCAGCTTTAATACCTTATTTTAATAGGCCTAAATACTAACTAAAATTCATCCCCAAATTATATCATTGTGTAGTATCTCAACACGCAGATTAACTATTAATGTAAATCCAGAAGTTGTGAATTCTCAATCAATCTTGTAGAAAATGTGGTATCGATGTAAAAATGTGGATTGCTCTCACCCTACTTGATATAACTTTAGCAGATCAATGCGGAGATTTGGTGGGAAAAGCAGAGATCAGCAGGTATTAGTACTATTAGTAAAGTCGGTTTAAATATTCTTCCTAGGATCAGTAGCTTATGTAATTGCATATATCAATATTTTCTTTTGTAAATCAATTTTATTCATATGTGTCTTTTGTCAGTGCTGTGGCACTGGTCTTCCGACTGTAAGTGTTACTGGTATGTAAACCTTTATATGAACATGGATTCTCCTATTATTTGGAAGGTTTTCACTTCTGGTTTCCATTTTTAACTTTGCTGCCCAGTTTCAGAGAATGGCCCATCTGTACAAATCTTTTGCACAGAAACTATAAAGAATAGCCGTACAACTACTGTTCTTGGAAGGAAATTTTATCCCAGTGTTGATAAATCCCATTACATTTCAGGAAGTGAATGAGCTTGCCGAGGATTGCCAATCGCCTATTTCGAAGGTGACAATGATTCCTTGAGCAATAAGCACACTCTACCTAATATGTTTAAAAAAAGATAGCACCACACACAATGTTTTGCAGGGATGGGTGTGGTGTGGTGGATGGGGGGGGGGGGGAGGATATGGGAGTGGGTTAACCTGTTATGAAAGGGGGTTGGATTTAATTTTAAGATTTCGTTAAATACAATATATTAGGGTGACAAAATATATTTAAAGCTCTCCTTGGACTACAAACAGGATGTTGCGATATACAACCCGTGGTGGAATAGGATAGCTTTATGGATCTAGCGGGAGTATATATATATATATGAAGGAGGTTTCCTTGGTTTGAGATGGAGCAGGGCCTTCTCACTGTGGTAGAGGAAACACAAACAATCAGTGGCGGATTAACTACCACGTGGGCCTCTAAGCTTATCTGAGGCTACACTCAATTGAACCCTTATATATATACATACCTATACATATCCATTAACATATATATATGTAATGGCCCACTGCCCTCCGACTGCCACAGATCAAATATAAGTACGCTTCAACTTGGTTTATTGAACTAATCTGCTCTCCGCGGCATCCACAGTCATCTGACCCGCCCCCTGACTCTCCAGATCCCACATCAACTCTATAGGTGGGGTGGGGGGGGGGGGTGTGAGCTAGCCACACGCAGTAGAGGGCAGCCTAGTCGGGGTCTGCCCAGTGGCTAGCCTGCCGCCACCTAGCGCAGTTCAGTGTAACTGCGTAGGTGTGCGGCGTAGTCTCCGCCGCTACCGCGTGGTAGTAGGGCTCATGTACAGACTACTACATATATATGCTCTCCGCCTCCCCTCAATTCCAAGAGCTTAGGTTTAAAGCTGCATAGTCCGATTAAAGCATCAAATTTTCAAAACAAAAACAATTACCTAGATTGAATTCTACATATCTAACTAAAATTCATCCCCAAATTATATCATTGTGTAGTATCTCAACACGCAGATTAACTAATATTGTAAATCCAGAAGTTGTGATTTCTCAATCAATCTTGTAGAAAATGTGGTTTCGATATAAAAATGTGGATTGCTCTCACCCTACTCGATATAACTTTAGAAGATCAATGTGGAGATTTGGTGGAGCACTTATTAAGCATGTGTTGCCTCATAGATGTTAGGGCAGCTTCACATTAAAAGTATAGTTAATTTTGGGTCCCAATCAGGGTCGTAGCCAGGTACTAAAGTTAGGGGTTTTAAAGCACTAAAAAGGTGCCATGAAACATAGCCTATGACTCAATTTTAAATTCAGAATACATTTATATTTTGTATTTTAACAACAAAGCACAGGGAAGGTACAGTTTTAAGTACATAATTGTTATTTTATATTTAAAATCAAAACATAAGGAAGATATTGTGACTTTTATTTCATAACGGAACTAACGAGTCAAAATATTGTTGAAAATACGCCATTTCTAAAGGATGTACTCAGGGGGAGAGTTCGCTCCTCTGCCCACCCCTTTATCTATGCCACTGGTCTCAAAGTGAAGTAGCCTACTATATACGGCGGTACAACAATGGGCGCATCTACGTTGATTAAAATTTAAATGCTGTTAATGTTCTATATGCAATTCTGTATTGATAACAACTGCAATTTCCTATTTCAGTACTTGGAGCTGCCCTTACAACCATTACCATTCGAAGAACTGCTCGGCAACTCTATGGAGTTTGATAAATGACAAATCGCCGAGTTTTATCAACAGAAGCGCCATCCAGTTTGAGAATTGAATCAATGCATGGCCGCTTTATAGTGCTGGATCACCGGCACCATGACCCAATATCCCACTGCAATGAAACTATGCAATAAAATTGTACCAACAAATAGCAATAGGCCTCTATCAAATTTATGTCCTATGACTAGAGCCCCCCCCCCCCCCCCACACACACCCAGAGAGTTAACATAAATGCTAATGTCGGTAGTTCTTCTATCATTGCTTAAAATGGTCTAATACGGTCTAAAATGCTTTAAATGGTCTAATACGCTTATGATTACCTAATACGCTCATACTAGTAGGTCCTATTTCCAGAACTTAACTAAGCAAAACTCTAGCGACTTATTCACTATTCGGAAATTGGAGTTTGCAACATACCAGTAGCATGAGATTGAACTGTAGCGACCCTACTCATTCCTTCTGTGGTTTTGTTTCTTTGTATACTGACAAATTAGGCAAAAACGAAGGACCAAAAAGCATGGTCGATTTGTGACATGCTGAACAGTCTGTTAAGCACGATGCAATTATATCCAGCAAATGCTGTAATTTGGGATAAATACACTACTAATCTCTTTGTAATATTAGTTTGTACTACTTCGGGTATGAATTATGCTTTCTCACTTCATATCTATTTAATTATTGAGACATTATACTTGCTGTAATGGTCGTTACACTTCGTGTCCACTTTGAAGAGAAACTTTCAAAATCACTTTGCACTGGTAGAAAATTTGCTGGGAACTACTTTTACACAGTATTGTCAGCAGTGACTCCTAAAAAGTGCACACATACATTTTTGTTCATATTAACATTGGTAATAAAATCATATTTTAAAAGATGGATAAGTGTTTAATTTGAGTGTGGTGTCCATTGAAACGACCGTACATCAGAAATGATCAATAATATGATCCGGACAAAGGAAGACGGAGACGGAGGTGGGAGAAAAGGGGGTTTATTACAGTTTTACCTCGGTACAAGGCCTCGGCTACTCGAGGCCGAGGGAGAAGGAAGCAACATCTGGGTTCAGCAATTAGCATATTCCGCTCATAACTGGAGGAACGTTACGAGCAGCTCAGCAGTTTTTACCACGGATTACTCAGTCTCTACTGTAAGTACCGGAGCATAAACTGTCATACTTGTTTATGAATGCTTTTAGCACAGGCTTATCAGCTTTTTAAGACAAAGCTTGCTTGCAATAAGTAATAATTACAAGCGTTGTGTTTATCCAGTGCTGTAGATTGAGGCATCCATTTTGTTTTTGACGCCCGTTGCCCAACGGAGAGACATGTTGGCTGGAGCCATTTCGTCGTCATGATAGTTTTTTCTGAGGTGTACCTCCGAGTGTCATAATATTTTCTCCAACTTGTTGGCGTCAAAGCCACAGGAGGGAGAAGTCTATGATACAGAGAGTGTGGGTGGGACAGTACACTGGTCCCTACCCCGCGATTGGTTTCGGTTCGGTTCTCCGACCGTTACACTTTCATTATACCTTAGCTTACTCACGCCTGGTAAAAAACTGGTGTAAATACAGTTTTATTACCCTATAAGGGATAATTGCCCTCTGACACTGTTCCACTGGTTCAGTTATTCCTTGAGTTTGTGCTAAAAACCCCCTTTTGGTTGTTTTCAGACGACTCAAGATGGCCGCGAAGCGGGGTAGTAAAGGTGCTCCACACACGCTAAGCGAGGGGGACGCGACCCCTGGTCGCCTATCGGGCACGTCACGTGACCGCTCCCCGGAGGCAGGGCCTTCCCAACCGGACTCCAACGAGCAGATGGTGCGGCTCATTCGCGAGCAGCTGCAACAGCTGCTCCCAACACCGCTGCCTAAAACGCCCACTAAACGGGGCTCACCTTCCGACCAATCGGATTGGGAGGACTTATCTGACCCCCAAACAACGGATTCAGAAATCGTCATCGGAAAGAAGCGGCGACACAAAAAGTCGTCCGAAGGGGACGACTACTACCAAGCCCGAAACAAAACAAGGAAGGTTAAAAGGACTAAGAAGAAATCTAAGTCCAAGAAGAAAAAGAAAGCTAAATCTTCCTCATCAGACTCGTCCAACGACTCAACGACAACGGATTCGGAGTCTGACGACCCGCATCCAGGCACATTCGCGGATATCACCGAGAAAGTGGCCAAAAAGATCCGCGGTGACAAGAAAAAGCGCATTAACACCTATTCGTTAATGCGCACAAACCTGAGGGGCCATTTCGATGCCTTTAAACCTGCAGAAACCCTCACGAAACTGCCGAACAATAGACTGGCATAAAAGGTATTCCTCAGGCGACCATCAAAGAAATGGACGATGACGTGAAAATGAGTGAGGACCGCAAGAAATTTGAATCTTGCTTGCACACTGTGCACAAAGGAGTGCTGGTAGCCCTCTCAGCCATCATGCCAGTTGCTAACCGCATGATGGTGAGTAATAAGTTTACGACGGTTACCCCTGATATGAACGCAGCCATCGCTGCTCTCACTGCTACTAGCAACTTTCTCTCCTACCGCAGGTTCGAGAATGTTTTCAAATCAGTCACAACCGACGCGGGTAAGGAGGTTGCACGTTCGAAGAAGGTTGTTGACAATGATGGCAAAGAGTATACACTCTTCCTGGCCCCGAAACCGATAAAAGGAAAGCCACTGGACAACAGCAAGATGTTTGGGGGTCAACTCCAATACCTGTTCAAACAGGTCGAAACTGCCGCCAAGCAGTCCAAGCACCTCGACAGTAAGAAAGACACTAACACCGCAAAATTCAAGAAATCCAGATCGGATTTTCGGGGGCGCAGGACCGGCTTCTCAGCCAACCGATTCGGGAACCGGAACCAATACCAGCCGAGAGGAAGAGGCCAGCGGAACCAGTACGGCTGGAACGACGGCAACCGCCCCTTCAGGAGGGAAAATCCCTCCCAGAAGCAGTTTCCCAAGCCGGGGAACAAATAGAGCCTACAATACAACCCAGTGTAAGCCTCTTTTGTGCAGGAAATGTATCTAACCATATTAGAGAGTGGGAACAACTCACACAAGATCAGACAGTCCTAGATATTGTTAGAGGGGTCTTCATTCCATTTATAGAAACCCCGATACAAAATAAAGTTCCTTTCCCCTACCACTTAACACTAGACGAAAAACTGGCCTTAGATCTAGAAGTAACCAAATTTAAAACTAAGGGTATTATTACTACTGTTCAACATACAGAAGGAGAATATATCTCAAATATATTCTCAAGACCCAAACCTAATGGAGACATTAGGATGATCCTCGACTTAACTATTCTAAATACATTGGTCGAATATAAACATTTCAAAATGTTCTCTTTAGAGACAGCCCGTGACCTAGTAATGCCGGGAGCGTGGCTTGCAAGTGTAGACCTGAAAGACGCCTATTATACAATACCGATCTATGAGTCGCATAGGAAATTTCTTAGGTTTATTTCGCAAGGCCAACTATACCAATTTACATGTTTGCCAAATGGTCTAGCCTGTGCCCCACGTTTATTTACAATGTTACTAAAACCCGTATTTGCTGAAATGGCCAAGAAAGGCCATGTCATGTTCCCTTATATTGATGATTCATTTATTGTAGCACGCACCGAGAAAGATTGCCATTCAGCCATAAAAGATTTATGTAACACCTTGACCCACTTGGGGTTTTTCATTCACGAGACAAAATCGGTTCTACAACCTACATCCCGGTTGAAATTCTTGGGGTTCTTTATAAATACACAACAAATGACAATCTCCTTAACGTCAGACAAAATTGAAAAATTTACTACTACATCTTCGGATCTTTTAAACATAAAAAGACCAAAAATAAGGCAGGTAGCAGTGCTAATCGGATTAATGGTGGCTTATGCGCCAGCCGTATTATACGGGAAGGCACACATTAAATCCCTCGAAATAGATAAAAATATCACACTAACCAGAGCCAAGGGGAATTTCGAATGCCTAATGACAATTTCTAAGGCAGGACATGAAAACATCCAATGGTGGATGAAACATTTAATTAATTCTCATAATCCCATCCGCATGGATGAACCTAACACAACAGTCACTACTGATGCATCATTAGAGGGTTGGGGTGCCCACAGAGATAATGAAGCTACAGGGGGCCGCTGGCTAGATAATGAAATAGATGACCACATAAACGTCCTAGAGTTAAGGGCCATCTATCTAGGCCTTACAAGTTTAGTAAAAATACATAAACTTAGCATCCAAGTGTTAACTGATAATACTACGGCAATGGCCTACATCCGTAACATGGGAGGGACAAAGTCCTCAGCTTGCAACGCCATCGCAAAACTCATTTGGGATTGGGCAGAAAAACAACAAGTTTGGTTAACAGTAGCACACATCCCAGGTACACTAAATACACTGGCCGACAACAAAAGCCGACATTTCCATGATCATTTAGAATGGTCACTCAGTCCCGACATTTTTAAAACAATCTGTCATGAATGGGGAATTCCAGACATAGACCTTTTTGCCTCACGTAGGAACAAAAAACTTGATAAATATGTATCCTGGCACCCAGAACCACACGCTTGGTGAGTGGATGCCTTTTCCCTTCTTTGGAATAACGCATTTTACTATATTTTTCCACCATTCAGCCTAATCAGCAGGGTAGCCAGAAAGATCAGGCTGGACAAAACCCATGCAGTACTGATAGTGCCAGACTGGAACACTCAGCCGTGGCGAGCGTAGTGGAGTGGGAAGCCAAAAACTTTTTAAGATTCCCAAGAGGTTCAATAAACCTACAACATCAAGGGAAAGTGACAACCCACGGGGACGTGTCCACAACCCCATTACTGGCATTCCTTTTCTAAGAACGTATTTACAAAAATATGGACTCGATAAAATCACCCAAGAGAGGTTGATCTCCCATGCGTGGAGGCCAGGAACTGTTAAATTGTATACTAGTTACCTTAAAAGATGGGGCATATATTGTTTAGTACAAAAAGTTAAACCGATGGCTCCTTCCGTCGCACAAGTAGGCCGCTTCCTGCGCATGATGGAAGATGACGGGCTTGGCTATGGTGCCATAAATGCGGCTCGCTGCGCACTTTCTATTAATGTGCCAAGAATAGAAGGACAAACCATTGGCAAACACGAAGTAATTCATTGGATCATGAGATCAATTTATGAAAGAAACCCCCCCAAAACCGAAATATAGGCGGTTTTGGGATGTTTCTACAGTATTCAAGCTTTTCCAATCTTGGCCTGAAAATAAATTTCTCACTATCCAACGGTTAGGCTATAAATTAGCAGTATTATTATTATTAGTAACAGGACATAGAGGACAGACAATTGTGGCCCTCTCTTTACAAGGCCTCGATATTGACAAGAAGGAGGCCACGTTTGATTTGGACAAACTGTTAAAGTCAAACAGGACAGGAGATCCACTCTCCTCGATCCATCTCGATAGCTTTCCACAAGATAGAAAACTTTGTGTAGTCGCCGCCATTAGGACATATATATCCAAGACAAAGGGAATACGCAATTCCAAGCAGCTTCTAGTGAGCTTTATTAAGCCACATAAAGCCATCTCACGCGACACACTCGCCAGATGGACTATTATCATATTGAAGTTAGCCGGCATAGACACTGAACGCTATGCTTCGCACTCCACAAGAGGTGCTATGGTCTCCACAGCAAGGAAGTTGGGAATCTCAGTACGAAGAATCCTAACACACGCCGGCTGGAAGACGGCCAAGTCGTTCGCTAAACACTACAACAAACGACTAGAAAAACCAAGCGGGTTGGCAACCCGCCTACTCACCAACTAACAAGATCGGGTGAGATGTACAAACTTTTGATATTACTACTGATACATAACATGTTCATCGGATATTTGAGGATAAAAATGAGGCTACGTGAAGGTCTCCCTCGGCCTCGAGTAGCCGAGGCCTTGTACCGAGGTAAAATAGTATAGTTATACGAATCTTACCTAGGTACAGATGATGGATAACTCTTGTTTTCCCGAGGTACAAGCCTTGGGTAGTCGTGGACTAGGGCCCGCCCACCACACCCTACCACGACTACTACGTTCGCTTGTGCCAAACGGAAACATCAGATTTCCATCATTAAGCTCATTTTTATCCTGAATAATTAGGTGAAGATTGCTGAACCCGGATGTTGCTTCCTTCTCCCTAGTCCACGACTACCCGAGGCTTGTACCTCGGGAAAACAAGAGTTATCCATCATCTGTACCCAGGTAAGATTCGTATAACTATACTATCAAACGATAATGACACAAGGTACAGTCTCAAGGTGATAGTGTCCAGGGATCAATCGACCTGGTCCACGTCTGCGGAGGGAGAAGGAGCACTCTGGGAGGAGGTAGGCCCGGGAGCTGACCCCCTGGAGTGTTAAAAAGAGGGTGGGTGGGCGTGGTAAATCCATGCAGGAGGAGTCTGGAACCCGAATGCGGGTCAGACGGGGGGGAGGGGAAGGAGGAGGAGGGAGCATGCGGTGCTTAGGGATGTGACCGTCTCGGGCTTCCCGCCGGATCAACCACAATTCGGAAATTATGGGCCCATGCTAGCTCTTACTTCCAGGACCCCCTGCAAAAAAAGTGAGTGGGTCAACTATCTCTTTTTCTTCAAAATATGTTGTGGAGGGACCATGTATTTAACCTGTGTCATTTAGGGGTCATTTGTAGAAAGTATATTTTGAACCCATCATGTCACACTTATGAACCACCTTTTCTGAGAATAACCCACCCATATACAGTTTGCAGTTAAAAATTGTCGGTCCGAGTGGGTCAGGAGGCGATAACGACCAGGCATAGCTGCCATACAAGTATCAAAACCTATGATTAGTGGCTCCGGTGTGGCCGAATCTGGAACTACATGCAGCATGCAGTGCAAGATATGAACGAACCCGTTGAGTTGCATATGAGAACTGACTTTATTATTTGGCTATATTCACTATTACAACTTCGGTGACCTCTCGCGACCCGGTGCACACCACTGCTATACGCGCAACACTTACATACATTACATCTCCCTTTTTCCTTTGAATAAATGATGTTTGCTTATCGTGATCAAGAACAACAATGATACATGTATTTGAGATTTTCATAAGCGATTATAACACAGATTTGCGACCATTACATTTTTTTGACATTACCTTAATGCAACTTAATGGCTATATTTATGGTCATTTGTGAAAAATTTCATAACAATAATACATTTTATACAATTAAATTTGATTGACATATATTCGTATTTCTTCATATTAACATACCATTAAGATACAATTATAGGTTGATGCCTACTCGACGTTATCCCCGCTGTTTCGTATACCTGGTTACAGAAGATCAACCTCATCAATGATTATTTACATTAGTCTTAATCTACACGTGTGTTTGTTTGTCTTGTATTAACCTAAGATTTTCTTACAGGGCATGTTATTCTCCCGTATCTTGTTTTGTATGGTTTGTTATCTTGTTTTGTTTCATTAGGCTTGTCGATTTTGGTTTGTTGTGTTGGTTGCTTTGTCATGTTGGGGTATCTGAAAAGGAATCGGCTCATAATTTCCGAATTGTGGTTGATCCGGCGGGAAGCCCGAGATGCCCACATCTCCAAGCAGTGCATGCGCCGCTCCCCCCTCCTCCCCATCACCCCGCCTGACCTGCATTCGGGCTCCAGACTCAAACATCCATGGATTTTACTACACCCACCCACCCTCTTTGTTTTTTACTCCACTGCGTGGGGGTCGACTCCCGGGCCTACCTCCTCCGGCTCCCAGGTCCTTCCAACTCCATCGGCTGACGTAGACGAGGTGGACTGATCTGCAGAAGACTGTCTCTTGTAACCTTGCTCATGTGTACTTGTTTTTCTCAATAAACCCCCCTTGTACTCCCACACTTGTCTCGGGCTTCCTCTGTCCAGATCATCTGTTTCTTCGTATTTTGGGTGTGGCTTTATTGACAATTTCTTAGTTTCTGTGTCCTTGCCTATCTTCTTGTGTAATGGTTCCTGAGGCCCACTCATTTTCGTAATCTAGATACCTTACATTATCCCCTATGTTTAGTCTCACGTGTGCTTTTCCTGCCCATTTGTCAAAGTAATCTTTTTGTCTTTCCTTACTTCTGATGATTTGTTCATGTTTTGATGATTGTACTTTTGGTTTTAGGTTTACCGCTACTGTTGGTATTTTAGATCTTAGCGTTTGTGACATTAGCAGCTGTGCTGGTGATGCCTTTATGGATTGAATGGTTGTGTTTCTTATGTTCAGTAACGTTATATCAATCTCCATGTTATCCATTATGGCTTTTTTCATCATTCGTTTAATCGTTTGTATGGTGCGCTCTACTTGTCCATTGCTTTGTGCATGCATGGGACTTGAATATACTCGTTCAAACCCATACTTGTTTCTGAAGTAATGATAGTGTTCACTCTGAAACTGGGGCCCGTTGTATGACATGACTATTTTGGGTATACCCTGTATCGCAAATGTTTCTTTCATTGCCTTTATTGTTGCTGCACTTGAAGTCGATTTTACCTCAATGACTTCTGGATACTTGCTGTAATAATCAATTATCATAATCTAATTCTTGTTATTTACGTGAAATAAATCTGCACCCACTTTCTCGAACGGCATGTCCGGTACTGCATGGCTTATTAACGGCTCTGCATTTGGTTTGTTTCTGAAACATTGACAGATGTGACAATGAGAGATCCTATCTTCTAGCTGACTGCTTAACCCAGGCCAAAATATGTTGTCTCTAGCCAGCTGCTTTGATTTGACAATTCCCATATGTGACTCATGGATCTTTTCGATGTTTTGTTGTAATTTTTTTTATATGATTGTTCTATTAGCTTTCATCAATATTTTACCTTGTGTTGTTATCTCGTGCCTGTATGTGAAAAATGGTTTTACTGCAGCTGTTACTTGATTTGAACGTTCTGGCCAACCTGTTCTTGTGAGTATTGCGATTTCATGTAGTGTCTCATCTTTTTGCGTTTCTGTTGCAATTGTGTCTGTGTATTCTGGTGCTATTGCTATCTCGGCTATGGAGATATCTGTGACAAACAGGTGTCTTGGCGATGTGTTGCTTGTATGGGCCCTGGATAGCGCATCTGCAAAATATATCTCGCCTTGATATCGTAATTTTGCAAGCACATTCTCATGCGCTGCATCCTGGAAGACAAGTCATGTAATGGTTTCGACATTATAGCAATTAGCGGTTTGTGGTCCATTTCAATAGTGATATATTCGTGGAAACGAGTACACTCAAAGCACATGACAAGCAATTCATTTTCAATTACAGCGTAATTGCTCTGTATACTGTAAGTGCCCTGGATGCCATTGCTATGGGTAACTGATTTTGGAACAATGTGGCGCCCAGACCAGACTGTGCATATCTACATGCAATGTTATCAGCTCTTTAGCATTCAATCAATCAATGGGTGCCGTCTTCTCGAAGAAGGTTGGCTGCAATGGATCTCCATCTCTTCCTGTCATTCGTTCCTCTCACACATTCCGCATCGCTCATTGCTGTCCACTCAGTGATGTTGTCCATCCATGTTGTTCTCCTTCTCCCTCTTGGTCTTTTCCCTTCTATCTTCCCTTCCAGTATTCTTCTCTGTGATTCCTGGTGTCGTATCATGTGGCCAAAGTATTTAATTTTTCTGTTTTTGATCGTTTGTATTATCTGTTTCTTTATTTTCATTCTTGTTAGGACCTCCACGTTGCTTATCATTGCTGTCCATGGAATTTTTAACATTCTTCTGTATTGCCACATTTCAAATGCCTCGAGCTTTGTTGTTATTGCTTCCTTCAAAGTCCATGTCTCGCAGCAATATAAAAGTGTAGACCACACATAGCATTTTAGCAGTCGGAGTCTTGTTTTTATATTTATGTCTCTAGATGTTAGTACCCAGATAGCACACAGTCGTTGGCCCGACGGTGGCTGCTCCGGCGGCCCGACAGTGGAAACCGCCGTCGGTCCGACGTTGTTTTGTCCAACCTCCCGCCGTCGACTCGACGGCCGCTGCCGCCGTCACCCCGACGGCGTAAGCCGCCGACGAGCCGACGATGACAAAACAACGTCGGCCCGACGGCGACAAACGCCGTCGGGCCGACGTTGTTTTGTCCAACCTCCCGCCGTCGACTCGACGGCGGCTGCCGCCGTCACCCCGACGGCGTAAGCCGCCGACGAGCCGACGGCGACAAAACAAGGTCGGCCCGACGGCGATAAACGCCATCGGGTCGACGGCGACAAACGCCGTCAGGCCGACGTTGTTTTGTCCAACCTCGCACCGTCGACTCGACGGCGGCTGCCGCCGTCGACCCGACGAGCCGAGAAGACACTGTCACTATAGTGTCGCCCCGATGGCGGAAACCGCCGACGATCCGACGGCGACAAAACAACGTCGGACCGACGGCAACAAACGCCGTCGGGCTGACGTTGTTTTGTCCAACCTCCCACCGTCGACTCGATGGCGGCTGCTGCCATCGACCCGACGAGCCGAAAAGACACTGTCACTCTAGTGTCAATATGTACAGGTGGAAAAATATTAGTTTTATTCAAAATTAATAGAAATCGAGAACCCATACCGTATAAATTTAATTTCGTCTGTACGTATTGACACTATAGTGACAGTGTCTTCTCGGAAAAAACCAAGATGGCGGTTATTCGTCAACATTCCGTACACGGTAATTCAAATCGTATTAACACGAATAATTCCATTAATACTTTGTAATAAATTACAAAACTTTTACAAAATAATCTAAACATATTAATAAACATACCTGTTAAATAATTCCTTAACATTCCTGGGATTTCTGGAGTTATTGGTAGAAAAAGAACACTGATCAACGATCGCACATGTTGCGCTGGCGACTCGAGCCGGAATCCAAATTTAAAGAACTGCGCATGCGCGGCCCACCACCGTCGGCTCGACGGTGGCTCGACGGTGGACCAGATGTGGAAAATGAATGCAAACCTGCGGCGGCCCACCACCGTCGGGCCGACGGTGGCTCGACGGTGGACCAGATGTGGAAAATGAATGCAAACCTGCGGCGGCCCACCACCGTCGGGCCGACGGTGGCCCGACGGTGGCTCAAAAGTGGAACGGGATTGATACCCAACGTCGGAACACCACCGGCGGCCCGACGGTGGCTCAAAAGTGGAAAGGGATTGATTCCCAACGTCGGAACACCACCGTCGGCCCGACGGTGGCCCGACGGTGGAAAGTCGGTGCCGACAGTCCGACCAATAGCCGACGTCGGGCCGACGGCTGTGTGCTATCTGGGTACTTTCTGCATCTTTAGAAATGTTGTTTTGGCAATGTTTATTCTCCGTTTAATCTCTCTTTCACATCCGCCATCACTAGTTATTAAATGGTCCAGATACACAAATGACTCTACCTGCTCCAAGATTACACCATTAAATTTTATCTCTGCTCTCGGTTCGTATTCCTTTCTGCTGACAACCATGGATTTTGTCTTCTTTACATTCATTTTGAGGCCACATCTCTCACTTTTTTCTTTTACTTCATCCACTATATCGTGTAGTCGATTTGACGTTAAGGCTAGCACTGCTGTATCGTCTGCCTATCTTGTGTTATTGATATTTCCACCTCCAACAAAAGACGAGGTGATAGAACACATCCTTGTCGCACTCCACATTTGATCTTCACTTCTGGTGTCAATGAGTCTCCAATTCTTACAGCAGCATACTGTTCCCAGTAGAGGTTGGCCACAAGCCGAACGTCCTTACCGTCTAGACCGATTTTTTGTAGCGCTTCTATGAGTTTCTTATGATGTACTTTGTCAAATGCTTTAGCATAGTCTATATAACATATGTATATATCCTTAACTACTTCTAGGTGTCTCTCAATTATTGTTCTCATGTTAAAAATGGCTTCCCTTGTTCCACTGTTTGGTCTGAATCCAAATTGCTCTTCTGATACCTCTCGATTAATTTTTTTTGTAATCCTTTCTAGTAGTATTTTGAGTAAAGCTTTAATAACATGGCTCATGAGGCTTATTGTTCTGAAATCCGAGCATTCCACCGCTTTTGGTTTCTTAGGAAGCATTTATAGTACCTGAGAACAGGGGCACTTATAAACAGTGACTTTAGTTGCTCAAAAGCTTTGGCCTGTGGCTCCTGCCAATACCAAGCTATCTCTTTTTGTAATACTAGTCTTAACGATTTTGTGACTTCTGACAGCCTCGATATAAATTTGCTCACATACCCGATCATTCCTAGGAAACTTCGCAATGCTTTATCTTCTGGTGCTTTCATATCTACTATCGCTTGTACTCTATCTTTGTTTTGTTTTAATCCTTCGGCTGTTAATAAGTGCCTACATAATTCACCTCTGATTTACAAATTTTTTATTTGGATGGAATTAACTTCAGATTGATTTCTCATGCTCGCTTTAACACCGCTTCTTGACGTGTATTGTGCTCCTCAATTGTACTACTGTAAATCAGAATGTCGTCCGACACTATTTGCACACCTTCTATATCGTTTAATAATTCGTTCATTTGCTGGATGAACAGGTCTCCAGAAGTCTTTATTCCGAATGGTAATCTAGTGAAACGGAATCTGCCCCATGGGGTCTTGAACGGGCAAATGATAGAACTCGCTTCATCCAGATTTGTCAATACCCTGAGTTTTCATCCAGAACCGAGAAGTACCGCGCATTATGTATCTTTGCAACCACTTCTTCCATGGTCCGAATAGGATACAGCCCCCTTAGAATAGCTTTGTTTAGTTTTGTTGGGTCAAGGCAAATTCTGACTTTCCCCAGCTTTCTCACGGTCGTAATTGAGTTCACCCATGGAGTAGGCTCGGTTTCTTGCACAATAACCCCTAGCTTTAACATTCTAGCCTTTACATCGTCAACTATAGTGTGTGGTATGCGCCTTGGTGGATCAACTACAGGGTTAACATCATGGTCAATATACAGTTTTGCATCTACTTTAATTACACCAAGGCCTTCAAAAACAACTTAAAATTTATTTACCATTTCATTAGCTGCATTGACAGTGGCGCCCTTTGTTGTTTTTAGTTTGTCTATGCGTGCAACCAGACCCAGCTGCAAACATGCTTGCCATCACAATATCGGGCTACCAGTCTGGGTCACTTGTAAGGTGATGTGATGCCCGAGTATGTTGAGCTTGGCCTCTCCGTCCGGTGTTAACCGCTGCCCGATGCGTGTATCTAGACGACGTCATCTCCACATTATTGAGCTTGTCGCACATCTGTATTGGGATGAGATTCGCTTCCGCCCCTGTATTCAGCTTGAATTTTATTTCGCTCCGTCCAACTGCTATGTCTGTGAACCAAGGTTCTGTGTCCTCTTCATTGTCGTTCATCACCGCTCCCACAAATAGGTCGTACTCATCTTCTACCACCCATACATGGCTGTCCCTCTCATCACGCATGTTGTTTGGGTCTACACCCACTTCATGAACTGAGGTAGCTCTGGTTTGTTGTGAGTGGCAAACTTTAACGAAATGTCGAATCTTATGACACCCCGCACATTCCTTACCCTTAGCTGGGCATTGGCCGGGTATGTGCGAATAACCACACCAGTGGCACTGTGTTTTGTTCGCGGATGTTTTGAATGGTTGAACTTGTGGTCGTTTCCAGTATGCGGGGGCGTGCCTGTTGATGTGGACATTGGTTACCGGTAGCTAATATGGCGTCCACGCTTTGTTCACCGGTCGCTCCCATGCTTTGTGTCGGCATGAGAGTGGCTGAGGTATGCTCACTGAGCCTACACATATCAATGCATTGTTCGAGAGACAAATTCTGCATTTGAAGTAACTTGTCTCTCAGAGTGTTGCTATTCACACCACATACGAGCCTGTCACACAATAATGAACTTTCAAGCTCACCATACTCGCATTGGGCCACTCTCGTTCGCAATTCCCTAATGTATGTTTCCATGTTCTGCATGGTTTGGTTATATGAATGGGATTGGTATCACACCACCATAATATTTGCCTTTCCCTCACAGTACTCTCTAAATGCATTAATGAAAGGTCCTATTCTGTCTCGGTCCTCAGTGTCAATCTGCATAGTGCTGTGCACCTTCTGCGCCTCGGTGCCCACTACATGAAGAAATATCGCACACTGTTTGCGGCGCCAGTAGCTATGGCGTAAATCTTGTACGTCTGTATCCATGTTTGCTAATTCGTAGTTAGATCCTCTTCTAGATTTAATGGTGCCGGCGGTTTCAACCCTGTACGAGCCATGGTCTGTCAGTCAGTCTCCACATCTGACACCATGCAAGATGACCCCATGCAAGATTCCTGGGGTGCCCCGGACGGTGTACTCGCACTGTTCTACCACCAGGCAGTCTGCTCCCTCTTCGACTACGCCATGCCCACACTCGCTCTCACAGCCCTTGGGCTTAACAACCCCCAAACTGGACCACCCAAGAACAAGATCTTCCTGAATGAGTTCCTGAAACTTGAGAACATCCAACACCAGGCTGCCAGGCTTGTCCTCCGTGTTCCCAGCACCACCAGGATTGAGATCCTCCTCCTTGAATCCGGCCTCCCTCCCCTCCACCTCTGAGGCAAACAACTTCTCACCACCCACCTCACGAAAACCCTCTCCTCAGGCCTTTCATCAACAATCTGCAGAGCCGCGGCCTACCTCCGAGATGGGACCCATGGTCACCCTCACATCTCCCACTGCCTCAAGGACACCATCACCACCCTCAAGGACTCCCACAGACTCCACCTTGCAGACTCCGCCCTGAGCCCTCACAAGCCACCATGGTTTTCCATTCCAGTGCAGATTTGCAGCCTTCAGCACAACAATGCGACTGAAAACTCCCCAAAAACAACAAACAAGAAAACCATTCACGATATGAATGAACCCGTTGAGTTGCGTATGAGAACTGACTTTATTATTCGGCTACATTCACCATTACAATTTCGGTGACCTCTCGTGACCTGGTGCACACCACCGCTATACGCACGACACTCGCATACATTACATGCAGTAGAGCCTAGATAAATGGTATATAACAATAGAGCAAACTTAAGAGAGTTATTGTCCTTGTTTATATTCCCATAATAGATAATAGAGCACATATAATATATATATATATAAATAATCCTCCGGTGCGACTGACACTGGTCTACATCCGGTGGCACCACCGGTACACTGTTGGATCTTATGGGGTATAACAATAATGATAATTCCTTTACATATCTTTATACTCGAATAATTTGTTATACATCACACACACACATATATGATAATGATATATATATGTGATGCATAACGAATATATATACAATAAAACCTTCCCAACTTACCTCGACAGATCGACCACTCGCCTATATTGATCACTTTATTTGGGTCCCAACAATACCATTGTAACCATATTCTGACTCCCCAAACCAGCCACCTCCCTAAATCGACCACTTAAAGTCGGTCCCAAGGTGAGTCGATTTAGAAAGGTTTTACTGTATAACGAATATATTACATATATATATATATATATATATGCGTTCATGCTGTACACATAGGCAGAGGGTGCTTCCCTAGCTTCTGACCCGAAACTGTAGTGTCAAATACACTCGCAGTGGCGCTACGGATGAATTAGTTAGTGTATTGCTCTGGTGGTGCGAGGTGTGTATCAATACTATAAGGGTGATGGGATCGATACCACCGTGCTGCTGTAGTGAAGTGATCGACTGGCCATCCTGGAAGTAAACAATGAAGAATACATAAGCCAGCCAAAACATTAACTGCCAGCGAATATTGGTTCTAGGATTGAACTGGCAATGGTTCTGGGGGGTGAGTTATTTTACATTGTGAGTTATTTTACATTGTATACGTGTGCACATGTGCTTGCGGATAAATTCATGTAATTGTGTTTTCCGCTAATCTATATTACTTAGAGCTACTTTTAGTCAACATTCTTATTCTGTCAATTACATAAAAATATTAAAACTGCATAATCTAGTGGTTTTTGATATACATATGTGATATGCATTGTGCGAGTATAAATGCAAGAGTAACATGAACCTCCTATATTTCCTCGTGCGCATTGGTGGAGCGCCCCCCCCCCCCCCCCCCTCCCAGCTGCGGGTATTGCCGGGCGGGCGCCCCCTCGTGTCACACTCTGGAGGACATATATATGTATATATATATTTTACCTCGGTACTACGCCTCTGGCTACTCGTAGCCCAGGGAGAAGGAAGCACATCCGGGTCCAGCAATTAGCATAATCAGCTCACGCAGGAGGACGTTTGTCAGCAGCTCCGGCAGTTTTTCTACTTTAACTACAAAACCAACAAGGTTAGTATCTTTCAAAATCGATACGTTGGTTCAGTTCATGTTAGCATTCACATACAATGTTTTTTTAAACTTTTGACTAAGTTTTAGCTGATTTACAGCTTAGTTTCGATGGTGTTACATATGATTGTTAGAACAATGTATCCATTGTTCGGTTATTAATTAAGCTGTTTGGCATTAAGATGTTTAGCAGGAGCCACTTACATCGCTAGGATTTATTCCAAGGTTTCTTTAAGATTCCCCATTTGTTATTCTCGTTAATGCGTACCTCCGAGTCCTATAGTATTTTCTTCAACTTGTTGACGAAGAAAGCCATAGGTGGGAGAACTTGATAGGTTCTTACAGTGTGGGAGGGTACTGCTACACTGGTCCCTACACCTCATTTGGGTTGGTTGGTTTAGCATACTGTCATCCTGCAACTGTCAAATTAGCCAAACGCCTGCGTTAAATACTGTTTTTAATGCCATAATACACCCCCCGTATAATTATACTCTAATTATCAGTGTGATAGTCAGCCTAAATAATACCTAACCATTGGTTTTTGATTTTACTCACAGTCAGCGAGCTATGGCTATGAAGCGGGGGAAGGCCAATGCATCTCATGCGCTCAGTGAAGACGAAGACCGCTCACCGGCAGCACGGGTACTAAGGTCGCCCTCACCTGAAAAAAGAGATTCAGACAAGGCGGGGGTAAGACACCGGTGCTGGACCAACTGACCTAGATGATCAAGTCGCTAGACTGGTTCAACAAAAGATGGAGGAGATGTTGCCCTCCAGAGTGGCCACTAAGAAGAAGAAAGCCAAGGTGGTGCTGGATTCCTATGAATCGGAGTGGGAGGATCTTTCTGAAGATAAGGCCTCGTCTGACGATGAGTCAGAGGAAGAAGTGATGGAGAAAAGGAGGAAACACAAATCTTCTTCCTCCGACTCTTCGTCCAACTCGTCCTCTACAAGTTTGGACTCTGACATAAAACATGGAGGTAAATAGTGAAATCCTGTGGTAAAGAGACCCAAGAAGTGCAAGGTGCATAGGCAGAATAAAATCCACATTACGACACTGATGAGGAAAACAATTCACGGGCACTTCAATACTTTTAAGCCAGCCGAAATAATCATCAAAATGGCCAAGAAATATACGGGGATCAAGGGCATCCCGGAATCCGCCATTAAAGAAATGGACCCGGTAGTCAAACTAAGCGAGGAACGCAAGAAGTTTGAGGCAGCCCTGCACACAGTGCACAAAGGGGTTCTTTGGGCCCTCACAGCCATCGCGCCTATTGCCAATAGGATGATGGCCGAGAACAAGTTCTCATTGCTGTGCGACGATATGAACGGGGGGATTGCGTTGCTGACTGTAACAAGCAAATTTCCTCTCGTACAGATGTTTGAGAAAGTGTTCAAGGCGTTCTGCACGGACGCAGGGAAGGAGGTAGCGAGGTCGAAGAAGGTCACAGATAATGACGTGAAGGAATATACGTTGTTCCTTGCCCCCCAAGGCCATTAAGGGGAAACCGCTGGTCAAAACAAAGATGTTTGGTAGCCAGCTCCAGTACTTGTTTAAACAAGTGGAGACCAGCTCCAAGTGTGGCAATGGAGACGGATAAGAAGAAATCCACAAAAGCAAATCCTAACCACTTCAAGAAAATGCGCCAACGAGGAGGCCGGTTTGGGACAAACTTCAGCTTCCAGGCCAGGGGAAAGGGGCAAAGGCAGTCGTTTGGCTGGAACGATTGGAACCGACCCTTCGAGAGGGAGTTCAACGCACAGAAGCCGTTCCCCCACCCAGGGAACAAGTAGAGGCAACAACACAGACACCAGTAAGCATTTTTCAAGCTGGTAATCTCAATAATTGCCTACCGGAATGGAATAACATAACGGATAATCTAACTATGCTTACTTTAGTGGAGGGAGTAAGAATCCCTTTGATTAAGGAATCTATTCAAAATAATATACCTTACCCTTATCGATTTCATGGTTCCAAGCGTGAGGCATTAGACAATCAAGTCCTAAAATTTTGTGAAAAAGGAATTATAGAACCAACACTACATGTGGCTGGGGAATTCATATAAAATATTTTCTTGTGACCCAAACCAAATGGAGATGTATGATTAATTTTAGATCTAACATTATTTAACAAATTTGTAGAATATATACATTTTTAAATGTTCTCCTTGGACACAGCAAGAGACTTTCTTACACAAGGCGCCTGGTTAGCCAGTGTAGATCTTAAAGATGCATACTACACAGTACCTATCTATAAACTAGGTCGGAAATATCTCAGATTTTGTTGGAACTATGAACTTTATGAGTTCACGTGTATGCCTAATGGACTAGCTTGCTGTCCGCGCATTTTTATACGGTTACTTAAACCAATATTTTCCCAAATGGCTAGGGAAGGGCATATTATGTTTCCATATATTGATGATTCATTTATTGTCGCACAAACACAACAATAATGCCAGATTGCAGTAGACAAATTATGTGAAACATTTACAAAATTAGGTTTCTACATACACAAAACAAAATTTGCCCATAATTTCGAATTGTGGTTGATCCGGCGGAGGAAGCCTGAGACCCTCACATCACCAAGTGGCGCATCCGCGCTCCCCCCTCCTCCTACACCTCCTGACATGCATTCGGGCTATGATTTCAAAGCGTATTGTGCCTGCCCCAGCCGACACCCCGGCTTTCCTCACCCGCACCGGCATGCCATTAACAGCCCACGACGTCACTCCCCCTGCTCCAAGCCGCCCTCGAGGCTGCCGGCATCATGGAGGCCTCCATGGCCTCCACAGGGGTGCTGCCCAGGCCTGCTCCTCCAGGGGGGGTGGACCTATCTGCCATAATGCCCCAGGGGACCTGGGAGTCTGACACAGTGTACACATACGTCCCCAGGGTCATGCCCGTGGATGCCCCAAGAGCATTGGCTTTGTGCTTTGGGTCGGCTCACGGGTCTACTGCCTTGGGCACCCAGGTCCTCCCTCTACCATCAGCTGAAGTTGACCAGATGGACTAAACCCCCACATCAAACAACATTAAAATCTACCCGATTGAATAAACCTCCCTTTCTCCCCCGTCAGTCTCGGGCTTCCTCTGTCCGAATCATACTAATACCATAGTATTCCAGGTAGTGCAGGACTGTCAACCCATTCTTGGTAAACAAACATGTGTCACTCTGAAATTGTTAGCACGGGTTGACGAGGTGAACTCTCGCACACCGACGAACAGTCGCAGCTGCACCGGCAACAACATCCTCCAGGCCGACAAATTGGTAAGCCAGTACAGTGATGTTTTCCAGGGTTTAGGTCTCATTAAGTCGAATGCTGTTATCCACATTGATAAGTCTGTACAATCCGTTGTTGACCAGCAGAGGAGGATTCCATATGCCATCCAGGATAAGGTGCATGACGAGCTGAAACACATGGTACAATTGGGTGTTATAACAGAGTAAGATGAACCAACTGAATGGGTAAACTCAATCATTATCGTAAATAAACCGATTTGTGCAGACGATTAAAAGCATGTTAAAGAAATGTGTAGAAACCCAGATAGCACACAGCCGTCGGGCCGACGTCGGCTATTGGTCGCACCGTCGCCATCGACTTTCCACCGTCGGGCCGCCGGTGGATTTCCGACGTTGGGAATCAATCCCTTTCCGCATTCGAGCCACCGTCGGGCCACCATCGGGCCGCCGGTGGTGTTCCGACGTTAGGGTTCAATCCCTTTCCACTTTTGAGTCACCGTCGGGCCCCCGGTGGTGTTCCGACGTTAGGGTTCAATCCAAATTTCCACTGTTGAGCCGTCGGGCCACCGTCGGGCCGCCGGTGGTGTTCCGACGTTAGGGTTCAATCCCTTTCCACTTTTGAGTCACCATCGGGCCATCGTCGGCCCGACGGTGGTGGGCCGCCGCAGGTTTGCATTCATTTTCCACGTCTGGTCCACCGTCGAGCCGACGGTGGTGGGTCGCGCATGCGCAGTTCTTTAAATTTGGATTCCGGCTCGAGTCGCCCACGGAACACGTGCGATCGTTGATCAGTGTTCTTTTTCTATCAATAACTCCAGAAATACCAGGAATTTTAAGGAATTATTTAACAGGTTTGTTTATTAATATGTTTAGATTATTTTGTAAACGTTTTGTAATTTATTACGAAGTATTAATGGAATTATTCGTGTTAATACGATTTGAATCATCCGATACGGTTTGTTTACTTCGAATCGCCACCGGACTCGAGTCGGCGGCTCGAGTCGCCAGCACAGCACGTGCGATCGTTGGTCAGCGTTCTTTTTTAACAAATAACGCCAGAAATCGGAGGAATTTTAAGGAATTATTTAACAGGTTTGTTTATTAATATGTTTAGATTATTTTGTAAAAGTTTTGTAATTTATTACGATGTATTAATGGAATTATTCGTGTTAATATGATTTGAACTACCCGGTCCGGAATGTTGATGAAGGACCGCCATCTTGGTTTTTCCGAGAAGACACTGTCACTATAGTGTCAATACGTACAGGTGCAAAATATTAGTTTTATTCAAAATTAATAGATATCAAGAACCCTAACCTTATAAATTTAATATAATCTTTTTGGTAACTATGTTGTCTATATGTGTACCAAGCGATTTGTTTCTACGTGGAGTGGTTGTAGAGATATTTAACTTTTTCTGTATTTAGGGATAACTCTATTATTAGTATATAGACATTAGGGTCGATGGCGTTTGTTGCCATCGGGGTGACGGCGGCAGCCGCCGTCGAGTCGACGGTGGGAGGTTGGACAAAACAACGTCGGCCCGACGGCGTTTGTCGCCGTCGGCTCGTCGGCGGTTTCCGCCGTCGGGGCGACGGCGGAAGCCACCGTCGCCCCGACGGCGGGAGGTTGGACAAAACAACGTCGGCCCGACGGCGGTTTCCACCGTCGGGCCGCCGTCGGGCCGCCGTCGGGCCGACGGCTGTGTGCTATCTGGGAACACACACTGATTTTCAGTTAGCTTTGTTAAAGTACAGGAAGACACCCCTACCAGTGCTTGACATGTCCCCAGCACAACTGCTCATGAGCAGGAGATTGAGATTGAGAATTCTGACAGTTAAATCTAATCTAAAACCTCAAACCTCAAGCCACATCATGACTAAAAGCCAAATATCAAGTTTAACTAAAGCTGGATGCCCGCTAGGTGATAGTACCGGGCAAGCATCCACACCCAACAAAGAATACACTATACACCATGACATAAGTAAATACACAACCACATTCACACTAACTGGCTGGGGTCCTTTGGGGGACGGTGCAGACCGTATTTTCAGGGAAGGGGGCAGACTGATGGTGGCCTGGGGCCCTTGGGACCATGTCATCTGGGTGCACTTCCTTTAACAGATCTGAAGGACCTGCTAGGACTCAAGATTGGCCACCTAAACATATGTAACCTCACACATAAGATCAACCAGCTAAGAGCCGACCTACCCAGGTCTGGTATGATGTCTTCACTATATCAGAAACATGGCTAAATAGAACAATTGAAGACAGACTCACAACTATACCAGGTTACCAAATTATAAGGGCTGATAGAAAAACAAAGCAACTTAGTGGGCAGACCAAAGCGGGTGGTGGACTAGGTATTTACTTTAGGCAAGATCTCCATGTTGATGCAGGTAAACATGCTGAGCATAACCTATCAAATAGCAATATTGAGCTACAGTGGGCTGTAATCACCAGACCACATACAAAACTAATACTCAACATATATAGACCCCCAAATGGCAACCTAAATGAAGGAATTGGGCAAATATGTAACTCTTTGAATAATATAGCCAATATCGATAAATATGAGATACTCCTCATTGGTGACTTCAATGAAGAATATAATAGTAAGAGGCCTACGATGGGAGGGATAAAGCAATTTGAGGCTGAACATGAGTTACAACAAATGATCCAGCAGCCAATCAGGGTAACTAAAACCACTAACAAAACAATAGACCTGGCACTTACCAATATCAAACATTGTACAAAGGCTGGAGTCCTTAACTATAACATAGGCAACCACAAACCAATATTCATAATGAAAAAAAAAGAAGATAAAAGAATTACCACCCACTGGGGATGCTCTTTTAGGAACTGCAATTTTAATGAATTGGCTGGCACACTCAAAGAAATAAACAGTGCCATATTTCTGGATATGAGAGACCCCAATCTATGTTGGGATATGCTAAACATAACAATCACTAATGCAGCTGACAGGCACTGTCCCCTAACAGAGATCAGCACCAGAATCATTATGGGAGATTACCTTAATGACAAACTACTAGAGCTTCAAAAGGATAGAGATTACTTTATCCAAAAGTTTGAGAAAACAAAAGATCCAGGAGATGAATTCATAGCTAAATGTATGGTCAGAAAGGCTAGGAGTGAAGTAAGGAAAGCCAAAGCAAGGTATTATAACGTCCAGAAAGACAAATCTAAACAGAATGCCAGAAAATGTTGGTATGAAATAAACCAAATCGAACCTAAAAACAAGACAAGAATCAGTGGCCTTACAAGTGAAGAGATTGCTATTAAAATCCCAGATGAATTATTAGCAGAGGAAATCAATAACTATTTCATAGATATAGGTGAGAAACTAGCCAATAAATTCAAACAGAAGGATGATCAACACAAAACCTTCCAGGCCAAACTAAATAAAGAAAAGTATGACCTCCTGGAAACCACCCAGGACGAAATCCTTAATAGAACTATCAAAATATTGATCTACAAATCATTAGGTATGAAGGACATCAGTGCCACTTGATAAAAAGCGCGATGACAACACTGAGTGCAGAATTTACACATTTATATAACCTAATAATCAGCACAGGCATCTTCCCTGATGACTGGAAAGTAGCCACAGTGATGCCCATACCTAAAGTCAACATCCCACAAACCTGTAGCGAACTAGGCCCAATATCGATCCTCCCACTGCCTGGCAAGATCATAGAACAAATAATACATGACCAAATTAAGACATTCCTTGAGTCATCTAACTATTTGACCTACCAGCAAAACGGCTTCAGGAAAAATAGGTCCACCACCGGAGCACTGGCCTCTCTACTGGATGAACTTCTGTCAAACATAGACAAGGGTGATCTTACTATCGCAGTCTTCCTTGATTTCAAGAAGGCACAAAATCCTCATGCATAAAATAGAACAAGCTGGGCTAGGCAATAGAGCACATAGCTTCCTCACAGATTACCTCAGCAATAGAAAACAGTACACAAAACTAAGTGATACCAACTCAACCACCCGAGAAATAAAAACAGGAGTTCCACAGGGTTCCACTCTGGGACCCCTACTGTTTCTAATATTTATATATGACCTACCTCTAGTTTCCAAGAAAGCATCTTTCACATTATTTGCCGATAATGCAGCAATAACAATACATAACAATGACCTTGCCATAGCCGCAACTGAGGCTGGAATGGTGCTGGATGGAGTGAACACATGGTGCCATGAGAATACACTCACACTAAATGGCACTAAAACTGAGTACATAATCTATGTAACCAAAGCCAGGAAGGCGAGGGCCCGGCCAATACAACTGCAGATGGGTGGCTTAGTGCTCCGTGAGGTGAACTCCTATAAGTACCTAGGCACAACTCTCGATGTGACTCTAAGTGGTACCCAACAGCTGGCAAGACTTAACCAAACACTGGCACTAAAAATGAACACATTCAGAAAAATAAGGACCTATGTAAGTGAGAATACTGCACTGCAGCTGTACAAGTCAACAATATTACCAATTATAGACTACAATGATATCATCTATGGATTCCTAACAAAGCAGCAAGAGACCAAATTACAAAGAATGCAAAACAGAGCTCTCAGAACAGTATTCCAAGGCAAGATACTAAGTGTGGTTGAAATGCATAGCAGAGCAGGGCTGGACACTCTGGATGTACGTAGGAACCTACACCTAATGACGTTGATGTATAAACGTGCAAGTGATGACATATACATAGATCGCACAAGCAGGGTAATGAGAAGGGGGACATCGACCATACTCTGGGTGCCCAACCCTAATACAAATAAGTTAATCAGAGCTCCGATTTACAAAGGAAGTGTCATGTGGAATGAACTCCCAACCAAAACCAGAGAAGCGGGTTCGATCCTTGCCTTTAAAAATGCATACAGAGCTCACCTGGTTATTCAGGCCCAAAAACTGGCACTGAAAATATATAATGTGAACTACTGAATGACCCATTGACTTCGCCCTCTCTCATGCCTGCTCTCTCCCTGCCTGTCCACCCCCCAAACCATAGACCCCCCCCCCCCCCCCCCACATCCACATTTTTGACAAACAACTATTATAACTCAATGACATAATAACATTCACGACCCACGACCACCACTGAATAACTACATCTTCAACCAGCCATGCACGCAATATAAACCACTATAGATGCAGAACATGGCACTATTAAAAGACTGTGGTTGATCCGGCGGGAAGCACGAGACGCCCACATCTCCAAGCGGTGCATGTTCCGCTCCTCCTCCTCCCCCTCCTCTCCCTCACCCCGCTTGACACGCATTCGGGATCCAGACTGCCGCCGCCGTGGACACACGCCACCGGGACCCCTCAACACCACTGTCAACGCCACGCAACCTGCCGGTGCGGCCCCAGCGGCCCATGCATGAACGGAAGCGTCATAGCCGGGCGCGATTGCTCTCACCGACTTCTCCGTCACCCGTGCCGGTTAGAAGTCGCACCGGGTCCCAGCCAGGTCGTAATGTCCACACAAGCCCGGTCAGCATCTGGTCCTCTCCATCCCCACCCCTGCCCTGACACCGCTCCCAGCGCTGAGACAACATGTACACCCCCGGCCGGCACGCCGCACACCACCGTCATCACGACGAAGATGACTACGGCAGGGACGCCCGCTCAATGGCCGAGGAGGCGGACCACCTCATCGTCGCGGCGGTGGACGGCAAGTCGCACGCGAGGAAAAAAGGTGTTTCCACAAAATACTTCTTTCCCTACGATCTCGTGGAGCGGGGGGATGAGGGGAGGGCCGTTCAGAAAGGGGTGGCGACTCGGGAGGAATATACCTTGGGGCTCAAGTGCCTCAAGTGCCAGTGCGCATTCCCGGCTAGCGGCTGGCAAGCACTGTCCTGCCACCAGGAAATGGTCGAGCAGGATAACTGCACGCTGGCATGGCCAGTGGTAAGATGCTACTCGGAGGCAGTGTTCACGTGAATAGCGGATGGCAGGCTCTCCAATGGTTGGAAGATCGCGGCCACGATCAACGCAGTACGCATCGAGATAATCGCGATGGTGGGCCACACCCCCACCACCTCAGCCGCCCCGGCCGACAACCACCAGCCCGGCAAGCAGCAGAAGCCCGGATCCGACCCCCACGGCCATTACGACAAGGCCGCGATGGGCGCCCCTTGCCCAGCCTGGAACAAGGATCCCGGCTCCTGCGATAAGGCAGCGAAGGGCGAATCCCATGGATCGGGCGCCCAGAAAATGGCGGCTACTGCGCGAATGTGCGCAGAATAGTGACAAACCATACTGAGGCGAGCTGCTATTCGAAAAAGTCGAGGGATCGCCCTGGGAAAACCTCACACCGGGATTTTTAGCACCCCGGCGGGAGGACGCAACACCCACGCCCCGCCGTACGACCCTCCCCCGACCCATGAAATGCCCCCCGACTAACCGTAAGGCAGCACACTGCCCACGCCACCTAACCCGTGCAAATGTTGACATTGCCCCGGCCCCCTGTGGCTTCAACCCCGGTAACCCCGGCCCCCACCGGGGTTCCCCCCTGTGACGTCGCGGCCGCGGCTGGTCCCCGGCGGGCCGGCAACCACCACAGGCCCTCAGCATGCTCGCTGGAACAAGCAAAAGGAAACCCCCACTGTGACGTCACACCGGGCGACCTGGCCACCCCCACCCCCCCGTGGTGCCACCTGGCAGGAACCGCCGGTACCCTAAAGGTAAACATCAATGCCTCCCCACCACCGCCGCCACGCAGCCCCATCATGACGCGCCAAAAGTCCACCCCAGGCAAGCGCTGCGTCATCATGGACCTGTCCTACCCCCCGGGCCGCTGCATCAACGACGGCATCCCAAGGAGGGAGTACCTCGGCCGCCCCCACGCCTACAAGATGCCGTCCGCCTCCGACCTGGGACGGCGCATCGTCATCGAGGGGAGGGGCGCTTTCTGCTGGTCGGCCGACATCTCCCGGGCCTACCGGCAACTTCGAGCTGACCCCCTCTCCACCCCACTCTTCTGCATAACGGTCGAGGGGCGCCTATATATCTCGACATAGCGCTGCCCTTCGGCTGCAGGACCTCGGGCGCGGCCTGCGTCCGCGTTACCACCGCAGTCGCATGGATCCTCGGGCAGCGGGGATTCTACAGCAATGTCTACGTCGACGATTTCGTCGGCTGCGAGGCCTCTTTCCTCGATGCGATGCGGGCGTTTGACGCCCTCCGGGAGGTCTGTGCCTCCCTCGGGCTTGCCCTCACCCCCGACAAGTGTTGCCCCCCACCGTCCGGCTCCTCTGGCTCGGCATAGACTTCGACACCGAGGCCATGGTGCTTCGCATCCCCGACCAAAGGTTGCAGGAGGTCCTCGGGGAGTGTGAGCGCTGGCTCGACCGACCCACCCTCATGAGGAAGGAGCTCCAGAGGCTCATCGGCCGGCTCGACCATGTCAGTACCTGCATACCGGCGGCCAGGAAGTTCATGGCTCGAATCCTGTGCAGCCTCCGAGCTGCCCCTACTGCGGGCCCCGCCGCCGTCAACCCTGACCTCAAGAAGGACGTCCGCTGGTTCCGCGACTTCGTGACTTCGCGACCTCGTGGCGCTACACTGTGCCGCCCTGGCGCCCGGGGCCTGGTGCAACTAAGATCGACACGCCAAGAGGTACCTCGAATTCGTCCTCGAGCGGTGCGTCGACCATCTGGCCCCGGCCGCCTACGCCGTCGGGCAGTTCATCGCTCACCTCCATCGCCTGCTTCCCTACCCTGCATCGGTCACCAACGCCTTCTCCGGGGCCCGCTCCTAGGTCCGGGAGGCGGGGGGACGGCACCCCCTTCGACGCCCCGTTCACGGCGCGCGTTAGGAAGGGCGGCCAAAGAATGTTCGCATCCCCGGTCCGAAGGGCCTCCACCATCACTCCCGACATGCTTTCCATCATCTACGCGCACATGCGCGCCCAGGGGCAACTCGGGGTCGCCCCTTGGGCGGCGACCATCATCGCCTACTTCAGCTTTCTGAAGCAGTCCAATCTGCTGTCCCCCTCACATGCACCCTGGTGGGGACCCCACACGCTGTGCAGGCATGACGTCCAGCCCGCCCCCGGCAGGCTACGCCTGCGCATAACATCCTGCAAGACCATCTGCTCCCCGGCGCAGGCCGTCTCCATCTTCGTGCCCGCCATCGCCGGATCGCCTATGTGCCCCATCCGCGCTTGGCAGTGCGCCCTCGACCTCGTGCCCGCGCCGTGCCCCGGGTCGGCCTTCCTCGTGTGCGCTGGCATGCCCCTCACCGCCCTCGATGTCACCCCCCTCCTCCGGGCCGCCCTCGGCGCTGCCCGGGTCCCCGAGGCCGCCGCCTTCACCTTGCACGGCCTGCGCAGGGGCACGGCCCAGGCATGCGCTTCAAGGGGGGTGGACCTCTCCGCGATCATGGCACAGGGGACCTGGGAGTCCGACACAGTGCATGCCTACGTGCCCAGGCAGGTGCGTGCGGACGCCCCGAGAGCCTTGGCCTTGTGTTTTGTGTCGGCTCCCGGGCCTACCTCCTCCGGCTCCCAGTTCCTCCCAACTCCCTCCGCCGATTTGCACCAGGTGGATTGATCTGCTGAAGACTCTATTCTACATTGCTCAATTGTAACCTTGTCTGTAGCAAATAAACCCCCTTTTTACTCCCACCTCTGTCTCTGGCTTCCTCTGTCCGGATCATGCCAGCTGACAGGCTAGACCTATAAATTTGATAAGACGCCAGTCGAGATGACCTACTGTAATGAAGATACTATGTTAGCGTTAAGTTGTATAACCAAAATTGTTTACTATATCTACACTTGTTATCGCTGTGTCAGTGCAGAGACTTTTAAAGCCGCACATACACCCACAGGACCTGAGTGAAGGGTACACAAGAACTCTGACTAGGAGGTCAAGGACTGAGGCATTTTGTGAATGTCATTGCATGTAAGTTAAATTGTTGAAATTTGTTGAATGTCAAAATACTTGTGATGGTGGGATATAATATATGCATAATAGATATCCAGGCACCTGAGGAGAACAAAGGAATATGCTAATGAGATCATGTGATAGGCGTGTGGGTGCCGGCTGCTCTCATACCCTGGATGGGGAATAAAGTCATTCTGTAACAAGAAATCAAAGTGTTCAGACATACTTTCACAATGTCTACTATATAACCCGTCAGAAAAAAAGTTGTTTAAAAAGAATGCTTAGGTATTATGGCAATGCCATAGTTGTGCAACCTCTCAATTCATTAGATATACAGAGAACGCAGAGATCGACTGACTGTTCATGACCATTTTTATTTTTGGGGTAAAGTATTTAATCATCTGAATATGACATTTGTCAGTGCTGGAGCATTGCTCTTACGGCTATCTTACTATTGGAATTGACAGTCTATATAATCTAAGTTTGAACAGTGCTGTATCAGCACCAATCCTGTAGAATTAAGGGAGTGGCTCCTGCTGTATAATGTACAGCACCAGTCACTGTAGTTTGTGCAAACATGGCGAGCAGCACCGAGTAGAAAGTGTATACTCGGGGCAACTCAAAAAATTGTTGAGGGTTACATTTTTTCTCTTATAAAACATGGTAAGTTTATAGTTGACAAGACATTTTGTCTGTCTTATATAATGTTCAATGTGTTTAAACAGATTGATAGTTGTGTAGGATGTTCGGTGTGTCAATGGTTTGCTCATGACGGTTAAGGGTAGTGGCAGGGGAGGGGGCCCCATTGGGGGGGGGGGGGGGGGGCAAAACCCAAGATGTTGCCAGGATGTAAGACTTCAATAAACAACCAACCATCCAATTAATATTTGTATATTGTGATATAACTGGGATGTCCACAAATATATAAGCTACATCTCACATAGAGGAAATCCACCCCTATCTACAGCAGGGGCGAGTAACAACTATGGTCTAAAATGCAAGAAGAAATATTATTGCTGTGGTATAAAGAAGAGGTGGAGCTCCAAATTCCAGTGTCTACTTTTTATCTATAGCCGTGTTCACACCCACAACTTTAGGCCGAACTAGATAAGGCGAACTAGATGAGGCGAACTAGTGTCGTGTCCACACACGGAGTGGATTAAGGCGGAAATCGATATCTGCGCATGAGCAAGTCCAAACTAACCAGCGCCAGTTTCGGTTAGTCGACGTCGGCACGAGAGAGTGTGGGTTCGACCTAGATATGTATGGACTGAATCGTATTGGTTTGGTTTGGAACGGTCAAAACTTCTGCTGGGCAGTGAAACCCTAAAAATAAATGATGAAAAAAATATATGTGCACCTCTAGCAGGTTCATAAAGCAAATTTACCAGAAAGTCAACACACTCAGGTCTCGACTGTCACGTCCTTAATCCGCCTCAAGTAAGTCGGTTGCGTTCACACGGGCGGGATGGGCCGACTTAAGCTAGTTCGCTTCATATAATCCACCTCCACAAGTGGTTTAGAAAAAGCGATTTATATGAATCGAATCAGCCCTAATCCGCCTCAGCGTCGAGTTCACACTGCCAATGGGAGCCGACTTAGATGAGGCGCACTAGATGAGGCGACTTAACACCCAGGTGTGAACACGGCTTATGTTGGTGTAGAGTTGATGAAATGGGCCAGAATGCAAAAATAAAAGATGGCGGCCACAGAAAGCTCTCGATTTCATCAATTTGTCACACAAAAAGATATAATAAACAAACATTGGAGCACATTTGAGTGGTAACTCATGGGGTTTAGTTATATATCCATAAGCCAGCTTTCCGGTGTTGCAGTTTAGATTCTCCTTGGGTTTAGAGTCTACACTCGGGGTTCTGCGCATGCGCATCTTCGATTAACACAACCCGGGCGACTCGGGTCACCCGAGTTGACCCGAGTCACGAGAAATTCAAATAGAATACCACAAGTGGAGTTGACAAAAACATGTGCCGTGTGCAAAAAAGTCCCGACCCCGGTAACCCACCTCTTGGCTGGGATTGGCAAGGAGCAAAGGGAGGGAAGCCCACTGCCTTCACCCCAGTCCCAAATCCGACGCCGTTTCGACCAAAAGTAATAATAGTATTGCGGTGCAGACGCTGTCTGAGCCGGCAATGCCCAAAAAGAAGAAGAACAATTTGTCGGACCGAGTTCTGAAGGGATCTTTGACCCCTACGGACAAAACGTCCAGGGGGTCATCGATCTCCAAAAACTTAACGTCAAATAGATATCGGGCGCTGGCTGATATTGAGATGCCTGAGACTGTGGAAACCCGCAGTCGAAGTCTCTCCCTCAAACCAAAGGCGAGGGGGAGAACACCTGTCACTGCTCCAAAATGACAGTGACAGGTGCATCTCTTATTCAATGGAACTGCCAAGGTTTTAGGAGCAACATCGAAGAGTTGTCTCTTCTTTGTTGCAACCTCAATCCACTTGCTGTTTGCCTACAAGAAACTTATATAAAAGCTTCTGAGAGTTGTAGTCTTAAAGGCTACACCATTCATAACAAGCACGCACCAGATGGAGACCGAGCCACTGGCGGCTCCTCCATCTTGGTCAGATGTGATGTGGTATGTACGCCAGTGGCGTTAGACATGACACTACAGGCTGTAGCTGTTCGTCTGACACTGCAAAAGACTGTAACTCTCTGTTACATTTACATTCCTCTGAGCTCCGTTCTCACTTTACAAGAACTTGATGCCCTTGTGGACCAGTTACCGTCCCCATATTTACTTATGGGTGAATTTAACGGCCACAACCCATTATGGGGGGAGGGGGGACAATAGGAACGCTAAAGGCAAGAGAATTGAGGACCTTGTGGCCAGTCATGCTCTGTGTGTATTGAACGATGGTTCATACACATATTTGCATCCCGGCTATGGAACATACTCTGCCATCGATCTCAGCATTGTAGAACCAGAACTGGCGCTGGACTTTTCGTGGAGGGTCTGGGACGACCTCTGTAGGAGCGACCACTTCCCAATTATTCTTAATTGCGGGGGGCATCTCCCATAGAGCGAGAGAGGAGCTGGCGGCTTCGTAAAGCTGACTGCACCAACAGTCCTACACTGCAGACAGTATGCATGACCTTTTTACTAAGGTAAAACAGAAAAAACATTTTAGCCTTTTTGAGGGGAGCTTGACTGTACCACCTCATATAGTTTACTAAATAGATTCTATCAATAATTAATAAAACTTTCCTTTTTCTAGGGGAATTTGTTTCCCTTGACCACAAATATATGATTGTGAGCTTTCTAATTTAATGAGTGTCTATTGGCACATAATTGATTGTCTGCTTTTACATGTAAAAGCGATGGTTTGAACAAAAAACAAACATTTCTCACCGTGAATATGGCCTATGCTGCCGATACGGCGTAAAGCAACCACCAATCAATCAATCAGGAGCATCAAAATGTTGCTCGGGTCACCCGAGTTGATTAATCAAACACGCTGAAATGCCGTTTGATTTTTGATGCATGTGCAGAACCCCTGCATAGAATCTAAACCCACCGAGAATTTAAACCTCGACACCGACACTTGTTCTAATGGGCAGTTCAGCAGCCCTGTCGCAGGACCAGGACTGCAGGAGTAACTAGACACAACCTAGTCTAGAGAAGTTGAGCTGTCAGACGCATCTGGTTATACCGATCAATAATCGTTCCCGCGCCGAAACGGAAGCGACACAGACCCCCGAGTATTAATAATTCACCGCGCTGTTCAACCGAATTTCCATCAACAATCACTCTGCCCTCGGATTCCCGTATATAGCCGGACACATTTAAAACATGTTTCAATTTAGTATATTTTAATTTAAAAAATAATCATATTTTGATTTAATTAAACTGTTTGTGAACTGTGGACATTATAATGGTTTGTTCTTTGACAACCCGTACTTATTTGTGGTGTGTGTATTTGCGCGCGCGCCCCTCCGCGTGAATGACGATTTTCGACGGGCATGCGTAGGCTACTCACTTGAAACTGAGGTTGCCAGTCAACGGTGGAAGCGCAGGCTGAGTTAATATTTAATGCAATGATTATTGAACATTGCTGTGCATAAATAATAATAGAAATGAATAAAATAAGAAAGTGACCTCTAAATCGACCCACCTTGGGACCAATTTTAAGTAGTCTATTTAGGGAGGTGGCCGGTTTAGGGGGTTAGCATATGGTTTCAATGGTATTGTTGGGACTCAAATAAAGCGAGCTACTGAATGACCCATTGACTTCGCCACTGAGTGGTCGATCTGTGGAGATGGTCGGTTAGGGAAGTTTTACTGTAGTACCTAAATTAGTCATTCTAGACATATCCAGCTCTAACACAGGATTTATCTAGTTTTAGAATTATTGCGACCTAAGTGTAGAGAAAGCCAATTTGGTCAACAAGAACTTGCTTCAGAGGCTTGGATACGATGGCTGATGTATTTTATATTGGGTCTACTCTCTTTATTTTATTAAAACTAGCATTGAATGAAAGACCCTGCCTTTTTCAAACACCCTATCAATATCTGTATTTCTCTTCTATTTTCATGTAGCTTTGTGCTAGCTTCTTTGATGTTGGAGTGCTATGCAGAAAACAATTTGTTGTATTGCCACTGCCGCCGGACCAGATGGGATGGCCGAATGGGTGGAACATCTGTTTCCCGCTTTGGTAGATCCTAGTATAGTATTTCTGGGTTACTCGGCCGCTCAGAGCCCCAGCGAATACCATAAAACTCTCCCATTCATATCACCTGTGATGCCTCCCTTAATCAACCCTTAATCAAACCCATCAACAAACTCATAAGGAAGAAAGGTAAGACAAGTCACACAAGATTAACAGTGAAGAAGTTGTGCTTTATTGGCACCAACTCCTGTACACCTACTTGTGTCTTAGCACCCTCACCCCTTACCTTCTGTCCACACAGAATCTCATTACCTCTTTAGCCTGTCTAGGAATCAGTGCCTACAGCCCATTGAACCGGAGTCCCTTGGTTGTTACACTCAACTCAATTTTGATATATGAATTTTGGTAGCATCAGACAGAGTGTCTGGGGTCCTGCTCTAGAGTAGGTGTGTCTCACTCAAGAGCCATAAGTAGAGTGATCCCTCTCCAGTGTGCCTGAAGCAGGGTCTTGAATAATTAATTAATCTCAAAATGAGGCTAGTGTGGTCAGAGGGCCAAGGGAGTGTAGGTGACTGGGCATTCCCACAGCCAGCCAATCAGACACCCCCCCCCCCACAATCTGGGTGGGTGCCCCCCCCCCCCCCCCCGTAGTGGTGGCTGTCACTCAACCCAGCTGCAGGTGGCGTTCTGTGTGTGTATATGCAAATTAGGCTGGTGTGCCGGCCCAGTGGTCATGTAGGGACAGGTAGCTGCAGACAGTTACAATAAGCCTCTGTTAAAATGGCCTTTTCTCCAATTGCACTCTTTATGGATGCATAGAGAAACATTTCAACAATCATGTACTGTTTCTTATATAGGAACATGGCTTCATTAATCTCAGGCATCATATATGAACATATATTTCACATAGCTTATATCATGTCATAATGGGAGTGGGATATTATTGTTTTTAGTTTACATAACATTGTCCCCAATCCGTCGCCCAAGAATAATAATACTCTCTGCCAATATATATTTCTGAACCGAAAATCCGTATATTTTTACACTAGAATTTGAACCCATGGGTTCGAACCCTGGTCGAGTCAAACCAATGACATAACAATTGATACTTGTCGCTTCCTAGCCAGGTGCTCCGCATTATTAGGATCAGGATAATGTGACTGAGTGTGATATCAGGGCATGGTGCTGGTGGCCTAGTCTCCCAGTCACCATGAGTGCGCACTGTCACAAGTCGATACCCGTCCTGATATGACATTAGAAGTTGCTAGGACATAAAGCTCCATCAACCAACCAACCAAGCCACTGCCACCGGAGAGCGGGTTGGGGGAAATAACAGTCGGTGTAAATTTCGAGTGGCGACCCCGTCCTGATATGACCTTAGATGTTGCTAGGACGTAAAACAACAACCAACAACAACTATTGTACAACGGTGCTACGATCGATCCTCCCCTGCACCCTCCCACCGGGCCAGGTGAAGCGTGACGAGAGAGGAATGTCGCGCACTACAGGTGTCTACATCGCCGACTACCCGATATGCACATACAGTCCTAGGCATCAAATATCCCTATAGATGCACAGCGGCTAGCCATTCTTTTGGGAGAAGGAGCAGGTAAGAGACCATCACGTTAATATGACAATGATTACAGTGTGTCCAATATATGTGAACGCGTGTCACTATAATCAGATATGGTGATTAAAACATGGGAACATCCACTCATCACGAAACAGTCGCGCATGGTTACCAGTGTATAGCACGGTGTCATTCATCAAGGCTGAAAGCAAAATGCATTTAATAAATGCCTTATCAAAATAAAAGGGTAGAATCTCTTAGATCTTTGGAAATCAGTGAATTGTTCTCTAATTCTCTTACTTCTAGCTCATTTGTATTGGGAAATATATATATATATATATCGCCTAACCCACCTTCTGCTCATGAAAGGTTTCATTGTTCGTGTGAATAGTACAATGGCATGTTCACTATATGATCCACGCAGATGAAGAATCGTCCAGATGAGGTGGCAGTGGAGAAAAACTACAACGCACCGAAACACCCATAGTACTTTTGCTTAGAAATAAGGCACTAGTTTTCACCATGGAGTTGGCATTATCTACCAGGAGTGCACGTGTAATGGGCATGACAAAAAGGCACAATGCCTTCATAATGTTGATGTTCCTCGACATATTAGGTAAGTATCATGTCACTGTGAGCACTAGATAAAAGATTCAGCCCTAGCCAGAGTAGGGGTTGAATGGTAACCCCGCTTAAATCTGAGCAAGATCTGGTTCAGTAGAAATTAACTATGGGTGTGGTGGTTCCAGTGTGCAGTGTTCATCTGCATTGGCTTAAAGTTTCTAAATTGAGAGAGAGAGAGAGAAGGCACCAACAAAAATCCCACTTTTTAAAGCCTATTGAATTGATCTACATCATTTCATTTGAAAGAAAATCATTTAATAAAGCACTTCCGGTTTATGAGCTTGGCGTCGCTGTGTTTTTGGAATAATGCTGTGTTCATATGAACTGGTGAATATGGTGTTTCCCATTTCACAACCTGTGAATTGCGTTCAAGTGACTTCACAACTGGTGAACACCACCTGTGAACTGAAGATTTTTTAAGCGGCTCGCTACTCACCACTTGTGAAGAAATGGCGGTGTCGCAGTTTCCGCCGTCCACCGTATGTGTGGTGCAAAACAATAGTTTTATTCAAAATTAATAGAAATCAAGAACCCTAATCTTATAAATTTGATATAATCTTTTTGGTAAAGATGTTTTCTATATGTGTACCAAGCGATTTGTTTCTAGGTGGTGTGGTTTTAGAGATATTTCACTTTTTCTGTATGAAGATTTGGCAATGCCTCTATTATCGCCCAGCATGAAATGTGTTTATCGCGAATTGCCAAATGAATGCTCTCAGTTTACATGGTCGTGTTCACCAGCAGTAAGTAAGTGGGAAGTTCACCATATTCACGAGGAGCGTATGAACGCAGCATAATACACTAGTACAAAAACAGGAATGTAATGTACACAAGTAAGCTGGAATGTCAGATATGAAAAATCAAATCTAAATAATTGTTTTTGGCTTTGAAAAGTTTATGCTTTCATCAGACTTTAAATATGCTTATTTCTCAGAAATCACTTAAATTGTCCGCATGCCAATTTGTGCTATGTACCGGTAGATTCTTTATGTAGGCCTATAATTAAGCTGCATAGTCCGATGAAAGCATCAAATTTTGTAAAGCAAAATACTTATCTACATTTGAACCTACATATCTAACTTAGATAATGGTGCATTTATTCAAGTTACATAGTCTGATGTTTTGAGTTTCTGTCATTTTTTGAGGTAAATATATTAAATTGATAGTTATTATATACCACACTTTAATTTTAAGTATGGGGGCCTAACTTTTATTTTAAATGGCTAACCTTTGAGATATTTGAAGTGCAAACATTTTAAATTAGTTTTGGCAGGCATGTCAAAACTCTGTCACCATAGGGTTCTACAGTAAAAGGTTCTGTTAAATTGCCTCGGTATTCCCTTTTATGTGGTGACAAATGTTTACTAAGTGCACCAATATATAATTTATGCTACATATGTAGAATAAAATCTAGATAATTGTTTTGGTTTTGAAAATTTTATGTTTTCATCGGACTATGCAGCTTTAAGTATGTGTTCCTATATAGAAGGGTGTAGGCCCTAAGTCAATTTAATATAAGCTGTTACTGCTGAAGTCTATGGGGTCAGAGTGTTGACAAGCACGTCAAAATTAATATTGCATGCTTACACCTGAAATATCTTCCAAGTTAGTCATTTAAAATCACAGTTACATCAAACTAAAGTAAGACAGATAATGATCTACCTTGATCTCAGAAAATAACAGAAACTCAAAACCATCGGACTATGCAACTTTAATTCACAAAATGATCAATTAAATACAATTGTCAAAGACAATAGTGAATATATATAAAATGATGTAGTTGCCATAATTCATTGATGGGAGCTTCTTAATCTGTGATATATAAAAGCTTAGAGGGTACATGACGATGTGTCTACTTCCAGTCATCAGTTATTGCCAGAAATCAAATGAGTATGGAGGCGAGGAGTCCAAGAAGAGGAATAAGAAGTAAGTTGCATTCTGTTTCAGGGTCAGGCGGCCGTGTTTTGGGGGTGTTTTTTTCTCTCTCTCAGTATTTCACTGGTCTCCTCCCCTTCCCCCCTCCACCTGCCCCCTCCATTCTCTCCGCCACCCTCATTAACATTTCATATTCCCTTCCTCCTCCCCATCCAACACCCTCCCTCTCCCAACCTCTTCCACTCTCGACCCTGCTCCCTCCCCTTCCCAGTTCCCTCCCTATCACCCCCCCCCCCCGCACACACACACACAAAATACATATCCCCATTCCTTTCTCCAACTGCCCTGTCCATCCCCCCCTCTTCGCTCACCTTTCTATTTCTCACCCGATCCACTCCACTCCCCTTTCCAATAGTGGGCTATGATAAACAAGCATTGGGACCGTATATTTTGTATATTAGAATGCAAATTTATGGGGCTATATCCATAACCCAGGCTTCCGACACTTTTTCTAATGGGGTGTTCAGTCCTGTCACAGGAACACAGTTGCGGGAGTAACTAATCCCCCGATTCCCTTACCTACATCATTCAAATAGCTGCAGGGGGTTATTGGGGATGAATAAACCTAATAGCCACAGTTTGACAAAAGAAATTCTCGGCCTTGATTGGCTAAATAACTAAATGCCAATGAATAAGTTTATTAATGATAAACACTCCACGAATTGTGAAACAGTAAAGTTGTGGTCGTGTTACAACCCCTGCATGTCCTTATTCAGCAATCAATGAGCAAAAACTCGGAAAACACAGATAGCAGAGTTGCTACATTATTTCTGGTAGCTAAACGGGGCTTCTAGAGCCACTCTCTGCTTACAACACAACGATACAATGCCACCTTTTTGTTTTGTTTTGGGCTTTTCATTCGTTGATTAAAGTTGCATAGTCCTATGGTTTTGAATTTCTATAATTTTTCTGAGAAAAATATATTAAATTAATTATTATCTACCTCATTTGATATTTGAAATGCAAACATCTCAAATTAGTTTTGCCAAGCACCTCAAAACTCTGACACCATAGGCTTCAGCAGTAACAGGTTCTATTAAATTGCCTTGGTATTCCCTTCTATTTGACAACACATGCTTAATAAGTGCATCCGTATCTAAACTAGATATGTAGAACCAATTCTAGATACTTGTCTTGGTTTTGAAAAGTTTATGCTTCATCGGACTATGCAGCTTCAAGATTAATTTAGGCCTTTAACCAGATAGCATAGAGCCATCGGGCCGACATTGGGCCAACGGCAGCAGCACTGTTGGGCCAACGGTTCCAAAATGACATTGGGCCAACATTGTTTTGTCCACTGACCCACCATTGGCCCAATGGTGGCAAGCCACCCATAGCAGTATATGCCACTGTTGAGCCAACGGTTGCCCAATGGTGGAAGGCTACTCAGCCAGCCAGCAAAAGATATAGGACCCATATAGGGTCCATATGGGTTACATTGTAAGGCCCCATATGGTTTTTCAAAGCAGGAATCTCTGGATACCACATGGAGAAGATATATGTTTCCTGTGTCACAAAGCAGTTACCACAGATGACACTGGAGGAGTAAACCCCAATTTGAAAAAATCAGTTTAATATCATATTAGATATTAAGATGATAAGACACTAATCTTGGATAAAAAGCTAAGCTAAGAAATGATGCCTGCTAAACAAAACCCAGCACTCCTCGCTAAAACACTTTTGCAATGAAAATGGTGTTTCATGAGCACTGGCGGGCATTTGTAACTTCTGACCTGTTCCGAAAGCAAGCGTACTATTACACCTCACCTATGTTGTTAGTTAGGCACATTTTAACATCTTTCTCAACCATATCTTTTTACCGCTTGATGGATGGGGGGAGGCTCTGTAGTTGCCTGTCTGTTGGCATGTCATAACGCCTGTGGGTCAACAGTGGCAAACACCGGTGGGCCAAATGTGGCAAATGCCGTAGGGCCAATGGTAACAAACACCATTGGGCCAATGGTGGCAAACTCCACTGATCCATGCTTGGCCCAACAGCCCAAACACCATTTTCATTAGAAAAGCCTTTTGGTTAAAGTTGCATGGTCCGATGGCATTTGAATTTGTGTCTTATTTTTTAGATAAATATATCAAATTGATCGTTACAAATTACTAATCATTAGTCTGGAGTGATTTTGATTAAAGATGATTAGTTTTGAAGTAATCTGAGCTGAAAGAACCAAAAATAATTTCGACAAGCTTGCCAAAAGTCCTGTGGCTATGACCCAGATGGTCATCTCGCAGTGACCACGTGATGTGAGATGACCTGGAACCTGACAGGGTTGTAGCAAGGTATTTCTGTTTGGGTCGGTAACATTCTGGGAACGGATTAGTGTCATAAGCTGTGTTCACATGGGCAAAGTTTATGTCGACTTAGACAAGTCGATTTATATGAATCGATTTAGTGTCGTGTCCACACATGCAGTACTTTTTTAGCCGGAAATCGATATCTGCGCATGAGCAAGTCCATACTAACCAGTGCCAGTTTCGGTTAGTCGACGTCGGCACGAGAGAGTGTGGGTTCGACCTAGATATGTATGGACTGAATCGTATTGTTTTGGAACGATCAAAACTTCTGCTGGGCAGTGAAAACCTAAAAATAAATGATGAAAAAAATATATGTGCACCTCTAGCAGGTTCATAGACCAAATTATATTATATAGTGTGACGTGCTTAATCCGCCTCAAGTAAGTCGGTTGCGTTCACACGGGCGATATAAGTCGAATCATAAAATTCGGTTCATATAAACCACCTACAGAGGTGGTTTATATGAACCAATATAGCTGAATCGATTCAGCCCTAAATCGCTTTAGCGTAGCGTCCACACGGCGAATGTGAAGCGAACTAGACAAGGCGATTTAGATGAAGCATTTTAACTTGCCAGTGTGACCGGGGCTATAGTCCCATGGCACTAGGGTTTTAAACAAAATATGATGTGTGTCTGTTGTCTGCTTGTGTCTGTCTGTATGTGTCTGTGTGTGTGTCTGTCTGTGTGTATGTCTGCGTGTGTCTATCTGTGTGGGTATGTATGAGTGTATGTATATGTGTGTCTGTCTGTCTGTGTTTCTGTGTATGTGTGTGTATGTAGGTGTGTGTCTGTCTGTGTGTGTCTGTATGTATGTGTGTGTATGTATATGTGTGTGCCTGCCTCTGTCTGTGTGCGTATGTTTATGTGTCTCTGCCTGTGTGTGTCTCTCTCTGTGCAAAGTCAGGTCAGGTGTATGTGTGTCTGTGTATGTCAGGTGTGTGCATGGCTGTGTGTGTCTGTGTCTGTGTGTGCTGTCTGTGCATGTCTGTCTGTGTGTGTCTATCTATGTGTGTCTGTCTGTGTGTATATGTATGTGTGTATGTATGTGTGTATGTCTGTGTGTGTATGTGTGTGTGTGTATCTGTCTGTGTGTTTGTGTCTGTATGTGTATATCTGTCTGTGTGTGTATGTATGTGTGTGCATGTATGTGTGTGTGTCTGCCTCTATCTGTGTGCGGTTGTCTATGTGTCTCTGTGTGTGTGTGTGTCTCAATCTGCAAAGTCAGGTCGGGTGTATGTGTGTCTGTGTATGTCGGGTGTGCGCATGTCTGTGTGTTTCTGTGTATGTGTGCTGTCTATGCAGGTCTGTCTGTGTGTGTCTATCTATGTGTGTCTGTCTGTGTGTATATGTATGTCTGTGTGTATGTCTGTGTGGGTATGTCCATGTGTGTATGTGTCTGTGTATGTCTGTCTGTGTGTATATGTGTGTATGTATGTGTGTGTATGTATGTGTGTCTGCCTCTGTCTGTGTGCGTCTGTCTATGTGTCTCTGTCTGTGTGTGTGTGTGTCTCTCTCTGCAAAGTCAGGTCAGGTGTGTGTATGTCTGTGTATGTCAGGTGTGTGCATGTCTGTGTGTTTCTGTGTTTGTGTGTCTGTCTGTCTGTGTATGTCTGTGTGTGTTTGTGTCTGTCTGTGTGTGTGTCCGTGTGTATGTCTATGTGTATGTCTGTCTCTGTGTCTCTGTAAAGTCAGGTCAGGAAACACACAGACACATACACACACACAGACACATCCACCTCATTTCCCCTTCCCCTCTCTGGCCCTGCACAGTAGGCCTACTTGGTTGGGGTGGGGGAGGCTAATGAGGTCACGAGATTGGCCTAGTTGGTTAATGGCCTCCTTGCATAATGGGTGTTTCAAAGTGAGTGTCTAAAGGGGTGAGCTTATAAATTCACTGGTTATTATGTGTAAGCTGTCCCAAATCATTAGCTAATACACCAGTATCTAAGTTGGATATATAGGATCAATTGTAAGTAGTTTTAATTTTAACAAAATTATATTTCATCGGACCATGCAACTTTAAGATTTAAAAAATAATTGATAACAAAAAAGATAATATTTTACACCGTCAGGCCCACCGTCGGGCCATAGGTGGTGGGCCCGACGCGCGGCCAGTTAGGCCCCGATGGTGGCCCGACGGTGGCAAATATGTAGAAAATGCACGGCAACCAGCGATGAGCCACCACCGTCGGCACGACGGTGGCAAATATGTGGCGACCGTCGGCCCGACGGCTCCGTGCTATCTGGGTAATAACGACACATGTATGCGGTCCTTCTTTTCTTTCCATAGCAATCAGGTGAGCCCGGGTCTGGTGGGTGGAATCGTTGTGATGGTGTTACTGCTGACAGTCGCCCTGTCTGTGTGCATCTTGTGTAAACGCTGCAGCGGGAAGAAACAGCGGGAACTTAAAAAACGGAAATACGCAGTCCCCTCTACGAGACCTGCTTCCGGCGTCAGTCGACATTCCTTTGGGGACGCCAACCAAGCGTCTGACGATGCGAACCTGAGTCGGTCATCTACAGGTACGCAAATCACGCTCTCCGTGTAGCCAGCGTTTTGCTGTGATATCACAACGGATTGCTGTGATATCATAACCTCAGCACTATAAAGACGTCATGAGTGCGCACTGTCACAAGTCATTAGGCCTACCCATCCTGATATGACCTTAGATGTTGCTAGGATTTTAAAACAACAACAAACAAATCTACTCTCTACCCACCTGCATGCATACGGGACCTGATTACTAGGTCTACCATGGAAGGACAAATTTTCCTCTTCTGCCATAAGAGGGGGGGGGGGGGGGGGTATTTTCCATACTTCTTAGTTCTTTTTTTTAAAATCCATTGTTAGCGATAGGGCTTCACTTGATATGACGGGTTTCTGACAGTAACGTCTGGGGACATGAGTGTTAATAATGGCATCTTTGGTAAACCCCATAATTAAAAATAATAATTCAAGGAGGATGAATGTTCGTGATAATAACATGAGGTTGATTGATTTTTGGTGCGAGTGACACTGGTCTACATCCGGTGGAGGCGAGGAGGCTGCATGCGCCGCCATCGGTACAGTGTTGTGTTTGTTTGTTGTTTTACGTCCTAGCAACATCTAAGGTCATATCAGGACAGGTACCGAGTTTGACAGTGTGCACTCATGGTGACTTTATAGTGCCACCCCACTGGGAAATCAGGCTGCCAGCACCATGACATGATATCCCACTCATGCAGTCACATTATGATTATCCTGACACTGAGCCAACCATGCAGTCCTTGCCCTATCCTAATATGGCGAGCGCCAGGCTAGGAAGCGACAAGTATACATTTTTAAGTCCTTGATTTGACTTGACCAGGATTCAAACCCACAAACTCATGGGTTCGGATCTCCCGATCTCCTATAACAGGAGACGGACGCTCTACTCATTCGGCTACCCCATCTAGTACAGTGTTGAATTTTACAGAGTATAACAATAATGATAATAATTCCTTTACATATCTTTATACTCGCATAATTCGTTTTCAATCACATAAAAAAACAAAATCAATCGATAGATTATTATGCACGAACCACAATTACTGTTCTGTATTTTGTCATATTCCTGATTGTAACATTCATTATAAAGCACTAATTTCCATTTCAGCGGTGAGCATGGTGTCAATCCCAAGTACTTCGACGAGGATGCAGCCAGGCAGTTCCATCGAAGTAATTGGAGAGCTCGAACCACCCGAAGACCACCCACCTTCTCCATTTGCCGTGATAAACTGAGTCCCAGATAAAGTAGAACTATAGGTGCCCGTGTGAAGTGCGGTAGCCTACCGCCAGTCTGTCACTGTCAGATGGACCAACACGACTAGGACTACTTCACAGATTCACAAGTGACAGCATTGAATAATGTGTGCATCCTCGATTTGTGCACTAAAGCCGTGTTCACACAGGGAAAATGTAAAGCGATTTAGACAAGGCGAATACTAGGAATCGAATTAGCGGCCCGTTCACATGGGCAGTACTTGGGGCCGGAAATCGATATCTGCGCATGAGCAAGTCCATACTAACCAGCGCCAGTTTGGGTTCGTCGACGTCGCCACGAGAGAGTGTGGGTTCGACCTAGATATGTATGGACTGAATCGTATTGGTTTGGAATGGTCAAAACTTCTGCTGGGCAGTGAAACCCTAAAAATAAATGATGAAAAAAATATCTGTGCACAGCTAGCGGTTTCATAGACCAAATTATATTATATAGTGTGACGTGCTTAATCCGACTCAAGTAAGTCGGTTGCATTCACACGGGCAAAATAAACCGCTTCACAGAAATTGACTCACGTAATCGACCTCGACAAGTGGTGTACAGTAACCGGATCACAGGAATCGATTCAGCCCTAATTCGACTCAGACGCCCGTTCACATGCGAAATGTAACCCGAACTAGGCAAGTCGATTTCTACGAATCGATTTACATTGCCCGTGTGAACACGGCTTATGACTCACTGTTCCCTGTGAAATAGCTACTGAAAGAAGGTCTAAATCTGGGATATCATTGCTAATTCATGTTTGATGGATTTCAAGTGTAAGATTAACCAGAGATGTGGCATGTTTGTTACAAAAACACATTGTCAGTGTCTGAAAGCGACTGTCAGATTGACCAGAGTAATTTGCATCGATTAACATTGAGGAAATCCATTACACCTGAAATTGCGTTGGTAAGCAAAATTGTTGGATTAACCAGTCTCGGATTAACCAGAGCTGACTGTATAAGACCTTAGATGTTGTCAGGGCGTAAAACTCTAACAAACAAACCTCTAAAACTAGCCAAAAACTCCTCTGGTATAACCAACATGTGGAGCTCCTGGTTCCAGTGTCTGCTGTATTTATCCGGTATATTGGCGTAGAGTTGATTAGGCCCTAAGTTGGCGAGAATGACAAAAAACCAAGATGGTTGACACTAAATGCTCTCGATTTGACTTTTAAAGTATATTAATCTACATCATTTAATAAATTATACACTTCAAAAGAAGCGGGTTGCAATATATAAGTACTTCAACCATTTATTTATAAGAATAGATAGCAAATTTGTGTGGATATTTCCATAACTCAGCCTTCTGACATTTTTTTCTGGTGAGTTCTTTGCCAACCCTGTCACGGATACAGTGACGTGGGAGTAACTAATACCCCCATCACACCAAAGTAGTTCTCAAAACGTCTGACCCCTTTCTAAAACGGGGTAGAACGTGGCCGGCAAAAATTTTGAACAGTTTTAGAGCACTCTTCCATACTTGCCCATCCATGCAGTTCATAAAAATTTAGTAAAATGTTGCTACTACATTCACTACGAGCACACAGTTTGAGCCCGTTCGGCAACATTTTCAAGAACGTAGTAAGAACTACTTTGGTGTGATGGGGGTATAAGCTTGCACACCGGAAGTTGTGGTTGGTCCCACTCACATCCCTATCTTTCATGATGGACCCTGTACCCTAACCTTACTTTGTATCGACAGCAGCATGCCTTCTGGCAACCATACTTTCTCAAAGATTGAAGCAACTATCATGCATCATTCTTCTGTAACCCCTGTCAAACCTCACCGGATGGAGGAAACGGATAGAACCGGATAAAAATATTCTAGTCCGGTGTGATTCGGACATGAAATGTATCGATTATGGAATGGGCGGTAACAGACAACCTCAGCACTATATGCTGATATATTTGTTTAAACCTCAATTATCTTGTTGACAAATCTGATCAGGATGGTACTGGGTGAAAAGCGGAATACCTCAGGGCAGCATGCTTGGACCAGTCTTATTTGTGATATATATCAATGACTTACCAGAATTTGTACATTCTATGGTCCAAATGTTTGCTGATGATACCAAAGTATTCCGCCGTATGGAGAAAGGTAGTGACTCAGGGGACTTGCAGAAGGACCTCAACAACATGCAGAAGTGGTCGTGATTGGCAGCTGAAGTTTAATGCTTCAAAATGCAAAGTGATGCATTTAGGGTGCAAAAACAGCAAGCACATCTATGTAATGAACGATGGTGTGAATAATGTTCCCCTCTCCGAAACAATGATAGAAAAGGACTTGGGTGTCAAGGTGGTCACCAAACTGACATTTAGCGACCACATCCAGGAAGCCGCCAACAGAGCTAATGGAATACTGGCTATCATTCGAAGATCGTACACATACCTAGACGAGGATGTTGTGCGCAGACTGTACACATCCCTTCCACGTCCACTTTTGGAATATGGAAATGTTGTGTGGTCACCACTCTACAGGAAGGATGCTGAGTCAATTGAGAAGATCCAAAGAAGGGCAACAAAGCTTGTACATGGATTCAATGAAATACCCTACGAACAACATATGCATCACTTGAGATCCCAAGCATGTACTACAGACGGGCCCGGGGGGATATGATTGAAGTATTCAAATATCTCCATGGTATCTACAAGACAGGCAGCCCCCTTATCAGAGACTCCAACACCAGGACCAGAGGACACTCCCTGAAGCTGAGGAAGCGGTACTCCAGGCTGGACCTGCGACACAACTTTTTCGGCTTTAGGGTGGTTGACCTGTGGAATGACTTGCTGGAGAGTGTCGTAGCAGCAGAGTCGGTGAACTGTTTCAAGTCCCGACTGGATGCATACTGGTCAAGCATTACGTATATCTTGGAGCTACGATCCACCACATCTGAAGAACTGTCTCGATTTCTATTAATTAAGAGCGGCTAACAGGTCCAAGGCCTAATATAGCTGTATCCTATTGATTGATTGATTAGCTATACTCTCAACAAGATAATTGAGGTTTAAACAAATATATTTGAAAAAGACTTCTCTGTAAAATATAACGATGGCTTAATCTAGACTTTGAGGATTTGTCAACAAGAATAGATAATTCAGTAATTAACATTTCATGAAATGTGATGCTTGCTCAGAAGCAATCAGATATGGTGAGAAGGTTTTGCTATAGAGAACCATTAAGGTCATTCATTGTTCACTAAGACAATTGTTCACAGTGCTGCTATAGGAAGGTATCAAGGCCCCTGATTATTTTGTTGTTATTGTTGTCTCTTGAGTAATGGTGAATTTGAAACGCTCAATGAATTATGCCATTCCCTTATCCCCTATCCTTAATCGGGCTTGATGAAACAAAATGTGGATGTTTAAGCTGTAACTGAGGTCTAGGTTGGTGAACATTAGCCTAGGAGTTTGGTGGTCCTTGTTTGTTGGAGTTTTACGTCTTGGCAAGATCTAGGGTCATATCAAGACGGATACGGACTTGTGACAGTGTGCACTCATGGCGACTTCATAGTGCTGCCCCATTGGTGCAGTTTTACGTCCTGGCAACATCTGAGGTCACATCAGGATGAGCACCGACTTGTGACAGTGTGCACTCATGGTGACTTTATAGTGCTGCCCAACTGGGAGACCAGGCTGCTGGCACCATGACCTGATATCCCACTCAACCATGTTATCCTGACACTGAGCTATCCAGTCCTTGCCCTATCCTAATAATGCTGAGTGCTAGGCACTAATAATGCTCAGTGATAGGCCAGGAAGCGACAAGTATAAATTTTCTGAGTCATTGGTTTGACTCGACCGACATGGTTCTTTCAGTCAGCATTAGAACAGGTAGCCCTGGAGTCTTCTTATCAGTTCTGAAGTTCCTATATTTGCAGTTTTGTGGATTTGAATATTTCAACACAAGGGGAATATGGGCGTAACAGTTACGTACTAAAATAGCTTCATTATAACTTTAAATGTCATCTAGAACTTACAGTATCTATAATCTAGAAATTAGATTTGTAGAATTATTAAGCCAAAATTCCATTACATTTTTAAACGGAATCTAGAACTCAGTCGAACTTTTCCCCCCCGCGCCAAAAAGTTAGACGCTTCTCGACATGTGACAGGGCCTTAAGCAACAAGGGTTCGTGTCAAAGTGCAGGGGGGTGGGGAGAGTATTGTGATATGGCTTTATGACATTTCGCGTTAATGGAATTTCGGCTTTATACAAGAACGAATGATCAGCACATCGCTACAAGGACATGCACAAAACAGCACCTGCAGATTTAAATCATTTTCGCGATCCCCATCATACCCTTATGTTACACTATTTAGTATGTTTACCTTTAGACCCCCCCCCCCCCCAATTAAAACTTTCATTTTTACCCTCCCTCCCTCCTGCACATCCTGCTCAGCAGTTAATTTACTCCTAGATATTCAACCTATAGCACTTAATACATATTTAAAACCTAATGCATTTCTTGAAATAATAGCCAGAGAGTTGATTTTTTGTTTCCTTGCGGAGGCGGAGTACGTAGGTATTTCTTTTCTTTCGTAGGTAATATTTGCAGACACCCCCCCCCCCCACACCACCCAAATCCACATATCCTAATGGTAGGTGCGCAGTAACATCTCCGTGGACAGGAATAGTCCAACTTGTACGCTACATCTTCTGTTTCATGGATTGTTTAAGACCAGATTTCCTAATAGCTTTTATATACAACTGTGCTCAATAAAACTGAATAAATATATTGATTGCATTGTCATTAATAAACCCCTTCCGATTTGTATAAAAATGGCTCTAATGTAGGTACATGTGTGAACTACAACCACCGCATTGGCGATTGTTGGCTGGGAATGACTAGTCTAAATTAAACGGAATATTTCCATCCAGTGTGTGACTATCGCTAAATAGGGAAAAAGCATTTATTTAAAATTAACAGCGTAAAAAATACCATGAAACACACGAAATTGCTTTACACTTGTATTTATTAACTTGCAGTATATTAACATTATCACAATGCTTAAATTTCCATAGTCCGATGGTTTTTGTCATATTCTGAGATAAATTTATTAGGTTGATCGTTATAACTGTTTGAACTGTTATTTTAAATGGCTAACCTTTTGAGATATTTGCAAAAATGCCAAATTAATTTTGGCAAGCATGCCAAAACTCAGACATCATAGGCTTCTACAGGAACAGGTTCTATTAAATTGCCCTCGCATTCACTTCTATGTAGCCAGGGGCATAGCTATGCGTATGCGCGTACGCCAAAACGTCCACATCGTTTTGTCAAAAAAAAATTAAATTAAAAAATAATAAAGAGAGAGATGAGAGAGAGAGAGAGAGGAGGCATGTAGTAGTCTGGAGTGTCAAAAACTCAAGTCTAAAATGTGTCAAATCAACCAGCGTAAGCTTAAACGGCCCCCTGCCGAAATTAGGAGTACACATCATTAAAGGTCTAGCTATGCCCCTGATAGCAACGAATGCTTATTAAGTGTATCAGTATCTAAGTTTGATATATAGAATCAAATCTAGATCGGTGTTTTGGTTTTGAAAATTTGATGCTTTCATCGGACTATGCAGCTTTAATAACCTTTAATAAGTCAGATAATAAGTGAACTGTAATAAAGATTTATGGAGTGTCACTCCTGGGTCGTTGAATATAAGGTAGACTTTTATGCTGATAATATTATTGTGTGTAATATCGATCCATAGCTTACCTCACCACCCCTATCCCTACCCTCACTAGCTTATAAACAATATAATTTAAATATACAATACGCCACAGAAATCAAGGTAGTAGGGAAAGCTAACTATTAGCACAACACCCAGATTGCTCTTTTAAAGGGATCCAGTGTAGGCCGCTGAGACTGGAATTGTACTCTTAACAATGCTCTCCAAGCACAGTTTGTGTAACTGAATATGTGGACGGAGAGTACCACAATGGCTAGTGTGCAGGTATAACCCAAAGGGGTTCCCTGGTGTTCTCGAATCTGTGGGGAACCATATTAGATCAAGTGATGAGGGAATCGTACCCAGGACATCATTCATGTTATATTCAGTTTGTTTGTCGTCTCAGTATACCAGGTGACGAAGACATGACACGCCATGGTTTGAGTAGGAAATATACGGGAAGCAAAACATAAACCATTTAGGGTTTGTCACGAATGACGTAACGTCATGCACTGGCATGAATATCTAAACGGGCATTCACTCAGACAGATTCAAAAATCTATATTTAGCACGATGTCGTAATCGCGACAAGCTTGTTGTTAATGACGTCATGCGATATCAATATTCATGTTGCTCGGACCAGCAGACTCAAGGGTCTACATTTAGCACATTGGCCTATTAAATTGCGACAAGCTCCATTGATGTGCATTTGCCTCAGGGAGTAACTACGTATAGAGTACATGGACACACGTTTAGTGTTTAAATAGCGAAGCAGCCCCTTGCTATAGACTGAGGGAGCGCGTACATCTGCAAATAAGCACCCCATCTCCCATGCACCAAATAGCTGTGTGCCTTCGCAGCACACCTGGCATAAATGAAGAGGATGCATCTTGTTCGGTAAGCGACGCATGCGCATGGGCTGAGGCGGAAATACACATTAAATGCAACTACTGCTAGTTCACTACAGCTTCAGTGCGGACTACCAGGGTTCCTGCACTTATCAGCCAATCACACTTAAGAGCTTTTAAAGACTTTTTAATACCAATTTTCATACAATTTAACAGACATATTTAATTAAATATTAACAGAAACAAGTGAGGCAAACTACCATCTGTCAAAGTATGCATGCAGTTGTGACCAACACATTACAGTCCATAGACTATAGCTTCGACATTTCAGCTCCATGGCATTTGTGCTTTGTGAAGTTAGCTGGTCAAACATCTTGAAGAAATATTAGTGGCCAAATCTAATTTAAGACCGTTTTAAGACCTTTCACAGAAAAGTTGCCATATTTAAGACTTGTCAAGACCTTGAAAATTGACTACATCAATTTAAGACTTTTTAAGGATCCGCAGCCTGTGTATAGAAAAGCACTTCATATGCTGCACACCCCATAACAGAATATCAGCTGCATCAAAAGCTGACCGTGAAATCCCTTCTTCTTTTTTTTTAAAATTCATTACAGAATTAATTTTCTAAAAGAATTTTTCTCAAGTCTCGCTAACCTTATGTATATTAAATAATTTCAGACATGTTTCCCCTTTCAGAACTTCGCACAAGTCCGGATGCGGCTTCTCAGTGCTTAAAATCAGATAGTTTCCATGGCGCCTCATATACCCTCCTTATATTTAACCCTCTACCACACACATCACCCAGCTAAACTTTTTACACATGTTGAGCGCATAGATATATTATATTATGAAGCGCGAATATAAATTTATGATATAATACTGTACATATATTTATCCGTTATCTGTATATTTCGTTTTATATATGCATACACATTTAAAATAATATATTCATATATATATTAAATAATACACATGCATAAATCTATGTATGTATATTAAATAGACAGTAAATTTTAAATTACAAGCCACACATCCATTATAAGGCGCACATGGTTTGGCGTGTTTCACACACATTTCATTCAGGGAAAGCCCCCCCCCCCTCCTCCCTCCCCAGCCCCTCTATGATCTTGATAACAGGTTTTCAGGATTTATTTTCTAAGCCACGCCCCGCGATATTAAGATTCTTGCGATAGCTACTTCTTACATCCATGAAGTAATCATCTTTAGGCGTTCTTATTTGTTTAAGCATTCACACAAACTGTACTGACTGTTTATGTGGCCCTTTCTTACACTGGGAGGGAAGGCAAAGAAAGACTAATGAAAATCTCCTAATATACTTATATTATAGATACGCAACTATCGCTAGGTGAAGCCACTTCAGCTGGCTGTGGACACCGCGAGTTTCTTCAGGTGCTCCATGAAGACCTGCAGGCTGACGTCATCCGTGAGCACGTGTCCACCCGCGTCCTGAGCAGAACAAAGAGGGATGTCAGTAAGACTCGTCACAATAGTCATCACCCACAGTCAGCTCAATCATGGCTCGATACATGAATTATAAGTTACAAAAATAAGTCATATATAACATATATAAAACATCATGTGTATATACAAATATAAACATTCTATAGGTTACAAGAATATATGTGTACATACATAAATAATCTAAACCACATAGCGTACATGTTATATAACACATAGGTTATATTACATACATATATAGGTGTATGTGCATATATATTACATATACTTGTTTTTTTTTTTTTGTATTACATGTATATATAATGTATACACATAACCTTTTGAATGTTTATATGTGCAAACCTTTTATTAGCGTGTTTATGTGCGTGTAATATTTATATATACATGGGTGTTTTGTGTGTTTGCAATATATGCACATACATGAAAATACATAACATGTTGAATATGTTTATATGTGTAAGCCTTATTTATGTGCGTATATAATCTGTGTTATAATATATACGTACGTTTCTTTTTGTGTTTGTACTCGATATACATGTATAAACATGACCTTTTAAAGTTTATATTAGTGAGCTTTTTATCAGTGTGTCTGTGTCTGTGTGTAATATTTAGCTAGACATGTTTTTGTGTATGGTTGTATATGTACAAACATGTATACATATTACCATTTGAATGTTTATATTTGTAAGCCTTTTTTAAATATTAAATTTAAAGTACAGATATTGTGTGGTAACGGTTAAAATAAAATAATCCGACACAAGTGCCTTAACTGATAGACCACAATGTTTGCTCAATACATCTGCTTCGTCTCCACTTAACTGGGGGACTAGAAATAGATGGCTGAATATTAACTTGTGCTGCTCGTTTGTGCGAAATCATCAAAATACAAAGAACAGAGCTTTTGATCTTTACTTAATAAGTAACAGTTATATTGTTGTGGTTTGAAACAGCCCCACCCCCCCCACAAAAAAAACCCCAATATTTACGGAATTTATCTTAGATTCTTCAAAATAATAACAAAATCAAATATGGCTGATCTCTAAAATCCAATAGAACAAATAAAATTCAATCAATAAATCTTATTTAATAAGTGCCGAAAATAGTTTAAGTGGCATAATCTAAATAGTGGAATCTATTGCAGAACCAATGAACCCGCACTTTCTGATAATTTAATATCAAACTTGTCGCAGTACATTACATTTTTGTTGCTGGTACTTCACTACGGTGAGTGTTACATTAAAATAGCTTTCAGCTCCATGATTTGGGCTCAAATATATTAATACGGTTTTACTCAAAATTTGATATCGCAGAAATGGAAACATCATTAGAGATATGTATAAGACACAAAACAGAGAAAATATAACACAAGTACGGAGAGAATAATACCACCATAATTATCATATTCTCACAAAACATTTTCTCGGATATTATTTGGAGATGTAAGTTTTTGGTCATTTATTAATTAAACACCTAAATGGTCCTAATAACACATTTTCTATGGCAATATCCAATGGAATGTTCAGCTACATGCATGGTCAAATAAAACTGATATCAGTCAGATATCACTTTTTATATTTATATTGAAATCAACTATATCAAAATTTCAAATATTTGATAAGTGAGCTAATGGATTAATAAACATTTGATCATCCTAATACGGTGTTTGAGGTCTCTGATCTATAACCCATATATTAAGAGGGAAAAATACCTATTTTTAGTGACTTTTTAAACAAACAAGAAACATTACATCATAGAGGAGCTATGGGGGGGGGGGGGTACACTCACCCACCCACCCGCCCTCACAAAGCAAAACCCAAACAAATATTTGAATAGCAGTACATGCATTATACATTTTACAGTAAGCAATACCTGTTTTATATTTCCACCAAGATCAATCCATCCCAGGACCACTCCCACCATTTACCAACTATTGTACACGTCACCAGTCACCCCACTGCTGACCTCTGACCTCACCGAATCTCGGCCAGGGGGCGCCTATTCCCAAAGGACAAAGAGATCACGTGGGTAGCTGCCGGTGGGTGGGGGTGTGGCGGGCAGAGGGGAGGGGGAGAGAGTAAGAAGGTGGGGAGGAGCGCGACAAGAGATGAGACTACAACGTGCCCCCGTCCTCATTAGGCTGCAGAGGTGGTGAGTTGCACAATCACCCAGGTGGGGAGATGAGAGAAGGCGGCAGGGAGGGAGAGACAGAAACAGTGTATGGGCAACCAAAATGGTCAGGAGGCAAGAGGCGTTAGAGACGCGGAATTGAACGATGCTTCAAAGGGGGCGCCACAGGCAGGGGTTACCGGGAACGCGGGAGAGGGGGGGGGGGGGGGAGGTCACCAGGTATCACCGACTACAGACGTCCAAGTTCGAAGGCAGGGGATACCGCTGTAAGATCATGTTGACACTTGACGCTTCAAGTCTGCTCTGAGAGCCAGAGGAGCATCAAGCCACCAAACACCGACCTGACTAGGCGCTTCCAGCACAAAGTTGCAATTCTACTTTTCACATCTCATCGCAGCAGCAAAGACACCATCACATGGCGGCCCTTTTCAAAAGTTCAGTGAACAGTGCATGCGTGCAATATATCCAGCGGAATATTCTTTTTGTGTTATTATTCCCTTAATTTACGGGCTTGTAATCAAAATATGCTTGCATCTTAACACATGAGATATAGGGTAGTCATACATACATAGTTGTCGAAGACATACCAAGCTAAACTCGACTTCATGAACTAGATTTTTTTTTAAATTGCATTTCAACGCACGTAAAAACCTATCAGTTCCAAAAACGCCTAGTCATGGCTCGGAGACCCATTCATTCGGGGCTTGACTGAAATGAACGACGCGGTACAAGACACCAGACAACACCCAGGTAAATAAAGTAACAAACCCCTGTAGAGCTGGGCCCGGTAAAAACGGACTGAATACAAGGCGAATCATTACAATTAACGCATTAGACAAACGCCGCTGGATGAGAGATCGTAACATTTTTTTTTAATTCTAAAATTTGAAACAATAAATTCAGAAGATTAAAAAAACAAACACTGGTAGACTAAGAGCTGTTTCGTAATCATTACGATGTCACTATATATCAGGGATCAAAGTGGTCTCCGGTCAAAAACGTGGAATTCGGACCGAGATTTTGGCGCCACCTGGCGGGTTCCAGCAGAACCAACGGTGAATTTCCGCGAAAACGTGGAAATTCCTCCATAAGATTAGCACGGTCAGGGAATCACGGTCAACTGTCATTATAGTGACTGTATTATCGCCCACGCTGAACTCGTTTGGATGTTATGTTCTAGCAACATATCAGGTAATATAAGAACAGGACTTGGACCAACCAATTGCTGCCATAAATATTGACATTTTGTGAATGTTAATAGGTGAATATAAAAATCGCAGAAATCCACGAAAACGCGCAGGTTTTTCATCCCTTATATATCTTTTTTCTCCATTCTTTTAATGATAATACATATTTGTGAATAAATTAATTATCGGAGAAAAAGCAAGGATAACTGAGGTCCCAATAATAAATACTGGTACACTAGACTACTAAAATAACTACCCTGGTGCAATAGCTTCTAAAAAAAAGGGCAGATTAGCACACAGCAACAATCCAACTACAATTTGAAGAGAGGAATATGAAGTAGTCTGGTTACTGACCAGAATTTTCTTCAAAATATGGACGGCTATTTGCTCTATGATTATGAATGCACAATAAACTATGAGAAAACCGTCCGAACATACCTGTCCCCAGGCATACATATTGTTGTGCGTCTGCGATGGGTTTACTTTGGATAACAGGAAGCGCGCCTGAAAGAGACAACACAACTCTGTCAACACAGTACAATAGGCAGACAGTGGGCGATGTCAGTACAATACGCATGCATTCTACAATGTGAATACAATGTTTGCATTCCATGATGCCAGTACAACACTTACATTCTATGATGTCAATACAATATGCATCCATTCTACAATGCTAATACAATATGTTTGCATTCTACAATGTCAATACAATGTTTGCATTTTATGATGCCAGTACAATACACTTACATTATTTATATGATATAAATGCAGCAATGTGAATGCACTCTTCAATGTCAATACAATATGTTTGCATTCTATAATGCCCGTACAATATACACGCATTCTATGAAGCCAGTACAATATGTATGTATTCTATGATGCTAGTACAATATGTTCGTATTCTATGATGCCAGTACAATATGTTTGTATTCTATGATACCAGTACAATATGCCTGCATTCTATGATGCCAGTACAATATGCATGCATTCTATGACGCCAGTACAATATGCATGCATTCTATGATGCCCGTACAATATACATGCATTCTATAAAGCCAGGACAATATGTTTGTATCCTATGATGCCAGTACAATATGTTTGTATCCTATGATGCCAGTACAATATGTTCGTATTCTATGACACCAGTACAATATGCTTGCCTTCTATGACGCCAGTACAATATGCAGGCAGTCTATAATTATAAAGACAGGAAAACAAGTATTCTACGATACAAAACCTAACACATAATCATTCTGCACGATTCAAGAAGGCTATTCCAATTCTCACATAAACAACGATGCAGAAGCAGACAGGAAGCTGTTAAATATGACACGGACCTGTGACTTTCCTGCCTCGGTGTCGATATAACGCGGCATAGGGAAGCGGGTCTGGAGAATCTCCTGGGTGTCATCTATTGGCGCCTGCAGGAGCTGCTTGAAGTTTTCGTAATCAGGGTTGTTTTGGTACCCTAACTTCCGCCATGCCGCCATTGTCTGAAAGTACAAGCAAAGACAACTCATTTATTCTTTCTGTCTTTCTTTCTGTCCTTCCATCGTTCTGTCCTTCCTCCCTTTCATTTTTTTCTTTGTATCTGTTTTAAGGGGAAGCTATTGGGGTTCTTTCTTTTTCTATCTATCCATCCATCTATCTATCTATCCCCCGTCCTGATATGACCTTAGATGTTGCTAGGACGTAAAACAACAAACAAACAAACAAACAAACATCTATCTATCTATCTTTCTTATCGATCTTTCTTTAAATTAATGGGTAAATAAACAAAAATCGCGGAACACCTTTCATCTTTGTACAGTTGCTTGCTTAAACAGTACCAGGAGGCCCAGCCTCCCCACCCGACTACGCAGCCTCCCAAAAAAGTCAAGTTTGTTTTATTTAACAACGCCTCTAGGGCACGTTGATTTTTATCATTGGCTATTAGACATCACACATATGGTCATTCTGACATATTTCTTTGGGGGAAACCAGCTGCCACCACCTAGACTACTCTTTCCGGTAAGCATCAAGGGGTCTTTAACATGCACTTTCCCACAGACAGGACAGCACATACCACAGCCTTTGATGAACCAGTTGTGGACCACTGGTTGGAACGAAAAATAGCCCAAACTGCAAATGGATCCACTGAGAAGGATCGATCCGATGACCGACAGCTTCACAGGTGGACACTCTACTGCCTGAGCTACGTCCCGCTCCCCATGCAGCCTCCACGACGAGCACCTACCTCCCCGTGGTAGATGAGGATGTGGAAGAAGGTGTCCATGAGCAGGATCCGCTCGGGCTGAATGGACGAGGTGTCGAGCAAGACTGGCTCAGGCGGTCCACTGAACGAGTAGGCGTACAGGATGGGCTGAATCATGATGAGCGACTGGGTGAGGTCCTCCACCAGCAGGCTGTGCCTGGGAACCAGAGACAGTTGTGTTTGTTTGTTAGCTTCCTACTTCCAGGCAACATCTAAGGTCATATGCAGTGCTGCCACTCTGGATTCCTAAATGTATGTCTGAAGAGTTTTCAATCACCAGATTGGCAATTTTTTTTCCAGAAAAATGTATTAAAAAAGTATTTACACCTAAAAAAAAGTATGAAAAAGGTATAAAAAGTAGTTTTTCTTTGAAAAAGTATAATACTTTCAAAAATGTATAAAGTGGCAGCATTGCATATGTATTGTATGCAGTAGATAACTACACAACATAAATTGACAAGCTACACAACTGAAAGTGACAAAACAAGGGGAACCAATTATCTATTTTATAAGTCATTGGTTTGACTCGACCAGGAACCGAACTCCCGACCTTCCGCACGCGACGCCCGCGCTCTACCCATTCGGCCACCTCGCCTGGTGCAACTTTAATGGAATTTCAGCTTAACAAGGATCCCGCAGACCTCAACTCGAGTGACGGAAACTTAGCAATGCACTAACCGATAGTAGGACGTCTCGTCTGGGCTATTGTTGAACACTTGCAGGAACTGTGAGCGCCGCAAGTGGAACATGAACTGTGGGTACAGGGTGAACTGTTCACTGAACCGGAACGAGTTAGGGTCATCTTTGTGGTAGTCACCAAACTTCTGGCACTGAAAATGAAGAAGATTTATTCATCGCACCGAAAGTGTCTTTATAATTCTGTCAGAGATGAAAGTGGTCATAAACCAGACAACAGTAGGTTCTACAAGAGGAGTTATGTAAATTGAAAATGAAGGGACAATTTGCCCTAGATTTCGATTCGAACCCACATTGCTATTATTCTGAGGTTGACAACTTAATCCATTAACCTACCTAGGCTCCCTGATGCACTCAACCTACCCATGCTTGCCTGTGCATGTGGCATTTCAGCTGGAGAGATTAATGCACCTCACTACACTACACTATCTTATGTCTTCTCTGTGGCGGAGCGGTTACAGTGTCCGACTTTTTCCCAGGTTGGACTTCTAATCTGAAGGTCGGTGGTTAAAATTCTTCTCCCAGACTTAGCACTGTCAAGGATTCACGGAAAAATGCTGTTCTTTCTCGGTAATCGGGCTTTCTATCGACAAACTGTCTAATGGTGAAAACAAGTCTATTCAGAGTTATCCATGATAGGCAGTATAAATCTTCAAGAAAGAAAAAAATATATATATATAACAGTTAAAAACATCCATCATCCATAGATGGCATATATTCATAGAGATGGGGGATGATTCGGCCTACTTTCAAATGCATTAATTGACATCACCGTATCCTGTGGAAGAAATGATCTCTTATCCTATTGTTTACTCTTATTTTATTGATCTTAAGCTGATGGCTATGAGTTTATGACTGTCCTGCAATAGGTAGCATGTCTCTCCAGCATGTATCATACAGGTTATGTATATATTTATACACCTGTATCATGTCGCCATGTAGTCTCCTGAATTTACAGGGTAGGCAGATCAAGAGTTTTCAGCATTTCTTCATGTCAAATCTTTCATTTGTATTACTAATTTGGTAGCTCTTTTCTGGACTCCTTCTCAATGGACTCAAGATAGATGACACATATTCAAGCCTTGGTTTAATGAGGTCCCTGTACATATATTTAAATGTAATTTTGTCAATATGGTTGAACGTCCTCCTCATTATCAACCATACCTAACGCGTTCTTGTTTGGGTTTTATGTTCTAGCAACATCTAAGTTTATACAAGAACGGGATTCGAACTACCATACCGCGGAGATCTTACATCCATGATTAAATTAAACTTCACACAGGATCAAATTCATCTTAAGTGCCCAAGTTTTGAAGACAACAAATTATTTAAGAAAAAATCATGCTTTCATCGGATTAGACAACGTTAAAGTTAAATCAACCCAACTCTAAAAAAACAAAAAAAATCTAACTAATCGGCACCGCGTTGCTAATTGAGAAAACGCCGCCAGGTGGCGCCACCTACCAGTCTGATGAGCATCCGGTCCAACCAGCGGAGCACGTCGGGCCCGTCGTCCGTCTCGGCCCGGTGGATGGCCACCCGGGCCATGAGCACAGCGGCCGCCTCCTGGTCGAAGCCGGCCGCGATGTGCTGCGTGTTGATGGACGCGTCGACCCAGCTGTGAGAGACGCAGGCGGTCAGCAAACATCAAGCCAGCATACACCGGACACGGTGGCCGAATTGGCAGAACATGGGCTTCAGGTGCGGAAGGTTTGGAGTTCGGTTCCCGGTCAAGTCAAACCAATGACTTATCAAATTGATACTTGTCGCTTTGGAGCCTCCTTGCGCTCGGCATTAATAGGATAGGGCAATGACTGGTTAGCTCAGTGTCAGGATAATGTGACTTGAATGGGATATCGGGCCATTGTGCCAGCAGGCTGATTTCCCAGTGGGCCAGCACTATCCTAATAATGCTGAGATTGATTGATTGATCGATCGATTGATTGGTGGTTGCTTTACGCCATGTCGGCCGCATAGGCTATATTCACAGCGAGAAATGTTAGTTTTTTGTTCAAACCATCGCTTTTACATGTAAAAGCCTACAATCAATTTTGTGTCAAAAGACATGCTGAGTCCCAGGCTAGGAAGCGACAAGTATAAATTTGTAAGTCATTGGTTTGACTCGACCAGGGTTCGAACCTGTTGGTTCGAATCCCATGATCTACCAAAACGGGAGACGGATACCCACCTTATTCGGCCATCCCGTCTGGTCTGTTATTACTTATGATAACTATTGAATTGATAGGATATAGGCCCAAAATCAGGACGTCTATCACACCTCGTATTATCACGCCCAATCCCACCCGAGTACTGACATTGCTCCACTTTGGTGGATGACAAAAGAAACCCCCCCAAAAAAACATGTTTCAGTTAGGAGCTCAAAGGTTTGTTTCAAAATATAAATCTATATGGAAACTAATTTTGGCCATGTCAGAATTCCTACAATATGATATTGAAAACTCCTAGTCAAAGTGTAAATTAGTATTTGAAAATGTAGCTAAGGTATACCATAGGCAATGGCTTAAGCTGGTGGAATTTTGCGTGCGGCTCATTGATTGGGGTGTAATGTGGGAGTTGTTGAAATACTCTGGAGACAGTGAAGAAAGAACCTAGCGATGAACACAAGTGGAGAAGATAAAATTGTCAACACAAGAAACTGATAAACAACCCATAAACAAAGCAGGAACTTCAAATATCCTGGTCATACTGACCTTCCATGCTCAGATGGGTTTCTACTGCTTGGGATATTAAAGAACAATTGTAAATGGCTCATAAAATGGTGAAAATAACAGCGGCAAAGGATTAGTCCTTTTTGTGTACGAGTTGGAAGTTACACTGGCTGTGACGTCACTCACTGTTTCATTGGGATGTCACATCACCAAACCATCACATTAGTGACAAGATGGTGCTGTTCCTATGAAAATTAGAAATATGTATCCATTCAAGAAACTCCATAGCTCAGTATATTTTGAATAAACAGTACTAACTAACTAAATAAATAAATTGACCAATTCAATGCTGTCCTCACGCTTACCCAATAAATTGATGTTGAAAGCTTCTAAAAATCCTTTATCAGACCAGTTATGAGAAACCATAATGATAATGAGTAAACACAGCCACACTTAATTAGAAACTATATTAATAATTTGTAAACACTGCCACACTTAATTAGAAACTATATCAATAAGTAAACACTGCCACACTTAATTAGAAACCATGATGATAATGAGTAAACACAGCCACACTTAATTAGAGACCATGATGATAATCAGTAAACACAGCCACACTTAATTAGAAACTATATTAATAATAAGTAAACACTGCCACACTTAATTAGAAACCACGATGATAATGAGTAAACACTGCCACACTTAATTAGAAACCATGATGATAATAAGTAAACACTGTCACACTTAATTAGAAACTATACTAATAATAAGTAAACACAGCCACACTTAATTAGAAACCATGATGATAATGAGTTAACACAGCCACACTTAATTAGAAACTATATTAATAAGTAAACACAGCCACACTTAATTAGAAACCATGACGATAATGAGTAAACACAGCCACACTTAATTAAAAACCATGATGATAATGAGTTAACACAGCCACACTTAATTATGATACAACTCACTATAACTATGAGTTTGCGTGGTCAACTTCAAGGATGAGTCATCAACAGCAACAACAACACTACAGAGATATGATTTCCGGTAAAGTTGTTAGTACTAAGCATATAAAGGGAAATCATCCATCTGACCAAGAAAAAATTCACGGAAATCCACACAAAAATTGGAAGCTTTTCATTCTTGCAACCATCATATGAACTTTGACCGTTGCAAGACTACAAACTTTGCCAATAATTGCCCTTTCCCAATGGAAACAAACGGCTCACTCGTGGTAGTATTAACAGTCTACATGTCCGAAACAACTTTTGATTTCCGCAGTTCTGATAATCGTGAGTAATTGGTGATTTTATAGAATCAACTGTCATCTTGATGGCGCAAAACAAGCCAAAACATCGCTTTTTTAAATGGCAGGGTTACAAACGCGCTAACACATTTGAAAACGGCCAAATTTTGTTGTTGTTGTATACCTATTACATAAGATTTTAAATTTGAAACCACATATTCTGACAGTATGTATGCCCGTTAAAAAATTAAAATTGTAAAGCATGACTTGACAATTCTGACAATCAAATTTTCAAAGTCAACGTTTTTCCCCAACCTTTCACCTTTCAAAGACCTGTACGAATCGAAGCAATTAAAGAATTCAACCAGTCACAACCACCTGAAGAAAAGGGAAGGGAGGTGGGTGGTGGGTGGAAGTGAAATACGAAAACCTCAGGGGGATAATCTTAGTCCTGATGAAGTTGAAAGTCAACATTTTTTGTTTTTGTTGTTGTTTATGTGATGGCCTGTCCATAATGACTAAGTCACATCACGGCTTGTTTTCATCGCTGAACAGCAAGTCTCAATTTGGTAGTTGCCTTGTCATACGCTGAGAGTATTAAGCCCATAGTGAACGACAAGGCTGGGAACGGACACCACCCTACTTCCGGCGTGTAGGCACACCAGGAACCAGCAGAGAGCAATTCAGGAGAGAAGTATTGCAGGACATTTCCCGGTTTGTAAGGGGATTGTACAGTGTGCAACATAATGATACACAACCTCAGATAGATGTGCGGTGAAATAATCTCCCCTACAAAAATAATAAAATAATTGTATTTAATTGCATGGGTAATTCAGAGCGTGCAGGGTCAGATTCCCCTCCCTCCCGACCGTTGACAAGGACGCCAAACCTATGGCGCCACCTCCCTGATATCCCACTCAGTCACATTATCCTGACACTGAGCCAACCAGTTCTTGTTCTATTTGACTCGACCAAGATTCGAACCAGTGTGTTCAATCAAATCCCACGATCTACCAAATCGGGAGACGGACGCTCAACACATTCAGCCATCCCGTCTGGTCACTGACCAGTTAGGTGCTTTGGGTTTGAATATTAATTATTATGCTTTCCTCGGATGGTGCATCTTTAAATAAGGCCAAATATAATGTTGTTATAGTTGGTTTTAGTCCTTTTGAAATAAAAATCCGGGTCAGGCGGGCGGTTTTTCTTTTTTTCTTTTTTCCATCCACTCTGGACCCTGCTCCCTCCCCCATCCCAGTTCCCTCCCTATTACCTGTCAAATCCCTCTCCATTCCTCCCTCTTCATGCCCCTTTCCATTTCTCACTCCATCCACCCCACTTTCCATTTCTCACTCGACCGGCCCTCTCCATTTAATAGTTTTTGGAGAAAAAAATATAAAATAAAATAAAATTCAGGGGCGGGCGATGTTTCAGACACGGGCGGAGATGATCACCAATTTTTATAAGGCTGGTAGGGGGACATTGCGAGTGTACGCACTTTCTGGCGATGTTGGTGACCCTGACTCGCTTCTGGCCGCTGGAATGCTGGTACTGCGTGATGAACTGGATGTAGCCCCGGCCGCCCTGGGGGATCGGCGCGTTGTGCTGCAGAGAGGGAACAGGGCAGGGGAGGTCAAGCACAATTAAACTGGGCACAGGGCACACAAGGTCAACGATACCTACCGCATTTACTCAATTACTGGGCACATACAAAACACAACATGCATATATTATACAGGGATGAAATGAAAGTGGTCTCCAGCAAAAAACGCGGAAATCAAGCTGAGTGTACACGACGGCGAATTTCCCCGCGCGCGCGCGCATCTTCTTGCATAGACTTAGAACTGTCAGGGAATCGCGGAAATATGCCAAAAGAGAATCACCTAAATATATTTTTTTTTTAAAGAACAAAAAAGAAAATATCTTAACGTATTATAACAATTAGTAGATACCAATTGGAATAGTACCTCTCGTTCTTCACACATGGAAAACCTTTTTATAAATAGTTTTTTTTAAATCATCCCCTTTGAACAATCTGCTACACCTACCCGTACTCCCAACTGCTCTTTGGTCAGTATGACAAAAACACATTACTACCCCTATGCCCCCCCCCCCTTAACCCCTACAAATACCGCTATTCGTGTTTACCTACTTTGATTAAATAATCATTTTATTATCTTTAATAATAATTGATCGAAAATCTGATAAAATATCAATAACATATTTTAAAATCTCCTTTGCTAAAAAGAAAATCCAGAAAATAATTACTTAGGAAAAGACAATAAACTTACAACTTTCAATGTGCTAGTAATACTGTACGGGTCTAAAATTAATGTTATTGAACCATGACTCACCTAAAACGGTACTATTATTAGTTCCTTCCATAATAATTAGCAAACAGAACATAACAGAAAGGAGACAAGTCAGATTTGTATGGATCGAGCCTATAACTCTGACTGGCCCTTAGACCTACCGTTAATTTTATTGAACTAAATCGTTGGCGAAATAGGCCGTTAGTAGGGGGGGGGGGTGAGGCGCCGCCTGGAGGGAAGGAGGGGAATTAGGGGAGGTGCTTGGAAGCAAGCCTCCCGGTCTCCAGGCTGCACCCCAGCCTACAGTAACCCAAGTAGAAAGGAGCATATCAAAAGGAGAGGTTACAGGAGCAGTCGTAATAATAACAATAGAAGACAGGAGAATTACATACATAATAATATTTGCATAAGTACTTTATACCTATAATGTCATTTATCTAAGAACGGGCAGTCATCAGTACACCACGTTATCGGTATGTGACAGTGACGCTGCCTGTCACATTATAACTAGTATTCATCATCTGCAATCACAGCAGCCTTATCTCGCAATTCTTCTTTTTTCTCTCTTAAAAAAACCCACCATGACACTGGGTTCACTCACTGGTCTACCGCCGCCACACCGGACGGGATGGGATCAGTCAAGCACTCGCTGTGTGATCAATTCCCTGCCGAGTTGAAGCAAAAACTTCTAAATATTTGGCTCTTGACTGGTGCTCGGCATAACTAGGATAGGGACAGGATTGGTTGAATCAGTTGTTTGTTTATTTGAGTTTTATGTCATGGCAACATCTAAGGTTATATCAGGACAGGCACTGACTTGTGACATTGCGCACTCATGGTAAATTTATATTGCTGCCCCACTGGGAGACCAGGCCACGAGCACCATGACCTGATATCCCACTCAGTCACATTATCCTGACACTGAGCCAACCAGTCCTTGCCATGTCCTAATAATGCCAAGCACCTGGCTAGGAAGTGACAAGTATCATTGGTTTAACTCGACCAGGCTTTGAACCCGTGGGTTCGAATCCCACGATCTACCAAAACGGGAGACGGACGCTCAACTCATTCGGCCATCCCGTCTGGTTCCCAATTTGTTAAAACACTCGAATATTTGTTAGTAAAACGAACGCACAAGCCTCAGGTCGGGTGCAGAGTTAGAAAGACACGAGGCACTCTCCTGCACACGCCTCCCACAACACCACCATCAGGACGCGGGGGAACAAAGTACATGCACAGCGCCTGACCTTTGGCCCCTTATGTCACTGGTCATCGTGCTTTGTTCAGCACGCATGTGCACAGAGTGACAGACAGAATGCCGGAGATGACTTCCCAAACATTATTATTAGCTAGTTCACGACAGTTTAGCCCGAACGCTACTCGCGGCACGCACTGTTCTACCACGGTACAACGCGTCAATTGTTGACAGCAAATCAATATGTAGAGAATGGGCCACACTTCTGTATTGACTTTGGTTTGCTGTTCCAATATTGACCCAATTAGGAGTCATCGTTCGCGGCAGAGTGCTGAGGCAACGGGAGACAATTTATTAAAGGCTGAACACAACCGAGATAAGGGTCATGCTACAGGTCGACAGTCAAATGCGACTATTACTTGGAGCAGTGGAGGCGCGCAATTATACAACACAGCACACAGGTAGGAAACTTATACGACTCCCAAGTATCTCCATCCAGGGATATGTTGAAATCAGCCCCCACCCCATCCTTAAAAAAAACACCTAAATCAACACGTGCATACGCATGGCCATTTGAACAAATAGTGTTTGTTTATGGTCAGGAAGGATATTTTTCTTTGTAATATAATTGCTCAGACTATGAGTTAAATAAGACGGCATAAAGTATGTGGCCTATTTCTAGTCTCCCAAGACCATGGTCTCTCATACACGAAGAAAATGTAGTTACTACATTACTTATTAATGTCTTGAACATCCAATTCTTTTCTCTTTTTTTCCCTTGGAAGATTTATACTGCCTATCATGGATAAGTCTGAAGACTTGTTTTCACCATTAGACAGTTGGTCGATAGAAAGCCTGAGCCTACACTTTTACCGAGCCAAGGGCTTTTTAAAAACTTCCCAACACCACATAGACATGGTATGATAGCCACTGGCCTTTGAAGACGCAGTAGAAATCCAAATTGGCAGAGGTGATGGCATGGGGGTCACTTTGTTTCTCGATTATTCCTTTGACTAACCCCCTCAAGGAATAAACTGTGTGGACCTTTCCTTCGGTGTTGCATTAGCAAAATGCTTTCCATCTGGGCGGGTCAAACGTGAAATTCCTTAGATAATGTGCTTTTGTCATGGGAGCACTGGCAATGGTAACTACTTAAAGTAAGGATAAAAGAACTTTTTTTTTAAAACGACGAGCGCATAAAAGATACACCACGAAATGAACATACAACCCCACACAGATGTGTGGGTCCGTTTGGTTAGTTATACTGGAGTGGTCAGTTAGGAGTTGCATATGGTTTTGAGTTTCTCCCCCCCCCCCCTTTAAAAAAAAAAAGATACATATAGTAGAGATACTCTACCTTACTTTAGTTTGAAGTAACTTTAAGATCTTAAATAACTAACTTCGGAGATATTTGAAGTGTAAACACGCTAAATAAATATTGGCATGTTTGTGAAAACTCTGAACCGATAGGTTTCAACAGTAACAGGTTCTATTAAATTGACATACCATGTCATTTTATGTAGTAACAAATACTTAATAAATGCACCAGCACCTAAGTTGGATAGGTAGGTTCAAATCTAGAAAAGCTATTTTCTTTTGAAAATTTGATGCTTTTAGCGGACTATGCAACTTTAAAAGATTGCCCCATATTAATATGAATGTCGTCAGGATGTAAATCTCAAACAAACAAACAAACAAAAGATTGTAATTTGAACACGACAAAACAAGCCTTGGAGGAGGAGGAATTCTAAACGCGGCTATCCACTTCTTCAGATCACGAAACCATGACCAGACGACAACCCTGCAATTCCACCAAACGGAACAAGTAGCACAAAGGCAAACCGGAAGTGGGGAATGAACGCCAGCGTTGGACCGCCCGTGGCCGGCCTGTCGGTGCCGCACGTGGGCGCCCTGCTGTGGCTGTCCGTGGCTGGGGTGGCGGGGAACGCCGTGCTTCTGGCCGCCATGGCCGGCACCCCGGCACTGCGCACGGCCACCAGGGCCGTCTTCACCGTGCTACTCGCCCTGTCTGACCTGGCCGTGTGCCTGACCGCCGTGCCCCTCACCGCCACCGCCCTTCTCCCGGGCTGTCTGCCCCCGGCGCGGTGGGCCTGCGACGTGGCCGGTTGCACCTACGTCTTCTTCCGCTGGGCGTCGCTGCTGGCCGTGAGCCTGGTGAGCGCCGACCGGTGCCTGGCGATCCGCGCCCCGCTGCGCTACCCTGAGCTGCTGACGGCCGGGCGTACGGCAGCGGCGGCCGGCGGCGCCGTGTTGGCGGCGGCACTGCTCGCCCTGCTGCCTGTCGCCGGCGTCGGGCGCTACGAGTTCGAGCCGGGGCGCGGCCTGTGCGCGCCCGCCTACTACGGCAGCCTCGCCTTGACGCTGACGCTCCTCGTCGGGGCGGCCTGTCTGCCGCTCGGCCTCACCCTGGGCGCCTACGGGGCGGTGGCCGAGGTTGCTCTGCGGGCGGCTAAGCGCGGCCACGTCGTGTGCGACGAGAACAACTGCTCCCACGTGGTGAGCCTCAAGGCTGAGATGAAGCCGGTGCAGACGCTGTTTACAATCACAGGTAGCTAGGTTACACGACGAGGTGCCCACCGAACTAGCATAACTCCCCTTAGCATATAATCATCAACTCATAGATAGGATTTCACGGTAACGATCGTTTCCGGTAACGTGTCCGTACGGTACCGTGCTGGAAAAACAACGGAATCGAAAGTTTGTTTCCCAGGGTTCTCACTCTTTTTCAGGCTTCTTTTTTAATGACTTTTTAAGACCATTAATACTGTTTTTAAGGACCAAAATGAAGAAATTCCAAAGCTTTTTCATCATGCAATAACTCCAGGTTCCGAGGATGCTCCACTAGTCTTATTGCCCATCAGGTGGGAGGAAATTCCAATGTACTCTTTGGAGGACAGCCAAGATGAAAGCATCAGCATTTCAAAACCAAAGCGCCAACCAAGATCATCAAACTTAGCTACAGGTGCACTCATTAAACATTTACTGCAGCTTGGTCCTGGCTACACTAAAAAATGGGTAAACAAAGCCATATCCAGCATTTCGGTGTGTGGGCCAAAATTAATTTGGTTTATTTGTTGGGGCTTTATGTCATGACAACATTTAAGGTCATACCAGGAGAGATACCGACAGTGCGCACTCATGGCGACTTAATAATGCCCCACTGTAGGTAACCAGGCCTCTGGCATCATAACCCCATTTTCCACTCAGTCATATTATCCTGATACTGAGCAAACCAATCAAATATTAAATTTGGCATGTTTCACTTCAAATACCTCCGATATTGACATTTAAAAATAAATACCTCCAGAGTTATTCCTTCAAAATGAAAGTCACTTCAAGCTAAAGCCAAATAAAATTGAAAAAAGTTGGTGATTGTCCTTTTAATCGCACAACTCAGTGTCGGGCAGGTGGTTTTTATTGTTTTATTTAGTTTTCAGTATTTTTGTTTGTTTAAATATTGGACCACTCTAGACTGATAATGGGATTACATGTCATTCATGTATATATCACAATGTTTTCGGTTAAACAATGAACAGGTATCCTAATTTCAAAATTTAAAGTTCCATTGCTGCTAGCCCGACGCCATTTTAACAGATAAAAAAAATATAAATAAATTCAAATCAGGGACAGGCGATTTGTTTAGCCACAGGCGGGGACGATAACCAATTAAAAAAATATATATATATATATATTGGGCCTAAAGTAAAATGGATTATATAACACCCCGGGCCCCCTTTTGCAGGTGTAAACGCCGTGTGCTGGGTGCCGTACATCACCGTTAACCTGTGGTCGCTTGCCTGGGCCCGCCGCCCCTCACCGCCCGTCGAGGCGCTAACAGAATGCCTTCTGCTGCTCGGCTCTGCCACCAACCCCGTCATGTACATTATGCTGGACCGAGCTCTGCGCACCGCAGTGTCGGCACTGACCGCTAGGGCACGCAGCAGGTGCTGCCACCGCGCGACGCACACCGCGCAGCCACACCGCCCGACCAGAACACCAGAGGGCGGCACCGAGCTACAGAGCATTAGCACCTCATAGGTCGGGGTAAGGAGTGCGATTTGGACTGAAGGGGGCAGAATTATTATGTGTCTATGTGTTTATGTGGTGTATAACGCATTATACGAGTATAAATGCAAGGGGAACATGTACTTTATATGTTATTCCTCCTTGGCGCATTGGTGGAGTGCTCTCCCACCTTCCCCCCCAGCTGTCGGGGTAATACAGGATTTCTGCGACTAGTATGACACCTGGTGATAGGGAATGACACTTGTGATGTGGGTCGACAGTGTGTCGCTGTGTTGTTTTACACTGACGATCGAGCTTTTCAATCAATCAATCAATCAATCAATCAATCGATAGGATACAGCTATAATGATAAAAAATGATTTTAAAATGGTAAGTATGTTTCTTCTATAAATCCACATTTGTGCCGAAAAGACTGTCAGTTGCTCAATATGAAGCCAGTGTTAACAGAGCCTCAATTGCCTCTCCACAGATGCTGTGACCCACAAGTCCAGTCTGGATTACGCTCTGCGCATGCGTCGCAGAAATTGTGTACTGGTTGGTGGGCTCGCCTCGCACCACACACACTGAAGGATTTTTATCTCCTTATGTTATTTGTGTACCGTAATTTGATATATGACTCGTTCTCTGAAACTGGGTACAACATATTTGGTTGGTTAGTTGGTTGTTGGTAGTTTTACGTCTTGGCAACATCTAAGGTCATATAAAGACGGGTACTGACTTGTGACAGTGCACACTTATGGCGACTTTATAGTGCTGCCCCACTCTGACCAGGCCACCAGTACCATGACCTGATATCCAACTTAGTCACATTATCCTGACACTGAGCCAACCAGCCCTTGCCGTATCCTAATAATGCCGACAACATATTTGGTTTACACGTTACGACCCCTCTAAGTCACAATGAGACCAGCTAATACATTGAAGTTTTACTTCCTGGCAATATTCACCGACCTGTGTCCATGGCAGCTTTATAGTGCTGCCACACTACAGAAATTACTGTGCTTCTGGCACCATGACCTGATATTTCACCCAATCACATTACCCGGTTACAAAGGTAACAAGTCTTGCAATGACACATTTATGAGTGTTTTGTTTGACTCGGCTGGGGATCGTACCCACGGGATCCCACAAGGGAAGCGGATGCTCTAAACACTCCGGTTCCACTACAGACAAGTGAATAACAAATCCACATCTTCTACCTTAATTACTACAGCTCTATATTATCCTGTTGTCTGTTTAAGCAGAACGTTATTAATATTCTATTAGATTAAAAAATATATATGAAAAAAAACGGCACAATCTATACCACTCTACTGAACACAAAACTATAAGACACAGATTTTATATTTGTTATATATATGGGGAAAAAAACCCACCTTTTACAAAGTGGCTAAGCCCATCTGGGTGTTTATTTGTGATATATCAATTCAGATATTACTATTACTATTAACATTAAACACATAAGAACAACCCGGCGCCAAGACACAGGTGTAACACTATTTCATTCCAATATATTCTTTATATTTAATAGAAACTACAGTAAAAACCTCTCTATCTGACCACCTCCACAGATCGGCCACTCCCCTATATCGATTGCTTTATTTGGGTCCCAACAATACAATTGTAACCATATTCTAACTCCCTAAACCGACCACCTCCCTAAATGGACCACTTAAGGTCGGTCCCAAGGTAGGTCGATTTAGAGAGGTTTTACTGTATACTTAATGTTCATATTGAAAGAAATGCTGGCATACTGTGGTATTTGAAACAGGAGCAAGTCCCCCCCCCTCCCCCCTCATGACACCCAACGAGTGAATTACGTAAGTATGTAGGCCATAGTGCCAACGCCATGAACATTTCCATCAGGTGGCATGTTCTCGGAGTGGGTAAAAAAGAAGCAGAAATTGACGATAATTAGGCATTAATAGGGTTAAAACAATGACAGTGTCATGTTCACTAAGGAGAGTAGGGACTGACTGATTAGTGGAATGGACCTAGAATAATACTTGGAGAGAACTGTATGAAACTGGGCTTCCGGTATTTTTCTGTTATTCCTTCACAGTGCTATGAAGTGCATATAGGCCTATGAGAGAATTTCCCTGTTTTCGCGAAAATTCACCCCTGTTTAGTTATAACATCAGCCTTGGCTGAGTTTCTGGATTTTTCTGTTTGTATTTGCTAGCAGATGGAGCAAATAAATCAAATTAGATTGCTCAGGGATAAAAGTGGTCTCTGGAAAAAAACAGCGGAAATCAAGCCAAGACCATGGCGCCACATAGCAGGTTCCGGTAGAACAAAAGGCAAATTTCCGCAAAAACACGAATTTCCTCCCATAGGATTAACACTGTCAGGGATTGTGGAAAAAGGCCGGAAGTCAGGTTTCAATTGTTCCTAATGTGACGGTATTATCACCCATACCTTTGTTCGTTGGAGTTTTACATCCTGGCAACATCTAAAGTCATATCAGAATGGAGAACTTTCTTGTTTGGGCTTTATGTTCTAGCAACATTTAAGGTCATATAAGAACGGGATTCGGACTAACCAATTGCTGTCATATATATTGGTGAATATAAAAAATCGCTGAAATCTGTCATCCCTGATTGCTTGTTTGGATTGTACGTCCTATATATGGTTTTTTTCTTTCTTATAAACGTAAACCATAGATTCCAAAAACTGCGGAGATGTTCCACCCCTGATATATAAAGGCAGGGTTGCCAACATTGAAAATTTAAAAAAACCTCTTAGGATCTTAAGGGATCTTATATTGGGGCGTCTGGGGGTATTTCCCCCAGAAATCTTTTTAAATCTTAGATACTCTGTGGTGCATTTTGGGCACAATAAGCTGTAAGAGTTATATAATTTTGGAAAATGAAAAACCGAAGATCGGCGTAAGGTGATAATGGGGACATAAAATATCGTACACGATACGGCAAAACCATAAGGGTTGGCAACCCTGTATAAAGGTGTGCAACAAACCTGGTTGACGACGTCAAAGTAGAAGCCGTATGTGGTGTTTGGGTAGAGGCCGCACATCTTCCACTGACACGTACCGCCCATTCCTATCTCAGTGTCTGACACGCATGCATTCTTCACGTTCAGGCTGACACACGACCCGATACACCCCTGCACCTTCAGCTCCCGAGATGTCTGCGACAAGGAACAATTTCCATTAGGTTGGTTGATTATTGTTTTACGTCACAGGAACATTTAGGGTCATATCAGGACGTTTACTGACTTGTGACAGTGCGCACTCATGGCAACGTTTTAGTGCTTCCCCACTGGGAGACCAGTCTGCCAGCAACATGACCTGATATCCCACTCAGTCACATTATCCTGACACTGAGCCAACCAGTCCTTACCATATCCGAATAATGCCAAGCGCCTGGCTAGGAAGCGACAAGTAAAAATTTTAAAGTCATTGGTTTGTCTCGACCAGGATTCGAATCTCACGATCTGCCAAAATGGGAGATGGACGCTCAACTCATTCGGCCATTCCGTCTGCTCCCAATGCCAGTATCATCGTCAGGGCTGTTACACTAAGCAAACATCCAAATTCGAACCCACATCCCCAAATAGGAGTCAGTTAATTTCAACTTTAATAATGGCCCTGATGTCAATAGTTTGTTTAAACAAGTAACTTTTCTACTTTGCTTCAATAAAATGTAACTTCGCTATATCCAAGTCGATGTATGTATGTATGTATGTATGTATGTATGTGCATGCATGCATGCATGAATGTATGCATGTATGTATGTATGTATGTATGTATGTATGTATGTATGTATGTATGTATGTATGTATGTATGTATGTATGTATGTATGTATGTATGTATGTATGTATGTATGTATGTATGTATGTATGTATGTGTATGTATGTGTGTATGTTAAAGTGCTTAAAAAATATATATTAAAAAGTGCTTAGTATATTATATTATTTTCAATTTCTGTTGCATACCTTAACTTCTAATGTGGCACCGAAAGCCATTTTGAATTCATTCTTGCTGTCTTTTGCTAAGACCCGCTGGAAAGTCTGTTTGAAGAGCGACGTGTTGAAGGAGTCCACCATCACCATGTGGCCCCTGGAACAACAGTGACACACATTAACGCGGGCAGTTTCGGACACCACTTGGGTCTCATCGTTATCTACTCATACAAGTACAGCATTCTATATAACGAGACTATTTAACTGTCTAACACTTTAGGAATACCAGTACTGAGTAGGGTTTGAGGAAGGAGAATAAAACTAAGTTAAAGAATGAGAATGAGAATGAGTGACAGTGAGAGGTACTAGCACTCTACCACAGGCCAAGAAACGGTGTGTAGCGGGGGTACAGGTAGCACAAAACACAGGATTAACAACCAAGACAATGCCCAGTTCCAAGGGCCCACAATGTACTCACCCGGTATAGTTGGCGAGGAACTTCATTTCGTGGAGCCCCGTCTGATCCAGTGCGCATGAGTAGAGATCGATGATGTGTCCATTGTCGGCAGAGCGGTGGGCCAGCGCTTCATAGTGCTGAGAACGGAGCATTGGTAGGTACTAATTATTCAACTATCATATATGTCGTGGGGAGTGGGTTTTTTTGGGTTTTTTTTTTAAAATCAAGGGAACATCACGCCTAGAGCGGGCTCTGAACCCATTCTGGGACCAACGTCCCAACTGTCTAGGCTCCCTGATACAATCAACCTACCCACGCCTACTGTGCATGTGGCATTTCATCTGGGGATGTCGGTTCACCTCACTACGAAGGTAACAATTTAAGGCCCTTTTAATAGGCGATTTTGATTAAATTTCTAGGCCTTCACAACGTAGATAACAATTTAAGGCCCTTTTAATAGGCGATTTTGATTAAATTTCTAGGCATTCTCAAGATTGTGTGAACCTTTTATTACACAAGGGCATTATTAGTGGATTGCTAAGAACGAGAGATGTTTGGTTGTTGGAGTTCTACGTCCTGGCAACATCTACGGTCATATCAGGACGGGTACTAACTTGTGACAGTGTGTACTCATGGCGACTTTATAGTGCTGCCCCACTGGGAGACCAGTCCACCAGCACCATGACCTGATATCCCACTCAGTCACATTATCCTGACATTGAGCCAGCCAGTCCTCGCCCTATCCCTATAATGCCGGGCGCCTAGCTAGGAAGAGACAAGTATGAATTTTTAAGTCATTGGCTTGACTCGACCAGGGTTCAAACCCATGGGTTCGAATCCCACGATGTCCCAAAACGCAGCTCGCCCGGGTAGTGTACACGCACCTTGATGGCCTTCTTCATGTATTTGCAGTTATCCTTCTCTATGTCGTGGTGAGAGCGGATCGGGTTCTTGAGCTCGTCGTTCACCACCATGCCAGGCCCCTGGGTGCAGGCTCCACCAACGAACATCATGATCCGGGCACCCGTGTTCGGGTAGGTGCACTGCAAGCACAATAGCCACTCAATAAGTGAAGTTCTTAAGTATTAATTGTACATGTTGCGCAGTAACATGGGTAATTCTGGGCGTGGGACCGATACTTTAAACGCTTGCAGTAACCAAGGACGCAGCACGGCAGCACCACCTATATAGAAACTCACCCGGAAGCCACGAGGCACACATAACGGATGGACCAGTCCAAATGCCGCCAAGCGGAGTATTTAAGAACTATGATACGCTGACCACTGAGTGCATGGGGATAAGCTCAGTTCGCTTCAGCATCCGAACGACACATTCCAATTTTAACCGCCCACTCACCCACCCCCAACCAAGAGACTATATTAGGGTTGAGCAGCCTAGTAGCCGACCTAACTCATGAACAATTGACTTTCTCCCTGGTGGGGCTCGAACCACCACACCTGTGTCTTAAAATAAAATTCCAATACAATGTATATACAAACCTATGTCGTCCTGCATCCTTAATTAATTAAAATGTCTCCCAAAGGGGATGAGTCTAGTCTACGAGGGGACGGCGATTGCAGGAAGAGCAATCAGTTCTTGATTATTAACGCTCTACAAAACACCAATGGCAACGAATAGGAAACCAGAGTAACTACACACAAACAACTGCCGACCACAGACTCACCTCAAGCAGCCCGATAGAGGTGGGCATTGGAAACCAGGGTAATTACAGACAAACAACTGCCGACCACAGACTCGCCTCAAGCAACCCGATAGCAATAAATAGAAACGTGTAATTAACACGCACGACATCAACATTGACATGACGACAGCAACAACTCCGACCACAGACTCGCCTCAAGCAACCCGATAGCAATAAACATTAGAAACAGGGGTAATTACAGACAAACAACTGCTGACCACAGACTCACCTCGAGCAACCCGATAGCAATAAACATTAGAAACTGGGGTAATTACAGACAAACAACTGCTGACCACAGGCTCACCTCGAGCAACCCGATAGCAATAAACATTAGAAACTGGGGTAATTACAGACAAACAACTGCTGACCACAGGCTCACCTCGAGCAACCCGATAGCAATAAACATTAGAAACTGGGGTAATTACAGACAAACAACTGCTGACCACAGGCTCACCTTGAGCAACCCGATAGCAATAAACATTAGAAACTGGGGTAATTACAGACAAAAAACTGCTGACCACAGGCTCACCTTGAGCAACCCGATAGCAATAAACATTAGAAACTGGGGTAATTACAGACAAACAACTACTGACCACAGACTCACCTTGAGCAACCCAATAGCAATAAACATTAGAAACTGGGGTAATTACAGACAAACAACTGCTGACCACAGACTAACCTCGAGCAACCCGATAGCAATAAACATTAGAAACCAGGGTAATTACAGACAAACAACTGCCGACCACAGGCTCACCTTGAGCAACCCGATAGCAATAAACATTGGAAACCAGGGTAATTACAGACAAACAACTGCTGACCACAGGCTCACCTTGAGCAACCCGATAGCAATAAACATTAGAAACTGGGGTAATTACAGACAAACAACTGCTGACCACAGACTAACCTCGAGCAACCCGATAGCAATAAATGGATTAGAAACTGGGGTAATTACAGACAAACAACTGCCGACCACAGACTCACCTCGAGCAACCCAATAGCAATAAACATTAGAAACCGGGGTGATTACAGACAAACAACTGCTGACCACAGGCTCACCTCGAGCAACCCGATAACAATAAACATTAGAAACCAGGGTAATTACAGACAAACAACTGCTGACCACAGGCTCACCTCGAGCAACCCGATAGCAATAAACATTAGAAATGGGATAATTACAGACAAACAACTGCCAACGACTCACCTCAAGCAGCCCGATGGCAATGGACATGGCGGTGCCGGTCGACCTCAGTGGACGCTTGCCCTGCGTCACGGGCCAGGGGTCGCGCTGCAGTTCAGACAGCAAGTCGGTCAGCGCCATGTCGCACTTGTGCAGCGGCTGTAGGAAGCGGTTGCAGGGCAGCTGCTGTGCTGGCCCACTGGCTGGCACCTGGCCCGCCTGAGGCCCGCTGCGTGGCCGAGGTGCGGCGGCCGCGCCCCGCCCGATGCCGAGCATGTCCTGGATCTGCTTGGCGTTTAGGTCCTTGGTGCCACGGAAGACGTAGGACTTTGAGCAGCCCTCAGCGCCCAGCTCGTGCACCTGCACCATCTTGCCATAGGTGACGAGCCCGATCAGGGCGTTGGGCGGCAACAGGCTCAGCGACATCTGCAGCGACTCCTGTAGACACGGCATAATAATCAGGGTGCACCGAAAACTGTCAACACACACAGGGATGAAAGTAGTCTCCAGCAAAAATCGTGGAAATCAAGCCGAGATTATTATACGACGGCGAATTTCTGTGAAAGTTAAGTACTTTATAGGACCATTAAAACTGTTTTTAAGAAGCAAAATGAAGAAATCACAGCTTTTTCAACATGCAATAACTCCAGGTTCCGAGTATGCTCCACTAGTCCTATTGCCCATCATGATGGGGAAAATTCCAATGTAGAGCGATGGTTGTCCCAAAATTATTGTCTGTCTGCAGTAACCATGATAAATTATTTCAAAATGACACCAAACATCACTTTTCAAAGAACAAGTGTTCAACCTTGATATAAGGACAGGTTGCAAAACAAAATTTCATAATTTTTAATGACTTCTAATACTTTTTGTATAATTGTAGGACTTTTCAGTACTTGCATTTTCAAAAGTTAGTACTTGTTAGGATTTTTATGACCAGTACAAACCCTCACTCGCTCACTCACTCACTCACTGCTCACCAGCAGAATGTTTGTGGTTTTTTTCTTAAGTGAACAAAAAAAAAAAAGCTACTGTTAATCAAAAAGCACCATACAGACGCGTGAAATTAATCTTTAATCTATCACAGTACCAGAGGACAATTAACTCAGCAGACAACACATCACATGTGGAGGTAACTTTGCTAAATCTATTTACCTTAACCGCCTGCAAGTCCTCTTCGTCCATACACGTGTCAAGCACGATGAGAAACACTGGTGGGTGGCAGGTGGAGCGCTGAAATGTAAAACAACAGCTAACACCCACAAATACACAATCATCAATTTAGTGGCGTTGCTTGCTATCTCTTTCTACTCTCGGTGACAAAGGCACTTTTTATTATTGGGTTTCATTAAAGCTGCATAGTCTGATGAAGCATCAAATTTTCAAAACCAAAGCAATTATCTAGAATTGATTCTACATATCAAACTTAGATACTGATGCATTTATTAAACATGTGTCAAAACATAGAAGAGAATACTGAGTCAATTTAATAGAACCTGTTACTGCTGAAGCACTTCAAATATTTCGAAACTTAACCATTTAAGATTAAAGTTAGTTCAAACTAAAGTAATATAGATTATAACAATCATTTTAATATATTTTATCTCAGAAAAGTGACAGAAACTCAAAACCATCGGACTATGCAACTTTAAATAAACACAACTGGGGTGTATTAGGATTCGGAAAGTTCAGAACAATAAAGTTGTGGTAGAAAGATTATCGGTTGATTACTCCATACAACTTAATTAGTAAATTAATCTTTGCGGTAGTTTTCCGTTCGCCTTAACCACACAATTTAAATGCTAAGTCAATGCTGAAGACATGGAGCCGTTTTCTTTTGCATTCCTTGTTATATCATATAATATTGGTCATTCTCAAAAACTGTGTACCACATATTCGGTTTCCACGTTACATTGTCAATGATTAAGCCTTTTTATTTGGGGGAGGCAGAGGCAACAATAACTATTTGACAAATAGTTATTGTTGCCTCTGTGTATTAAGTATGTTAGCAATATCCATGTATTTAATCTATCCCACAAAATGTACCCTAAATATGCTTACACAATTTTGTTCTAAAGTGAAAATTTGCATATCGACACCCATTTTAAAACATTAAAAAGGAATTGTAAATTCCTACCGTGAGCGTGTACTCAATAGTAGAGAACTGCGGGATAAGTTCTGCAGGTTGATGTTGTTCAGATATGGAGGCATACTGAGGAGGGAACTGGAAAATAAGCAGGTATTTGTTTTAGGTTTTACATTTAATAATATAATATATCAAGTTAAAGAGCACAGCAATATACCGATGTCACCAATTATTCCGTCAGAACACAGTACTTTTTAAACGCATATGGCTTCAAAGATATTCATTTGAATTTGGTTATACTATCATTTCTTGAGATCAATTTTCTTTATTAATAGGGGGAAATGGGTAAATTTCAGATATAATATGAGAACGGAGGCACAATGAGAGCTTCGAAGTCTATGGTTAGAAGTGAGGATGTGCTCCATTAATGCAAATATACTTCAAAATATTAAAAATACATTGTCCCTCGATGTCCAACTTTTAAATATCAAGTTTTAAAAACAAAACAAAATAATAGTTGAATAAAAAAGTAAATTGCTCACCGAGTTTCTTTGGAAGCAGAAGTTGCAGGACCAAACCTTTGCTCTGTAGTCCACTTGGCTAGAAGTAGACAACAATTTAGCTCTTGTAGTAACGGGGATAATTGGTAAGACATGCTTTGGGTGTGAATGGGAAGCTGGGCTCTACTGCTACATTTATATTGATCAGTGTGGCAGTGGAGTACACGATACGACGGTAAACAGAACAAAACAAGGAAACGCACCGGGAAATCAATACGTAAATTTATAATTCATGGGCGATTGACTATCCACACATCAATCAGACACTTATAAGTGGAGGGCTGTGGAAAAGAGAAGAGAAGAGAAGAGAAGAGAAGAGAAGAGAAGAGAAGAGAAGAGAAGAGGTTTGTCTGTCGACACGGCGTAAAGCAACCACCAATCAATCAACCTGTTTGTTTGTTGTCGTCTTACGTCCTACCAACATCTAACGTCATATCAGAATGAGTACTGACATGTGAAGGTGCGCAGTCATGGCGACTTTATAATGTTGCCCCATTGGGAGACCAGGCTGCCAGCACCATGACACTGATATCCGACTAAATCGCATTATCCTGACACTGAGCCAACCAGTCCTTGCTCTATCCTAATAATGCCGAGCGCCAGGGTAGGAAGCGACAAGCAAAAATTTGGTCATTGGTTTGACTCGGAGAGGAGAGAGAGGAGAGAGGAGAGAGAGCTGACTGACTGACATTTCTATATTTAGATCGCTGTGAAAAGCAACTTAATTTAACAAAACTTTGTAATTTATAATGTATTCAACTACAGTACACACGTACGTGTATATAAATAACACAACTGTAACATATTACACAAATAGCGTCATTTACAGAAGCTATGCTGCCGTTGTATTAAAAAATAAAAATGTATTACAGATGTTAAATTCTAAGACAAAATGAAAACGAACCAGAATGGGTTCAGAACGGCACTGCAGTTGGGTCTCTGGCAGAGGACCGGGTCGTACTGGATGGGCGGGAGGTCAATGCGCTCCTTGAGCGGGGTGTAGAGGCAGGAGAGGGGTACCACCACCCGGGTCGCCTCCAGCCGGCTCGACGGCCACACATTCCACGAAAACCGAACGCCATCGCGATCCTCGTTCTGCTGGATGAACTCCTGGTATGTTGCCATGCCAACTAAAAAATAAAAAATAACACATTGAGGGATAAACTGTCGATTTAAAAAAATAATAATTGGCAGTCCATTACACTTTCCTGCTTCCACACTATTACAATGTTTTTGTTATACGTATAGCTTACCATTTACAGCAAGAAACTGAGACCAATGGTAAACAAGTCAACTATCATATAGGTTTGACTCGGAGAAGAGAGAGAATATATATATATTTGTTTAAGTTGTCAACCATATATTGATCCTAAATACAATGAGTAAATTAACTAAAATAGTAAATGTTCGGCTGATGAAAATAAATTATTTTGGGACTTTTTATTTGAATAAATAATCTTTTGTTGATATTAGTTTCTATTAAATCAATATAAATATTTGTGTAAAAAAAACACTGATGGATTTACTAATTCTCATGGAGTTGCATCATTTTTCTTTATTATTCACCATGCCAGCAAAAAAGGTTATTTGCTTAAACCTATGCATAGATTTGCTTTCAATTTTAAAATATAACCATAGATGTAATATAACATATAAAAACAATTGTCATTCCAAAACAAACCACTTGGTTATGAAATAACATCATTTAAGATATTTCCATATACATCATAATTTCGAAATAATATCCATGGTCCCAAAATAGGCCGTAAAATTGCTAATTTTATTATATTTGCATTACTGCAGCAACTGTGAATAAGATCTCCCCCCCCCCCCACACACACACTGCATAGTGATGAATAGTTGTGCAAACACAGAAGTGCATTCACTTTTGTGCTTGGATACAGTCATTTGAAATTAACATTAATCATTACTATTAATTTATATTCAAAATAAAATAATAAAAGCTTAAATAATTATTCATCTATTTATCGAGATGGCACAAGAAAATAATTATGTTCCTCTATTTACAACACTTTCAATATATGACATGTCATATGGATCTTCGGGATGACCGATGAGTCCTTAAGAAATATTGTATCTGAGACTTTTTTACTTTTAGGTATATCAGATAAAATTTCAAATAACAACAAACAGTCTAAATTGAAGCTCATTCAACAGACCTCGCTGAGACAAACTCAAATCTGTTGTACTTTAAAAAATATCTTAATAGGGGATAATGCTAAGCCACTTTTAATGTCAGCTTAATTGGTCGTAATGCTCGCATTGCGTTTGATTCGTGGCGGGGAAGGAGGACCCCCCCCCCCTCTCTCTCTCCTCTCCCCTCCCTCGCCCGTTGGACCATTACATAACCCCCCCCCCCCCTCTCTCGGCCCTTATAACCCGCCGCCCTAGCTGCTCCTAGCCACTCGCCTTTCATCACCCTCCAGGCCCGGACCTATTTTCTTTTGGCTCTGTCACACGCGGCTCTTCACGCTCACCTCACGGGACACGCCTCACGCGCCTCGCACGACGCCGTCCGCCTCACACCACTTCACCCACGCCCTACTCACCAACAAGCGTCATGCCAGCCGGCTCCCGCCCCCGGGGCCGCCCTCCGGGCCGCCGAGGATCGCGCCGAGGCCGGAGCGCCCTCGCCGCCCCACAGGATACCGCCTCCGCGACTTCCTCCGCCCCCAGCCTCCAGTCGGAGGCCACCTCCTGGGCGAGCGCCGTGGATGCGCGTATGGACGCCCAGGCCGCCGCAATGAACTGCCAAGCCGGTGCCATCGACCACCTCACGGCCCTGGTCGAGTCGCTCACCCTTGCTCCACCTCGGGCCTCAGCATGCCTGGAGCCCGCCCCGCCTCCCCCTCGGGCCCCGGCCGCCCCATCCATAGCCGAACGGATAGCACAGATGCTGCAGGAGCTCGCCGCCGGGACCGGAGGAGGGGCCGCCCCCCCCCCTCCACGCACCCTCGCCTCCTCCCCGCCTCTCCGATGCCGACGCCCGCCTCCACGACTTCCGCCAGCGATGTCCACCCGACTTACCAAGCCTACCTCCGGCGCGGCCGCTACGCCACGCAGCAGGCCGCCTCCGCCGCCCCCCAGCCCGCCTCCATTCACCCGCCTCCCGACCGCTCCCCTGCCTCCGCGGCCGACGCGGTGAGGGAAATCTTGGAGTCCGCCGAGGCGCAGGGAAGCGGACGCCGAAAAGGTATACCCCCAGGATACATATTCCCCCACGATCTGATTGAGAGGGGACCCGAGGGGAAGGCGTTAAAGCGAGGCGAGGCCACCATGGAGGAGTATAACCTCGCCCTCCGCACGCTTGAGACCCACCCCGCCTTCCCCACCGACGGCCTCCCAGGTCTATTACACCATAACATGACCGTCCTCAGAGACGCCATCACACACCCCTGGCCTACCGTCCGGCGGTATTCCGAGGCCATATTTGCCTGGATTGCAGATGGCCGCCTCCCGGAGGGATGGCGTGACCCTGTCGCCATCAACACTCTCCGCATGGACATAATCACCGCCCCCGCGACTGCCTCCGGGGGCGGCCCCAGATCACTCCCCCCCCCCCACCCGTGCCCGCCCCACCCCCACCCCCACACAGCCCCGCCCCACCGGCGCCGACCCACGCACACCCTACACACGAGAGGCATACGGCATACCCTGCCCCGCCTGGAACAGGGATCCCGCCTCATGCGACCTCGCCCCCCCAGGCGAGGCCCACGGCGACCAGGGTGCGAGGAGGCGGCACGCATGCGCATACTGTGCGAATGTGCGCCGGATCCTCACCGTCCATAGCGAGGCGGTCTGCTACACTAAGCGCACCCGCGACCGCCCCTCAGCCGCCCCCGCGATCACCTCGCCGGATTTTTAGCCCGGCGGCGGCGACGCGGCCCCACCCCCGCACCACACCCCACACACGCCGCACACACCCCCCCCCGCACCCACCCCCGATAACACACACCACCCAGCCCTGAAAAACGGCCACCCAACACCCGACACCGCCGCCGCCCTCAGATCTCAGGCCGACACAGACCGCCCGCCAACACCCGATACCACCCCCCGCCGCCCCATAGCCACCCCCGCTATGCCCGCGCCAACCGCCACCCTGCACCCACCCTCACATGTCACGCCGCAGACACCGCTCCAGCCAACCGTCCTCCCTCTCATCTCCCCGCTCCCACCAGGCGTCGCTCTCAACCCCCGCACCCACCCCCGCACCACCCCGCACCAGCCGCGCCAACCGCCCCCATCCCCCCGGCCCAGGCGACACTGCCTACATAGACCGCCTTCCCGGCTTTCCTCCCGCCCCGCCCCGCACCCCCGCCCCCCTCCCCGCCTCGCCGCCCTCTCGCCCCGCCGCCCTCCTCCCCATCCCCCCCGCCCCCCCCGCACCTCCTCCCTCCCCCCACCCCACCCTTCCCCCCCCCCCCCACCCCCCCCCCACCCCTACTCCCCTCCCCCCCCCCCACCCCCCCCCACCGACCTCAGCGAAAACCGTCGCCGAGGTCGTCAGCCCTAGCATCCAGGATACCCTCCCCGCCGCCCCCTCATGCGGCCCCACCCCTGCCGCCTACCGCCCCACCCTCCTCTCCATATGGCCCCACCTCTCCGGCGCCGCCTGGAGCCGCCACCCCACTTTCTCCCGAGCATACCACGCCCTCCGCGATGCGGGCCTCCCCAATTTTTTGGCCGCCCGCATCCCCCTTCCCTCTGGCCTACACATCCCCGCCTGGCGCGCCCGCCTCCGAGACCACCCCGACCGCGACCTCGTAGACCTCCTCGAGTATGGCTTCCCCGCCAACTATTCCGCCAACACCCCCCCCCCCCCCGTCCTACATACACCAACCACCGGGAGGCCCCAGAGCACCAAGCCCACCTCCGCGATTTCATCGCCACCGAGCTCGCTCACGGTGCCCTCGCCGGCCCCTTCACCACCCCCCCCTTTACCCCCTGGGCCCAGGTCTCCCCCATGATGACCCGCCCCAAATCCGACCCGGGCAAGAGGCGGGTCATCGTCGACCTATCATACCCCCCTGGTCACAGCGTCAACGCTGGCATACCCCGCCGAGAGTACCTCGGTAGGCCCCACGCCTACCGGCTCCCCTCCGTCGCCGACGTGGGCCGCCGCCTCATCGGACTCGGCACCGGGGCCTACACATGGACCGCCGACATCTCCAGGGCCTACCGCCAGCTCCGGGCCGACCCCCTCTCCTGTCCCTTATACGGAATCACCTTTGAGGGGGCGACCTATGTCGACCTCGCCCTCCCCTTCGGCTGCCGCTCCTCCGGCGCCGCCTGCGTCAGGGTGACCGCCTCGGTGGCCTGGATCCTCCGGCGCGGGGGCTTCCACGCCCTCGTATATGTCGACGACTTTGTCGGGTGTGAGCTCACATACCTCAGGGCCCGGCAGGCCTTCGACGGTTTCATTGCCCTCGTCGGCGCCCTCGGGCTCGAGGTCGCCCCCGGGAAGTGCCACCCTCCGGCGGTGCGGGTCTCCTGGCTCGGATTCGCCGTCGATAGCGAAGCCATGACGATCCGCATCGCCCCCGACAAGGTCGACGAGCTCGTTGCCGACTGCGAGGCCCGGGCCACCCGGCCGACCCTCGGGCGCCAGGAGCTCCAGAGCATCCTCGGCCGCCTCAACCACGTCGGCAGTTGTGTCCTCCCCGCGAGGAAGTTCATGGCTCGGCTCCTCGCGGCCCTTCGCAGCTGCCGCGGCTCTGCCGCGGTCACCCTCGGGGATGACGCCCTCCGGGACCTCGCCTGGTTCGCGGCCTACGGGCGCGCCTCCAATGGCCTCCACCTGCTCCGCCCGATGGGGACCCGGAGGATCGTCATCGAGTGCGACTCCTGCCTCACCGGAGGCGGGGCCTACTCCCCCAGGCGCTACTACGCCCGAGGGTACTCGAGGGCCTTCCGCGCCCGCTTCCCAGCCATCCACGAGCTGGAGGCGGTTAACCTGGTTGTGGCCCTCCGGACCCTCCTCCCCGATGACGTAGCGGGGGCCAGCGTTGTCATTAATACGGACAACATGGCCTCCGCCGCCTCCCTCATCTCGGGGCGGGCCCGCGACCTCACCCTCGGGACGTGCGCCCGCGAGCTCTGGCTAATGGCGGCCGAGGGCTGCTTTGAGCTCACCATCCTCCACAAGCCCGGCGCCGACCTCGTCCTGGCCGACGCCCTCAGCCGCGCCCACCTCCCTGGCCGCTGGGCCGGCATCGCCCGAGGCGAGGTCGCCCGCCTCAGGCTGGAACGTGCCGATGCCGAGCACGACGACTTCCCCTACAACCCTGCCCTCTAAACTTCAGGGTACACCACCACCGAGGTCGCTGCCGTGGACGGCCTGCGCATCGCCGCCCTCGCCCCCTCCACCTGGAGGAACCGACGCCGGCAGGCCCGAGGCTACGTCCAATTCGCCTCGGGCCACCACTGGGACCCTCTCGCCCCGACGCCCTTCGATGTCGCTGCATACACCGCCTCCCTCTACGCCCGCCCCCTGGCGCCGGCTTCCGTCCGGTACGCCCTCTCCGGGGCGCGCTCCTGGCTGGAGGCGGCCGGGGGCGATCCCAGCGCTTTCACCTCGCGCCTCGCCAGAGATGTCTGCCGCGGGGGGGGGGAGCGGGCCTCCGGCCACGTCGCCCGCCCCGCCCCGCCTCTGACGCCTACCCTCCTCGCCGCCGTCGCCGGCCACCTCGCCCTCGCCGGGCCCTCGGGCGTCGTTCCCCGCGCCGCCCTCCTCCTCGGGTACTACGGGATGTTACGGCAGTCTAGCCTCCTTTCCCCCAGTCCCGAGGCCTGGGGCGGCCCGCACACCATCACCCGCGCGGCGACGTCGCTCCCGCCCCCGGGGGGCTACGCGTGACCCTCCGGACCACCAAGACCATCGCGCTGCCCTCGGGGGCGGTGGCCCTCTTCATCCCAGCCTCGCCCGGGCACCCCCTCTGCCCCGTCGCCGCCTGGGCCGCCTCGGTGGCCCTCGCCCCTGCCTGCCCTGCCGATCCTGCCTTCATCCTGCCCTCCGGCCGGCCCCTCGACCCTCGGACCCTCACGGCCATCCTTCGAGGCGCCCTCACGGCCCTCCGGGTGACCGCCCCCGACGGCTACACCCTACACAGCCTCCGCCGGGGGGCCGCCCAGGCCTGTCAGCGCGCCGGGGTGCCCCTGTCGGAGATTATGGAGCAGGGGACCTGGACCTTCGGCCCTTATAACCCGCCGCCCTAGCTGCTCCTAGCCACTCGCCTTTCATCACCCTCCAGGCCCGGACCTATTTTCTCCACCCACCCACCCTACTCTCAACTCTTCTTCTTTCCTCTTAGGTGGAGGGCTCCTCGGGCCACCTCCCTCCCCTCCGGGTTCATGCCTCCGATAGACATTGACCTCGGGCATGGCCCATGGACACACTCTTCATCTTATAGTGACATTACCTTGACATTTATCTTCTGATGCTTTACTGATTGACCTGATGTATCCGTATTGCTACTGCCCTCATTTGAATAAATGTCTTTATTCCAACTCCTTCTCTCTCCTTCCTTGCCACGTATCGACCATAAGTGTCCTAATTTACCATTGAAGAAAATTGTGACCATCACATTGTCAATGACAGTGAGCAATCTTCCTACCGAAAAGGTTAAATATCTCTAAAACCACAACACCTAGAAACAAACTGATTGGAATACACATAGAAAACATGTTTACCAAAAAGATTATATTAAATTGATATGGTTAGGGATCTGGATTTCTATTAATTTTGAATAAAACTAATGGGGCTAGCGTTATCGTCGTTGCCGAACCGCTTCGTGGCGATCAGCGGTATTCGCACATAGCTAGAAGGGACCCATTTTGGTGGCTTTGATTAAACTAGTTTGAATGGGAGTATTTTCATGAATTTCATATCACTGGAAAGATCATGAACTAAGCTCACCAAAATTGTACATTACAAAGGGGCGTTCTCTGTGGCGGAGTGGTTAGAGTGTCTGACTTTTTCCTAGGTCAGACTCCTAATATGAGAGTCGGCGGTTCGATTCCCCGTGCCCCTAGCTCTGCCAATTTCGATTTCCACCGCTGTGTATAACTTACAGTGTCATCAAAGGCCGGTTGCTCTCATACCATGTCTATGTGGTGTGGGAGGTTAAAAATCCCTTGGGTCGGTAAAAGTGTAGGCTCGGGCTTTCTATCGACCAGCAGTGGAATCAGGAAGACCAGTCATCTATGACTGGAATTTCCTCTGCTTAAACAACTAATGGACCAAAAAAATATATTAACAAAAAAATACCAAACTCACAATACTTACGATGACTTTGAAGCTTAGAACATTGAAGAAATGTTGTTGTCATATTTTCACATTAGAAAATGGTGGATATCAGTCCAAGCTGATGAGGTCACAAAGCCTTGTTTCTGATTGGTCCATTTAAAAAAACAGATTTACTAAAAAATCATTTACATAGAAGTTATTAATGAATTTGTAATACATAGTTTGGCAGTGGCTGTGGGCACCGCAGTGACACTTAGCCATAGGCGAGAAACGCGACGCATATACACCAGCACCTCTATCAGATTCTGATATACCTATCTGAGTCGTTCTCTGAAAGTGGGTACCACATATTTGGTTTCCATGTTATGTTGGACATAATATATATTTTTTATTTAATAGAAAAGACAAATAATTATTGTTCTGTTTTGTAATTAAGTTAGATAAAAGATTCACCCGGTACTTGTAGTACACGTAATACCGGGTGAATCCTTTATCTATTATTAAATATGTTAGTAAATTAAGTAATACTTTGTCTTTTATAGAGACCGAAAAACCAACAGGCAATTATTTATGCCTTCAACATTTCGTACATCTGGTATCAAGGTATTGTGTTTATATCAAAAGTATGTTGATGATTTTGTGCTAAACCTAAAGTGAAATTTTACACACCGGTATTGAATTATTGTCGACTGTTCGATGTGGTAGAAGAAAAACAACACGATGTGGTTTGGTTTGGGCTTACCACAGACGGAGTTGCGTAAAATTGAAGCTAACGCAAAATAAAGTCGTCACTGTAGATCGTAGTGTAGCGTGAACGATGAACCTGAAACCAATCACAGACACAGTCAGTAACTGAGTAAAATCAGCGTCAATCTAAACTATCGTACATAACTAATGTGTCGAGTTTGTCGATTGTTATTAGTCTAATTTCAAACAGTATCACCCACCTTAATTCGAAGAGTCAAATGTAGTTTTACTCAAATGGATTTCGGCTTTTATCCAAGTAATTCCTGCTTGATTGAGGACGTTAGACTCAGTGCCAAAACATACAACTTCCACATCAGGGATGCCACGTTGTAGATCGATCCATAATGCATCGCGAGTGACGTCATTATAGATGGTTGGGAGATCCCACACGACACTGGTCCCCGTGGCTAACCTGTGTGTGCTCTGCGCTTTAGCCGCTCGGTGTAGTACATGGGCGTCTATCAAGAACGCCCATCCCTTGGACTTGGAGGCCGTAAATACGACAACCTGTCATCGATTAACACGACCCGAGCGACTAGGGCCACCCGAGTCGTCAGAATTTCAAATCGAACACTGCGAGTAGAGTCGACAAATACACGTGCCGTGTGCAAAACGATCCGACCCAAGTAACCCACCTCCTAGCTGGGGTTGACTATGAGCGATGACGTCACATTTGTGCTGGTACCTGCAGGATAACAGCCACCACTACCAGTCATACATGTTTTTTTTAAAGAATAACTTAGATTAATGAAATGGAAATATAGATAAACTAGGCCATCATAAAATACTCTAAATCCTATTTTGCTGTAGTTTATCGATTATTAAAAAAATAATACTAAAGTGTCCACCCGAGCGCGGAGAATCCTATTCGATTATTCGACCCGAGTCTGTAGGATGTGCGCATGCGCCAAAAAGTGGCTCGGGTGACCAGAGTCGATTAATCGATTACGCCCGGAGTGACAGTTGCTACAATCTACGTCATCTGTGTGTGTTGTTATTTTACGTCCTAGCAACATCTAAGGTCATATCAAGACGGGTTGGCCTTCTAGATAAAAGATTCACCCTGTACTGCGAGTGCAGGGTGAATGCTTTATCTAGACGGGTACCGACTTGTGACAGTGCCCACTCATGGCCACTACTAGATAAAAGATTCGACACCTGGGCCGCGTTCAGGCTCCGTCTCGGAGGCGCCTCGGAGGCGCCCGTGACGTCAGGCTAGTCTGAACAACAACAGCCAGTTGGTCGCCTCGAAAATGGCCGCCCCCATAGGAGGCGGCCATTTGCATCGAAATGCTGCGCTCTGATTGGATGAAACCACTGCATGCGGCGGCCATTTTCGAGGCGCTGTTTGTCTCCAACCTGAAAAGGGAGGCGTCTCCGAGACGTCTCCGAGACGCACCCTGAACGGAAATAAGCCAAAAAGCATCGCCGAGACGTCGCCGAGGCTCCTCCGAGACGGACCCGTTCAGGGTCCGTCTCGGAGGCGCCTCGGCGACGTCTCGGCGATGCTTTTTGCTCTATTTCCGTTCAGGGTCCGTCTCGGCGACGTCGCCTCCCTTTTCAGGTTGGAGACAGAAAGCGTCTCGAAAATGGCCGCCGGGCTCAGTGGTTTCATCCAATCAGAGCGCAGCATTTCGATTGCAAATGGCCGCCGCCTATGGGGGCGGCCATTTTCGAGGCGACCAACTGCTATTGTTGTTCAGACTAGCCTGACGTCACGGGCGCCTCCGAGGCGCCTCCGAGACGGACCCTGAACGCGGCCCAGTCCTTGTGTGGCTACTGCAGCAGTACGGGTGAATCTTGTATCTAGGCCACTACTAGCACCATGACCTGTTCAATCAATTCAATTCTTTTAGTTTAACTCTCTGCAAGGTATGTTTACAATAAACTGAGGTGATACAATAAATGCATACAAATTCCTTACAGACAGAAAGGATCCCAGAAAAGCGATGCTTATCTAGTTGGTCTCCATGATGTGAATGAACAAGCGATGACAATAACAAATTATTAAACTTAAGCTATATTTTTAACTAATGATTATGATGAGATTCTGATCCGTCTCTTCACAGTTAGTAAAAAACAAAGTAATGATAGGAATATTATATGGATATTGTGTCATGGATTCATGTACTTACATGTAGTATCAGTAGTTATTTTGCATGTATGTTAATAGGGGTAAATCTTATGTTCTTTGCCATAGCCACTTGATATTTTAAATTATGCGACTAGTTAATAACAACTATATCCTATTATATATATTCTTTACTGGTAATCGATTTAGTATGCATTGAGATAGCTTATCTCTAGTATTTTACTGAAGTTTTTCAAAGTTTTAAGGTTTCTAATCTCTACTGGTATTGAGTTCCAGATATTGGTTCCTTGGTTTTCAGTTGTTATTTTGCCATATTTGTTTCTAGTGTGCTTGTGATGTATGTTATTTATCTGTCGTGTGTTATGGGAATGGACCTGATTGTTTTCTTTGAAGAGATTATCAAATATTTCAGGGAGGAGGCCATTCTTTTGCTTGTAAACAAATTTTGCAATGTATATTTTATAAATGTCAGTTACCATAAGTAAGTCCAGGTCTTTATGAAGTGATTTAGTTGGGGTGAGATAGTCTTTGCTATACAGTATTTTCAAGGCTCTGTTTTGTTGTGTCTGTACCTTTTTTAGGGTTGATAATTTGGCTCTCCCATACACCTCTATACCATACTGGATTTTGGAGTAAACATATGCATAGTATAGTAATTTTTTATTTTCCTCACGTACCCGTCGTCGGATTATTTTAAATGAGTTAGCCGTTTTAATTATTGAATTATTTAAGTTATCAATATGTTCATCCCAGTTGAGGTTTTCATCTAGAATTATACCTAGGTATTTCACAGAAGGGACTCTCTTTATTATGTTATTGTTTATCTTTATGTTGTTTAGGTAATCAGGAATGGTTGTACTTCTGCTTTTAAATATTGTGTAGCATGTTTTGTTCAGGTTTACTGTTAATTTGTTATCATTGCACCATGTAAATATATCTGAAAGGAATGTTTTAATTGAATGTTTTAGTTGTTTGGGTAAATTTGAGGTTATGAAGACATTGGTATCATCTGCAAATAACCTTGTTTTGACATCTTGTTTTGTACAGTTGACTATATCATTTGTGTAGATCAAAAATAGGAGAGGTCCCAGGACAGAACCTTGGGGGACACCATTTCTGATTGAGGTTAGCTTGGATCGTTTACCGTTTGCTTAGGTAACTCTCAAACCATTTAACTTTTTTTAAGTCCCTGCATTAAATGCTGTGTTATAAATCTGGTAGAAGATGGATAGGGCTTTGTTTAATTCAGTTGCTTTGTAGTATTCTTTCCAGTCTGAGGTTTCAATAAGGTCTTTGAATTTAGCCATGTTTCCCCCCCCCCCCCCCCCAAATATTCTAATAATGGGTCTGTCCTGTTTTTTAATGGGGTTGTGAGATTGAATTGTTATAAAGTTGGGTAGATGGTCAGTGATATCGCAGTAAATATTTCCTGTGGATATATTCTGAATACTTTTTATTACATTGGCATTTATTAGTATATGATCAATAAGTGAAATTTGGTAGTCTACTATTCTGGTTAGTAATGTGATGGTAGGGATGAAGTTTTGCTCAAGTACTGTTCTAAAGAAGTTATTGACATGGTTATTCTGTTATATTTTTAATCCATCAATGTTTAGGTCCCCTGTTATTATGCACTTTTTGTTTTCCAAATTAATTTTCTTCATTTTGTTTTCAATTTGTTCAGTGAAGTGTTTGAGGAATTCAACACTACTGCCTGGGTGTTTATAGATGAGCCCTATTATGTAGTCATCCTTTTTATTTGGAAAGTTAGTTTCAAGCCATTTCTATTTCTAAGTTTTGGTTATTGATCTGTTGGGGCTCGATGATTAGGTCATCTCTGTCAATTACTTTATATATATTCTTGTATATTAGGCCTACTCCTCCTCTAGAGAGTATAGGTGATTTGTGTTTAAATTCATATCCAAGTTTGTTCAGTTCCTTTTCTCTATTTAGTATGTTTTTGGTTCCTATTTCGGACAGTGCTATCAGATCTAAGTTATTTGTTGTCGTTCAGGCAGGACTTAATGTAACTTTCAGCAGTTTCAAGTGTTGTGTGCAATTCAACATTTGTGATGTTGCTAAATGGTAGGATTGAGAGGGTTGTACTGTTTTTAGACATGTGTGGGTTTTGCATGGACTTTCCTAAAAGGAACTTTCTAGTGTTGGTGGTTGTAACCATTAACTTTAAGAATATTCTAGGTACTTGTATACACAATGGGTTTTGCAGGTTACCAGGTATCTAATCTACCAGGTGCTAGTTGAGTTGTTCAGCGTCTACATACAATAGATGACTACAATCACATACAGTGAATTCAGGCTACAATATTTTACGGTAGCATACAATTGACTACAAACATGTGCAATGAGTTAATAATTACGATAACATACAATGAGTCACAATAGCATACAGTGAATCAAGATGACATTAGACAAGGGTTCATACAAATGCAAACACAATTGAGTAAGGGTTCATAAGATGATGTTCAGACTGAGGATCCAATAATATATGATGATCCAAGTTCTCTGAGTAAAATAATCTAAAATGGTTAAAGAATACTCTTGACTAAATGTTTGTAGAATGAGATTCAGTCTGACAGATTATTAGTCTCTGCCTATCTGAGTTAGGATGTATGTCATTAATTAGCAAATGACAAATGTTCACAGCAGTAGATGCTATGGGTAGTGCAATATGCAATGTTACGCGTTTGTTGATCATGGCGATGTTTAGTTGTCAAATTTGGAGGGGTGGTTCTTTATATGGTTCTGGGTTGTTACTTGTATTATTTCTTTGTTATCATTAGGACTAGATTGTGAATATGCAATGTTATGTGCTAAGTTTATATGGTATGCATTATGATATACTAAGTTTAATTTCATTTTGACCAACTAGGGTTTCAGTTTTATAGTCTTGTTGTGTTGTATTTGGGTGCATGATGTAATGTCTCTTTAACTTGAGCCTTGTTTACTCGAGACCTACCATTTGTGGGTGGGAAGTCATGATCGTAGCTGTAGATAAAGGATTCACCCGGTACTCGCAGTACTACAAGTACCGGGTGAATCTTTTATCTACATGACCTGATATCACACTCAGTCACATTTACATTATCCTGACACTGAGTCCTTGCCCTATCCTAATAATGGCGAGCGCCAGGCTAGGAAGCAACAAGTATCAATTTTTAAGTCAGTGATTTGACTCGACCAGGTTTCGAACCCACGATCTACCAACATGGGAGATGGATGCTCTAACTCATTCTGAAGAACTGTCTCGATTTCTATTAATTAAGATCGGCTTACAGGTCCAAGGCTTATTATAGCTGTATCCGATTGATTGATTGATTGATAACAATTTGGCATAAGCATGTATGCAAACATACAATATAATGATCTGATGAATATAGCTAAGACAAAGCTAGCCATAAGCTGTGTTCACACTGGGAAAAAGTAAAGCGATTCAGCCAAGGCGAATACTAGGAGTCAAATTAGCGGCCCGTTCACACGGGCAGTACTTGGGCCGGAAATCGAAATCTGCGCATGAGCAAGTCCATACCAACCAGTGCCAGTTTGGGTTCGTCGACGTCGCCATGAGAGAGTGTGGGTTCGACTTAGATATGTATGGACTGAATCGTATTGGTTTGGAACGGTCAAAACTTCTGCTGGGCAGTGAAAACCTTAAAATAAGTCACGAAAAAAATATCTGTGCCCAGCTAGCAGTTTCATAGACCAAATTATAGAATATGCGCTTTTGATCGACCGGAAAGTGTGACCTACTTAATTCGCCTCAGTGCATCCACACGGGCAAAATAAATCGACTCACAGAAATCGACTCACGTATTCGACCTCCACAAGTGGTTTCCAGTATCTGGATAACAGGAATCGATTCAGCCCTAATCCGACTCAGCCACCCGTTCACACGCGAAATGTGCGTCGAACTAGGCAAGTCAATTTCTACGAATCGATTTACAATGCCCGTGTGAACACGGCTAGTGTTAAGCATTTTGAGCTAAGAAACAGACAATTCCACACAAAACAATCACCATTATTAATTCTTGTTCTAAATATTAAAATGCCAAATGTGTCAACATACACTTGTTTCAGAGAAATATATAACCAATATCTGATTAACCCTACTCATTTTCTAGTTCTACATATGTCATTAACCATAGGATATAAATAAAAACATTAATAAAATAAGTAAAACTGACTCTGACTATGGCTCTAACACTAGTCTGAGTGCCCAGATTTGTCTAAATCTAAATGCACATGGCATAACATGTGCTGATTATATTGATGTAACTGCAATGCTGGATAAAAGATTAATATCTTAATTTATTATAGATATGTTAAAGTTGGTGTTCTATGTTTCAAAGAAGAGCTGAGATGAGCTGAAAATAGCACATTTCATAGCTGCACCCAGTGTATTAGCATGTGTCATGTGCTTCTCGCAGGTTTGTTTTTCTTTTACACATCCCACAATGCACCGCTCGGCTGGAATGGTGATGTAGTCTATCAAGGAACTTGTATTAGCTGCTTTCATAGTCACGTGACATTTGCATCCTCCCCAGCTTTCAGCGATAGCCACACAAAATGTAGAGAAAAAGTATACAACCAACATGATATGTTAAAAAGACTAACTTAGCCTATTATAATAAATACACAATTGCTATGAAATATGAAGTAAGTCATATGTGTTCTAATAATAAACGTTTTACTTGAATAGCTTCATAATTACTAGTGTGTGAGTCATTGCAGTGGTATCACTTAATATCGCTCATGTAAACAAACCGCAAGGCCATCATACTGCATGATCACTGTTAGATAAAAGTACCATCCTTCCACTGTGGCCGTACAGTGACTTCAAATCACCTCATATAGGTAACCTCCTAAAATTGTCAAAGGGGTTCAAACATTCAAATTATAAATTCACTGGAAGCTCCAATGCAATGGCAATGAATCAGAAGCAATATGCCTTTTGAATTTTTATTATATTCCAAAATCTGACTGAGATATGTGCATTTAAAGATTTTTACTTTTAGATCTTTTGTATTAGCTAATGCTGCAGCCGTGTTCCATGCTGGCCACATCAGACGGGCCTAAGCATTAATGGTTTGATGGGATCAACCGCAAATACAGAGGCTTCCGGTTTTAATGCTATGAAGGCAGCAGCCGTTCTGGTTGTGCCTATGCATTATCGTTTGGACGGGATCCATCGCAAATGTGCCGGGCTCTGGGCGATCCCGAGCCGTCCAGTGATGCATACATTGCAGAACGGCTGCTGCCGTCATAACATTAAGCCCAGAACCTGGCACATTTGCGATGGATCTTGTCCAAACTATAATGCACAGGCACGACCGAAACGGCTGCTGCCATCATAACATTACATAACCCTGAAACCTTCGGATTTGCGCCGGATTCCGTCAAACCATTAATGTTCAGGCCCGGCTGGATCGTAGAATATGCAGTTTGTCTTAGTTGAGTGTACAAACTGATATGGTTCTATGACCCCGGGGGGTCCTCTGGTGCATACGTTGCGGAACGGCTGCTGCCGTCATAGCGTTAAGCCCAGGACCCAGCGCATTTGTGATGGATCCTGTCCAAACGATAATGTTTCAGCACGACCAGAACAGCTACTGCCATCATAGCATTACAACCAAAAATGTGTATTTGCGATCGATCCCATCAAACCATTAATGCTCAGACCTGTCTGATGTGGTAAGCATGGAACGGCTGCTGCATTAGGTAATACAAAAGATCTGAGTTAAAATCTTTCAAATGCATGTATCTCACTCAGATTTTGGAATATAATAAAAATTCAAAAAGCATATTGCTTCTGATTCACTGGAGCTTCCAGTGAATTTATAATTTGAATGCTTGCACCCCGTTGAAATTTTTAGGAGGTTACCTATTTATGCACACCAGACCAGGTAAGTACCATTAAGTGACCTGAAGCCACACTGGCAAAATTCGATTAACACGACCGGGGCGACTCTGGTCACCCGAATGGCTAGAATTTCAAATCGACCACCGGTAAAGTGAAGTCGGACAAAGTGAAGTCAGGAAAAGTTGACTCGGGTAAAGTCGAGTCGGGTAAAGTTGTGTCAGATAAAGTTGTGTCGGGCAAAGTCAGGTCGGGTAAAGTCGGGTCGGGTAAAGTCAGGTCGGGTAAAGTCGGGTCGGCTAAAGTCAAGTCGGGTAAAGTCGGGTCGGGTAAAGTCAGGTCGGGTAAAGTCGGGTCGGGTTAAGTCGGGTAAAGTCAAGTTGGGTAAAGTCGGATCAGGTAAAGTCAAGTCGGGTAAAGTCAAGTCGGGCAAAGTCAGGGCGGTTAAAGTCGGGTCGGATAAAGTCAAGTCAGGTGAAGTCCGACAGGAATACGACACCTGTCGAAGTAGGGTCGGGTACGCGGAACGGACACGCCCTGTATGGCCACCTTCCACTTGTGGGCGATAATAGAGTTGTTATAGACACAACTAAGTCAAATTGTTCCGTACTATGATTTATGACTCAAAAACAGAGTCATAAGTCACCATAGCATAAAATAATAGGAATTGTATTTGATTTCGATTTATGCTGAAGCTACTCATATTAAAGGCAAGAAATTGAAAGAAAACATGATTAATTCTGTTTCACTACATTTTGACAAGACGACTCTCCGGAATTCGCATACATTTTTTAAGTTCTCTGCAGTGGCGACATCTGTGGAAACAAAGGCAATGGGACCGGCTCGTACTCCCACTGACCATTGGTGGTGCTTTAAGGGGCTGTCACATTAGGGTTTTTTGCGGGAGCGTATGGCGGCGTAAGCGCGTTACGTCATATACGTCGGCATACGCCGTATACGCTACTCATACGCTACTCATACGCCGCCAGATGCCGGCGTATGTGAAGCGTATGAGGCATACGCCGCCATACACTTTCATAAATCCGTCCGTCCAAATTTTTTTGTGCATGCTAAAAAAAAACCGACCTATGAGGGCGTATGGCCCATACTGTCAAAAAATGTCACAGCACGCTCCCATACGCTCCCATACGCTCCTCATATGCTCCTCGTAGGTTCCACATACGCTCAAAACCACCCGAAATGTCACCAAAAGTCATCATAGGCCGGCACGCGCAGGACCTACGTAGGTTTTCAATACGCTCCCGCCATACGCCGTAATGTGACAGGGCCTTTAAGGGGCTGTCACATTAGGGTTTTTTGCGGGAGCGTATGGCGGCGTAAGCGCGTTACGTCATATACATCGGCATACGCCGTATACGCTACTCATACGCTACTCATACGCTACTCATACGCCGCCAGATGCCGGCGTATGTGCAGCGTATGAGGCATACGCCGCCATACGCTTTCATGAATCCGTCCGTCCAAATTTTTTTGTGCATGCTCAAAAAAACTCGACCTATGAGGGCGTATGGCCCATACTGTCAAAAAATGTCACAGCACGCTCCCATACGCTCCTCATACGCTCCTCATACGCTCCTGGTAGGTTCCACATACGCTCAAAACCACCCGAAAGGTCACCAAATGTCATCATAGGCCGGCACGCGCAGGACCTACGTAGGTTTTCAATACGCTCCCGCCATACGCCGTAATGTGACAGGGCCTTAAGTATGACTATAATTTAGTATGAAACAACCAGTCATCTAGGTACGGGGCAGGGAAACAATTTATGGCCATGCCAACCTGAATTGGGAGGTGGGGGGGGGTTGTTGATAAAGGATTCACCCTTACTCAAAGTCGGCTAAATTTGGGCAGGAATAAGCGAGTTCAGCATGTCGGCCGCGCGGTGATTGATGGGAAGTCATCGGGATAAACAAACCCACGTGCATGACTCAGCCTGGCGGTACGCGCAGTGCATAACGTATATTTTATTCAAAATTAATAGAAATGCAGAACCCTAACCATATAAATTTTATATAATCTATTCATTGAATATGTTTTCTATATGTGTTCCAAGCGGTTTCTCTCTAGGTGGTGTGGTTTGGGAGATATTTCACTTTTTCTGTAAGAAGATTGCTCACGGCCATTGACAATGCACTGAGTTTGCCGCTACGTGCAGTGCAAAACGGCTATTTTATTCAAAATTAGTAGAAATCCAGAAGCCTAACCTTATCAATTTAATATCATCTTCTTGGTAAACATGTTTTCTGTATGTGTACCAAGCGGTTTGTTTATAGGTGGTGTGGTTTTAGAGATATTTCACTTTTTCTGTAAGAAGATTGCTCACTGCCATTGGTCGTAATGCGAAGCATTACGCTTGATGCGAGGAGAGGAAGAGACCCTCCCCCGCCCCGGGCTGTCGCGCTGCGCTCACACCTCACTCGACGCCGCCGCACGCCGCTCCCTCCCCCGCCCCCCGTGTCGCGCAGCATTCGCGCCTCACCCGACGCCCGCTGCTCACCCTGTCTCGCCCTCCCCCGGGCCGGCAGCTTTCACGACTCACCCGCTGTCGCCCGTCCCCCCCCCCCCCCCTTCCCTTATAAGGCCGCCCGCCGGCCTCCCTCAGTCACTCGCCCTCCTGCCGCCTCCAGCTCTCTGCCCTTTTTTCCTCCTGCCGCCTCCAGCTCTCTGCCCTTTTTTCCTTTGGGCCCCTCTCATCTGCCGCATCTCATCCACCTCGGACCGCCGCTCCTCCTCGGACCGATCCACCATGCCCGGGCGCGGAAAAGGGAAAAGCCGGAGGAGCACCAGGACTACCGTCATGACCACGCCGGGAGGCTTCGCACCCTGCTCGGCCCCGGCCTCACCCTCGGCCTCCTCGGGCCCGCCCTCCAGCGACACGGCCTTCCTCCGGGAGGCGATCACCCGGCTCGCTACCCGCATGGAGGCCCTCGAGACCGGGGTCGCCCGAGGAGACCCGGACAGCCCCCAGCCGGCCTCAATGCCGGAGGCCGTCTACACCCTGCCGCCCGGCCCAGTGCCTCGGGCCCACGCCGCGATCGGGAGCCGACCGCCTCCCCCGCCTCAAGCGACTCTACCCGGGGCGGTGCACCCGCAGTACGAGGGGTACAGCCGCCTCGCCGCCGCCTCGGCCCCGCCGCCAGGAGACGGCGGACTACAGCCCAGCATCCGCGGCCGACGCAGTCCGCGAGATCCTGGCCTCCGCCGAGGCGCACCACACCGTCCGGCGCCGAGGTGTCCCCTCAGGATATCTCTTCCCTTCAGACCTGGTGGAGAGGGGGCCGGGACGGAAGCCCGTGAAGCTGGGGGAGGCCACTAAGGACGAATATCACCTCGCCCTCCTCACCATGGTCAACCACCCCTCCTTTCCCGCCCACTCTCTCCAGGGCCTACACCACCACCACCTCACCATCATGAGGGACAACCTCGTCCACCCCTGGCCGGCCGTCCGCCGGTACTCAGAGACCATCTTCTCGTGGATCGCGGACGGGAGGCTCCCCCAAGGCTGGCACGACCCCGTGGCCCTCAACATGATCCGAGTCGACAGCATGCTGACCATCGACTCCCCCCCCCACCCCGGCAACTACAGCTCCCCGAGGCGACGACGCGGCCCGAGGCGCACACCTGCCCCAGCAACAAATCGACACCCGCACCGCCTATGATAGGCACGCTCACGGGACCCCCTGCTCCGCTTGGAACCGCGATCCCGCCTCGTGCGATCGGGCCCCCGTCGGGGAGGCCCACGGCGAGGTGGGAGACAGGCGCCGGCACGTCTGTGCTTATTGCGCCAACGTGCGGCGCATATTAACAATGCACAGCGAGGCTGGATGCCGCACCAAGCAAGCCCGTGAGCGCCAGACCCCGGCCGCCTCGGCGGATTTTTGATCCGCCGCCCCCCCCCCCCGCCGGCCGGCCCGGGGGGGCCTCCCCGGCGCCTCACCCCAACCACTGCCGACAGCCCCGCGACTTCCACCGACAGCCCCTCAGCGAACACCGATCGAAACGCCGCCCAGACGAAGCCGGGGATCATCACCCCGCACCTCACACCTCAGACGACTCAGCCCAGCCTCACGAGAGACCCTCCCCAGACAGCCCAGCCACCGACCCTCACGACACCGCCTTCATGAACCCGCCCCGACCCCGACCCCGACTCCCACCCCGCCCAGCCCTGAGGAGTTCGCTGCCCCCCTGCTCGACCCTCGCCGGACCTCCTCCCCCCAGGCCTCGGGAGCGGGCCTCCCCTTTTTGGCCGCCCGCTCCCCCTCCACGTAGGCCCCGGACCCTCCTCTCACCCAGACCTGCATCTCCGGGCCCCCGCCTCGGGCGCCCCGTGCCCCCGCCTCGGGCACGCCTCGAGCCCTCTCCTACTCTTTGGCGGAGGGCTCCTCGGCCCCCCCCTCACCAGAACTCTGACATTGCTCCTTATGAGCCCCTGTTATTTCTCATGTTTCTGCTCCTCCTGAGCCCTTCACTGCATTGCTCCTCCTGAGCCCTTTATTGTTGCTCCTCCTGAGCCCTTCCTTGCCTTGTTCCTCCTCAGATTGCTTATTCTCTGTTCCTATATGCTCTGTTGTTGAGGCGTTAATAAAACGCCTTTTTTCCCACCCCGCCTTGCTTTCTTCCTTCTCGCGCATCGGTCGTAATGCGAAGCATTACGCTTGATGCGAGGAGAGGAAGAGACCCTCCCCCGCCCCGGGCTGTCGCGCTGCGCTCACACCTCACCCGACGCCGCCGCACGCCGCTCCCTCCCCCGCCCCCCCGTGTCGCGCAGCATTCGCGCCTCACCCGACGCCCGCTGCTCACCCTGTCTCGCCCTCCCCCGGGCCGGCAGCTTTCACAACTCACCCGCTGTCGCCCGTCCCCCCCCCCCCCTTCCCTTATAAGGCCGCCCGCCGGCCTCCCTCAGTCACTCGCCCTCCTGCCGCCTCCAGCTCTCTGCCCTTTTTTCCTCCACCCACCCACCCAGCTCTCCCTCCTTACCCTCCTCCCTCAGCGGCGGAGGGCTCCTCGGCCCCACCCCCCCTCACCAGAACTCTGACATTGCTCCTTATGAGCCCCTGTTATTTCTCATGTTTCTGCTCCTCCTGAGCCCTTCACTGCATTGCTCCTCCTGAGCCTGTTTATTGTTGCTCCTCCTGAGCCCTTCCTTGCCTTGTTCCTCCTCAGATTGCTTATTCTCTGTTCCTATATGCTCTGTTGTTGAGGCGTTAATAAAACGCCTTTTTTCCCACCCCCGCCTTGCTTTCTTCCTTCTCGCGCATCGACAATGCACTGAGTTTACCAGTACGCGCAGTGCAAAACGTTTATTTTATTCAAAATTAGTAGAAATCCAGAATCCTAAACGTATCAATTTTATATAATCTTCTTGGTAAACATGTTTTCTATATGTGTACCAAGCGATTTGTTTCTATGTGGTGTGGTTTTAGAGATATTTCACTTTTTCTGTAAGAAGATTGCTCACGGCCATTGAGTTTGCTGGTACGCACAGTGTGAAACGTTAGTTTTATTCAAAATTAATAGAAATCCAGAACCCTACCCTATTCAATTTAATATAATCTTCTTGGTAAACATGTTTTTTATATGTGTGCCAGGCGAATTGTTTCTATGTGGTGTGGTTTTATAGATATTTCACTTTTTCTGTAAGAAGATTGCTCACGGCCATTGACAATGCACTGAGTTTGCCAGTGTGGCTTGGCTTTGTTTATCCCGACAGCCGACGACCGGAAGTCGGTCCCGCACATGTGCGCGGGCAATGCCGAACTCGCTTATCAACTGTGTAGAGTGGTTACAGTGTGCAGTCTTTATCTATTATTAATGGCCCATAGTTTGTGGAATGAGAGCGAATGCAAAATGGAGACCCTCGAAATCGAATGCTCTATTAATTTACATTATTTCATCAATTATTTATTCAAAAGTAGCCGGTAAATATACAGAGGTATTTTTGCTTCTTAGATTAAGAATGTATGTGACTTTATTTACAGTAATGGGTTGTTCAGCAGCCCTGTCCGGAGACTGCTCTGGGAGTAACTAGGGGGAATGAAGTCTTGCGTGCGACACGTAAAGTATTCACTTTTGCAAAAGGTTTACTTTAAAAAAAACCAAGATACAATGACAACTGGAAGGGGTGGAAGAACTGGGAAATAGTTAAAGCTGTACATAACCGCTCAGCCTCACCCGCATGAGGAAGATTCACATTACCTATAGAGCGAGTAATCTCAGTGACTTAATTGAACAAATTACGGAAGTTACATAATTCAATTTTAAGTTTTTATTGCTGAACACTGGGTACATCATCAATATGAAGGTAGTTAAACCATTTGTAGCCCCGACGACAATAATGGGGGTGACCGATTCCTCAGATAGTACTCTTCTTAGTATATAGATGGAACGTTATTGGCCAGTAATATACATATGAGAATACTTCTGTTGAACGCAATCCATTTGCATAAACATTAGTTAATTTAAACGAAATGTTAAATGCAATGAAATATATATTAAGTTTTCAAACCATATTCAGTAACATTAACAGTTTTCTCAAAATAGTTTGGTTTGCAATTTTCTTGTGTTTGTCTAAATGCAGATCTTCAAAATTATGGTTGACGTTAGATTGCTCTATTGATGAAGCAATTAATTACCATACGCTTTATAACGTACCTATGTTTGATCTATTATAAACAAGTAACCTCCAAAACTGGATGCACGAATTAACTAACAATCCACCAAACTCATAACAGCTCAAGTCAAGCGTACCACATTAAAAAAAATGCAGTATTGAGAACATGTGTCCACTATAACTCGATCCTATCACCTAATGTCACGGGACAACTATAAACTGTTAGTAATATAACCCCCAACCCCAATCACCATTACGCAAAGCACAAAGAGGATAATCTCATAATAAAGCCTGCTAGGGAGATGTTACACATGCTATAGTGTACAAAACGGCTGGGGCTAAACTGTCTTAAAAGTGAAAAACAATCAGTAATATACTAGTGTGGCCATTTAGCTTTGGGTAAAAGGTGTGTTTATGTATGTCTGTGCACGCGCGTGTGTGTATGTATGTATGTATGTATGTATGTATGTATGTATGTATGTATGTATACATAAATATACGTTCTTAAATATGTACACATGGTTGCCCAACTCTACTGATATTCACATTGCTTTATTTTAATTTGAAGACGTTAATAAATGTGTACACGAAATTCAAACACGAAATGGGATTGTTGAGCGCTACTTTCTTGACACTAGAACACAGTATTTAAGCAACACATAGTTATTTAGATAATTACCATGCACTGAAATATAGAAGTGCCACCGAGTTTTATTACCTGGTGTTTCATTGGAATGTTAATTATGTGACGTTAGTTAGTTACAATACCCCCCTCCCCCCTAAGAAGCAACATATACATATATAACAACAAATGGACAGTTATTAGTTAGAAACCAACCACCACTTTAACAATAATTTACCAAGCAGAAAACATTATTAACCCTTTTCAAGCGCCGCCATTTGCCTTTCTGAAATTCCACATAATATTAGCGAAATAATTCATAACCGCAAAACAATGCTTCACTTAGCAAACTGTCTTCTGCTTTCGAAATATACTATTTGCAGGAATACACATCGGCTTAACTTCCCCACCCACAAACATATTGAATATTGAAGAGAATATAGAGAACACTCATATAGTTGACGGAGGTAGCATGGCTAGATTCTTATGAGCCCCTCAGACTTGGCAGCCCTAGCTTGAGTTGGTCAACAGCCACTAGGCGAACACCTCGGCCAAACCTGCCCGGCACCTCTGCTCCATAAGTCGGGGCGGCAACAGCTGCTTCATTCCAGTGTCAAATTAACAGGCATATAAAAGGTCTTAATGAACACCTTTAAAAAAAAAAAAGATTATACAAACACCAAATATAATATCAGAGACGAGAGACGTGACAGACGGGAAATATCCTTCTCAAACTGAGGGAAGTCGGGTCTTTTTATTCTTTGTCTTTAATGGATTTAAATTTGTGTTTTATTTTGAAAATGTATTAAAAATACATATTAAATAAAATGGGTGTGGGGTAGGTGGGATGGGGAAAATCCACACACCCATCTAAGCACCTAGCAACTCGGTTACAAGACATTATAATTGACTGCGTGTTCTAAAACTAATCTCTTCTTTTTAATCCGATGGCAATTTACACAAAAACCCATAACCGAAGAAAAACGGCGATAGTGGCGCCACCTATAAGATATGGAGTTCAAAGGGCAGCGCCTGGAAAGAGGTTAAAAGATACACTACACATACATGTCCGTACCGCCTGCATTGTCTGGAGCACGAGTAGGAGCATCACACTAACCAGTTGTTACTTTAACATAGGCTCCCTATTCTCTGTACAAAGACGGACATTGGAGGGACTGCGTAGCTATAGTACATTTTAGGCCGTGGTTATCTGTAATTGATTACATAGCTAGTTAGAACTTACAAATACCAAAATGGAGAAGAAAAATAAAAGAGAGAAAAACAACACGCACAACAACAATTTTATACCTATAATCGCAAGAGCCATCCTGAAATATGTGAGCAGTGTGATATTATAGTTGTACGTACAACAAACCATATAAAGACCTGTGGGTTAATTTCAGACAAAACCACTTTCCAAATGCATGTATTTATTTTCACCATTTTTTCCAACTGCAAAATTGATGGTTTTAGCATCTCATATATTAAATTGTCACCATTTCAAGATACAGTTAGTAATTTCTCTTAAATCAAAAAGTTAACGGCTAACTTCTAGAAGAATATACATTAGCTGCTTAATTTTATTAACGAAAGAAAAGAAAAAATCCCCCCCCCCTCAATCCTTAAAAAAAAAAAAAAAGAGAATGCAGAACATAGAAAACAACACAGAAGGCACACGGTCAGTCGGTGAGTATCACAGGTTCGATGAAAATAGAAAATACAGGATTTCATTTTTGACGTTCCTTTGGATAATGTGAAAGTGTACTGGGAAGGCGGTCAGGTCTCTCCTGAGCCTTAGTTTAAGAAGCGAATGCTCATTTTTCCCTCAACATCCACACGCTCCATCACCTGCAAGGATAACCATAGCCTGTAAACGCTGACAATGTCTAAACACACATCCACTACGTCACTGTACTGTTAAAGGCCCGTACCTCAGCGGCAGGAAAAACCGGTCGATTGTTCATGTTATTTGTAACTTGGATAATTCACGGGATGAGAACCGACGGCCTGAACCACCATGAGGTACAGCATCACCAACGAATAACTGAATTAAACTCACTATCACGTGCGAACTCTCGTCCCAGAGACCAAGCACAGCGGCCACCGATATGCGGTGGCGCCACCTTTTGGACATTCGTATTGTATAACACGTTATGCCAATATTATTTAGGCTTATAGCCACCTTATGCCTACCACCGTCCGGTGGGTGGGTGCTGTGCCACCTGCACTCCACGGTCGCCTGTACCAGAGCTGCGCGCGATCCTCCAATCAGGAGAGAGCTCCCCGGGGGAGCCAACTTCGGGTGGCATCGTCGCTATACGTTCTCCAGTCGGTCATAAATTTGACTTTAATGTGATTGATTGATTGAATGTCGAGTTATTTGATAATAGTGTTTATATTGAGGGCCCTTTCCTGCGCCTACCAATCAGGACATTTACTGAGTGGCAGGACATGTTTCTGGCCGCGTGGTGGCGGTTTATAAACATTAGTGGATTGGTTCCTTACCTGTAAATCACTAACTCTACTAGTTTTGGCTATTTGAATTTAAATTATCTGGAACAATGCTTATAGCCATTAAACAGCAAACCATATAACATTTTCTAAATGCACAAAGACATGGATCTAATATAAAGATGCATAGCCAGCTAGTTCTTGTCCTGTTGGGTTTGACGGCAGATAGTAGAGTGCTATGGGATTTTAAAATCTATATTTATGTATTAGTCTAACTAGTACAAGTTGTATTTACCTTTGCGAATTCCATAAAGGAGATCTGTCCATCGGAGTCTGCATCAGCCTCTGAGATGGTTCGGTCGGCAATGCTCCCCAGCTGCAACCAAGTGCAGTCAGCATTACCGAAAGCTTCTATTAAACATCGCGGTTTAAACTAGTACGCACAACTAATCATCTTTGAAACTATGTCAAAGGTTGTCTAATTGTTACTCTATGCATATTATCTGAGTGGTTCTCAGAAACTGTGTACCACATATTTGATTTCCACGTTACATTGTTAATGAAGTTGCCTGTTTTTCTGGGGTGTGTGAGTGTGGGGGAGGGGGTATTAAGTCAAATAGTTATAGTGTATTAAGTATGTTAGCAATAAACGAGATCGCCATTCCGACTGCGCATGCACTGAAAACGGCGTCTAGAGAAAAACAAAGGCGCTCGGCCATTGAGTTTGCCGATACGTGTAGGGCAAAACTTCAATTTTATTCAAAATTAATAAAAATACATAACAATTTGGCACAAACATGGATGCATGCATGCAATATAATAACATAATGAATATGTTTAAGACACAACTCTCCATAATTCAGCATTTTGAGCTAAGAAACATACAATTTCAGTCACCTTAGAGGCTGATGTTTACATCACGATTGATTAGACATAAGTAATTCTTGTTCTAAATATTAAAATGTCAAATGTGTCAACAAAAACTTGTTTCAAAGAAATATATAACTAATGTCTGAATAACCCTACCCATTTCCTAGCCCAACAAATGTTATTAACCATAGGATAAAAATAAAAACATGAATAAAATAAGTAAAACTGACTCTGGCTATGGCTCTAACACTAGTCTGAGTGCCCAGATTTGTCTAAATCTAAATGAAGATGGTATAAGATGTGCTGATTAGATTGATGTAAATGCAATTCTAGATAAACGATTAACATATTAATTTATTATATATATATTTTTGGGTTGGTATTCTATGTTTCAAACAAGAGTTGAGATGAGCTGAAACTAGCACATTTCACAGCTGCACCCAGTGTATTAGCATTAGCCATGTGCTTCGCGGAGGGTTTGTTTCTCTTCCACGCATCCCACAATTTACCGCACGGCTGGAATGGTGATCTAGTCTATACTACATGTATTTAATCTGTCCCACAAAACGTATCCAAAATATGCTTTCATTATTTTAATGTCAAAAGTGAAAATGTGAAAATTTGTATATCGCAAACATTTTTCCCAACTTTTTTTCTTGCAAGACACAATCTTTTTTGCTTAACTGTAATCAATAAAATCCTGTTTAAATTTGTTGTGTGTGCTAAAATGATGTTATAAATGTGTATTAAAATGATGTTATGGATGGATGTTACACAGTTAATTTTAATGGCTTTCTCAATTTGCATAAGATCAAAATCAAAGTGTAAAAACCCCCCAAATAAACCTGCATATGAATATCGATTCTGCTATTACTTGGAACGCTTTCTGCTATTATATGGAATGTTTTCACTTTTGGTTTTCAAGATTTACAGAAGATTTGTACGAATCTAGCAAATAAATCAACTTTAAATATTTCTGGCTATAACATACATCGATTTAAAAAATCATAGATGACAGAAGTGAAAAATGTCAGATAAGATTTAGATAGTGTTGAAGACTTGTTACCAGTTTTGAAAGATACTGACATGGGGCCGTTCAAATACCACACAATGCTATTCTTTTTCTTCAAAATTAGACACCTACCCATTCCCTTGTAACGCGCCGTAATGCTAGACCATACACGCCACATAACGCTTGGACCTACACCCCCCACCCCCATAGTGTTGACCCGATTCGACCCACTCACCTGCTCGTCTGAGATGTTAGCCCTGACCCCGACCCGACCCACTCACCTGCTCGTCTGAGATGTTGGCCCTTACCCAACCCGACCCGACCCACTCACCTGCTCATGTGAGATGTTGGCCCCGGCCCTGGGCCCGATCCACTCACCTGTTTGTCTGAGATGTTAGCCCCGACCCACTCACCTGCACGTCTGAGATGTTGGCCCCGGCCCTGGCCCCGACCCACCCCACTCACCTGCTCGTCTGAGATGTTGGCCCCGACCCACTCACCTGCTCGTCTGAGATGTTGGCTCCGACCATCATGTGGAGCACGGCGAGCAGCTCAGTACGCGAAATGTTGTCGTCACAGTCAAGGTCGTACATACGGAAAGCGACTGTAGAAAGAGGCCATCAACAAACATTTAACTGGCAGTTAGAAAGAGTTGAGTTGAGCTGAGTTAAGTGACTACAACCGCACATTTTAACAATTAATTTAATATATTTATCCCAGAAAAATCAGAGAAACTCAAAACCATCGGACTATGCAACTTTAAGCCCCCCCCCCCCACCTCATGCAGACATTTTCACCATTTCTCAATAATGAGCGCCCACCCCCCAATTACAGCCACACTTACACCGCAACTTCTCCATGCGCGAGTTGACATCATTCTCTCCCACCTTGCTCTTGACGGGGCGGAACCGGGCTAGTGTCTGCATGAACTGTCTGAAGTTCACACCATCGTCACTCCTGGAAACCAACATAAACAAGTAGCTTAAACGCAATTTCATTAACAGAAGAATAGCGGAATTTAATGATGTGGACTGACAGTGCATCTTCTCCACGATGAGCCCTCTGTCAGTAGCACAGCAACAACACACTATCCAATTAAAAGTAATTTGTGGTTACAATGTCAATAGAGAGCTTAGCGTATTTATCACATATATATATATATATATATATATTATTTTACTGTGCATAAACTGGTGGTTTTGAGTTTGTCATTTTCTGAGATAAATATATATTAGGTTGGTCGTTATTAGCCCTATCTTACTTCATTTTGAAGTATCATTGCTTTAAAATGACAAACTTAGGAGATATATGAATAATATATATGATATATGAATTATATATGCTTGTCAAAACTATATTCTATAGGCTTCAGAGGTAACAGGTTCTAACAAAGTGTCTTAGTATGCCCTTCTATATAGTACCAAATGCTTCATAAGTGCATCAGTATTTAAGTTGGGTATGCAGGTTCAAATCTAGCTAAGTGGTTTGCTTTTGAAAATTTGATGATTTTATCGGAGAGGAGGTAACTATTTAATAATTCGAGACTTCTATTTCCTTTATTCGATATAAACTACCCTTTATAACATTTGGTTTGCTTTACTTAAGGCTTTACGTCCTCGCACATTTAAGACCAAAACAGGCCGGTTACCGACTTATGATTGTGCGTTTTATAGTGTTGCTCCACTGGGATACCAATGCCGCCAGCACCATAACCCGATGTCTCACGCAGTCACATCCTGACTGTGAGATAGACTGTGTCCTATACCAGTCATGCTGAATGCCAGGCAAGGTAGCAACAAGTATCAGTTTGGCAAATAATTAGTTTGACTCGGCCGGGGATTGATCATACAGCCTACCACCCTACTTCGTTCATGCATCCCTTCTCACTCTCTGTATATAATGCTCCTAAGATTGTGTAGGACTCAGTTCGCGTGGCATCCACTTGTTAGAAATATGCATCTCGCCGACATTTTCACTATCTACAGCTACCTCAGTGGGCATTAGCATTCATCGGCTTGTGGAGCAGAGAACTCGCTCAGTAAATTAGACTTATTAATCTGAGTGAAATCACCGACGCTTCACTTAGAGCTTCCGGGAAACCTATGTCCAACATATATAACAGTTGCCCATGATATTCAACACACACATTGGTGAAACCATATATTTCAATATCGTTTAATCAAATGCACATTTCTCCAATCTAATCTCAGCACTACATACATTGCCATGAATTACCGCCGGGTCTTTAAAAGGTTTTGGGGATTAAAAAGACAATTTGCAAAACCATATATATACACACATATATGAATATATCTACCCAGTCTTACCTCTAGTTATACTTCTATTCATTATCACTTTTCCCCCCATAACATTCATACATGTCAAACAAATAAATCTTTATTACAGATTTATTCAATGTTGTACATTCCACAACATGACAATATTTTTACATATATATCTTTACAGCCAAGTGGTATTTTAGTACTTAATCATTACGTTAATGTTATGTACAATTTAGCTGTGTGATATTGATTGATTAATTGGTTGATTGATTTGTGGTTGCAAAAGCCATAATCACGGCGAAGTCTGATATTACTATTACATTATAAGTAAAGAACATGTACAGTATTTTTGGTACCGTCAGTACCACTGCTTTCGGGGATCGGCAATCAATTATAACATTTCACACAGCAGCAAATAGAAACGGTAATGACTGTAGAATGGAAACAGTAAAACGCAACAGAACCAAAGTCGTCATGGATAATCACTGGGTCAAGGCAAAGAGTAAAACTATGCAGAATCCGGCAGTTTCCCGATTAAAGGGGCTAGATATGGAGGTCAATAACCATTTTTGCACCCCGACAAATGCTCTCCAGCAGATCATTGCCGTTTGGTTTGTGGCATTTAACTGACGCCGGCTATACACACAATGTTGCAGGTTTTTTTGCAATACAGAACTGACCCCCTTCCTCCATATCCAGTGCCTTTATGCGATGTGCTCTAAATGAGTATTGCGGGTTAAAGTTGCATAGTTCGATGGTTTTGAGTTTCTGTCATTTTTCTGAGATAAATATATTAGGTTGATCATCATAAGCTACCTTACTTTAGCTTGAAGTAACTTATTTTAAATGGCTAACTTTTGAGATATTTGAAGAGCAACCATGCAAAATTAATTTTGGCAAGCACGCCAAACACCATAGACTTCTGCAGTGACAGGTTCTATTAAATTGCCTCAGTATTCCCTTCTATCTGCCGACAAATGTTTAATAAGTCCAATATATAGAATCAAATCTAGATACTTGTTTTGGTTTTGCAAATTTAATGTTTTGATCGGACTATGCAGCTTTAACATGAACTGTTCCGAATAAGTGGGGAAGAGATAAGTGTAGAAGTTGTGTTAGAAATGTAATTGCGGAAGCAGATGACATCCTTTAGAGATTTAGGTACAAATAAACAGGTTTCCTTTGTGTTTTATTTGTTGCGATTTCTTGTAATTAAAGTTGCATGGTCCAATGGCATTTGAATTTGTTAGTTATATTTTAGATGAATAGCTCAGATTGACCATTATATCCTAATATTTATTAGTCCTGAGTAACTTTGATGAAAAATGTCTAATTTTGGACCAATTTGAGCTGAAAGAACCCAAAATAATTTCGACAAGCTTGCCAAAAGTCCTTTCGGTCATTACATTACAGATATAACCCAGATGGTCATCTCCCAGTGACCACGTGATGTGAGATGACCTACTAATACTTGAACCTGACAGGGCTGTAGGTAGGTATTTCTGTTTGTGATGTGAACATTCTGGGAACGGGTTGGTGCCATAGGCCCGTGGCACTAGGGTTTTTAACAAAATATTATTTTGTAGAAAGGTTCATTTGATTTATATCTATCGAATTGACCAAGTAGCATCAAATATCGAACATCACATATACATCGGTATATGATTTACATCGTCCCAATGGCAGAAATGTCAAAACATCAACCTATGCAACTGGGTTTAATGCTATGCAGCCGTTCTGGTCATGTCTATATGTTATCATTTGGACGGGATCCACCTCAAATGCGCCATTCCACATCGTATGCATCAGAGGACGGCCTGCGGTCGTAGCACCATATCAGTTTCTACACTCACCTATGATGAACTGCACGCTCTGTGATCCCGAGCCGTCCGCCGGTGCATACGCTGCAGAACGGCTACTGATGTCATAGCGTTAAGCCCAGACCCCAGCAAATGTGTGATGGATCCCGTCCAAACGATAACGCATGACCAGAACACTTGCTGCCATCAGAGCAATATAATTAAACCTGGAGATCTGCACATTTGCAGCGGATCCCGTCAAGCCATTAATGCTCAGGTCCGGCTGGATCGTAGAATGTGTACTTTGGTGGGTGGATCCTCACATACATTTAGACCGCCAAGGATATGCGTACTGCTCACATACAGTATGCATAGACAATATGTATATGGCAATAGCCTGAATTGAGACCAGTAATTATATGTGGCCTCTGTAGTCTAGTGGTTAGGGTGTTGAAATTGTAATCTGAAGTTGTTGGTCTTGTGGGTTCAAACCCCATACAGTCCACTACTTTTAACATTCACCAACAAAAAAACCTTTTCCTTCTATATCATTAGTATATGTGTTTCTGATTGAATTATGCAATGTAATCGTACTAACATATATATGTAACACCCTAACCACTAGACTACAGAGGCCACATGAGGTGGTTGTCTCAGTTCTGGCTATTTGTATATACATCATATATAGGCTACAAGGTATGTGTATGTATGTATGCATGCATGTATATACCTTGTATATACGATGTCATATATACAAGGTGTATACATTCATGCATACATAGTATATACATCAAATATATATATACAAGTGCATATATAAAATTTCTAAATATTGTGCGGCGGCCACACATTGAATATCCAACATGGAGTGGGGGTGGGCAACATCCACCTCATTTCCCCTTCCCCTCTATAGCCCTGCACAGTAGGGCTACTTGGTCAGGGGAGGCTGATGAGGTCCCGAGATTGGCCTAGTTGGTTAATGACCTCCCTGCATAATGGGTGTTTCAAAGTGAGTGTCCAAAGGGGTGAGGTTATAAATTCACGGGTTATTCTGTATATGCTGTCCCAAACCATTAGCTAATACACCAGTATCTAAGTTGGATATATAGGATCAAATGTAAGTAGTTTTAATTTTGACAAAATTATATTTCATTGGACCATGCAACTTTAAAGTGACAGTATATCTACATTCTCCCGGGCATGGGTTAAGGTGTGGTTGCCGTTGATGGGCATCACAATTCTTTTCAATGTTAAAATTAATACTCAGTACCTAATGAAAACCATTCTTTCACCCAGATATAAACGAATCATATTCGTATAAAATATTAACTTCTGCTATTTACCAACAACAAAGCATTTAGAAAAAGTAAAGGGTTAATGTTGATATCAAAATTGCACATCAAGGTCAAAAACAAAACAAAACACGAAACTTAGAGGACGCTTTATACAAAACCGTTCTAGGCAAATAATCTAAATATGTAAAACCGTTTGCTTTCCCCCCGCCCACAAAGATCACAAGCAAAATTACTTACAACCCACTGAAAGCAAATAACATTCAGCATATTTGACAAAAAATAACTACTCTTTATAAAACAAAAGTAGATTATTTGTACCATCTTTACCAATATTGCACAGGGGGTGAGACATTCTTAAAACTTGAAGATATCACCTGTTGCTAAATTAAACAATGCCACCAAATTAACAACTACAGTAAACCTATCTAATGGACCACTTCCCTATATCAATCGCTTTATTTGGGTCCCAAACGACTAAAAGAAGAAAGTAACAAAAAGGCAGACCATTATTATATTAATGTGTGATATTTTCAGCTAGCCAATATGAGTTACATTTGCTTATTATTTCTATCGTTTATTGAGCAGAGGAATGAATTAACATTACCACATATTTGAATATTTTATTGTATACTTATAAGAGCCAATTTTCAACACTATAGGAAAATGACTGAAGCGAGGTCGTCAGGAAAGATAATCAAAAACAAGTGACGCTGATCATGCGCAAGGAGTACTTCCTTTCTCTGCGGTGTCGGGTAGCTTCCGGTAAAGGTGCACGGAAATATAAGAGCCGGAAGACGGACACCATCATTTAATCACAGGGGGAGCTAGAAGTACTATTGTAGTTATCACAGCGCCACCACCGGAATACAGAAACTCTGTGCTACATTTGTGGGTTTTTTTGTGGGTTTGTTTTGTGTGTGATGGCTTTATTTACCCTGTCCATAACGAGTAAGTCGCATCGCGGCTTGTTTTCATCACTGAACAGCAATAGTCTCAATACATGAAAGCTAAATGATTTCTATTCCAACACCAATGATGTTTTATGACTTCGTTTTCATGTACTTAGTCTTTATAAAGAACCTACATTAAAGTATGTTTTAGGCACGAATACTAATATATTTAATATTGATATACTTGGAACACTACTGGGGTTTAGGAATACTGCATATCGCATATTACAGAGACATAGCTTTGTGAATTTGGTTGGTTGTTGGAGTTTATCCTGGCAACATCTAAAGTCATATCAGGACGGGTACCAACCTGTGACAGTGCACACTCATGGCGACTTTATAGTACTGCCCCACTGGGAAATTAAGCTGTCGGCACGATTACCCGATATCCCATTCAGTCACATTATCCTGACCCTGAACTAACCATTCCTTGCCCTATGCTATTAATGCTGAGCGCCAGGCTAGGAAACGACAAGTATCAATTTGATAAGTCATTGGTTTGACTCCACTGGGAACTAAACTCCTGATTTCCCGGCCGCGAGGCTCGCGCTCTACCGATTCGGCCACCGCGCCTGGTGTTTGTGAATTTAAAAGCTTAATTATTGTACAGCTTTTATACATATGTATATATTTTTTATTTCAGTTCTAGATAACTCTAGACTTAGGTACAGAAATCTAGATACATATATTCTAGTGTTGCTACAACAGCCGCCGCCAGTGTTCATATTACTGATCAGGAAGCCTCAATCATACATTGATAGTCAAGTTTTAAAATAATGTGATATATTATCTTTTTTTCTTACTTTTTAATAACCGAGTTGCATACATTGAGCTGGAATCTATATATTGGCGAGTGCACATAAATCAAAAAGCTATCACAACCCTCTATTCCGGTGAGGGCGCTACGAAAAGCGGGAATAAAGTGGACGCTAACATGGCGACACCAGGATACAGTCTTCCCTCTCTTATGGTCTGAGCAAGGACAACGCTAAAAAGCACCTGTCCTGTTACTCGGCCATAAGTTACGGTAATCAGTGCCAATAAGTATATATAAATGTAACTGAACGTGACCAATGCCCAGGTGTGTTAGTTTGAAAGAGGTTCCAAATGATTGAAACGACGGAATCATGTTGAACAAGGTAAATGCGAATTGTTCATATTAGTATGGATCCAAAAGATAGTGTACATAGTAGTCTGCACTGACCTATCAGGCAAGGAGCTGCATAGACGGGTAGGCATGGGTAGTATGGTGACATCAAGCAGCCTAGGTTACACACTGGCCCGGAATGCCGGAATGGGTTCGAGTCCCACTCTAGGGGCAATATTTCCCATTGTCATCACCCCCATGACAATAGTAATAGGAGCCCGTTTTTTACTAACGATTTACCGACCATTTATACCAAAATACGGCGGACCATGTATACACAGGATACGGAAGTATCATCGACGCTATTAATGTTGTATGTGTAGAATACATTATATATATATATATACACATATAACAATACAATTGTTGAAACATTCATAAAATGTTGTTTTGAGGTTTTTGAAATTTTACAATTATAAACTTTCAGGACTACTGCCTGATCTAGCTGTAACTGCCGTATTATCAGACAGTCGACCATCCAGCGCTCACATATGCCTATTTTAATTCAAAAGGTCGGCATCTCGTACATTGTACTTTAACAAGACAGTACAACAATTTAATGTTTCGTTAGCATAAACGGGCCAGAGACCATGATTAGGCCGGTTGTATTCCATATAAGGCCAAAGAAAAAAAAGGCTTCCGGTTGCAGGCATGTAAGGATCTAACCAAATTTTCTTTAACCATGAACCCCTTGACCGTGATGTAATTTAGGTATTTGTAATGGTCTGATAGGTTTAATTTCTAGAAATTAAATAAATAATTTCATCAGAAAAAAAAATCCTACGGTTAGCAACCTTTTGTAGGGGCGGTCGCACGACCAGAAACAATTATTTATTTTCAGTGCACGAGATGAGGAACTTGCCTGGACGAGGACAGCGGGTCTTTCCTGTATTCAAAATGATCTAGGCGTGTTTAGTTTGTAAATGAGACAAGGCGACACATACAAGTTCCGTGAGTTTAGTAAAAGAACTGATACTCAATGTGGTGCTTAGGTATCTATGGGTGTGATTTGTTGAATATTATTTTGTGCAAACTGCATTTAGCTTATTACAAAAGGCAACAATGGAACACGTGAGCCTGTACCATCGATGACATAGCTATATATATATATATTATATTATATTAAATATATAGAATACATCATTATTATTATTATTATTATTATTATTATCTATGTAAGGAAATCAGAAGATTTCTGTTATTCTTGCAACCATAGACGAACTACTTTTAAAAAGCATGCAATTAAATTGTTACCACTATATTATATTGTTAGTCTCACCAAACGCATATGAGGAGCTCAACATAATTACCCAACAATATGTTATCTTTAAATCGATTACACTTTATTGGAGACAATGAATAATTATAAATCCTAATAATATAATTTTATAATAAACATATATTTTAATATGTTTGGAAAATAAACATAATCACAGCGTAAGGTATAATCGTAAAGAAATATTGAAACTCCCATGCAATAATCTAAATAAACATAGCCATCTATATTTAAACATTCTTTTATTAAAATCTCCGAAAATTGAACTAGGAAGGAAATCAGTAACCTGGGGTACACAAAGCGTTCCCCCATTGTGCCATTAACAAGAAATTCTCATCAACAGTTAATCGCCAAAAGTATAATGAATAATAATCGAGAACTCGGCCCATACTTACCCTTCTAGGAAGAATGCATGGACAATTCTGTCACCAAGGGGGTTAATTGCCAGCTCAGGAATACGAAGGAAGTCTTCACGGCTGAGGATGACAATCATTATAAACTTGAAATAACAAGTTGAAAAGTTCACTAGCGTGTCAACTATGGTATTGGCATGTACCTTCAAAAACCTCTCAACGCAGTGTTTGGAAGTGTTGTGTGTGTTTGTATGCATGTGTGTATGTATACATTGTATGTATGTATGTATGTATGTATGTATGTATGTATGTATGTATGTATGTATGTATGTATGTATGTATGTATGTATGTATGTATGTATGTATCCTTTACTTCACGGTTAATAAAATGCCACTATATATTACAATACAATGGTCTTCGGTGCTTCTACGAATTAAACTTTAAGTTAATTAAATTACAGACAAAATTTAATTAAGTGATCTCAAAGGATGATCTTTCACCATTTGTTAGTACATGTATATAAATACCTGAGATAACCGTTTCCTGATTTGTCCAAACTGGTAAAGCGACTGTACAAGCGAACGATTTGGTTGTAGGAAACTGCAAATATAAATCAAATAATAACAAAATTTACCAAACCAGTCTTTTGAGTGCATTCTTTGCTATCTTCAAACTATCACATTACGAAAAACCATTCGATGGTTACCGCGGCTGGATGATTAAACTAAGACTCCACCTAGCCATTTTGCCATATGTGATAATTATAAACACTTATTGAGTCACTCACTCACTCACTCACTCACTCACTCACTCACATGACATGGCCTTGATTCATCAATACCGTTGTATATTGGAATGTACTTCTGCATCTAGACAGTTTGAGAAAAAGTGCATAGTCACATAAATGTCTGGATTCATCAATATGGTTGTGTATTCGAATGTATATCTGCATGTAGGCAGATTGGGAAATACCGCATAGTGATGTCAGTGTCTGGATGCATCAATACCGTTGTGTATTCGAATTTGTCTCTGCATGTAAACACTTTGGGAGACACTGCATAGTCACATAATGACATCAGTGCCTAGATTCTTCAATAAAGACAATATGGTTGTGTATTCGAATGCATCTCTGCATGTAGGTAGTTTTGGAAATACCCTATAGTGAGGTCTGTGTCTGGATTCATCAATGTTTGCATATATGTATTGCAATTGTATCTCTGCATGTAACCAGTTTGGGAGATATCCTATAGTGAGGTCAGTGTCTGGATTCATCATTGTTTGCATATGTATTGCACATTTTGTATAGAATCTCTGCATGTAACCAGTTTGGGAGATATCCTAGGGTCAGTATGGTGCCATCTAGACATATGGAATCATGCCTTTCTACTAATTGTCTCCTTCACTTTTTTCTTTCTCGATGTCAATCGCGTCTGGTCCTTTAGGTTACAAGTTGGCATCCAACAATACAGGACTCACACAGATTTCACTTACCATTTTTCTGAGATAAATATATTTAATTGGTTGTTATAAACTACCTTACTTTAGTTTGAAGTAACTTTCATTTTGAATGGCTAACTTTTGAGATATTTGAAGTGCAAACATCCTAAATTGATTTTGGCAAGCATGCCAAAACTCTCACCATAGGCTTCAGTAACAGGTTCTGTTAAATTGACTTAGTTAGTATGCCCTTCGAGCAGGTTAGACCTGTAGCAAGTCAGTTAAGCTGGGTGTATACACGCGACACATGTGCATGGTAGGATTAAGTTGTGTTTCAGCTGCATTTGGTGTGTGTGTTGTGTTTACGGACAATGTATAACATGGAGGCTACGATGTCGGACATTTATAGGACTTCGGTGCCATAGTGTGTTCAGACATTCACTGGAACCTGTGTTTAAGCTAAGTATGCATATATATGTTTATTGTTGCGTTCATTTGACTGGATATGTTTGTGTATGGTGATGGTCATTTTAAAACATTGCATGTTTCAGAAATGCTTTATGGAGGGATGTGATATATGCGTAATAGACGTCCAGACACGTGGGTAATATATGCTAATGAGATGCATGATGTTCTAGACAGTGAGTGAGACAAAGGAGTATGTAAATGAGATGACGTCATGGAAAGTTTAGCCCGCGGTTCAGCGAGCCCTGGACTTGAATAAACCATTCAGTATCCAGAAGTCAAGGTGTTCAGAAGTACTTTCACAATATGTAGAATAAAATCTAGGTGAATGTTTTTGTTTTGAAAATGTTATGCTTCATCGGACTATGCAGCTTTAAGTAGATGGAATAAACACCACCACCATACATTTTAACCCACCATAAACTGTGTTGTTTGCATGTGGAAAGCTTTGCTCCCCTGCTAGACAAACAAAATCTCACGCCGCCACCACCCCCCTAATCCAGTCTGACCACCCGCATCCGACCACGATGCTTATTTTGTATGCATGGTAATTCATTTATGCAGTTTTACTATCGTGCCTCCATCAAAATACTACCATTTATCATATAAAAAAGTTAGTTTAACCAAAGTCGTTTAATCCAAATTATCAGTTAATCCAGACAAAATGTCGGGCCCCAGGACACTTCCGGTACGGTTAAACCAAACATTCATTTTATAAGGTCATCTGAGACCCCACCACATCTTACATCACGCTTGTTTGGATAATAAGTGTTAGCAATAAATAGGGTGGCTAGCCGGTGTCGCAGTTTGAGCGCCCTGCCAGTTTCAGCTGACTGCATACACTCAAACTCAAGGCATTGTCAATGGTCGTGAGCAATCTTCATACAGAAAATACAGAAGAAGTGAAATATCTCTAAAACCACACCACCTATTAACAAATCGCTTAGTACACATATAGAAAACATCTTTACCAAAAAGATTATATTAAATTTATAAGGTTAGGGTTCTTGATTTCTATTTATTTTGAATAAAACTAATGTTTTGCTCTGCGCATACCGTCAAACTCAAGGCATTGTCAATGGTCGTGAGCAATCTTCATACAGAAAATACAGGAAAAGTGAAATATCTCTAAAAGCACACCACCTAGAAACAAATCGCTTGGTACACATATAGAAAACATCTTTACCAAAAACATTATATTAAATTCATAAGGTTAGTGACGACGCTGTTAGATTTTGACGCATGCGCATGAAACTGACAGTCAGCTGAAACTGGCAGGGCGCTCAAACTGCGACACCGGACAAGGGAAGTGCGTGTGTGGGGGCAGTAGTGTATGTGTGTGTGTGGGGGGGGGAAGTAGGGTGGCGAGCAGGACTGGGAAAGTGAGTGTGTGTGGGGGCGGTAGTGTGTGTGGGGGGGGGGGGGGCGCGAGGGAGGGAGGGTGGCATCCTGCACCATGATGTCAGTTTGTTATGCTAGGTACACACCTACCGTTTACGACTCGCGCACTAAAACTTTGCGCCCGACGCGACCCGATCGTGATTAAAACCGAAGATAAGGGATGCGCACATATACCGACTGGACGCGCACATATAATGTCCGATTCGCGGCTGCGATCCACGCTCCTGGTGGGGTTTTGCGCGAACTACCTCGCCATCAGCGCCATCTAGCATTTTCCTTGCGCCGATTCGCCACTGCGCTGAACGCACCTGGTGGGTTTTGCGCGAACTACGTCGCCATCAGCACCATCTAGCAGTTTCCTGTAGCAATGCTATTTGTTTTGTTTACATTCGTCGATTAGAAAACATTAATATCGCCGGTGGCGGAATTTCCTTGCGCCTGCTACGTACTTGTTTAGTTTACATTCGTCGATTAGAAAACATTAATATCGCTGCTGTTGAATAGATTTGGGTCTAATATGTAGCCGCCGAACCGGCGGAATTTCCTTGCGCCTGCTACGTACTTGTTTAGTTTACATTCATCGATTAGAAAACATTAATATCATCGCACCGCCGCGTTGAATAGATTTGGGTCTAATATGTAGCCGCCGAACCGGCGGAATTTCCTTGCGCCTGCTACGTATTTGTTTAGTTTACATTCGTCGATTAGAAAATATTAATATATAGCCGCCGATTAGAATATTTTGGTTAAGACACTGTCACGTGTCCTTTTTCCGGCCCGGCGATTCATTGATCGTTAAAACTCAGAGGCGAACGGTCGGCGGCTAGCACGTTTAAGATACGACCGACCGCACGCACCTCCCGATTTGCAATCGTCCCGATTCGTTTTTCGAATTGCTTGCGATTTCAGTTTTAAGGCCTAAAACTGAGTTGTAATCGCAAATCGCGGACGTCTGGTGCGCTATGGTTCCGCACCCACCTACCGACTAACGAGGTCGTATGCGCGAATCGCGTCGTAAACGGTAGGTGTGTACCTAGCATTAGAAAGCTGATTGCGTGGGACCTGGCAGTAGTGTGTGTGTGTGGGGGGGGGCTGGGGGGGGGGGGATACAGGAGGGGTGGCGAGCCGGGCAGGGTTTGTTTGTTGTTTTACATCCTAGCAACATCTAAGGTCATATCAGGATGGGTACCGACTTGTGACAGTGTACACACATGGTGACTGTTTAGTACTGCCCCACTGGCAGACCAGGCCACCAGCACCATGACCTGATATCCCACTCAGTCACATTATCCTGACACTGAGCCACCCAGTCCTTGCCATATCTTAATAATGCAGAGCACCTGGTCCCATGGTCTACCAACACGGGAGACGGATGCTCTACCTCATTCGGCCATCCCGTCTGGTCTTCCGGACGGGGAAAGTGAGTGTGTGTGTGGGGGGGGGAAGTCAAAGTCAAAGTCAAAGTCAAAGCCAAAGCCAAAGCCAAAGCTCGGTTAAACCAATGATCGGTTAATCCAAACAAATTTCTAGGGTCCCTTCAAGTTTGGTCTAACGGGGTTATACTGTACTTTCAAAAAAGTATAAAGTGGCAGCACTGTAATTCCTAGCAACATCTAAGTTCATATCAGGACTGGTACCAACTTGTGACAGTGCGCACTCATGGCGACTTTATAGGGCTGCCCCCCTAGGAGACCAGGCCGCTACCACCATGACCTGATTTCTCACACGGTCACATTATCTATAACTCACGACTCGACAAATGTGTTCCCATTCACGCTGTAGTAGTATTGGTAAGCAGTGATTCACTGAAAACAATTATCGTTTGTGTAATATGCGGGTACATGGCAACTCTGTTGATTTATTGAGAAATGAAAGGGGTTCTGTCAGTAAATAGAACATAGCGATTTCAGCAATATATTTAATTGAATGATGTCACCTTTTTTTCTTCTTTTGTGCGTGTGTGTGATACAGTATTTATTCTGCCCATAGCATGTCAGCTCCCGCAAGGGTGCTTGTTTTCAATGCTGGACAGCTGTGAGGAATGTTATGGTGTATGCCATAATCCCTGATCAAGGTTGGTATCCGGAACGTCCACCAGCATTTATTTAAGTAGTTACTATTTATGTTAGTTTTTATTGGGGTTTTTTTGGGGGTATAATTTCCTATCATATAACTAATATCTTAGCCTAGTATGGACATCTAGTGAGATGGTAACAGGCTTGTGGATGAGGATGTGTTCCCAGAATCTGTTTGTTTGTTTTGTTTGCAGCTTTCCTTTCACTCGGGGCGTCCCTAGTTAGTTGCTAGAATGTGCCAGAACACATCCGTACTCTTCGGGACTGCAACCAGGTGGGTCGGCTGCAGTGTTAATTTGTTAACCATAGTTGAACGGCATTATCCCTGACTTTGTTTTACCAGCTGACTTTCAACTATGCCGTCCCTAGTTGGTACTACTATTGTTGGTACTTTTATTATGAGTTTCAATATTCAATGAGCGAACAAAATTCCCATATTATACACTAGCAGTCATCAGGACGGGTATCGAATCGTGACTTTATAGTGCTGCCCCACGGGGATATGCCACCAACACCATAACCTGATATCCCGCCCAGTCACATTATCCTGACCATGAGCAAACTAGTCCGTGCCCTGCTGTAGTAATACTCATCACCAGGCGACACGGATGATAAGTATCAATTCCTAAAGTCTCTCGGTTGGTTTTACTCGATCAAGGTTTGAATCGGGAAGCTTGACTAATTATAAAATTCTATGTAAATTATTCCTAATAAATGTATGACTACTATATTCTAATTGAAGCTAGCGATTAAAAGTCCCACTCAATTACATTATCATAGCCCAGGGTCAACTAGGTATCGGACGGGATGGCCGAATCAGTAGGAACACTGGCTTCCTATACAGACGTTCGTTGGTTCAATCCCATGCCGAGTCAAATTAATGACTTACAAAATCATACTTATCGCTACCTAGTTGTAAAGTCGACGGCTGGCAGCTGTAGTTGTGTAGGTAGGCTAAATATGAAATCACTACAGGCAAGAGAAAGGTAGAGTAGAAAGTGCACAGAAAGACAGAGTCAGAGAGCTTGCACCCTCAGGTTTATTATTATATAGGTTCATGAATCCAAGATGGCTGTCACACCTGATCAGCTCCTCGAATCAGCAGTAGGCATTCTCCAATCAACCAATGAACATTCAACATGCTTGTATCCAAGCCTTGGTTGTTTATGGCTACAGTGCCCTGTTGTGTCTGGGTGTGCAGTGATCTGTAAATAACAGTTGGGGGGGGGGGGGGGGGTATGTGAGCAGAGCTGGTAAGGGTCTGTCACACTAAAAGTAGTGCCCCTCTCACACTATCTATAACTACATAATGTCTATATAAAACTCAGTAAAGGATGACCAGCACCACATAATACCTTAATGCCTCTGGCCCTATATATATCATTTACCTTTTCATATAACAATTGTAATTACTATAGACTAGTTCACACATCCGCCAATGTCTAATTATCGGGAAATTTTACCTAGTGTCACACCTAACATTACTAGACTAGGATATGTTTTGATTTACTTCGCATAACTATATGGATAATGTTTTTGAGTGGATAACGGGTCAGAGTACCAGAGACATGGTGTCCCACTAGGGCAGCACTATAAAGGTACCATGGACATATACTGTCACAAGTCCGTACTTGTCCGGATATAACCGTCGATGTTGCTAGACTTAAACCCTAATCAAAACAAATGAATATACGTCACAGCGTAAACGGAGTATCCTTACTAACACTAGCACATTTGGTAGATATATACGAAAAAGTGGCACAAAAAAAACTAACATAATTAAAGCTGCATAGTCCGATGAAGCATCAAATTTTCAAAACCAAATTAATTACATAGATTTGACTCTACATATCTAACTTAGATATTGATGCACATATTAAGCATTTATTGCCACATAGAAGGGAACACTGAGACAATTTGATAGAACCTGTTACTGTTGAAGCCTATGGTGTCAGAGTTTAAGCGTGCTTGCCAAAACTAAGTTGACATGTTTTAATTTCAAATATCTCAAAACTGATCTATTTAAAATCAAAGTTACTTTAACCTGGAATAAGGTAGATTATAACGATCAATTTAATATATTTATCTCAGAAAAATGTCCAAAACGCAAAACCATCGGACTATGCAGCTTTAAGGCTAGCCACTAACAGCTAAGATGACAAGGCAACTACCAAATTGAGACTTGTTGTTCAGTGACGAAAACAAGCCGCAGTGTGACTTACTCGTTGTACAACCCATACAATAAAAAAAAAAAGGTTTCCTTTAAATGTACACAAACATGGCGCATGACTTAACGCCCCTCTCTCTGATAGATCTCTTCTCTCCTCGCTACTAGCGAGGACACCTGAATGGATATCCGGAGCATAGGTGTTTATGAAATCAGCCCTTCTACGTTCATGACCCATATAATGACGTCAAAGGGTAGAGAATGTGATGACGTGTGCTATGACCTGATCGAGAGCGCAATGATGCTTAAACATAAGTGCGTATGTACCGTAAACTATAAGGGATAACATCATTGGTCACCATGCCTTTGAAAATTATGACTTTAACATTGTTTGTTTGTTGTTTTACGCCCGAGTGCTGCCCCAATGGAAAACTAGGCCGCCACCATGACCTGATATCCCACTCAGTCACATTATGATGACACTGAGCCAACCAGTCCTTGCCCTATTCTAATAATGCTGAGCGCCAGACTAGGAAGCGACAAGTATCGATTTTTGTAGTCATTGGTTTAACTCGACCAGGATTCGAACCCACGAACTTATGGGTTCGGATCTCCCGACCTCCCAAAACAGGAGACGGACGCTCTACTCGGCCACCTCGTCTGGTATGACTTTAACAAAACATATCATAAAAGAACAATATTTGGTACTACCACTAAATTAGTTTTGCAATATTTTTCAATCCGGATTCTTTTTGAACAATAACAACCAAATTAATTTTCATTACTCAATTATTTTTCCCCGGAAGAAATTATTTGTTTCTATTGTGCTCTGTAGTCGTCCTCTAAGTTATACATAGAAACCAATTTTTACCAAATTAACAAAAAAATATTGCGCCTCCTAGGTATCTTGTAGGTGTATCACGGCGTTCCATAAATACCTCCCTCTACCCACCTCTGGTTGTTTGCACTTCTCTGAAGAGCAATATAAATAGCCGAGATGTGGGGGTGGGAGGCGCTACAGAAAGGTGCACACCCACACTGACATACTAATCATCAACAATATATACCCACTGTATGACGTAATAAACACAGTATGGTAAACAAACTTAGGGTAACGCAAAGTTCACACGCTTCTGGTTTAAAAGGAAATTGTTCTTAGTATTAAGGGCGCATTCCATATACGCGTAATGCGAATGCGAATGCGAATGCGAATGCGACAAAAAATCGAAACGCCTTGAAACCTATGAGCTACATTCCATATACGCGTAATGCGAATGCGAATGCGAATAAAATCCATTATCCCGATCGCTCCATGTAGCGATCGGTGCGTAATGCGTAAAGGTGGTGCGAATAGAAAATCATCAGTCGCATTTGTCCATTGATATAAGGCTGGAGGAGGCGACCGATAATTACGGACAGCCGGGACAAGGTGGTGCGAACAGAAAAGCATCAGTCGCATTTGTCCATTGATATAAGGCTGGAGGAGGCGACTGATAATTACGGACAGCCGGTCTTCATGAGAAATATGAAGAATGGGACGGTGCAAACATGTAGGTTTATGTGGCGGACCTGTTAGGAAGCACTCTTCATGAGAAATATGAAGAATGAGACGGTGCAAACATGTAGGTCTTCATATTTGGGACGGTCCTAACATCCCTCGAAGCAAGCTAAACTGAGCCATGTTTGCACCGTCCCATTCTTCATATTTCTCATGATGTTGTTTGTTTGTTGTTGTTTTATGTCCTAGCAACATCTAAGGTCATATCAGGACAGGTACCGACTTGTGACAGTGCGCACTCATGGCGACTTTATAGTGCTGTCCCACTGGGAAACCAGGCCGCCAGCACCATGACCTGGTATCCCACTCAGTCACATTATCCTGACACTGAGCACACCAGTCCTTGCCCTATCCTAATAATGCCGAGCACCTGGCTAGGAAGAGACAAGTATCAATTTTAAAGTCATTGGTTTGACTCGACCGGGACTCGAACCCACGACCCCACGATCTACCAGCACTGCTTCCTAACAGGTCCGCCGCATAAACCTACATGTTTGCACCGTACTTTTTATATACTTCACTGCATAACGCATAACGCATGTATGGAATGATGCGTGTATGGAATGGGGTCAAGCAAGGTTGTGTACTGGCCCCCACGCTCTTCTCCATCTTCCTATCAGCAATGCTAGACGAGGCTTTCCGAGACATGGGGGATGGCATCTATATACAGTCCAGACAGAGCGCTGACCTATTCAATGTCGCACACTTCAGAGCGAAGACCAAGACTACTCAGATACTGGTGAGAGAGCTACTATTCGCAGATGACAGTGCACTGGTGGCGCACTCTGCTGAAGAGACCCAGAAAATAGTGGACGCTTTCTCCGATGCATCAAAGAAGTTTGGCCTGAAAATTAACATCAAGAAGACGGAGGTGCTGTACCAACCCAACTCTACAAGAACCCGAGAGGAGGAGATCATGGTTGACGGAAACAAGCTGAACTCTGTTCCGGAATTCACCTATCTCGGAAGCACTATATCAAGTGATGGACGCATTGATGCTGAGATACAGAGGATGGCCAAGGCTAGCGCATCTTTCGGCCGACTACGCCAGAGACTCTGGAACAACCACCATGTGTCCATTCGGGTCAAAGGTAAGATCTACCGTGCAATCGTGCTATCCACCCTACTATACGGAGCCGAGGCCTGGACAGTGTACAGACAGCGGGTGAAAAAGCTGCATGCCTTCATGATGCGACATCTGCGTTCAATCATGAGGCTAACCTGGAAGGACAAAGTGACGAATAAGGAAATACTCGAATGGATGGGGCTGCCCTCTATGGAAGATCTTCTGATCAAAAAGAATCTCCGGTGGACTGGACACCTCATGAGGATGTCATCAGACAGGCTACCAAAGCAGATCCTTTATTCTCAACTGTCTTCTGGCTACAGAAAGAGAGGGCGCCCCCGTCTCCGGTTCAAAGATACCATCAAGAGAAACCTGAAGCTGAGAGACATTAAGACCGACTCATGGACACAACTCTCACAGCAGAGAGCTAAATGGAGAGCGGCAGTCAAGTAATGAAAGCAGTCTTTGTCGTATCGCGACCGACAGCATGATGATGATGATGATGGAATGATGGCATTCGCATAACGCATAACACATTACGCGTATATGGGATGCGCCCTTTAGTACTATTACCATTTTAATCTCAATGGGAGTATTTCACTTTAAGGATTTTAGACACATTGTTAGTCATTACCAGCTCAGAACACATTGAGTTTTATTATAATCCACGCAATCTTATAACTCCTGCTAAGATGCGATTCTTTATGATTAAAGACAACTACCAAACAACACAGTTCAATTTAGTTGTTAACATGCTTATTAAATAATCTCTAATGTGATTCAGCTCTTTACAGATAACTATTTAAGTTTGATATTCTGATAAAAGTATCAAATTTGATTCTACATATCCAACTGGTGCACTTATTTATAACTTTGTTGCTGGTTAGAACTTAGAAGGGCAATACTAAAGCCTTGTTCACACAGCACAACTTTAGGCCGAACTAGAGGAGGCGAACTAGAGGAGGCGAACTAGAGGAGGCGAACTAGTGTCGTGTCCACACACGGAGCGGTTTAAGGTGGAAGTGGATATCTGCGCATGAGCAAGTACAGACTAACCAGTGCCAGTTTGGGTTTGTCGACGTCGCACGAGAGAGTGTGGGTTCGACCTAGATATGTATAGACTGAGTCGTATTGTTTTGGAACGGTCAAAACTTCTGCTGGTCAGTGAAACCCTAAAAATAAATGATTAAAAAAATATATGTGCACCTCTAGCAGGTTCATAGACCAAATTATATTATATAGTGTGATGTGCTTAATCCGCTTCAAGTAAACCGCTACCGTCCACACAAGCAAGGTGGGCCGACTTAAGCTAGTTCGCTTCATCTATACTACCTCGCGAGGTGGTTTACTTGAAGCGAACTAGATGAGGCGACTCAGGCTTAATTCGCCTCAGAGTAGTGTCCACACGACCAATTTGAGGCGAACTATAGGAGGCGAACTAGTTGAGGCGACTTAACGGGCCAGTGTGAACGGGGCTTAAGTTAATTCAATAGAACCTGTTACTATTGAAACCTAATATATTTATCTCAGAAAATGACTGAGATTCAAAACCATCTGTAAAGTCGTCGTTTGGCAGCTGTAGTTGTGTAGGCAGGCTAATAGGAAATCAATACAGGCAAGGAGAGAAAGGAAGAGTATAAAGAGTGAAATGAAAGTAGAGTGAGAGTTTGTACCCTCAGGTTTATTATTATATAGTGGTACATGAATCTGATATGGCATACCACCTGACCATGATCTCCAATCAGCAACAAGCATTTCTAGTTCCACCAATGAACAGTAAGCATTCTTGTGTCACCATGGCTACTGTGATCTAGCCACCACCACCATGCGGTGTGGCTGCTTGGCCTGCACCTGCCTGCTATGTGTGTGTGGTGATCCGTGAATAACAGTTTGGGGGGGGGGGGGGGGGGGGGTAGTGAGTATAGCTCTTGAGCTCCTTCCACACTAACAATAGTGCCCCTCTCACACTATCTATTTAATACACAATGACTATTGACTATAAGTAAAGAGTCACCAGCAACTACATAAATACATTCATGCACCTGGCCCTATACATCATTTACCTTTATAGACCATTTGTACTCCTTTATAGACCATTTCACATTCCCCACCAATGCGTTTTATCAGAATATTTACACATCGGACGATGCAACTTGTTACCACCACATCCACCTCATAATTAGAACCAGTTAAAAGGTTTAGATTTCCTCTGAGACAAGAAACTTATGAAAACCGGGGAGCAATAACAGAATACGTAATAACTAACTGGCTACCGAGAAATAATGATAGAATAATAATGTGAAGTAAGAAAACTGATCTGGACACTGATTGACAGAACATGGAAGTAATACAAATATAAAAGTAAAGCTATTACGTACAGCCCTATGGACATGTAAATAAAATAGGCTAGTATAGAATTAAGTAGAAAAAAGCGGAAAATTCTTCCCAAGAAAACCCCAAAACACTAACATAGAACCTTAAGAAAACAACTAACATAATAATAAGAATATAACAAAAATACAATGCCAAGAGGGCCCCAAAAAGAAAAAACTAACATAGGCTACTAAACATACCAACAGACTATCTATCTGCTACTGAAATGCAGACAATCAAATAACTTATCAGCAGCTACTGTTTGATAAGACAACACCAACACTACAGCTGGCCAGCATTGAAAACAAGCCTGGGTACCCGGGCTTAGATGCTATGGACAGTACAAATACAGCCTCAATAAAAAAAATAAAAAAACGCCCCACAAACCCGGTCTTACTAAACAGTCATAAGCTGTGCATCTAAATTCATATTCAACCACTTGCCATTTCCCCATATAATGGACAATCGCGAGGTTTCCAGTTCTTTCCGCTATAATAGCTAGTATGTAGCTGTTAACAAAAAAGCTCCCCCCCCCCCAAAACATGAAGTGAATTAATTGTTGAGTATAAAAAATATTGGGGGAAATGTGAACGGGTGGGGTCACTGAAAACATTTAATTCCTTTATTAGTACAGGACCTGCTAAAAATTCATTTTCAGACACGAATAGATCAGATCATAATTCACGAAAAGCAGAGAGAGTGTGTGGGTATAGCAGTTTTTATTTTAATTTTAGAGCATGATAGAGAGAAGGGCTTAGGGCCAAATGAGCATTGTCCATGTTGCCGGAAACATGCATAATTCAAAACCACTGACGACGGGCGCATATTATGAATACTATAGATACCGTTCGTATCATGCGTCGCTATGTAAAAAGTTAACTTCCGGTTTTAGATTCAAAGGCTAATCCAGTCCTTACCTGACCGTCGCTGAAGTCGGTTCATTGGTGTTCAATACTGAAATTTGAATTTGGACTTGAATTGTTCGGTCATATCGCTGATTTTAAGATGCCGAGACTTGGCAAAGTTAGTGTTGGTAAATATTCCAAGGAATTACTGGACTCAATGGAGATTACGGATGAGTTAGTTGTCGCTAATGCAAGTCGTTCTAATATGCATCGTCCTGGATCGTCATCAAGAGTTCAAATGGAGGATTTAACGTCGCCAGCTTCAGTGCTGCCGTCGTGTTCTACTTCGGGTCCGTCTCTGGAGGATATAGCGAGATTGTTGGACTCGAAGTTGGCGGCAGCACAACGTCCTTTATTGGATCGTCTAGTCTCACTTGAGAATACGGCTGTGGCGAAAGTGGGTCAGATTGACGACTCTGTAGCAGTAGGTCGACATGACGTCACGGATGCAGAGAGTATAACGGCTCTCAGCAATGTCAGTGAATCACCAGCGCGCTCAACGGGATCGTGCGCTTTACGAGCTCTACTGCGTACGACACGAGGTACAGTAAAACTTTCTGGTAGTGACTCTGTGCGGAAGCGCACTCATAATTGTGAACCTTTTGATTGTGAGGGTTCGGATAGTGATGACTCGCTTATGCGTGATCTTATTCGAATTGCTGGGAAGAAAGCTAAGCGTACAGGGAAGTTGTCGTTGTTACCTCACAAATATGTGGTGAGGAATGATAAAAAAGGGAAAGTAGCACAGGGTGAATCGCACTGGTTTGAGTACTTCGCTGCAATTCGACGAATGGTGAAAAGAGGTGATGTGCCTACTGACTGGCTTCCGCATATTGAGGAGCACATTGACACTATATTAGATATGGCTCAGCACTACACATGGCAGACATGTTTGACGTATAGTGAGCGAATATTTGCTATGATTTCTGATAAAAGGTTACCTGGTGGGTGGAATGATCAAGGCAAAATAGTGGAAATTCGCCGCGACGTATGTGGTCTCGGTCGGCGTGTTGAGCCGACAGTGTCGAGACATGGACTGTTTAACACGTATACTGAGTATAAGAAGGGTGTTGACGCTCGGCCGTGCATCGTTTGGAACAAAGGGGGTGCTTGTAGTTTTACGGCTGATCATGGAGAAGGCTCTGATAAACTGTTGCATATATGCGCGTACTGTGCGTTTAAGCTGAGGCGTAAGCACCCACATAAAGAAGTGGATTGCAAAACCAAGCAACGGGCAAGGGATAATCAACAAGATGACCATGATCGTACAAAGCATTTTTAGTTTGCAGCCGGCTGGAGGCTGCTTCTTCCGTTGACGTCGTGTGTGTAACGGACGTCGGCGAACATTTCAGCGGGGCTGCGTTAGATGACAGCGCGGTCGAGAAGGTCGACACTGACGAGATCTGCGATCGCTCCGTTCAGGTCGGTGGTATGAATTCGTCTAAGCCTTCCCAGAGTTTGGATTTGGTTGTGCCACCTGCCCTGTCCCCCACAATCGGTCCAGTTGTTATTGTAAATCGCCCTGATAATACTGTTGCATCCGTTGATGTCTGTCAAGCATTGCGTCCTATAGTGGGCAGCCCGTGGGGCTCGGTTAACGATTTGTGTTATCGCGGTAGAGACGAGTCGCATGCCTCTTGTGCTGATTCTGGCGTGGCTCGGGAGATCTCTGACTTGACAGTTAATGAATTTCAATGTCGTCCCACGAAGTCTCTGGGTCGTAGCCGTATTTATAGTTGTGGGAGTCAATATAAATGGTTTAATCCAGTACTAAGGAAGGCGCGACCGATCAAGGGTGTTCAGACAGTCCATGGTGGTGGCATTAAATTAAATTTGAATCTGGGATCGCTACGAACACCACAACCTACGACGGAGCAGTGCGGTGGTTTCCTTCGTAACATTGATCATGACAACACCATCCCATTGGTAGTTCCTGGCCGCCGCACGGCTGACATTCCGAACTTATCTGTGCGCTTGCAGGCCACATTGCCTATTCATTCCATTGACATTGAAGGTCAATTGCTTGGTTTTGAGACCGGCAGTGGAAGCTGTGATTCTTTCACTAGGGAAGGCTTATTGCTACCTACAGAGTCTGCCGCTGGTCCAGCCACTAGCGTAGTTAGGCTTTCTTCTAGTAAGCCTATTCAATCAAACGTCCCTTGTATGTCCGCTACTGTTTTACCTGTTCCTGTTGATGGTTGTTTGTGTGTTGAGGGGTTGATTGAAAAGGCTTACCCGCTATTAAATACTCCGATCGTAAGAGATCCTACATGTGTGTTCCCGAACACCGGCGCTCGCTGTACTTACGGTGCCAGGGAACCTCCAATGGTTCCAACAAACTTTTCTAGTTTTATGATGGGTTCAGATGCTGGTATGATCGGACCTGAGTTACCGTTAAATTGTGTTGAGAATGAAGATCCTTTAATTGATGTTGATGTTCCGTTAAGTGATGATGTTGATGTTGATTTTGACGTTGAAGTTGATTCGTTGCAATGTGAGATTATTGCCAGTGTTGATGACCTAGTCGGTGATGCTCACGTTGATGTTATTACTGATGTTAATGAGGCGTCTATTGATTGTAAAGAGTTTTGTGAAATTTCTCCATTTCAGTATAAGTTTTATGTTCTGGATTGCTGGCCAAATTTGACCTCCAACTGTAATTTGTTCTTGAAATATGCTGAAATTTATGCGGCAGTACGGAGTACTGGTTTGCCGAACTACTTAGAAGCTAAAGTCCCGGTCCCTTCTGGTCTGGTCATACATCGTTGGAGGGAATTGTTAACTGATTATTGCGATACTGATTTGGTTGACTTTCTAGAATATGGCTGGCCGTCCAATTTCACTGGTAATTTTGTCCCTACTGCGTCGGTTTGTAATCATACTTGCAGTGCGGAAGATTTATTTTGGATCGACAAGTATGTGAGTACTGAACTATCTCACAATGCATTGTTGGGCCCATTTGATTCTCCTCCTTTCTCTCCGTGGGCCCAAATTAGTCCTATTATGACCCGCCCCAAGAAAAATACTGCAGAACGTAGAATCATTGTAGACCTTAGCTATCCAGAGGGGCGCAGTGTTAATGCTGGGATAATTAAGGGTTTTTATCAAGGAAAGAAATATAAATATCATTTGCCTACTATAATGACATTAGCTAAACAAGTAACTCAGTTGGGACAAAATTGCTTTCTTTGGTCTATTGACTTGGCGAGGGCGTACAGGCAATTAAGAACCTGCCCCTTAAGTGTGCCTTTGTTCGGAATCAAAGTGAACCAGCGGTTTTATTTTGACATAGCTCCTCCGTTCGGCTGCAGGACCTCGAGTATGGCATGTGCTAGGACTACAGAGGCTGTAGTTTACTTAATGAGAAAAAAGGGGTTTTTCACTGTGTGTTTCTTAGACGACTTTGTTGGTGTAGAGAGTACCCTGGTTAAGGCACAACAAGCATACGACTTTATTCTAAATTTGACAAATTTCTTGGGACTAAGTCTATCCATTAAAAAATGTTCTCCCCCGACTAAACAATTGGTCTGGCTTGGTTATGAACTGGATACATCAAATATGCTTATTAGAATTCCAAATGAGAAACTTTTAGATATTTTATTAGAGTGTAAAAAATGGGTTGTGGGGAGGGCGGTTACTCGGAAAAATGTCCAGAGGCTGGTGGGACGTTTACAGTTCATTTCGAAATGTGTTGTGGCATCGCGGGTTTTTATGAATAGGATTTTAGAATTTCTTAGAGCCACCCCTTTTATAGGCAAATCACGAGTTACTATTGAATTGGTTAAAGATATATTATGGTTTTTACGCTATGCAGAAGGACATAATAGGCTGGTGTTGCTCCACCATTTCCCGGAGAGAAAATGGGTCATCGAGTGTGATTCTTCATTGCAGGGTGGGGGAGCGTTCAGTGCTACTAATTTCTACTCTAGTTTGTATGATAAAGCATTTCTAAGTCATGGTTTCCATATTGCCCAATTGGAGGCTATAAATCTAGTGGTAGCGTTAACAAATTTGGCGCCTTCTGATCCCCAAAATTTTCATATTATCATCAACACAGATAATGCAGCTTCCCAACAGGTGTTGTCCGCTGGTGCTGGTAAAGATCCTGTCTTGTGTGCCTGTGCCAGGGAGATATGGCAATTTGCTGCTGTTCACAGCTGCCAGGTACAGGTCATTCACAAGCCAGGAAAGGATCTAGTATTGGCGGATGCCCTAAGTAGGTTGTTTTTTTATACTAAATCTAGGCTACTTGCTGATAAGTTGTGTCAGGCCAAACAGTTGACTAAAATACATGTTTCGCATTCGTATGATGTTTTCGATTTGCTGTTGTGATGTTCCACTGCTCGTTGATAATTTTCTTGTTTTTGCCTTTATCAACTTGCAGGTGGTAACCACGCATTAGTGGGAAGCATTAGCGTGTACTTCTCGGCAGGATTATCAGAGGGCACTTGGAGGAATAAAGGGGTGCAATTTAGGGAGTATTTAAGGTTCTGTAGTAACATTAAAGACGACCCTAAGAGACCCAACCTTAAAACGGTAATGTCATACGCTTTGTATTTAAATGATAAATTCAAGACCGGAGGAGCAATAAGAAATTACATGAGTGGAGCACGAACATGGGTTAGACTGTTGAGAGGAAATACAGCATCATTTGACTGTTATGCGATGTCATTAATTAAAAGTGGTATGTTTAAGTTAAAGAATAATACTGTAAATAGGGCTTACCCACTGACGATTAAACATATTAAACTGATAATTATAAAATTCAGAAAGATCGGAGATGATGGACTGGTGTTGATTATTGCATTGTTAATAGGATATCTATGTTTGCTAAGACAGTCAAACTTGTTTTATTCCGAGGTATCGGGGGATGGCGGTCACAAGCTGCTCCGCGGTGATATCACGGCGCACGACACACACCTGACGATAACAGTCAGGAGCACGAAGACAACACACAAACCTGAGGATGTATATAGCATCGAACTGCCGCACGTAGCAAGTACTGACTTCTGCCCAGTTCGAGCATGGAACAATTACGTCCGTCACGTCCCAGTGCAGGACAGCGCCCCAGCATTCATGATGTCTAATGGGGACCCCTTGACTGCCCAACTGTTTAACAAGTGCATGCAAGTTGCATTGAAAGCGTCTGGACTTCCCTGGTGGCCATTGGTGACATGTCATAGTCTACGGCGAGGGGGAGCTCAGGAGTATGCACGGGTGGGAATGCCGCTTGAGTGCATAAAAGCACTTGGGAGATGGAAGTCCAACAGTGTGTTTAACTATGTGAATAAAGACATATTGTAGGTTGGGACCATTAGCTCTCCTGTCCCAATTTGGCTGAGAGCTTATGGTCCCTATGACACATGACATAAATGTTTGCTGTATGATACAAAAGTGTTAGTGTGTGTGAGTGTGCCGGATGCAAGCTGACTGTGTGACCGTGATCTGCCCTAGCTGCTGCCTCATGTCTTCAATTTTCAAGCGCTTCACAGAAATGAATAACTGAATCCATATGATTGATAGTATAATCAAGAATATGTCCTGCAAATAAGTAATGGAAAATATAGTAATGATTGAGATCCTCACCTATATAAAGCTGCAAATAAGTAAAGAGATCAAAATAAACAGTAATTCTCAGGTTGTACTGCCTGATAGTAGATAAAAAGTAGGTAAAGCAAATAGGCTCAATTGTACTATTGAGAAAAAGCTGATGTACTAACTTGGTCACAAAGGTGTAGGTTACAAGGCTGTGTAAAAATTTATTAAGCCTGTTTAATAAATTTATTAGCCCATAAAAAGTTCATCGGTGTCTGGTTTTGAATTGTCCATGTTGCCGGAAACATGCATAATTCAAAACCACTGACGACGGGCGCATATTATGAATACTATAGATACCGTTCGTAGCATGCGTCGCTATGTAAAAAGTTAACTTCCGGTTTTAGATTCAAAGGCTAATCCAGTCCTTACCTGACCGTCGCTGAAGTCGGTTCATTGGTGTTCAATACTGAAATTTGACCATCCCACCCACCCATACTTTGGCTGAGAGCTTATGGTCCCTATGGGACACATGGACATAAATGTTTGGCTGTATGATACAAAAGTGTTAGTTGTGTGTGAGTGTGCCGGATGCAAGCTGACTGTGTGAACCGTGAATCTGCCCTAGCTGCTGCCTCATGTCTTCAATTTTCAAGCCGCTTCATCAGAAATGAATAACTGAATCCATATGATTGGAGTATTATCATCAGAATATGTCCTGCAAAAAAGTAATGGAAAATATAGTAATGATTGAGATCCTCACACATATAAAGCTGCCAAATAAAAGTAAAAGAGATCAAAATAAACAGTAATTCTCAGGTTGTACTGCCTGCTAGTAGATAAAAAAGTGGTAAAGCAAATAGGCACAATTTGTACTATTGAGAAAAGCTGATAGACTAAACTTGGTCACAAAGGTGTAGGTTACAAGGTTGTGTAAAAATTTATTAAGCCTGTTTAATAAATTTATTAGCCCATAAAAAGTTCATCGGTGTCTGGTTTTGAATTATGTAACATCAATCAGTTCAACCACTCTATTCCCAGCCCTACCTCTGGATCTTCACGGCAAGATAATGACATTGTTGAAGGCAGGTCTAGCCCCAGGAACATGGCAGAATAAAGTACAGCACATAAAACGGTATACAAGATTCGCCGAAGTAAACAATATGGATCAACTTAACCCATCTCAGTACCAAATAATGGCTTATACGGCATATTTATTAGATGAACTTAAATCTTCAGGTTCGGTATTGAATTACATAAGTGGAGCTAGGACGTGGGTACGAATGATGGGAGGATCAACATCAAGCTCTTTGCCACCTATCCAGTATTACTGGTTAAACGAGGCGTAACAAGGTCGTCAGCACATGTGGCGTCGAGGGCGGTGCCCCTGGAAGTGCGCGACATACTAAATATAGTACATTTCTTTTGTTCGTCAGGAAGGGTTGCAGACGTACTCAAGGCCGCAATGTTAATTGGGTATTTCTTTTTCTTGCGACAAAGCAATTTACTGCCTTCTGGGAGTATTTCTGATTCAGGGCACTGGCTGGCGTGGGACGATGTCGAGGCGGCGGACGTTGAGCTCATAATCCGGGTGAGGTCAACGAAAACTACGCGGAGTCCGAGGAAGGCATTCGGGATACATCTACCAAGAATTCCCGGCTCAAGTTGCTGTCCGGTGCAAGCTTGGAGGTTGTACGGTCGGTCAGTTAGGACGAGGATGCTGGGTAACAATCCAGACTTCATAATGCTGTCAGGAAGGCCACTGCTGAGTACGACACTAACCGCGGCAGTACGGCTGGCCTTGTGTGCAAGCGGCCATCCTCCCCTTCGTTGGTCACTCTGGACAGTCTTCGACGAGGAGCAGCGCAAGCATGTGCGGAAGCAGGTGCAGACGAGGCTGAAATTGCAGAGGCCGGGGGTTGGCGCTCCAGTTCTAGATATAATTATGTGCCTAAGAGAATGCTTAGGGCCTCCCCTTTAACACTCACTTCACTATTTGCTTGAGTGTAAAAGGTGCGGCCTTGAGACTCCGTAAAACAAGGCATGATGAATTTCGTTCATAATTAACTATTTAAACCACTGAGTTAATATATATATGATTGGAGGAGCCCTGATTATAGTTCCAACTTATATATGCCCGAACATCAATTGTATAATCTCCGTAAATCCTAACGTGAACCAAGAATAATCAGTATAGATGTAAAGTGTTAAGAATTGACTGACATTACCCCCCCACCCCCGCTCACCTAGCCTATCTGTGGTAGTAGTTAAGGCTTATCAGACTCGGAAATGCCTAATGATAATCTTGTATCAGAAACTTTAGTCGGTTGTACTTCAATAAACCTTGGCCCACTGTATATGCCTTGTCGTGTTTTGAATTATGTAACATCAATCAGTTCAAGGTCATCAAAGGTCAACGTTCAAGGTCAAAGTTAAAGGTTAAGAAATGTCAAGGTCAGGTGGGCGGGGCTCGAACCCTACCCATCAAGTGTCTTCTCAGCGGTGTGGATTTGTTTGTTTGTTTGTTGTTTTATGTCCTAGCAACATCTAAGGTCATATCAGGACGGGTACTGACTTGTGACAGTGCGCACTCATGGCAACTTTATAGTGCTGTCCCACTGGGAAACCAGGCCACTGGCACCATGACCTGGTATCCCACTCAGTCACATTATCCTGACACTGAGGACACCAGTCCTTGACCTGTCCTAATAATGCCGAGTGCCTGGCTAGGAACAGCAGTGTGGGTGGGTGGGGGAAGGAAGGGCAGGTGTTCTTGTGTCGGGTGGTTAGGCAGTGTGTGGTTTGAACCTGACGGGGTTCGGTCATGTGACCGTTTCATCAGGAAATTTGACTCCCGAGAGTACACCTCTAGGATTCTGTTGTAGCTGTCTTCAGGGTAACCTGGGAAGAGAGGAGCAATTTAGTGCGAGATTCCCAGGCTTCCCTACAAGCCAGCAGTGAATACATTTTCAAATGAGACCTCTACCTCTACAATGTTAAGGTCCCTAGTGAGGCGATCTGACCTGGCCTTTCCTGTTGTGTCAAACAGCCTCTTGCTGATTGCATCAGCAAGGACAAGGTCTCTGCCTGGTTTGTGTTTTATTTCGACTTCATGCCAGTGTGTTGCTGCATACAGCCATATTTCCCTGGCGCACGCTGTGAGGACACTATCTCTGCCAGCATCAGATTTGAGGAGCTGCTGGCTCGCAGAGTTGTCAGTGTAGATAGTTATGCGGTGGTCCTCGGGGTGTGTGGGTGCCAGTGTACACATTGCTACCACCAGGTTTATAGCCTTGAGGTGTGCTATGTTCGTGAACTTGGTCCTTATGCTTTAAGGATATGTTCTTCCATAGTGCTTGAGTAGGCATCCCCCACCTACGAGGGAAGAGTCACACTCCATCAGCCAAGGGGATTTTTCACCTGTCTTTAGCAGTACGAGGGCGTTCGAATGGGTGGCGAATTCAAGGAACCACCTCACATCATCGTGTAGCTCGTCTGGGACAGGGTGCCTGCCGGTGTGGGGGGTGTTCCATAGTGCGCCGTAGATCCGGGACATAAACCTCCTCGCTGGTGCTACACATTTCGCTATGTGCTGTAGCTTCCCAACAAGGTGTTGTATGTTTTTTCCGGATGCTGTCATCTTCCCTATCCAGGTCTGGCACTCGTTAAGTGTGTCATTGAGTTTGGTACGAGGTATGGTCACCCTCATATATTCTGCAGATATGTGGAAGCCAAGCCACTCAATGAACTTTGCTAGTGGGTGGCACTTGGTTGGTGATAGCTCCAGGCTGAGTCTACCCACTAGGCCGGTGAGGTCCCTGTATGCAGCATCTGCTGCCTGGTGATCTTGGGCCACGCCCACAAAATGGTCCAGGTAACAATACACAAAGTGACCCTTCTGCCTCAGCCTGTAGACGACGGTGTACGTATTGCGGGCATATGCCATGGATGAGGTACGACAGCTAAATGGTGGAGCGATGTGGGTGTAGTAGCAGCTGTCTATCTTTATGCAGAGGAGTGGTGTGGAGAGTAGGGACGTGCATAGTTGTCAGTACGCCCTGGCAAGGTCGGCGCACCACAGGTACCATCAAGTGCTCAGCCTTGCCTCCTCATCGGCGGCGTCCATTACATTGGGGGGGGGGGGGGGGGGGGGAGGAGACTGTAAGCCCTGGGGCTACCCTGGTAGAAGCCTCTTGCTATTCCAGCATTGAAACTCCCGGAGTGTGGCCAGCTGAGGTCCACGATGACACGCCTACTGTCAGAGTCCTTTTTGGGGCGTGTCATCATGGGCCTCATCTGAGACCATGGGCGGAAGGGGCGGCTCACTAAATGGGCCGGGCCTATCATGGCGCCGTCGTTGATCTCAGTGGCTATGTAGCGGCGGATGAGGTTGAGCCGTGAGGGGTCATCAGTGTGGTTGGTGGAGGAGGTGGTGGGCAGGGCAGGAGCGGTACAGTTCGCCTGCCAGTCGTACTTGAGGAAATCTACCACCTGTTTATTGTGGTAGTCAACAAGGAGGCTTCTCCACTCGCCAATGTGTCATGGCGGCCGCCAGCTGCTCACCCTGTGCATCGTTGCAGTCGGGCCCGTATGCGAGTGGGCCATCAGGGCAGGTATGTGTCGGTGCTGTCACACTACACACACCACCCACATCACTATCACAGTTGAGGCCTGCATCACCAGGGCGCTTCAAGCGTGCAATGCTACATATCAGGGCCTGGGCTGCCAATGCTACAGGCCTGGGCAGTGACATCAGCAGGGGATACACAAAATGATATGGTTTCACGTTCAGCAGTACAGATGTCACAGTTCATGTTCGTACATACCATTTGTGTTTCCGACGAGCATGTGAGTTCATGACCTGGCTCCTTGTGCGCACTAGCGTGGTGGCACGGAGAACCATCTAGCAAAAACCCTTGGAGGTTTGCTGGCTGCTAGTCATCCCGGTCTGGCCTGCCTTCTTTTCCTGGTAGCGCTTTTTGTTGATGCAGTCCTTGTCCCGGTGCATGTTGGCACGGTGGTACTTGTTGGCACACCATGCGCACACATGCACCTTCTTGTCTGGCATCTCATCGTGGGCGACCATGAACCCACAGTCGTTCCCCAGTTCCATGGGTTACAAGGCTTTCCATCCTTTTCCCGACTAAACTCCTGGTGTTGCTCTCCTTGGCCACTCGCCGCATTATTGTTAATGTTATTTGAGTTTGACGTCCGGTTGCTCGCACCTTGTTGTGCAGTGGCACATGTACCGAGTGCGTACACATCATGCTGCACATCTTTCACCACATGCTGGTCGTTCCACCCACTCGGGAGGCGACCGTCATCAATCATAGAGAATACTCTCTCTGACCAGTCCTCCCACTGCCAGTCCTTGTCCATGACTGCTAGTCGATGTATATGGTCTGTTATCGGTTCTGTCCACTTGGTTGGTACCTCGGGGGCCTTTCGCATTGTACATATGGCAGTAAAGTACTCAGACCAGGTCGCCTCATTAAGTCCTATTTTTCCCCACTTATCTCCCCAAGTGACATACAGATGAGGAAGCCATGACTTTTGACCTCTTTTCTTGCCGACCGCTGTGGCAAGGATCTCGGTGATTGCCTGGGAGTTCTCGTTATCGTACTCGTCGTCGGCGTGGGGGTTGCCGTGTCTTTCTCCCTCCGAGAGTGGGAACTGTTGTATACAGTTTGTGGTATGTTTGGTCCTCCTTTTTCGCCGTCTTCTTCCGGGATCTGTTGCGGGTTGTTTTCCTCCTGTGTGGTGATGGTGCATGCAGCATGGCGAACTCACTGTTGCCGGTTGCGTGTGGGCATTTCATTAACCTAGCTTTGGTTACGATACAGTCCTCCTGGCTGTCACTGTTACACTCTTCCAACGTTGACTCCTCCGTGTCAGGTTTGTTGTATCTTTTCCTCTGCGGTCTTGACTCCATTGCGTCCATCCTACCTACAAGCTCAGATTTTAACACACTGATGTGGGCAGCCATGGAGGTCTCCATCTGTGTGACCATTGCAGCTTTGACTGCTTCCACTATGCCTTGTGTTGTGTGGTCGCCGTGGCCGGCGGCGTCTTTCGCTTGGGCGGTCGCTCGGGTGTATTTCCTCCAAACTCTGGTTCAGGCTGTACCGTCCTCGGCCTGCCTCTCGGCCTCGGTGTGTCATTGTTTTTTACTGCAGCTTTCCTTGCGTTAGGCATGGCGTCTCGTATCCTGTAGGATAGGTCGGGTGGTTAAGGAAGGGCAGGTGTTCTCATGGCGGGTGGTTAGGCGGTTGTGTAGTTTGAACCTGGCGGGGTTCGGGCACGTGACCATTTGGGCGGGAAATTTGACTCCCGGGAGGATGGAGCCATTGCAGCCCTGGAGATGGTGGCCGGCCGCTAGTTCAGGGCGGATCCGCCAGATGGCGTGGGGTAGTCGGGCTGGTAGGTGTTAGTTCCAGCGTCTCCCTGTAGATGGCGCCACCATAGCCGTTCGTGTTGGCCCTGCCTCCGCCCCGTGAATTATGCCTGTTAGGACTAACATGTACAAGACTAGCTCATCTTATGTACCTGTATCAATATTTGTTTCATTAAAAATTTCTTCATGCACTAGTCTATGGTCACACACGCACACACATGTGTGTACACACACATACACACACTTGTGTACATGCATGCACGCACACAATAATAATACTTATAATAATCTTTAATGTGGGTAAAAGAATCGGAATCAGATCCTGAACCAGGATTCTATACAAGTTATGCACTAGTTGAAGCTGGTGAACCTACCATATCTACCCATATTGCATTGCCTCCTATATGTGTTGTGATGTGGCTGTCACACTACGACGACAAGCGGCGACGACAGCCCAGCGACATGGATTTTGTGAAAACCCGACGACATATGCAAATTCGGGCCAAGCGCCACGACAGCGCCGCGACAATGTTAACACAGTGGGTGGGCAAGCAGTCTCCATATGATATATGAAGAAATGGGACGGTACAAACATGCGTGTTAGACTATGCGGCGGACCTGTTAGGAAGCAGTTTCCATGAGAAATATGAAGAATGGGACGGTGCAAACATGTAGGTTTATGCAGCGGACCTGTGAGGAAGCAGTCTCCATATGATATATGAAGAAATGGGACTATGCGGCGGACCTGTGAGGAAGCAGTCTCCATATGATATATGAAGAAATGGGACTATGCGGCGGATCAGTGGTGTATCTGCGTGTGTGTCTCTGTATGTGTCTGTGTGTCTGTGTGTTGTGTCTGTGTGTCTCTGTGTTGTGTCTCTGTATGTGTCTGTGTGTCTCTGTGTTGTGTCTCTGTGTCTGTGTGTGTGTGTCTGTGTGTGTGTGTCTCTGTGTGTGTGATAAACCACACACACTCACTCACATTCACTATCACACTCACACTGACTATCACACTGACTATCACATTCACACTGACTATCACACTCACTATCACACTCACTATCATACTCACACTCACTATCACACTCATAGTCACTCACTATCACACTCACTATCACACTCACTATCACGCTCACTATCACACTCACTAGCACAGACAGATACACACACAGACACAGACACAGACAGACACACCACTACACACACACAGACACACATGAAGCAGTTTCCATGAGAAATATGAAGAATGGGACGGTGCAAACATGTAGGTTTATGCGGCGGACCTGTTAGGAAGCAGTCTTCATGAGAAATATGAAGAATGGGACGGTGCAAACATGTAGGTATATGTGGCGGACCTGTTAGGAAGCAGTCTCCATATGATATATGAAGAAATGGGACGGTACAAACATGCGTGTTAGACTATGCGGCGGACCTGTGAGGAAGCAGTCTCCATATGATATATGAAGAAATGGGACGGTACAAACATGCGCGTTAGACTATGCGGCGGACCTGTGAGGAAGCAGTCTCCATATGATATATGAAGAAATGGAACGGTACAAACATGTGAGTGTGATAGTGAGTGTGATAGTGAGTGTGATAGTGAGTGTGAATGTGAGTGAGTGTGAGTGTGTGTGGTTTATCGCACACACAGAGACACAACAGAGACACACACACACACAGACACACACAGACACAGAGACACACACACAGACACATAGACCAACACAGAGACACACACAGAGACAAAGAGACACACACACAGAGACACACACAGACACAGATACACACACAGAGACTCACACACACATACACAGAGACACACACACAGACACAGATACACACACAGACACAGATACACACACAGACACACACACACACAGACACACACACAGACACACACGAAGCAGTTTCCATGAGAAATATGAAGAATAGGACGGTGCAAACATGTAGGTTTATGCGGCGGACCTGTGAGGAAGCAGTCTCCATATGATATATGAAGAAATGGGACGGTACAAACATGTGTGTTAGACTATGCGGCGGACCTGTTAGGAAGCAGTCTTCATGAGAAATATGAAGAATAGGAAGGTGCAAACATGTAGGTTTATGCGGCGGACCTGTTAGGAAGCAGTCTCCATATGATATATGAAGAAATGGGACGGTACAAACATGTGTGCTAGACTATGAGGCGGACCTGTTAGGAAGCAGTCTTCATGAGAAATATGAAGAATGGGACGGTGCAAACATGTAGGCTTATGCGGCGGACCTGTTAGGAAGCAGCCTTCATATGATATATGAAGAAATGGGACGGTACAAACATGTGTGTTACTGTTAGACTATGCGGCCAAACGGCCCCGGTGACAGCTCAACAACAGCTTAGCGACAAGACAACAGCGTAGCGACAGCGTAGCGACAGCCGAACGACAGCGTCTGTCGCCGAGGTTTTTCAACATGCACAAAAACCCGACGACAACCGGGCGACAGTGGAGAAACTGGAGTTGTTGCGGAGGTGTCGCGGCGACAGCCGAACGACAACATAACGACACCGTAGCGACAGCCGACGACAGAGCAAAACGACAAGTCGTTGGGCTGTCGTCGGCCTTGTCGTCGTAGTGTGACTGCTACATAAGCATTAAAGTTTAAATGATGGAGACATAAACCATTTAACATTCTAAAACAGCAAGTATAGTACTTGTACTAAGTTGTAGCCTGCACTGGGGCCAAATGTATGAACAACTTTTTATCGGCTCCGGTGTTAAGGGTGGCTGCCGGGTTAGCTAACACCGGTGTTCATATATGTGTCACGGGAAATGTATGTGGCCAAAGCGCGGTGGGGTTAGGTAACCCATGCGTTATTCATAGATTTGGGGAAACCCTCTGAGCCTGTTGCCGGCGAGTACCGCTATTTAACAATATTGCCACCGATGCGGCGACGGCGATAATATCATTTCGATTTTTGGTTTAATTTGACAAAAATAAGGTTATTTGTGAGAATAGTTTACTCCTTTGCTTTGCCATCGACGCCATTTTTATATGAATAGCACTGCCAATTCGAAAATATCTGAATAGATTTGGGCCTAATCGGTACCTAACACCGCCGGGCACCAGCAAGCCTTGTTATTGCTGAGCCTGTTCCCGGCGAGCACTGCTACTTCACAATATCACCGCCGATGCAGTGGCGGCGTTAATATCGGTTTGATTATTGGTTTCATTTGACCAAAATTCGGCGGTGGCGTTAATATCGCTTCGAATTTGTGGTTAATTTGACCAAATTTCACTTCTTGAGTATCTTATTCTGTTAAATATGATAACATTGAATAGATTTGGACCTAATCGGTCCCTAACACAGACCGTAAACTTGATATGGCTTTGGGATTAGCATAGATAACGTTAAGTTGCGGTGTTTCCCTAACCCGTCGACATACATACCGACTTTTCCCCGCTAAGCTGGAGATCCCCGCTAATCACGGGTTTGGAGCGCTAGCCCTGCTTCATACATTTGGCCCCTGAGCTCTTACTAAGAAGCCACATAGACCGGATGGGTAGGGTGGTTTCACCAGGGAGCTGGTTAGGATGCTGCCTCCAGAAGGGCAGGAAGTATCAGTGTGGGCTCGAATCCTGCTCGAGACAATGTTTACCATTTCAATTTGCAAATAACACAACCTGTGAAAATGCAAAATAGCATGACACTGCGAAGCACAAATCTGAATTTCGTTTGACAGCTTGGGCAACTTTTCTGTAGGAAAAGGAACATAATGAAGTCCTTAAGGGGCTGTCACATTAAGGTTTTTTGTGGGAGCGTACGGCGGCTTAAGCGCGTTACGTCATATACGTCGGCATACGCCGCCATACGCTATGCGTATGCTACGCATATGCTACACATACGCTACACATACGCTATGCATAGGCCGTCATGTGCCGGCCTATGCCGTCATACGCCGCCATACGCTTTCTCCCATCTGTCCGTCCAAATCTTTTTGTGCATGCTCAAAGAATCTCGACCTATGGGAGCGTATGGTTTATACGCTACTCATACGCTTCTCATATGCCGGCATATGCTCCTCGTACACCGGCGTACGCAAGGGGTATGCCGGCATACGCTATGCATATGCTCAACTTGCATCACCGGCGTATCTCTAGCATATGTAGCATACGCATAACCTACGTGTTACGTATTCGAGCGTACTCCTAGCGTATGCACAGCTTATGCACAGCGTATTCAAAATGTATGCCATAGGTCTCGACATCGATCTGAGCCGGGTTAACGGACATGTTTGGACTGTCCTACATGTTTGCACCATCCCATTTCTTCATATTTCTCATGGAGACTGCTTCCTAACAGGTGCGCCGTTTATTAATGCTGCAGTTCTGCAGCCAGTGACCGCTAGGTCACAAACCCCCCCAATAAGTAAGTATAAGCCTACACATATTATATAATAATAATAATAATAATAATAATAATAATAAACCTAACAGGTATCTAAGGTCGATATGTAGGATAAAATCTAGCTACATGTGTGTGTAGTGGGTGTGTGTGTGTACATGTTTGCACCGTCCCATTTCTTCATATTTCATATGGAGACTGCTTCCTAACAGGTAGTTGCTTTTGATAGTGGTTGGAGCACATGTTTGGACCGTCCTACTCTGGATGTCACACAAATATTGGAGATGTTGCTAGGTCGTAAAACAACAACAAACAAACATCGATCTGAGCTGGTTTAACAGACATGTTTGGACTGACCTACATGTTTGCGCCGTCCCATTTCTTCATATATCATATATGGAGACTGCTTCCTAACAGGTAGTCGCTTTTGATAGTGGTTGGAGCACATGTTTGGACCGTCCTACTCTGGATGCCACACAAATATTAAACACTAATTATTCAGTTTATTTAAGATAAGATACGCTTTGCATACGCTAAGCATAGGTTCTGCTTAGGTTACGCATACGCTACTCATATGCTCATACGCTACTCGTATGCTCCACATGCCAATCAAAACCGTCAAAAAATGTCACAGCACGCTCCCATACGCTCCTCATAGGTTCCACATACGCTCAAAACCACCCGAGAGGTCACCAAAGGTCATCAAAGGCCGGCACACGCAGGACTTACGTAGGTTTTCAATCCGCTCCCACCATACTCCGTAATGTGACAAGGCCTTTACATTCAAATTAAGAGAATTTTCTTCATGTTTACCTTAGAATATTTATGAAGAGCTAGATAAAAGATTCACCCCATACTGTTCTGTACAGGATGAATCCTTTATCTAATGAAGAGCCTGTTAAAGCTTTTCAATGGGAGCAGTTTTATTGTGATACCATACAATGATACATTTCTAAACTTTTGTCACCCAAACAATTGAAACATGGATACCTAAAAGTAGCTAAGTACTAACAGTAACAGAAGTATTCTTATCTAATACCGATCCCCCAAGGGGGAGGCTAAGGACTAACATGTGTATATATATACATAAACAATAGCCATACTCATAGAGGTGGGAAATGAATTCACCAAAATCCTGCAACTGGAAACGGAAACAGCTCGTCGCTGCACAGCAAACAGGGTGGATGACAGCGATTGGTTAATAATAATTAATATACTCGTGTTGATGAATAAATAAATAAATAAATAAAAAATTCTCCGAACGTTTAGCAGGGATCGGTTCTAGGCATTGCTTATTCATATTACTAGTAATAACTAGTAACCTCACCCTCTGCCTAAGTAATTCTATCCTCACTTCACTTCTTCTGGCCTTACTGTGCATACCGGTGAATCTGGAGGGACTGAAGTTTGGATCGTGGTCGAGTCAAACCAATGACTTATAAAATTGGTACCTTCTGCTGTTTGGTGTTATGAGGTCAGGACAGGGACTGGGCGCACAGTGTCAGGATAAATTGACTGTGGGACATCAGGTCATGGTGACGGCAGCCTGATTTCCCAGTGAGGCAGCACTTTAAGGTCACCAATAATGTGTGCTGTCACAAGTCGGTGCCCGTCCTGGTATGGCCTAGGGTGTTGCTGGGGCGTAAAACTAGACCAACCACCCAGCCTCCCCCGGCCCTCTCAGAGGACTGTGGTTAGGCTCTTGGGCAGCCTTTTTCCTCCCCTCCCCCCCTCCAATTTCTCCGACCACTACCAAAAAAGGCATGGTACCAACTCCTGACCAGATGGGACCGCTTTCAGCTGTGCCCATACAGTGCTGCAGATTTGCAGCCTTCAGCATGGCAACACGACTGAAAACTCCCCAAAAACAAAAACAAACAATAGTAGTATGTATACTAGTAATACTAGACTGATAATCGTTGTGATATATGCCTAATAGACATCTAGATACGTCTGTAAAATATGCATATATCACAATCGTGGTTGGCTAAGTTGCTCAAACAGTATTTAATTGTTAATACCGACCCACCCACGGGGAGGCTAATGACTAACATGCGTATAGATATAAGATAGATATACATAAAGTAAACAATACCCACAGAGGATTTCGCCAAAATCCAACAACCGGAAACGGAAATAGCCCCCTATGGGTGCCGCCATTTGTAAACTCCTGTCCAAGAAATCAAAATCCAGCAAACGGAAACAGAAATCGCTTGTCAAACTTCGGTACGGAGCAAGCAGGATGGACGACAGCAATTGGCCTAACGCCTTAATGATGCGCCGCCGCAGAGTAGCACACGTCGAATCGAAGAACAAGTACACTGGTCCCTCCCCACAGACCTTCCATATATAGTGTGATGACATCACTGGGACCAGTGTATGTGTTCCTCCGTGCTACTCTGCAGCGGCCCTGTCAAGGCATTAAGTCCATAGGCCCAATTGACGGTATTCGGGGTCAGCTATTGGTTAATAATATATCAAAACAAATGCCCGCTGCCATAGAATTTGCCGATACGTGCAGTTCAAAACTTAGATTTTATTCAAAATTAAAAGAAATAAATAACAATTTGGCATAAACATGGGTGCACAAATGAAATATTAATAGTTTACTTCGCGGAAACGACGGCCGTATTCGGGTCACCCGAGTTGTTGTTTTGGGGAGTTTTCAGTCGCATTGGTGCACTGAAGGCTGCAAATCTGCAGCACTGAATGGGCACCACTGAAAGCAGTCCCATGTGGTTGATATAATTTCAAATCGAACACCGCGAGTGGAGTAAAAAAAAATCCATAAAATACTTTGCTGTAGTTATATCGGTCCTAAGCATTGTTTATTCATATTAGTTAAATTAATTCTGAAACAATTAAATATTACGAATAATTGCATGTAATTAAATAAGTTGGCAGTGCTAAAACTATTCGTGGTGTGGCCCTGGGGCCGAACAACTTATCAATACTACAATAGTCAATACATTCACATGGTCGAATACAGATGCGTTGTTTCTTGGCGTCAAATGCCAACATTTGGCAATGTGGACCACCAACGTAAGTGTTGAAGCAAAACCAAAGCCAAAGGCAAAGTAAAGCCAAAGCCAAAAGGCAAAGACGACACATCAACTTCGTCATGACTCATGTGCAAAAACTTGTTATAAATACTTACATCCAGTTTCCTTAATAATATTTTGGATTTCCTGATCCTGTAACATAATGGATGCCTTGGATCCCATCTTGAAGTCGAATTTATGTCCCAGGAAATACAAAACTGACACTAAAGTTCTGTCAGTTTCCTTGACTTTTTTGGAGTGTAATTTAACGCGTACACTACCTGATCTTTCCACGCAAACTATTGGAAAAGCGTTTTCAGATCCAAACGTGTAAGTAGTATGCTCCGGATAGATTTCCCAAAGCTGATCTTGACCTAGATATATCAATCTCTTAGTTCAAAAATCGACACATGAGAGAAGGGGCATACACGAGTTGGGGCTAATATATCCAGTGGTCTATTTCAGCGCTGATACCCGGCCTGCCCACATGTTAATTTACCCCATTTTTAGTGGGGGCTTTCCCGCTCCAAATATAGATCAGCCAATAGAAATATTTGTTAGTTACATCAACACCAATGACAGCCTTGCTCTGACCGTAACTGATTCCTGGAATGAAGAAACACGGGCAATGTTCTGGTAGATTGCTTCGTTCGGGCAAGGTGAGTTTATAGAAGACCTTGATAAACTTTATTTGAGGAATTAGCAAAAGACACTTGCAAATTTACAGACAAGTGAGCGCAGTAACAAATAAATCACAACCTGCAAAATATTAATTCGTCTATTTAACCTTCACTAGAATTGGATTGAAATGACTCGAGTCTCGTAACGTAGTTGATAGAAATAGTATATAGCCGTGTTTACACGGGCGAGTTAAAACGCTTCATATAAAACCATTTGTCTAGATCGATTTACATTTGTCGTGTAAACGTGACACTGTGGCGTTTTAGGGCTGAATCGATTCATATAAATCGGTATATGTAAACCACCTTGCGAGGTAGTATAGATGAAGCGATCTAGCTTAAATGCGTCACACGCATGCGCAGCCGAGACCTTAGTTTGTTGACTTTCCGGTCAATCAAAAGCGCATATTATAAAATTTAGTCTATGAAACCGCTAGCTGTGCACAGATATTTTTTTCATCATTTATTTTTAGGGTTTCACTGCCCAGCAGAAGTTTTGACCATTCCAAACCAATACGATTCAGTCCATAAAGATCTAGGTCGAACCCACACTCTCGTGGTGATGTCGACGAACCCAAACTGGCGCTGGTTAGTCTGGACTTGCTCATGCGCAGATATCGATTTCCACCTTAAACCGCTCTGTGTGTAAACGCGCCACTAAATCGCTTCATATAAATCGATTTGTCTAGATCGTTTTACATTTTCCCGTGTAAACACAGCTTTTCTCTAAAGGCTCACTAGTCACACCATACCGGATTGGGGAACTGGTGTCACGGTTTCAGTTCTCAACCAGTTTCAGTTCGCAACATCGCTTCTGCGCATGCGTCAAAATCTAACAGCATCATCTGCGCATTGTCAATGGTCATGAGCAATCTTCATACAGAAAAAGTGAAATATCTCTAAAACCAAACCACCTAGAAACAAATCGCTTGGTACACATATAGAAAACATGTTTACCCACAAGATTATATTAAATTGATATGGTTAGGGTTCTGGATTTCTATTAATTTTGAATAATGTTTTGCACTGCGCGTACCGGCAAACTCAAGGCATTGTCAATGGTCGTGAGCAATCTTCATACAGAAAAAGTTAAAGTGAAATATCTCTAAAACCACACCACCTAGAAACAAATCACTTGGTACACATATAGAAAACATGTTTGCCGAAAAGATTATATTAAATTTATAAGGTTAGTGACACTGACACTATAGTGACAGTATGAGGCAACGATTTGCGGCGATCGGCGACGGTTTGAATCGGGCTGATGTTGACACATGCGCAGACGATGCTTTGACGCATGCGCAGATGCTTTGACGCATGCGCAGAAGGGATGTTGAGAACTGAAACTGGTTGAGAACTGAAACCACCTGTCATAAACTGGACACTGTCTGTTGAAATAGGTCAATGTCCGGTTTATATATTGTAGGCATCCGGCGTTTCTGTTCTCTTTCCGGTGGTATCCGCCTTGTACGGTGGCAAGTTTTGAACATTCAATATGCACAAAACTTGTACCGGACACCTTCGGACTGATGTGTATGGTCGGTGTCTGGTTTAAGTCCGTTTTGTCCGGTTCATGTCTGGTACCCATCCGTTATATCTTCCATTTGCTTCCTGAATAGTCCGTTGATGGTGTTGCGGGAATTCAGTCCGTCGTTTTTTTTTATATGTTTTCGGGCTGGTATGTGTCCGGTTGATGTTCGATCCGTCCGTTTGACATTCGGTTGTCGTCCGGTTATCGTCCGGTGGCTATTCGTTAATGTACGTTCCTTGTCCGTTTAGCGTTCGTTTCGTCCGGCGGCCTTTGACCTGATAGCGACACATTTCGGTACATTTTTATACCGAACACCACCGGACTAGAAAATTCTTTGTCCAGTTATGTCCGTTGCTCAATCCGGTATGGTGTGACAGGCACTTAACTTAAAGCTGCATAGTCCGATGAAATATCAAATTTTAAAAACCAAACCAATCATCTAGATTTGATTTTACATATCTAACTTAGATACTGATGCACTTATTAAGCACTTGTTTCTGCGTAGAAGGCAATACTGAGTCAATTTAACAGAACCTGTAACTGCAGAAGTCTATGGTGTCAGAGTTTTGGCAAGCATGCCAAAACTAATTTTCCATGTTTGCACTCAAAATATCTGAAAGTTTACCATTTAAAATTAAAGTAACTTTGAACTAATGTTAAGTAGATAATAGTGATTGATCTAATATATTTATCTCAGAAAAATTCAGAAATTCAAAAGCATTGGACTATGCAACTTTAAGAGACTTGCAGAAAAATGTCAAATATCAGATAGGCTTTCAAAACAAATGTATTCTGATAAAACACTTTAATACCTTTAATTTGACATATGGATGGAATTACTAGGTCAAGTAGAAGCAAAGTTATGGTGCATATTGTACCCCAAAAATGGGCTATTTACCTCATAGTAAGTACATAGGGTTATAGGGGCAGGAATTTTGACCGGGTTAGCAACAATGGTCTGTGCCACGGAGGCCGCAGTGTCAATGCCAAGTGGCATGAGCAGAGGTGAGAGTGTTAGCAAAAGTGTTATAACTCTCAAATGGCATCATATACAAGCAAATCGCTTGGCATGCACACAGATAACATGTTTAAAAACCATATTATAATATAAATAAGCAATGCCTAGGACCGACCCCCAGACCATATATTCGATTAACACGACCCGGGTGACTCGATTCGGTGTGCGCTACTCCTCGGCGGAACAGCGTCAAGCCCATAGGCTATTATTAAAGCTGCATAGTCCGATGAAATATCAAATTTTCAAAACCAAACCAATTATGTAGCTTTGATTTTACATATCTAACTTAGATACTGATGCACTTAGTAAACATTTGTTTCTGCGTAGAAGGCAATATTGAATCAATTTAACAGAACCTGTTACTGCAGAAGTCTATAGTGCCAAAACTAATTTTCCATGTTTGCACTCAAAATATCTCAACAGTTTACCATTTAAAATAAAAGTAACTTTGAACTAGTGTAAAATAGATACTAGTGATCAAGCTAATATATTTATCTCAGAAAAAATAGAGAAATTCAAAACCATCGGACTATGCAACTTTAACCAATCGCTGTCGTCCATCCTGTTTGCTGCGTAGTGAAGCTCAACGAGCGATTTCCGTTTGCTGGATTTAGATTATTCAACACGAGTACATAAATGGCCACCCCATATAAGGCTATTTCCATTTCCGTTTACTTGATTTTGGTTATTTCATTGTCCACCTCTATGAGTACGAGTATTGTTTATGTATATATACACGTGTTAGTCATTAGCCTCCCCGCTGGGTGGGGTCGGTATTAATTTTATATGGGTGACAATTACCGATTAGCATGGACGAGCTCACAAAGTTGGGTGATTTCTTTTTTTCTTTTCTCAGCTGAACTTTCACATATTTTTTACAGAAAAATGACCTACCAGAAAGTTCATATCTTAAACATTTGAATTACCATTTAACATTTGTACACTTTATACATAAAACACAAGAAAAACAATGATTTATAAGGGGTGTTTGCGCGTCGCGATGCTGCACAGGGTCAACTTTTTCCTATGGAGCGAGGCATGAGGACCCATACATGTGGATTTGCATAGTAGGCACTTGGAACAAATTTTCAAACAACCAGAATGCATCAAATTCTTTTTTTTATCACTAAGAGGCTGCAAAATGCTGCACAAATATATTTCATTTGTTATGATAGCATTATTGGAACCCCAGATATGATGCTTTAAAGGTGCAGAAATCAGACCCTCTTGCCTATAGTAAGTAGCATTAAAAAGTGTGATAAAATTGTGACACTTGACAAGAAAACCTGTACTGCCAACTGGCCACTGATTCAAAGTAGCTACATTGTTCATTTCAAAGGTAATGTCTCAAAATCTTCTAGTGACATTCACAGATATAATTGCATAAATACACCATCACCAAAACAAACCAAATTTAATTCTTAAACATTTTTTTAATCATCTTCGTACACCATGAAAAATGGCGTCTTCAGCACAACCGGCAAACTTACGGAAGTAAAAACACGAGTGTGGAAATTCGGATCGCTATGAAACTTCACATATCAATAGTTAAGACATTAAATGACTAGTCTACCTTTAAAAAAAAACTTGGTCTGCTAAATAGCAAGAATATTTTAATGTAGGCAAAGTTACCTTCAACTTCAGAAAGCTGGGTATCTGTCAATTCCTGTTGGATTTTGATCAGACAAAAACTAGAATCTGTCAAAATTAGTGTCCTTCAAAGTGGTACCATTTGTACCCTATTTTGAGCAGAGCTACTATCCTAAATCTGCATTTTCGCAAACGACAAAAAAAGCGGTGCTGAAAAGTGATGACATCACAGTGCTAGTTTAGCGAGACGGGCAAGCGCGGCAGATTTCCAAGTGCCTAAACATAGATAGACGACCAGTCTAGATAAAAGATTCACCCAGTAGGCGTAGCGGTAGGCCGTACATTATTACATGTACATTAGGTAAGGTTTGTCATACTTGTAGACAGATTCGCCCGATGCTACTGCGAGGCCTAGGGCTGGGCCGTCGGTTTGGTTTCTATGACATCTATCCTCACATATTCTAGGTATGTGGCAAAAAGAAATCATGTTAGTGGAATGCAATGAAATTGGTATTGACAGCGGCGACTACGCACGTAACTATTGATAGAAGGCTCTTGAAAATACCTTTCCAGTGATACCAATGGATATGTAGGTATGTGGCAAAAACAAATTTAATTAATGGATTCCAATGAAATTGGTATTTCTAGAAAGCTCTTGAAAATACTTTTCTAATGATACCAAGATCATCTCTTTGGGATCTCAAATAAGAAAGTTATTGTAGTTTTTGTGATGCAAAATTAGCATAATCTCAGTCAACTGGACTTTATGGAAAAACAATAGAATTTTGTGACCAAATTAACCTAATTGTAGGTTCACTAAAAGTTCTTTAGTTTTCTTAGTTGTTCATCAATTTTCATGAATTATGTATCATTGCAGAGAGGAAAAACGATCTCTAGAACCAGGATTAGAGTGACCTCTATGCAATATCCTTTGCAGATGCATGGACAAAACTACATCTATTGTCTTTAAATAATTTCTCTTTCATCTCAATGATCCAGGTTTTTCTGAAGATGTAAGGAGACATACCACAGACATGGCTCATCTACGAATGTGTTGCGGAAAGCTTGGTCATCATGGACTTGCCACATTAAAAGTTTATTGCGGCAACATAGTATCGCCTGTGCTCCAAAGCAGAAGAATGGCAGGATCCAGAAATAGATTCTGGGAGCTAAACAAGAAAGGCGGTTACAAAAACAAAGTTAAGCTAACTAGCTCGAAAACAAAAATGATAAAAGATGGACTATCGATTATGGGGACGGAAATGGGGAAATTTACAGAAGAGGTAAAGGATAAGCTGAAGGCTGACCCGATCCTAGGGACAGATGCCGGGGACTATGAAGTTTTATGGAAATTTGACAACCAGGACACTATAGATAAATGGATTCTTACGACCGATCGAGATCACCAGGAGGGAGGATCCAAATCGGAACTCATCCTGGGAAGGAATAAGATGGCCAAATTCCAAGGTGTCATCAATACAGAGGTTCCCAAAGATGGTGTGACAAAGCGTGCTGGTTATGTCAATATAAGGTCTCCTAAGAATATGGTGCGTACCTATGATTTAAAAACGAAGTGAATTCACAACTGTTATTTATCTTTTCATTAGTAATAAAAAGGTTTGATCAATAAGTTATTATTAGTGATCCCAAAGATTCCAGTCCTGTAAGCTTTTAGGTTTCACAGGATTTTCAAATGCAAATTAAATTATGTCTGAAAGAAAATGTTAGACAATATATTTTCTTGGTTTTACATTTTTTTAATATCCTACATCCTAGACCTAGTGCTGCCCCTGCCTTTTTTTTCTTTTTTTCTCTTGAAGATTTATATTGCCTGTCATGAATAAGTCTGAATAGACTTGTTTTCACCATCAGACAGTTTCTCGATAGAAAGCCAGAGCCTACACTTTTACCGACCCAAGGGATTTTTAACCTCCCACACCACATAGACATGGTATGAGAGCAACTGGCCTTTGATGGCACTGTAAGTTATACACAGCGGTGGAAATCCAAATTGGTAGAGTTGGGGGCTCAGGGAATCGAACACACTGACCTTCAGGTTAGGAGTCCGACCTAGAAAAAAGTCAGACACTCTAACCACTCCACCACAGACAAGGCTTTCCTAGATTCATGCATCATTATTCAGGTTTAGTTTCTCGTAGTCTCTTATATGTCAGATTGCAGCGTTCAGGTTTGTAGGCGCATATTATTGACATTTCCATCGAAGTCCCTGGTACTTAGAGGTCACAAATTAAAACAAGAATAATACAGGAATGAAATATAGTGAGGTTTTGGTAATCTGTGATTTATGTTGTTTCTAAAATAGCTAGGACTTCAGAGCTCAACAAACGATCTAATTCTATATATTGTCTCCGTCTAATTGTGTCCGAAATATTACGTCTACAGTATAGGGATACATAGTTCCGGTCAACATGTGCTGTTACAATGAGTGAGAAAGTGTTTGAAGTTTTATGTCCTAGCAACATCTGATGTCATAGCAGGGCCACATTCAAGGTGCGCCTCCGAGACGTCTCGGGGAAATCCCTGACGTCACGCTAGTCTGAAAGGCAAAAGCAGTTTGTTGCCTCGAAAATGGCCATCCCCATCGGCAGTGGCCATTTGCAATGGAAAAGCTGGCTGAAACCACTGAAGACGGCGGCCATTTTCGAAGCACTTTTTGTCTCCTATCTGAAAAGGGAGACGTTTCGGAGACGCCTCGGAGATGCACCCTGAACGGAAATAAGCCAAAAAGCATCATGGAGACGTCTCTGAGACGGACCCTGAACGCGGCCCGGGACGGGTACCAACATGTGACCAACTATGTGCACGCTGGGTGGCTTTATAATGCTTCCCCACAGAGATAGGTACCTTGGCAGCAGCACTATGGTGACATTTTTCACTGATTACATTATCTTGACGTAGTGACAAATCTTGTCCCTATCCTATCAATCAATCAATCAATAGTTCCATCCTCTAGTCGAGGGTTGGATGCAATGGTTCTCCACTTGTCCCGATGTTGTGCTGTTCTGATAGACTGTGAATAATTCAAGCCTGTCCACTGTGAAATATTTGTAAACCATGATGTTCTTGGTCTCCCTCTCCCTCTGCTGCCATTCACCTTCCCTTCCAACAATGTACGGTATATTGAACTCTGACGAATGATGTGGCCAAAATAAATAAGTTTCTTTGTCTGTATAGTGGCAAACAAGCTTTTCTTATTTTTAATTTTTCTGAGAACTTCTTTGTTGGTGATCTTCTTTGTCCATGATATTTTCATCATCCTTCGATAAGTCCACATCTCAAATGCTGCTAAACGTTTGTACATTTTCTTAGAGATTGTCCATGTCTCTGCCCCATACATTAGAGTAGACCACACATAACACTGAAGAATACGCTTCCTTGTTTGTATTAATATCTTACTTGATGTTAACACTCTATACATTTTGGAGAATGTTGTTCGGGCTATTGTTATCCTTCTTTTAATTTCTTCCTCACATCTCCCATCATTTGTAATCTTTTGTCCGAGATATATGAATTCGGATACTTGTTCTATGTTTGTGCCATCTATGATTATATTGACGTTTGGTTTATCTGTCTTTTTACTTATAACCATTGTTTTGGTCTTCCTGGCATTCATCTTCATGTTGAATAGTATTCCAGCTTTATTGATTCTATTCACTATATCTTGTAGGTTTTTCTCACTGTCTGCTAGTATTACACTGTCATCGGCATATCTAAGATTGTTGATGTTCATGCCACCTATTGTCACTCCCTTGCAATCTTCAATGTGTCTGAAAATCATCTCTGTGTACAGGTTAAATAGACATGGTGACAATACACACCCCTGTCGAACTCCTCGTTTAATCATAACTTCATCTGATAGGCCCTGCTCCATTTTTATAAATGCACGTTGTGTCCAGTATAAGTTCACAATTAGTTTAATGTCTTTGCCATTGACACCAATATCTTGTAAACATTTGATTAACAGTTCATGATTGACTCGGTCAAAGGCCTTCTCATAGTCAATAAAGCAGGCATAAACATCTTGGTTCACTTCACAATAACGTTCACAAATCATTCTCATATTGAAAATCCCTTCACGTGTACCTCTTCCAGATATAAACCCACTTTGTACGTTACTGATTTGTTCTTCAATTTTCTGTCTGTTTCTCAGTAAAATTATTTTCAGGATCATCTTCAACATATGACTCATCAGGCTTAGTGTTCTGTACTCAGTACACAATGTTGGTTTTAGCTTCTTTGGGAGTCGTACAAATATGGATTCATTCATATTCAATGGTATAAATCCAGTCTCATAGATGTCAGTTACTAGCTTATGAATGATTTGAATCCCCACTTCATCTAGTCCTTTTATCATTTCTGATGTTACTTGGTCACTTCCAGGAGCCTTACCTGCCTTTAGATCATTGATAGCCTTCTCAACCTCTGATACTAATATAATATTCCCATCTTCTTTCTCAATTGTGGGTGGGTTCCCTCTGTCATCATTGTATAGTTCGTTGAATTATCCTATAATCCTACTAATACCAACCACCAAGTGAGGTAATGTATGTATGCATATGTCTATCCCTCTCCCTCTGTTTGTCTGTCTCTGTTTGTCTGTCTGTCATCTTAATTCTTCCACCCCTTGTACTCAACAATGTCACAGCCAACTGTTCATGAACATATAGCGCTCGTGTAGTTGAAGGTGCTGCCACCTAGAGAATGAATATGATAACACTGGGCGAGTAGTTCTGCAGGACATCCACCAGGTGGAAGCGCACTATGCCACGAGTTTGGCTGGCGGGCTGATTCGTAACGAGCTAGGATTTGTTAGTGTGTTGGAGTTTCATGTCCTGGCAACATCTATGGTCATATCAGGACGGGTACTGACTTGTGGCAGTGCGCACTCACGGCGACTTTTATTGTGCTGCCCCACTGGGAGATCTGGCCACTGGCACCATGACCTGATATGGATCACACAGTCACATTATCCTGATACTTAGATAAAAGATTCACCCGGTGCTTGTAGTACACGGGTGAACGACAATGTAGTTTAAATATGGGCGAAAATAGGTTTAGTATGGAACAGGGAGTAGAATGCCTGCCTCCAGTATCAAATGGATACTTAAATCGGCACAGAGTTGGTGAAATGGGAGATTTCACTTTTAAATCTTATTAAACTAGATATTATATTATATTTTTCAACTCAAAGGTAGCGGGCTAATAATAAGACATATGTAAAGAATAATTGTTGCTTCTTACATTGTGAAATTAGGCTCTCATTTCATTGACCCGCATTTTCGACCGTTTTTATATATGGTTGGAATTCACCCGTGTACTGAGTACTGGGTGAATCCTTTATCTACCTGATACTGGGCTAACCAATCATTGTCCTATTCTATTAATGCTGAGCACCAGGCTACGAAGCGACAAGTATCAATTTACATTTTATTTGAACCAAGGATTTACATTTAACACATTTACGTTTTGGGATTTTCCCTGACAACAATTAGTAATTTAACTCTTGCTGTATATGTTAATTCACTGCTGCTTAGCTGTTTAATTTGGTGTTGTCTCCTCCGACACGACCCCCCATACCTGCTCATCAGAAATCGTTTCAACGTCAGCATCCGTACGACTGGTCCATGTTCACGCACCTGGTGATGCGTGTGCGGGGGGATGGGCGGCCCTACCAGCTGCTCCTGCACATGGACCGATACTTTGACATCCAGTGGAATGACCAGTACCACTACACGCTCTTCACGCGGGGCGGGCCCTACTGGCAGACGTCCAAGGTGAGCTAGCAGCTGGGGGGGAATGTTATTTAGGGACCGTCCAAAGTTTTCAACATTTTCACGGTTGTACAAAGCATACGACTACTAACACCCAAACTGCAAAAGGTTGGCCCGAGAAAGATCAGGTAAACACTCCTGAGTGCGGGACCAGACCAATCCAGTATCACAACTGTCCAGTGTTGAAAACAAGCACCCTCACCTGAGATTATACGTCATGGGCAGAATAAAAAGACTTGTCACAAATTAAAAAAATACGACGGGGTGGAGGGGCGAGTAGGGTGGTCAGGCCAGTTTGACTTTTATCATTTAAAGCTGCATGGTCTGATGAAGCATCAAGTTTTCAAAAGCATTGCTATTAGTAGTATAGACTACATCACGGTTCCAACGGCGCGGTGCATTGTGGGATGCATCAGAGCAAACCCCCCCCCCCCCCCCCCCAGAAGCACATGGCACATGCTAATACACTGGGTGCAGCTATGAAATGTGCTAGTTTCAGCTCATCTCAGCTCTTGTTTGAAGCATAGAATACCAACTACAAAAATATATATAATCAATTAAGATATTAATCGTTTATCCAGAATTGCATTTACATCAATATAAATCAGCACATTTTATGCCATGTGCATTTAGATTTAGACAAATCTAGGCACTCGACTAGTGCTAGAGCCATAGCCAGAGTCAGTTTTACTTATTTTATTCATGTTTTTATTTATATCCTGTGGTTAATGACATATGTAGAAATAGAAAATGAGTAGGGTTAATCAGATATTGGTTATATATTTCTTTGAAATAAGTTTTTGTTGACACATTTGACATTTTAATATTTAAAACAAGAATTACTTCTGGCTAGCCTAATCAATGATGATGTAAACATCAACCTGTAATAGTATAAAGTGACTGAAATTGTATGTTTCTTAGCTCAAAATGCTTAATTATGGAGAGTTGTCTCTTAATCATATTCTTTATATTATTATATTGCATCCTTCCATCCATTTGTGTGCCAAATTGTTATGTATTTCTATTTATTTTGAATAATATGCCAGTTTTGCCCTACGCGTATCGGCAAACTCAATGGCCATACGCCGTACTCAGTGCATTGTCAATGGCAGTGAGCAATCTCCATACTGAAAAAGTAAAATATTTATAAAACCGCACCACCTTGACACAAACCGCTTGGAACACATATAGAAAACATGTTTAACAAAAAGATTATATTAAATTGATACGGTTAGGGTTCTGGATTTCTATTAATTTTGAATAAAACTGATGTTTTTCACTGCGCGTATCGGCAAACTCAATGGCCATACGCCTTTGCTTTGCTCCCAACGCCGTTTTCAGCGCATACACAGTCGGAACCGTGATGTAGTCTATTACAGATATAGTTTCTTAGGGGGTGCAGACGTAGTTACTCTTCATATGTGTGGTAACATTTATCAGTTAAATGTGAAATAAAAATAACTAGTAATATGTAAGTGGTGATAAGAGAAACCTCGCCACCGCGTCCGGCAGAAAGAGCATAACAGAAATAGGTATCGGAGTACGGCGGGTGTATACCGCAGCACTGGTGACTCAATTCAGTTAAAGATGGTTGGTTGTTAGAGTTTTACGTCCTGCAACATCTAAAGGTACCGACTTGTGACAGTGTGCACTCATGGTGACTTTATAGTGCTGCTCCACTGGGAAATCAGGCTGCCAGCACCATGACCAGATATCCCACTCAATCACATTATCCTGACACTGAGCTAACCAGTCCCTGTCCCATCCTATTAATGCAGAGCGCCATGCTAGGAAGTGACAAGTATCAATTTTATAAGTCATTGGTTTGACTCGACCGGGAACCAAACTCCCGATCTTCTGCACGCGAGGCGCCTCCTCTAACGATTTGGCCACTGCGCCCGGTTTCAGTTAAAGAATTCAGTGGTTCAAGGAAAGTTGTTTTTTTTTAGCCAATATTATGCAATTCACGTTGCATCGTCAGATTGGTCTTGAGTTTCTGTCATTTTCTGAGATAAATTAATTTTGTCAAGCACATAGGCTTCTGTAGTAAAAGGTTCAATTAATTTGACTCGGTTTTCCCTAGTATGCAGCAACAAATGCTTGCCAAGTACACCAGTATCTAAGTTAGATATGTAGAATAATATCTAGATAATTGGTTTGGTTTTGAAAATTAGATTTTTTCATCGGACTGTGCAACTTTAATCATTTCCTCTCTGTTTTTCTAAATCTCTACAAATCAAAATGACTTAGTAATGATACTAATAATGGATTGAAGTACCATTTCATTATAGAGATTTATATTGGTGCAGTAAAATCGGTAGAGGTGTCAGTTTTGATCTGACTGTAAATCTGCGCTTTAATAAAGTATGTACTTTATATACCGCAATAAATGTTTAACCGGTGCAAAAGTATCTAAGTTGGATCAAATGCAAGCAAGTGCTTTGATTTCGAAAATGTTATCCTTTCGTCGGATTGTGCAACTAACATATTGCTTGCGAACTCGCTCACACAAGCCACATATGCACTTTGGCAAAAGTCGATATTATAGGAAAATACCTTACAAGTGGCAGCAATGAAAGTGGTTATTTTGTTGTTTGTTTGTTCGGGTTTTACGTCCTAGCAACATCTAAGGTCATATCAGGACGGGTATTGTCTTGTAACGGTGCGCACTTTGGTAACTTTATAGTGCTGCCCCACTGGGAGACCAGGCCACTGGTACCATGACCTGATATCCCACTCAGTCACATTATCCTGATACCAAACTAACCAGTCCTTGCCCAATCCTAGTCATTCTGGGCACCAGGCTAGAAAGTGACAAGTCTCAATTTTGTAAGTCATTTGTTTGAATCGACCGGGATTCGAATGCCTGAACTTCCATACGGGAAGTCTGCGCACTAACGGATCGGCCACCACGTCTGGGCTAGAATGGTTGGGGTGAGACATTGCGCACTATGGTACATCACCCCACCAGGAGGTGTAAGGAGCTCGCTAAATATTCATTTTTGCTTTTCCCGTCAAAACCTAATTGTAAGAATGGACTGCACTCACAGACATTAAAAGTAACCAACTCTTTATAAAAAACCACTAAAAGAATGCATGGCATCTTCAACTTTCATTAAAAATTGTACCTAATACCAGCCATGGGTTCAATTAAGCCTTTTACAGTAACCTCTATCGTTATCATCCATTTATGCCGAATCGGTAAGAGCGATGGCTTCCATGACGAAGGTCGTGGGTTCGATGCCGGCCGATTCAAACGAATAACGTACTAAATTGATACTTGCCTCTACCCACCTTAGTGTTCGGCATTACTAGGGTAGGGACTGGTTTGATAAGTATCCGGATAATGTGGCTGAGAGGAATATCGGGTAATGGTGCCAGGGACCTGGTCTCCCAGTGGGGCAACCCTATAAAGTCGCCATGGGCGCATACTGTCACAAATCGATACCTGTCCTGATATGATATTGAATGTTGCTATGACAAAAAAAGAAACGAACCAAAAAACAAGCCATCAAATCCGTCTTAGATTGCATGATAGATTCTCAGAATAATAAAGTGTTCAAGCGTCGCAGAGGTGTGCTGTAAGTAAACACTCTTGACTGGTATCTGATTCATGCAGACCCACTCATTCCTTTGGCGGCCTCCCTAACTGATAGTGCGTTTAGTAAAGATACCGGTGCCATCAAGTGTCGCAGAGTGTCAAGTGATAAGTGGAGATACCACCATGTGCGAACTTAATATGTAAGGGAAAGCTATAGTATATTGCCGTGTGTTAGCCGATTACATGGATAAGCAGAAGTCTTACTCTTAATTTGAGCTTGAATAGCAGTCCAAGACAAATCTGTTGACTATGTACAACCATAGAATTAACTACAGGTCAACAAGCACATATTTGAAATTCGGAATCCGAAAACTGAAGGTTTTGTTTGTTTGTACAGCATATGAATAAACTATTACTGTTTGTCCCACTTAGTGTTAGTATTCATACTTTAAAAAATTATATTTGTTAAATTAATTATCCTCATTCTGTAGGTTTTTTCGGTTTAAACTGAACGATTTTAATTGTAATGTATCCTTTAAACATTATTTTTTCCCCCACCTTCCAGATTCCATTCTCCAAGTTCTACCTGACGGGAAAGGGGCGCATTCAGGATAAACAACAATCCATAGTGAACCAGCTGTGGCAGGTGTCCTACATGGGCATCACGCTGGCAGACAACAGCCCCGGCCCGTTCGGACTCGAAATAGACTATATTGGCGTTATGTTCGATGCCACGCACATAGAACAATTCGCTTATGAAATGTATGAAACAACCTCGGCCGCCATGGGTTAATTTCAAAGAAGCGCGTCAAGTTTTCAATGTGCTCTTAAAGTTGCACACTCTGATTAAACATCACATTTAAAAAACCAAAACACTCACCTAGATTTGATTCTACATATTTAACTTAGATACTGATACACTTATTAAGCATTATTGCCACGTTAATGGCCACAAGGGCACACTGATTCAATTTAATAGAACTTGTTACTGCATAAGCCTATGGCGTGCTTGCCAAAATGAATTATGCATGTTTGTGCTTCAAATAAGCCATTTAAAATTCAAGTTATTCCAAAGTAAAGTAAGGTAGATTATAACAATCAATTTAATATATTTATCTCAGAAAAATGGCTGTAATTCAAAACCATCTGCCTAGGCAACTTTAAGTTATCACATCACTTATAGATTGTAGACAAGGGTTTAGGCGGTGAAAGCTTGTGCTCATGAAAATTCAGAGATAAATTTGTTCCTGAAATATATTGCGGATGTGGAAAATACACAATTTTCTTTTCCCCCACTGGAATGCCCAAATAGGAAATCAGGGGTAGACAAGTCTGTAAATACCATATTTCTGCACACTCACCCCTAAAATAGCCATTACTTAAATGGAGGTTGACATCCGTGTGTGTGAATTACTAGATAGAAAAGCGATGCTAGTGCGAACAGCATCTCTTAGCATGTTTTTTTTTATGGGTCACAAATTGTAAAGTGTGGCTAAGTAGTCCATTAAGTATTTGTAACATCTGTCACGACTAAAACTGCAGATGCCGACAATTCTGGCCCGTCGCCACGAGGTATAACGGGCCCGTTTAACATCGTTTTTAAACTTTGGACGATGTACTTGATGTAACTTTAAATTGTACAGTAAATACATCTTTTCGTTTGATGTCCAGGATCGATGTGTTGTGGTGTTAGTTTTTTCCCGGCGTGAATCAATTTGACATACTCTGCCTTTTTCAGCATTTTTTGTTATCCCCCAATGAATGAAAACCCATTGAATACTAAGAGGATTGACACAGTTCAATATGGTAGTTTACTGGTGCAAATCGAATAGTGCACGAGCACTGCCAATGGACACATACAATGGGTTTTATTTAATTAATGTCAAGTTTTCTGTCATTTCCACCCGACTGTGAAGTCTAAATAAATAATGCGCACGCGTCTGCGCTAACTCGACCGAGTTGTCAAAGCAAGCATATTTATTAGATGCACTTATAAATGTAGTACTCCTTGAGAGCTGCCAATATTTAATCGCATCTTTACTAAAGATAGCTGTTTTCGATCAGGCGTTACGTTAGGTTGGTTGTTGGGGGTTTTACGTCCTGGTAACATCTAAGGTCATATCAGGACAGGTACCGACTTGTGACAGTGCACACTCATGTTAACTTTATAGTGTTGCCCCACTGGGAGACCAGGCTGCCAGCACCATTACCTGATATCCCACTCAGTCATATTATCCTGGCGGAGCCAATCAGTCCTTGCCCTATCATAGTATTAGAGCACCAGGCTAGGAAGCAATAAGCATAAATTTTAAAGTCATTGGTTTGACGCGACCAGGTTACGCTAGGAATCAAATATAATTACATAACACGTTTTCACCACAATTGCTTTCATGTATGTAGGACCAGATCTCCAATAGATGTTTAACCGTCGATGAAGCATTTGAGAAATAATTCATGGGGTTTTTGTCTTCATCATATTCTACCATCTCATGTAGCGTTGAGATTTCTTTTTGGTGACATTCTGCGATATTAGTTTTTCTACGTGATAAGTTAGGTACCTGTTTAATTTGACCAGTAACTGAATCTTTTAAAGGACAACGATAAGGACATAATCTTATTTAAATATATATAGCAAAAAATGTTTTATTGTACATGATTACATATATGAATTCCATGTTAGTCTGAACAAAATATAGCATTGAGCTATCATAATAGACAGCTGTTCGAAAACTCTTTACAATGATCAATATATACTATATGCATGTAAATACACCTAAAATAGTGTGCCATCACATATTTGTTGTACAATTACATGGACAAACAATCCCAGAAATATTCACCAGGTCCTCGAGCCGGCTAAATAATGTCTTGATTGAATACGTGAAAATTAGTCAATCCATATAAGAGCCCAATTATCAAAACAACTACTTTATCTCACTAATGTAAACGGAGTCAAGGAAACATAAGAATATTGCACATGCTAACTTCAATTTATATAACGCAAAAACATTCAATGTGAAGAATAATGTTGATCTTGTCGACTTTATACGTAAGCAGGGAAGCTCAATATATTATATTTACACGTAACAATTCTCAAGCACAAATACAATTACGATTTCGCAATTAATAATTAGTACTCAAATTATATCACCAAAAAGAGTTGACCTAAACATGAATTGCCATGTGGTATTTACCCAACTAATAACACAGTAATTCACAACAAAGACAAGACTTTTAACAAAGCCCTCTCTCCACCGCTCTGTCTCCCTCTAGCCTGCTTAATTTGAATCTTGTTCGAACATGGCTTAAGCACACATTTAAAAGATTCCATATTTGCCAATATTGCCAGGTTCCCGATCATTATCTCGACACTCAATGCCATAGGTAAATGTCACACCCCTGATATTGTCAACAATACTGATAAAATAACAACAGGACAGACAATCGCTTTCATTCCGATTTGTCATGATAATTTGTTGAAATATAAAGGCCAGACTCATAATTCAAAATGAAGTATTAAAAATGACATCGCTTAAACAACGCAATAGTAACATATCAACAGTAATAAATTAACTTTCGCACTAAACGCCACCAAAATTCGTTTAGATATGTCACCTATCGGTAGAAATTATTGGGGAGAGAAAATGAGTGAATATATATTTAATAAAAAGAAATATTTTTAAAAAGCTTCCCTAGAAATGAGCATGAGTAGCAAAGAAAATAACTCGGTGTTTAGAACGGAACTGAGATCCACGGCGCGTGTGTTGGGTGTCGCATTTTCTTAGCCAACGTTAGACACAATTATGAAGCTAATACAATCAGTTCAGGACCCATCGATGAGGGACTCCGACCAATTGGTAGCCTGTCTGATGCCGCGTCCCCCCTCACAGGCCCGGATGTCGAGGCGGGACCAGTCGGAGGCGGCCTTCTCCCGCTACCAGCTAAGGCTGCACTACCCCGACCAAAACACTTACTTATATTTGATTCTACCGTAATCAACTTAGATACGGGTACACACATTAAGTGTTTATTGTTGTAAAAAAAAGAAGAAGGGAATACTTACTGGTACACCCATTAAGTATCTATTGTTGTAGACAAAGGGAATAAGTCAGTTTATAAGAACTTTGCTTTTCTGAACCCTATGGTATCCAGCATTCCGACGTGCACGCCAAAATTGATTTAGCATGTTTTCACTTAATATATCTTAAGTTAACCATTTATTATAAAAGTTACTTAAACACATAAAAACTAATGCAAGGTAGATTCTAAGGATCAACCTAATATATTTGACTCAAAATATGACAGAAAATCAAATCCATCAGACTATGCAACTTTCATTCCTAGTTCGCTGTGTTCTCTGAAAACCGATCTGGTAGGAGTGTTGTTTGTTGTTTGTTTGTTGTTGTTTTACGTCCTAGCAACATCTAAGGTCATATCAGGACGGGTACCGACTTGTGACAGTGCGCACTCATGGCGACTTTATAGTGCTGTCCCACTGGGAAACCAGGCCGCCGGCACCATGACCTGGTATCCCACTCAGTCACATTATCCTGACACTGAGCACACCAGTCCTTGCCCTATCCTAATAATGCCGAGCGCCTGGCTAGGAAGCAACAAGTATCAATTTTAAAGTCATTGGTTTGACGCGACCGGGACTCGACCCCACGATCTACCAGCACGGGAGACGAACGCTCTAACTCTGGTAGGAGTGAGTGGTGGGAAGGTTTGTATGTGTGTGGGTGTGTGTGCGTGTGTGTGTGCGTGCGTGCGCGGGAAAGTTGGTGGTGTGGTATAGTGGGAAGGCATGTGTGTGTGTGTGTGTGTAGGCGGGAAGGTTGTTGGTGTGGTGTGGAACGTGTGGGAAGGAATGTGTGTGTGCATGTGTGTAGGCGGGAAGGCTATAGGAAGTAGGTGGGGGTGGAGGTGGAGGAGGTAGGGGTGAGTAGGGAAGAGGTAAGCTGTTGGGTGAAGGTGGGGGGTGGAGGGGGCAGGGGTGGAGGAGTAGGTATGGGATAGATGGGGGTGGAGTTAGGAGAGTGTGGTCGGGAAAAGATGGGAGCCGACTGGATTAGTTTTAATATTACTACAAGAGAATTCTGGAGGTTCCCGGTCAACGCACATAACTAACACAACTGCACAAGTAGTGTTTGGGCGAATAATGAACTCTTAATTCACTATATAAACCACGATATAAACTGTGACTAATAGAGTAGTGTTTTATTTAATTGAAACCTCTCATTGCGGGAGTTGAACCCCCAGGGAAACAGCGACGGCTGCTGTGAGGTGATCAGCCCAGACTGGTACAGAAGTGGCGTATTGAATACAGCTGTAACCAATGGTCAGTGGCTGAGAGAGTGTTTGTATCAGTGTCTGATTTTTTAGTTTTTTGGTCCATTAGTTGTTTAAGCAGGGGAAATTTCAGTCATAGACGACTGGTCTTCCTCATTCCACTGCTGGTCGATAGAAAGCCCGAGCCTACACTTTTACCGACCCAAGGGATTTTTAACCTCCCACACCACATAGACATGGTATGAGAGCAACCGTCCTTTGATTACGCTGTAAGTTATACACAGCGGTGGAAATCCAAATTGGCAGAGCTGGGGGCACGGGGAATCGAACCGCCGACCCTCAGATTAGGAGTCTGACCTAGAAAAAAAGTCAGACACTCTAACCACTCTGCCACAGAGAACGATTGATTTTATTGTTTAGGTGAGTGTGTAGGGGGTGAGTAAGTACATGCGGCATCAGGGTTGTATGCACTCATGCGCACAATAAACGCACACTGACTCTCTCATGCGCACTCACTGACACTCTCACTCACACTCAAATTCAGACTCATAACACATTCACACAAACACATACACTCACACTGACTGACTGACTGATTCACACACATCCAGACTCCTACACACTCAGCAGACACCGACTCGCACACACAAATATTAATACAGATAATAATAATAATTATTGCCCTATTGAGATTACTCCGTGTGAACTGAACTAGACGCTACATATATATTTATGTACATATTTTGCCGATAGGTTGCCAGTGATGTGGCGATATCATATACTATCTTCACGCTATCCCAGAGTGAGTCGTGTCGGGATGCTGTGCTGCCAAACGTCACGTAGCATGAAAACATATAATAAACAAGCTTATTTAGCTATTAGGCGCTTATCACCTGCCGAGCGGTCAATCCTTGTAGCGCTGCACCATGAAATGGCCCGCGTTATTTCTATAGCCAAAGTTCTCATAGAATGGCCGGTTGTCCTCGCTGCATTCAAGCGACATCTTGTAGCAGCCCACCGACTTTCCCAGCAGAGTCAATGCCTCCACCAGTCTGTGACAAAGCAACAACATAAAATTGAAAACAAGATACATATTGTTGTTTTACGTTCTAGCAACATGTAAGGTCATATCAGGACAGGTACCGACTTGTGACAGTGCGCAGTCATGACAACTCTATAGTGCTGCCCCACTGAGACCAGGCTGCTGGCACCATGACCCGATATGCCACACATTCACATTATCCTGATACTGTGAAAACCAGTCCTTTTCCTATCCTATTAATGCCGAGCACCAGGATAGGTAGCGACAAGTATCAATTTTATAAGTCACTGGTTTGACTCGGCTGGGATTCAAACTCCCGACCTTCCGCATGGGAAGCCTGCACTCTACCGATTCGGCCACCGCATCTGATGAAAACCAATACAAAAGTGTTATATGGCGCAGGGGCCTCGCTTCCATATATACATAAGTATGCAGCTGCGACAATGCGCACTCATGGCGACTTTATAGTGCTCCCCGACTGGGAGACCAGGCCACCGGCACCATGACCCAATATCCCACTCAGTCACATTATCCTGACACTGAGCCACCTAGTCCTTGCCCTATCCTAATAATAGCGCCTGGCTAGGAATCGACAAGTATACATTAAGTCATTGGTTTGACTCGACCAGGGCTTGAACCCGTGGGTTCGAATCCCACGATCTACCAAAACGGGAGACGGACTCTCAAGTATAGATATTTAGTTCAGTTCATAGTTAAGTTTATTCTAGTGTAAATATAGCCCACGCCATCTCGTTCAGTTCATGACCTCATGTCACGTGCCCAGGAGCGATAAATACTGCTACAATTGAAGTTTAAAAAAAAAGGTCTTGATAAACATTAAAAGTAGCTCTAGACCTTGTACTTTACTTACAATTTGCCAAGTTGCTTCCCCCTATATTCGTCACTAACTACCACGTCTTCTATCCGGCCTCGCTGAAAAATAATTAATGATTACCTTCATAAACAGTCACTGCTGTCATCATCTTCTATTACAATTATATTAATTATTACGTCAAATTAGCTCCCATTGCTTTACTTAATGCTCTTTGTTTGTCTCTATGCTAAACAAGCATGTGCTTTAGATAGCCTCATGATACTGAGCAAATTACAAAGACAATAAAATCACTTATAAACCGGTGCCGATTAGTATAGTAAATGAGAGACGCTAGTCAAATATTATGATATATATATATTTTTAATTGTATATTTAATTAGCACCAAGTCCACAAATTAATTGACGGCCTTATGAATGTATTGCCGAAATATGCAGTTCAATGGGATGAATACACAATGCTATTTCAGGGTAGGGCAGTCACTTTTTTTCCAACTTGCCAATCGGGCAAGTGACTGAATTTTCTACATGCCTGAGTGGTAAACCTACTTGACCAAGCCCAAGTCAGCCAATTAATGACTTGCGCATTCAGATCAGAAAAATAATGACTTGCGCATTCAGGCAGGTCACCGAGAACTTCACCTGTCAGACCGAGTAAATTAGGTGCTCCGGGCAGTCCTTATTGTCATACCCTGTAATTTTCATCATTTGGAAACAACACAACAAACTAACCACTGTTGTAGCGTGGATGAATTTTTGCTCGACCACGAGCGATGCAGCGCCTATGATCTGACTGGTCAATGTGTTTTCCAAAACAGTTATGTAGTACGTGCCCGCACACGCCTTCATACTCTCACAACGCTCTGGTGGAGAAAAGAAAAATGCAAATGTTAGCATGAGTAGTAATCATAGCTATTAACTGGCTAGATGATAATTAATTCTCAGACGATACCCATTTAAACTGGCACCATGCTATATCCAGTCCAATATAACATTAACTTGTTGCCATGTGTTTTTCGCAGCATCATTTATATAGTTATTAAATGGTTAGATTGTAATTATTTCTAAGGTGATACCCATTTAAAATGGCACCGTGCTTTATCCGGTCCAATACAACTTTAAATTGGACTGGTCATAACCTAATATCATATTGTGTGTTTGTGCGTGTGTTTGAGATGATCACCTATATGTTAAAAATACTGACTGACTGAGTAAAGAACACCACCCCATAACCCCCACAACAAATTAGAGAAGACCTTAGTGCAGATTGATAACTGGGTTCCAGAGGGAAACAGGAAAAGGGAAGAAGGGGAGAAAAACAAAGAACGAAAAATAGAAGGAAAACGAAAGACGGACAGAAAGAAAGAACAAAAAGATAAGAGAACCATGGGAAGTTTCAACATTTTGAAAAGTAGAAAGGAGATGGAAACCAATTTTGCCTGCATTGATACTTTAATGATAGTGCGTGGCACAATGTGCATTGAAGAATAGCCTTCACCGAAGAATAAAGTCCTCACTGTGAGCTTTTTGTTTGCCAAAAACGATCTAGTAAAAATTGTTACACAAGCAGGATCAGTCTCCATATGCTGATCGTCGAGGGACAGGCAATAACGGGTCCCAAATGGTGAATTTTAGTTATTTTAAATTTTAATTAGGCAGCTATTCGTGGCAAGAATGCCACATTTGATGCTTAAATATTCTGTGTATCAATTGGCGAATAGTGGGTCAATTTAATTCAAATTTCAAAGTGGCAGTTACATGAATATTCTGCGAAATCCATAGCGCAGTGGAAAATGGGTCATCCTTGTCACCTTTTGCTCGCGGGCATATATTATACATATATTATTTCGTATCTTAAACGATCTAGAAATGTTGTGATGGTCGAATATTGTCTCCCATATAGAGAACGTGTCTACCTTCTGTAAACTATAATCATTCAGTTAAAAATGCACACAAGCTACACAATAACAGGGGGAGCAATCTTTTTTAAAGAGAAAAAAAAAAGACTAAACAAACCTTGCTTTGACAATAAAATGACACTACCACATCTCATATGCAGTAGTGACCTGAATCTAGGTCTCAACATGGGTTCAAATGCATGGTATTCCTTGAGTTGTCAGTCTTTTCTACTTACCTTATACATATTACTGTATTCAATCATGGTAATCAAATTAATACATATATATATTTTTTAATGTGGCTATAACCCAATTCTAAAGGAATGTACAACTTTTACTAAATTAACCAAGTAGGTGTTTTTTTCTGTTGTTTTTTAATTAAAAAATGATTTCTCCCTTCCATTTCTCAAAATTGGAAATCAGATGATCTTTTTTCTTATGTCCTTACACAGTTCCACATTTTCACTGGACTTCGCAAGAACGCAATTGAGCGCGTGACTTAAAATCCCTCTCTCTATATATACCTATCTATATATTATGCATACCCCGTCCTGATACGACGATATAGGTTGTCAGGACGTCAAACTCCAACAAACAAATATTATGCATACTCACTTCTGAACATATCCCTTGAGATATCTCCTACTGTTGTCAGCTGTTCCAATAATTGTAGAAACCCTGAACAAACAAACAAAATCAACAAATGGATTATTTTCTCATACGTCCAGAAGACTGTATAGCTCTGTATACTTACATAGTTAAAAAAAAAAGTTTTTCTACACATATATTATATATATTTACCAAAACATAAAAGAACTAGCGAGTAAATTACTGGTTGTTATCCATATATATTTCAGATTTCGTCATGAGAAGACAAGACCAATAATATAGTGTGCACACTGCACACTTCAATGTCATCGCATGACCTGTTTTTCAGGGGTAGTTACATTAGGACTGCTGCTTTACCCTGGGGGCATGGGATCTCATTTTGACCTAACATATCACTAAGGACATGGTGCATGACGTACCTCTTGTCCTCTTAAAAAGTGAACCCATATACAGCCGTCAAAGTTGAGCGGCGAGGCGAGAGAAAGGGTAGAAGGCAGTGAGGAGATGGGGAGGGAGGAGACAAAAAGAGGGGTGAGAGAGACTGAAGAAAGAGATGAGAGAGATAGAGGATAGAGAGAAAGAAACATTATCGGTGCATATACATTGTCCTTAGGTAGCATCCAAAGTATTAAACATTTTCAAGGTCGTACAAAGGGCACTACTTTTCCAGACCACCCCCGCCCCTCACCTCCAAAATAGTATATACATCAACATTTTATTACAGACCCAGACAAGGTGGCTGAATGAGCTCCGCTCCAGTTTTGGTAGGTCATGAGATTCGAACCCACTGGTTTGAACCCTGGTCGAGTCAAACCAATGACTTAAAAATTGATACTTGCATCTACCTAATCTGGCGTTCGGCATTATTAGGATAAGGCAAGTAGCAGCGGAATGAAGAAGACCAAATGTCCTTGATTGAAAATTCCCCTGCTTAGTCAACTAACATACAACAACAACAAACAAACAAAAGTTGGCTGAAAAATATCTACATTTTATCAAACGATATAAGTCATATTTGACTGAAACACCGCTTCCCTGGTCGTACACTGAAAATGTTGACAACTTTGGATGACACGTTAACTTATTGTGTAAGGAACCAATAGGAACGTAACATCCAGGAATTACTCCACAAATATTTACCGACCATTTGGCCATCGTTTGAAAACACAAGCAAATAGAGGTGCTATCAGAGTCCATACAGACTTTCCCGCTCAGCTATAAACTGAATTCTCACCTCGATCGTAGTCTTCTAAACACAGCGGCCTCAGGAGCAGATTCTCCCCCGGGTTGGTTGGAGAAACACCATCTCTAAACTTAGCCATGCGCGAGTCCCAGTCTATCAGCTTTAGAAGACCAGGGTCAAAGAGTGGTGTTTCATCAGTGCCATTCTGAGAAAAAAAAAGGTGCATAAAAAAGTCATATATTTTATTATTAAATCTCACGACCTCCCCTAATTCCTCTTTAACCCCCCCCCCCCCCAAGAAAACACCTCTTCAGCCTAAAAAGAAATCCAACCAAAACAATCAGTCAGAGGATTAAAACTGCATGGTCCGATGAAATATCAAATTTTCAAAACCAAACCAATTATCTAGATTTGATCTTACATATCTAACTTAGATATCTAACTTATTAAGCATTTGTTTCAGTGTAGAAGGCAATGCTGAGTCAATTTAACAGAACCTTTTACTGCAGAAGTCTATGGTGTCAGAGTTTTGGCAAGGTTGCCAAAACTAATTTTCCATGTTTGCACTCAAAATCTCTCAAAGGTTTACCATTTAAAATAAAAAGTAACTTTAAACTAATGTAAAGTAGATACTAGTGATCGATCTAATATATTTATCTCAGAAAAAATACAGAAATTCAAAACCATCGGACTATGCAACTTTAAAATCAAGTAGAACACGCCAGTCTAAAAAAACACCACTTATCAGATAAATATCTATTACGATCGAAATATCTATTTCGATGGCACACACTTTACTGAAATTTGTGATTAAGTTTTCTTTCAAACTAATCTGATAGAAAAAAACCAGCCAATTTAGAATATTATTAACAACATGTGGCTTCCAAATTGCCGATTTAACACTACTAGTATATTTCTTTACGAAAAGCTAAAAAAAAACAATGATCTAAGTGTTTGAGGAGCTCTGGCGAGTTTAAAGTTACATAGTCCCATGGATTTGAGTTTGTCATTTTCTGAAATAAATATATTCGGGTGATCCCTATAACCTACTTTACTTTAGTTTGAAGTAACTTTTATCTTAAATGACTAACTCTTGAGATATTTGAAGCGTAACCAGGCAAAATTAATTTTGACAAACACACATAGATTCTCAACACCATACTATAGTTTCTGCAGTAACATGTTCTATTCAATTTCTTCAGTATACCCTTCCATATGGTCACAAAGTTAGATATGTAGAATCAAATCTAGATAATTGTTTTGGTTTAATTTTTTTTGATGTTTTCATCGGATTATGCAGCGTTAATACTATTACTGAAAGGGGTGTCCATAAATAAAACCGCTTTACTCCATGTACTTACTTCCGATGCCATTTTTCTTTTGCCCCACTAACCGGCATCAGCTGTGTTGTGACTGTGAATACCTGGGATAGGCTGCTGTTGGCTACTTGTGGTGCTGACGTGGCCGCTCCTCCCGCCCAAATGAACCCAACCAAGGCCCCACGGCGGGATGGTGTGTGTTTGTGTATGTGTGTGTGTGTGTGTGTGTGTGTGTGTGTGTGTGTGTGTGTGTGTGTGTGTGATGGGTACTGATTCGTGACAGTGCACTCATGTCGGCTTTATAGTGCTGCCATACTAGGAAATCAGAACCAGGCCATCAGTACCATGACCTGATATCCCATGCGGTCACATTAATTATCCTGACACTGAGCTAACCAGTCCTTGCCCTATCCTATTAATGTCGAGCACCAAGCTAGGAAGCGGCAAGTATCAATTTTGTAAGTCATTGGTTTGACTCGATCGGGAATCGAACTCCCGATCTCTCGCACCGGAGGCCGGCGCTCTACCGATTCGACCAACGCGCCCGGTGTGTGTGTGTGTGTGTGTGTGTGTGTGTGTGTGTGTGTGTGTGTGTGTGTGTGTGTGTGTGTGTGTGTGAGGTGGGGGAAGGAGGGGGGGGGGGTGGCTGCAGCTGCTGGTCACTATCCAGCATGTCTCCATAAGTGAACCAATCAACATACCATACCGTAAAGTCGAGAAATAGATATTTCCCACTTAGTGAGTCTAGGAGAAAATAATAATCATATATAATTAGGGAAGACAAAAAAAAGTGATTTGATTGAATCGAGTGAAGTGGATGTGCATGGTTGGCAATGCATACATATTTACTCATCTCTAACGCAGGCGTTATTCCACTCCATTACACTAAATGTAGATTATACACTCACTCCTCTTTTCACAAGACCTGACGGATGGCTAGGGATTTGATTCCCAATCGAGTCAAAACAAAGACTTTTAACACTAAATAAAAAGAAATGACCACTTGCGGTTTCCTCGCCTGGCACCGGAAATTAATTGAAGAAGAGCAAGAACGGGTCGGTTCAGTATTGGGTCATGGTGTACTAGTCCTACCAGATGACATGGATTCTCAGTGGGGCAGCACTATGAAGCACTGTGGCAAGCCCGTAGCAGTCCTGATAAGAATTCCAATGTTGTTATGAAGCAACTCTTTTTACCGGGTGTGGTGACCGAATCGGCAAGAACGCAGGCTTCCTATGTGTTTGTTTGTTGTTGCTTTATATCCTAGCAACATCTAAGGTGTATCAGGACGGGTACCGACTTGTGACAGTGCGCACTCATGGCGACTTTATAGTGCTGCCAGGCCGTCAGCACCATGACCTGATATCCCACCCAGTCACATTATCCTGACACTGAGCCAACCAGTCCTTGCCCTATCCTAATAATGCCGAGCGCCTAGCTAGGAAGCAACAAGTATAAATTTTCAAGTCATTGGTTTGACTCGACCAGGGTTCGAACCCATGATCCCATGGACTACCAACACGGGAGACGGACGCTCTAACTCATTCGGCCATCCCATCTGGTCCTTCCTATGCGCAAAGGTGGGAGCTGGAATCTCAGTCAGACCAATGAGTTACAAAATTAATATTTGTCGCTACTGGCAACATCTAAGGCAACACTTGTGGCAACTTTATAGTGCTGCCCCACTGGGAGCCCAGTCCGTCAGCACCATGTCCTGATATCCCAGTCACATTATCATGACACTGAGCCAACCAGTCCTTACCATATCCTAATAATGCCGAGTGCCTGGCTAGGAAGCAACAAGAATACATTTTTATGTCATTGGTTTGACTCGACCAGGGTTCAAATTCCACGATATACCAAAACGGGAGACAGACGCTCAGCCCTTTCGGCCATCCCATCTGGTCAAACCAGAAAATAAACGTACAGAACAAGTGCGTCACATTACAGCCACTCTTTAACTTTTTTTTTTACAAGGTTATATATCACACTTCAGACTCAAATTGAATTGCATTAAAGTTGCAGAGTCCGATGGTTTTGAATTTCTGAGATAAATATATTAGATCTATCACTAGTATCTACTTTACACTAGTTCAAAGTTACTTTTATTTTAAATGGTGAATTTTTGAGATATTGAGTGCAAACATGGAAAATTAGTTTTGGCAAGCATGACTAAACTCTGACACCATAGACTTCTGCAGTAACAGGTTCTGTTAAATTGACTTGGTATTCCCTTCTACACAGAAACAAATGCTTAATAAGTGCATCATTATCTAAGTTAGATATGTAAAATCAAATCTAGATAATTGGCTTGGTTTTGAAAATTTGATATTTCATCAGACTATGCGGCTTTAAGATCAGTGTCAGACAGACCTGTACACTCGGCAACCCCTGAGTGATATGGGAGTGTCTGTGTCTATGCTTGGCGTGGATAGGAAGGAGTGTCGCATTTCTTTTGTATCCTGGTACATATATAAAATCATTGCGATGTGCCAAATGAAAAGCTCCCATTAGGCGATCACACGTTAATCCAATTAGCTGCATCTCGGAGTAGCCAGCCTCAACCACCATCCCCGCTTTATAGAAGACAAAAAATCAATTTAAATTCCACTTACTTTCATTTACATTCTCATGGGGTACGTAACCATTAATATATCTAAACATACATTTCCAATTTAATGAACCAAATGAAATGGTCTAAATGGGAATGGGGAATACACTGTGGGCAAACGATCCGATATTATTTGTGTATCGAAGCCAGAACTTGCGCTGCGACTTTGTTGTACCTGGAATGTACCATTTGTGAACCTAGATGCATACCGATAATTCTGCCCCCCCCCCCCCCCCCCCCCCGCGCCCCCAGTGACCCCGGAAAGCCAGTCGCGGACGTGGTTGACCCCGCCATCCAGGACACCCTCCCCGCCACCCCCTCCTGTGGCCCCCACCACCCATGACTACTGCCCCATCCTCCTCTCAATCTAGCCCCACATCTCCGACGAGGCCTGGGCCCAGCACCCTACCTTCACCTGGGCCCAGCACCCTACCTTCACCTGGGCTTACGCAGCCCTCCCCATGCGGGCCTCCCTAATTTTTTGGCCGGGCGCTTCCCCCTCCATTCACGCCTCCACATCCCAGCCTGGCGAGCCTGCCCCCGGGACTACCAAGACCTCAACATGGTCGACCTACTGGAGTTTGGCTTACCTGCAAACTACTCCGCCGGCGCCCCCCCCTCGCCCCACCTATACCAACCACTGGGAGGTGCGCGAGCACGAAGTCCACCTCTGGGACTTCATCAGCACTGAGCTGGCCCACGGGGCCCTGGCTGGCCCCTTCCACGTCCCCCCACTTTACCCCCTGGGCGCTGGTCTCGCCGATGATGACCCAGCCCAAGTCCGACCCAGGGAAGAGGAGGGTCATCGTTGACTTGTCTTACCCTCCCGGAGGCAGCGTCAACACAGGCATTCCCCGCCGGGAGTACCTCGGGAAGCTGCACACCTACATGCTTCCCTGCATTGCGGACATGGGACGCCGCCTCCTCGATTGTCAGTATTACGATGTATGTTTACCTATGTTCCTCCTCAATTTTTCCTTCATTGTCCTTGCCCCCATTTTATTACTGAATAAAATGGGTTTTTTCCTCCACCCCTGCCTCTGTTCCTCCTTCAAATCTGGAAAGCTGTAATAGCACTATAATCAAAAGACACGGATTTATATACACATAGACATATAACAAGTGATAGTTCAAGTGCATGAGTGCATCGATTTCAAATCACAGGTCGAAGCCGAAGACTGAGACCTATTTGAAAACATGACACTAATAAAATATGAAAAACAAGCACACATAGCCATAGGGAGTCTATATAGACCGCCAAATGTGGACATTGAGGATTTCACCACACAATTTGAAGCATCCCTAGACAATGTGTCAAAACTCACAAAAGCCGAAATATTCCTATTAGGGGACTTCAATATAAACTACAAAACAAACAACAAGAACAAACACTCACTACAGAACTTACTCAAAGGAAGAGGATTACAGCAAAAAATTAGTGAACTAACCAGACTTGGAGAAAACAGCTCAATAATAGACCTAATCATCACAAACTCAAATCATGCCCACACCTCAGGAACTAGGAACTGGGGCATTAGTGACCATGAATTGATATACATTACTAGAAAGAAAATAAAAACCAAAAACAAAACTACTCTCCGTATGGGTAGATCATACAAAAATTACACGAAGGAAGCACTAGCAGCGCACCTAGAAAAAAATGTGAAATTACCAATAACACCCGACACAGATGTAAATGACCAATGGAACACTATCATTGGGGAAGTGAGAAGTCACCTTGACACTACCTGTCCAATAAAAAAACTTAAAATTAAAAAAAAACCAGGACCCATGGGTAACCCCAGAATTAATCAACGCAATTATGGACAAGTATAAGGCAGGTAAAGTGGCTAAAGCAAGCGGGAGACTTCATCACATAGAAGAGTACCATAAAGCAAGAAATCGAAGCCATAAATCAGTGAGGAAGGCCAAAAGGAAATTTATTATCACTCAAGACCAAAAATGGGGTAAAAACTCGCATAAATTCTGGAACAACATAAAGATCATAATCCCAAACAACAAAAATAAAGATACAATTACCTTATACAACAATGAGGGAATTGAAATCAGCAACAAGGATACAGCAAACATAATGAACAAACACTTTTCTACCATAGGAAATAAACTATCCAGAAAATTTAACTCTAACTGGGCCACAAGAGCACCACAACTAAACGTAGTGATAGGGGATTGCGTAACCACAAAAAAAGAAATAAGTGATCTCATAAAAACAGTTGATTGCAATAAGCTGTCAGGCATTGAATATACCTCGAGTATAGTACTGAAGGATGCATTCGGATGCATCCCAGAGGCCTTATGTAGCCTATTCAACACATCTTTCAGAGAACCGGTGGTACCTATGTAGACTGCTGGAAGCTAGCCAAAGTAACCCCACTCCACAAAGGGGGGGGGACAAACAAGACCTGGGCAACTATAGGCATATCTCAATACTCCCAATGCCTGGGAAGTTAATGGAGAAAATAATGCATAGGCACATTATGGATCACCTGATTGAACACAAAATACTAAACAGTAAACAAGGCGGATTCAGAAAATTCCACTCGACAATTAAAACAATTGCTAACTTAGTAAGCGATATCTCAAATAATATCAATAAAAAGAACCTAGTGGGTGCAGCGTTCATAGACTTCAGCAAAGCCTTTGACACGGTGGACCACACTATCCTAATCAGCAAACTATCCCAAATGGGAATAACGGGACTAACGGGAAAATGGGTAACAAGCTACCTAAAAAAACGAAAACAATGCACAGCAATAAATGGAACCATATCAAGTGAGGAAAAAATAAGCTGTGGCATACCACAAGGGTCAGTCCTGGGACCACTCCTCTTCCTCATATATATAAATGATCTAAACAACTGGCTAGACACTGAAAACATCCAACTATATGCAGATGATACTGTGGTATATACTGCAGGCAAAACATCTGAAGAGATCGAAACAAAACTAAATCAAACACTAATGAAACTAACAGAATGGTGCCATCTAAATAAGATAACTATAAATAGCAATAAATCAAAGACGGTGCTATTCGGTACCAGACTAACCGGTAACAACAAAATAAAATGTCTCCTGGGAAACAATGAGCTAGAACAGGTAGACAACTACCGATATCTGGGAGTGGACCTGGACAGGCACTTAAACTATGACCTTTGCATAACAAACACTATCAAAAAAGCAAACCATAAAATATGGCTACTGGCAAAACTAAGGTACTACATGACTGAAAGGAATGATCCTTCCCTACTTCGACTACGGTGATGTAGTATACATGGAGGGGAAGTACCAAACTACTCAACAAACTACAAGTGATGCAAAATAAAGCCCTTAAAATATGCCTCCAAGTACACAAAAGATATCCCACGATAGAACTACACAAAAAATGCAAAGCAACACTATTAACAAGCAGAAGAGAAACACACCTGAAAATACTAGCACACCACTACACCACGAAACCGGATTACACAGTAGCCCCCCCCGCAGGGACACTAGACACATGGCGGCCCCAATACTCCTAACGGAAAGAAGCAACATGAAAATACATGAGAGAAGTGTACTAACCATGGCAGCACATGCCTGGAATAAACTAAATGTAAAATTACGGGCAATCCGTAACCCTGACCACTACAAAAAATTCTTAAAGAAAACAATTACTTACTGACACAACAAAACCGCACCTGCCCCTGAGCGCCGTCAATGCTTGCTGTGTACTGGCACAGAAAGCAAAAGACAGGCCAGGAAAAGTGGTAGGCACTAAACAGAGAAAATAGGAAAATTAGCCCTCCTAAGTATTAAGGAAATCAGGAAAGCTATCACCATATGGTGCAGTCCACCTGGGTATGTGTAATGGCACAAACCAACACAGAAGTGGACAAGCCACGGTCATGCAACTGATCCACCCTGAAATATAAAATGGCTAGGCAAACAACACAGCCATCCCACCTGGCCACAGTTCTAAAGGGTCCGAGTATGTTCTAGCACACGAGTGCACTATCTAAGGACAGGGTTTAGGTGAAAGGATGCTGTAACAAATAAAAAATCTGAATGGAACGGGATCCTCTCCCACAAGCCTGCATGTCACCCAAGTAGATGTACATAGTAGGCTAAGGTATCATTACTCAGACTAGACAAAAGAAAATGGAAAATTACAAAAAAAACTAACATAGGCTATTACTAACAACCAAAATTGCAGAAGGCTGACCCGAGCAGACACAGGTAAACACTCCTGGGCAAAGGAACAGATCAAGACAGCGCCACAGCTGTCCAGCGTTGAAAACAAGCACCCTGACAGGAGCTTATACGTTATGGGCAGAGTAAATACCTCGTCAATTAAAAAAGAAAAAAAGAAAAACACCAACCCACAAGGATTCCTACAAGACTAACAAGTACTTGAATTATGTACAATCATGTCTTGCATTTCCATATATTCATGGAGATTTTATTGTTGCCATTTGCTCTTTTTTTTAAAACACAACTACTTTCTGGTTATTTCTTGTAATACTGCTCGTAGTGCCATTCGGGAGAGCCTATGGCACGCATGTACCAAAGAAACACTAGACTAGACTAGTGCAATAAAACTTCAAAGATCATATTGACTACTGACGCCAGTGAAGCAAAATGAAAGGGTCGACCACTGACTAGTAGTAATAGTGCTATTGCCTTTTAGTACTATTACTTTAGTATTAGTTACACTTACTACTTTAGACCAGTACTGGTAGTAGTAGTACTAATATATTACCCTATTCAGGCTATTGCAGTACTTTTATCTATTCTATAGTACTGATAGTAATACTTAACAGTAACAGTGTTAATTATTGGTAGCAGTTGCTATGCCTACGACAGTCATAGTCATAAGCCGTGATCACACATACAGCGTGAGGCCGACTTAGCTGAGGCGAACTACATGAGTCGAACTAGCAGCGCGTTCACACATACAGAGTTTTCAAACTGTGTCACGTTCAGACACGCCCGTTAAACCGGCTCAAATCGATGTTTGTTTGGTGTCGCTTTACATCCTAGCAACATCTAAGGTGATATCAGGATGGGTAACCGCACATACATTCAAACAACATACCTAACGAAGAGTAGGACGGTCCAAACATGTGCTCCATCCACTATCAAAAGCAACTACCTGTTAGGAAGCAGTCTCCATATATGAAGAAATGGGATGGTCCAAACATGTAGGACGGTCCAAACATCTGTTCTAACCACTATGAAAGCAACTACCTGTTAGGAAGCAGTCTCCATCCATCCACCTAAACTAAACTAGTTGGTTCACACATGCCACTTAGTCTTAGGCCGACTCAAGCTAGTTCGCCTCATCTAATCTACCTCGCGAAGCGGTTTACTTGAGGTGAACTAGTTGAGTCGACTCAGCCCTAATTAACCTCAGAGGAGCATTCACACATGCGATCTGAGTCGACTTAGATGAAGCGAACGGCGACTTAAAGTGGCAAGCTATACCTCGTCCGGAAACAAACAAAACTCAGAATAGTTCAGATTTGTGCCACAGGGTGGTGCATGCTTAGTACTGAACTTTTCCACTTGGTGGTGTAGAGTGACCTAGATTGGTCATGTGACAGCTGTTGTTGTGAAAATGGCTGGGTCAGTGGAGAGAAGGGAGGGTAAAAATGAGATATTTTCAATTTTCTTTAGAGTAGTTCAAACAGGAAATATATTTGCTTCAATGTAAAATATATGTTAGTACAATTACATTGCATAATACATACATAAACACCTTGTATATATGTGACATCCTATACACAAATTGCCTGAACTGAGACTACTAATGATGTGTGGTCTCTGTGGCCTAGTGGTTAGAGTGTTGAACTTGTAATCTGAAGTTGTTTGGTGGTGTGGGTTCAAACCCCATACAGTCTAAAACCTTTTTACATTCAACAAAAAACATTTTTCATCTATATGTGTTTCTCCTTGAATTGTGCATGTTATATAATAACATGAGTAATTCATAACATAGTTTACTTCACATCTATGGATTTACTTGGGTTGCTAAATAATATAAATCAGAAATGATGGAATGGGTTAAAACTCACAACATAGAGTTTGTTGAATATCTTTTTAATTTGCAAAGTCTGCTGATAAACAAAAGAAATTAAACAAATTCGAAGTCATTTTTATAGTTAACAAACTTAAAATTTAGAGAACCCAGATAAAATTCATTTTGTCTACATTGTCCATGTTATATAATAACATAAGTAATTCATAAACATAGAGTTATTTCTATATACTGATTTGATTGGATTTCTAAATAATATAAATAGATGGAATGGGTAAACTCATAATATAGAGATTGTTGTATGGTAGTTTAAAAAAAATTGAATATCTTGCTGTAATTTATTTGCTGAGGTTTTATAAACAAAGAAATTAAACAAATTCAAGGTTAAGTTTCTACCAAACTGCTAGTTGACAATTTCAAAGAATTAGAGAACCCAGATATATAAGAACATTCTCTACACTGTGCATGTTATATAATAACATGAGTAATTCATAAACATAGAGTTTGATTCCTATCTATTGTTCTTTATTAAATTGCCAAACAAATCTGTTGAAATGGATGAACTCACAACATAGAGTGTTTTTGATAATTCAAATTGAAGTTGCTAAAGTAATGTAAACAAGAATGAATGCATTGCCATAACCACTCATCTCAAATCTGTGATCCTGGGATTGTGCATCTGGGTTGCCAGGTCTGGTAGTGAGGACACATTCATGTCTCTAAGCAATCATATCAAATGTCAAAATAACATCCAAGGAAACCCATAGTATATATAGAGGTGAATCCTTAGGATATGCAACTCACTTTGTGTCTGGCAATCATACAGTGAACACCTATTAGGCTTTCTTCCCCGTCCTTCCACCCTCTTATCCTTATGATTTGACTGCTAGGGCTGAGTGTTAGAGGTATTCGGTTGGGTCGAACCCGGAACTTTAAGGGTGTATAAGTAAAATAGCTTGTGTGTATTTCTTTGGGAAAAAGGAAAATATGAATAATACTGACATATGGTATAGTACTTATGTATAATTACAAATGAATGATTGTACAAACTTATACTGTTACAAATACTCTTGAAGATGTAAATAAATTATAAATTGATTTCCCAGTCTGGTCTTTTGTTATGAATTATGCAATGTAATTGTACTAACATATATTTTACATTACGCAATTAAATTTCCTGATTGAACTACTCTAAAGAAAATTGAAAATACCACAGTTTTACTCTCCCTTCTCTCCACTCACCCAGACATTTTTAAAACAATAGCTGCCAGCTAGTCCCAGCCTCAGAACCCCCCCCCCCCCCTGGCCTAGATACAAGATTCACCCGGTACTTGTAGTATGGCCTAGTATGGGATGAATCTTTTATCTAGCCCTCCCCTGACGTCAGCACTACTCTCCCCACACATATTTGGTTGTATAAACATAAAAACTAAACAAGGTTGTGCTTGGAGAGCATTTGTCGGAGTACGGTTCCCGTAGCCACGAGGTATAACTGGAGACTTTAAGGCCTGTGTGTGAACGGGGTTGTAGCCTATACTATAGAGTATAGTATTAGAGGGGGTGTAATGACGTCACGAGGCAACTTCCGGTGGCCATATTGGATTACATATGCAAGGCTTGGAAGTGCTTACATTGTGTTTATTTACTGATTTGTTGGTTTATTTTGTCTCACATGTTATTGAGCAGTTTGGCCTCAAAAGTTGAGGGCAAAAGGGGTTTATTTAGAATGGAGGGGAAGCATTTTTCAAACATCATGTAGCCTGACATCATGGCTAAAAGTGCAGTATGTTGACACTTTGCGATGCTCTGTCAAAGAATTAGAGAGGTTCGGCAGCAATACCCACTAGGTGGCGCCACATACTTCAGCAGCCCTGATTTTAGTAGGCCAGTGGTGGCCATAGTGTTCTTGGTATAAGATAGGGGGCGCCATAGGTGGTATTAAGTGTACTCCAAGATGGCTAACTTCCCAGTGATGACGTCACGTGCACTCCCTCTATAGTATAGGTTATACATACTCACATACTGTGACATTACTCATTAGCCGATTAGGCTATGCCTATGTCTATGAAGGAGAATCCAATCTGAGTTAATATCGATATTGTTCTTTGACTAAAAGTACGAGATTAATGGTAACTCAGTGATAAATCTTCATTAGTATCAAATCGACAAAGAGAGTACGCTCACCTCCATAGTGCTTAGTGATGAACCGACAGAATGAAAAAGGGCCACCTCCCTTTAGTCTGTACAGACAACCAACGATGTGTTGGTGTTGCAAATGCACCGGAAGTAGTCTGCTGCTAGCCACACGTGGCGCTCAAAAGGCGAAAAGCCTTTAAAAAAATGTACAAATGAATAATTGTTAGTCAGTTTTTGGCACTGGGATCATTATACTCTATTATACGATTAACTTGCAGAAAACTACAATGCATGCTTAAGAAAAATAACCTTGATTTGCTATGTCGCCGACCAAGAACAAGCTCCAGCCTAAGTTTCTCGTATGGGGTGCCAATTGTTTCATATTACTAATAGTGTAGCGCAATATAAGTAATAGTTGAATGCATTATGTGAAGATAAATAAACTGCTTTGCTGTATTGCTATATCACGTGTATGTAGTAGTCTGCACTAACCTCTCAGGCAGGGGTTACTTAGACAGGTAGGCATCAATGAGTGATTGTACTAGATAGCTTAGATAGGCTAATGGTTAGGACACTAACCCTAGAATGACAAGAATTGTGGGTTTGATTCCTGCTCCAGGTGCAATTATTGTTCCCTTTGCTTACATCACCCCCAAGACATAAGTTTTATCCTCGGTTAGCTTAGTTCTTTATACTGTCACAGTAATGCCACCTGCATGTGAAAAGTCACTACTGCTACTCTCATAACCATGACGGTAGCAGTAGTAAGATTGATACATCTGATAGCAAATGGTAAGATGCATATTAGGGGCATATTCTTACTGCAGTTATAATGTAGATCAAAGTTTACTTGACCCAACAATCTAATTGGCATATCGGGCAATTTAAATAGTATCCACTTACAACAAAAAGTCGTTGACAAACCAGGCAAAACAAATAGATTATGTTCATATTAGGGTAGACATATTATTCCGTTCTGTCAACTTTCTTTCTTTGGCAAAGTGGAGCTTTTATTTATTTGATATATTAAAAGGATCTTATGGTCATTTTACATTGCGATATTTACAATCTCCTCCACCACACACACACATATATATATATATATATATAACTATGCAGATTTGTCACTTGAAGTCAACATTGTAGTTAAAGAATGGGAAAATCACCATGCAAGGGTATGAGCTATTTACGTCATCAGTGGATTAATATCATACCACCTATAACCATCAGTGGATTAATATCACCACAATATATGATCATTAGTTTATATATATAAACTAATGATCATATATTAAATAATATAAAATGCAATACAGTATATTATTGTGTATGTATTGCAGTGGGATAACGGGAAAACAAGGGGAAATTGAGAAAACTGGTTTAAAAGTCATTTATGGTGCCCCAATGACCCTCATAGTTAAGGGACTGATGAGGAGGATGGTAATGATGATGATGAATAGCTCACTCTGTGGCATTAACCAAGTTCAGGCAACTGATATTAGCTTCAGTAGCGTTTGGCGTACCAATCTACCATACCGTCTGACCTCTGCCTCTTTCTGACGGCAGTCACACTGCGCGGACCCAAGTCCGATATAGAATTCTCGCGGTGTGGAGAAGACTAAATTGGCAAATGAGTGAAACAACCTGTTATCAAACCCACACAGTTTAATATTAATTACTTGGAATGTACATCATATGTAATGCTATGGCATAACTATATAAACAAGGGGGGCGGACAGTTGATGAGTATATCAACGGCCAGGCAGATACTAGCGCCGGGATAGGACGGTGACACCTGCAACGTTGTCATTGAATTGAGCACCACCGCCATGTGATCGGTGTACTCATCCAGAGTCGATCCCTCATTCACCTTCGTCGTCATCCTTTAAAAACAAAAACAACATATATCCACAAGCGGATTACCATGTCACTTCCATTGCTGATTGTGAAGGGCCACACGGTCCGGTTACAATTAACAAACTGTTACCAGAAAGTTTATTTCCGCTTTTTGACTCAAAGATCTTTTCTGAACATAGGTTCACCAGATAAGTGTATGAAAGTGTCATCAGAAGTTGGAACTACCTCACAACCTCTAGGCTTTTACAAGCTTTCACACCCTGGTATTTGTAACGGGAGACAGTCACAGTTAGGTTACGTTGGACATCGATTTTTACTTCTCAAGGACCATGCCTTGTCACAGATACGAAGGCGTGGTTTGTCAACAACAGCAACAGCATGTCGACAGGAGAAATCATTTGGACACAGTGATAACAACTTTGATAAAAGAAATGACAAGTTTCAATATAAGGTATATAGAAATTCAATATTAGAATTTTGTAATTACCAAGTTAAAGTATTTTCATTTAGTATAATTCAAAACCAGACACTGGAAATATTTTTGGGCCAATAATTTATTAAATTGATATTTCTATTACTAGTTACCACTCTTAAGGCTGCTTGTCACTCAGTACAGCTGACATACATGCCTATATACTCTACTCTAGCTTCCGAAGTAGTACAACCCAGAAGAAACAGCTTATAGCCTGACTATCGATGATTACATATATGCAGTGATCAGTGACTACTATTCACATTAAGCAATTGTATTGATAATAGGCAGATCTTTCAGTATAGTCTTGTCGTCGAAGGCAGAAGCCTGAGAAGGCAGCAGCTAAAGGTTTGATAGCGGTCATACTCTTGAAACACACCAGGCACAGCTCATTATTACTAGTTCATATTATCAGACATTACAGGATAGGGACCATCTACTCTCAGCCCTTTTTGATCGAGGCATCATAGATGGGATGGTGGGATGGATTCAAACTTTTAAAGCACACACAGTAACTCCGGTCTTCACAACTTGGTGAAATGGTGAGGAATGATTTCGAACTGCTCCGGCAACCGGGACTCAAATCTGATCATGGTTACCGAATTCTGTAACGCCTTGGTATCTACGGTGAGCATCACTATGGGGCCCGTGGTCAGCTTTTGAATTATGCATGTTACCGGCAACATGGACAATCTTTTCTCAGCATCGGGTTACTTAGTGATCTTCCAGCTATGGTAGGTATGTGAGTCAAAAATTCAAAATCCTCCAATTCCAGTGTAATTGGACTCATTTGAAAGAGGATGAAGAGACAAAGAAAATGACACTTAGATCATTGCAATCCATTGAGAAATAAAGAAGTTATGTTTTTTTCATTATTTTTAATTAGCCAAATTATGTCCGCACAATTAACCATAAACCAAATGAAGAAGGTGTGATCAAAACATACTGCGTTCTTAGGGGAAATGCAGTAACTTTCTTATTTCTCAACAAATTCACTAAATCTTTTAAGTATCTGAACGCCAGAAGAATTCTCTATCTAGATCAATCACAAAAATCACCATTGAACAGCTGAAAATAATTATTAATAATGATCAAACATAATAATTATTAGGTTCACACCTTATTTTTTGTATTTCTTGAGTCACCATTTTGTTTTCCCATTTGCTTAAAAAAACTTTCCTCGAGCTCGTTACTACATTTCTCTTGCAAATTTCCTCATGGTATTTCACAGATACATCAATAAATACATATAGAATGGGAACTATATGTTATAATTAGGGACCAAACCTGCTTTGGTGTGAAATTTTGGTGATGATTACATTTGTGTGCAATTTGCAGAATTTCTTGATTTGCTCAAAAAATATATTTCCACGAGCTCGTTAATACATTTCTCATGCTTATTTCCTCCTGGTATTTCACAGATATAACAATAAATACATATAGAATGGGAACTATATATTTTAATTAGGGACCATACCTGCTTTAATGTCGATTTTTTATCATGATTACTGCACAAAATCTCCTCATGGGAAATTCTTTCAGTACCAGAAATAAACTGTCATTCAGAAAAAAAATTAACACGAGGCAATAGCTTGGGAGGATCTATTACATATGCAAAAACATATTTCTAGCCAATCAGGAGGCATTTATTTGGAGCGCTGTAATTGGGTCGACCAATAGAAAATGGAGATCGGCGTCACAGGAAAATGATGCCCGCTATGATGGGGATCGGCGATTTTGACGCATGTACCTAGCTATGGAGAGGGTGTAATGATGTCACAAGACAACTTTCGGTGGCCATATTGGATTACATACAGAAGGCTTGCAGCTCCCTACACTGTGCTTATTTACTGATTTGTTGGTTTATTTGTCACTGTTTTGAGCAGTTTGGCCTCAGAAGTTGTTGCTAAAGTGCTGTAACGGTAAGTAAACACATTGGATGTAAACTGCCCAGAACCTCCCAGAACACAAGAAAACTCTGTTTTACTGCATCTGCATGCATTCACAACATGGCTAGGGAGGTGCTCCTAATCCAAGATGGCTGGGCCTCTGACTGCTGAGTGATGATGTCACGTGCGCTCCCTCTAAAACAATGTCAATGAACGTTTTAGTTTGCAAACAAAATCCAAGGGTAAACATTGTAATGAATAAATGATTGTTTAATCTTGTCTTATTCACGCATGACCTAATAAGATGTCCGAACGAAGCTGAGTACGCGTCGGGTATTGGAAATGGCCATAATGTGTATGAACTACTACGGAAATTAAAGGAGTAAAATTTGAAGATATTCACTTTTGAAACTATCATAATCATTTTTGCATACCTTTTTTCTATCTATTGGTCAATTTTCATGAATATTGGGTGATGATCACATGCATTTCAGTAGGCAATGTCAACAAAGTCGCTCACCCTAGTTGCCAATCTTTTCGTAAATTCAAAATTGCATAACTTTCTTAATATATACATATAAATTTAAAAAAAATATATTTTAACCCTTTTAAAGCTTTTATTAATTTGTAATTACTAAGACTAGTTGTTTAACTGTGTTACACAGATAACTATGCTGACAATGCTCCATTGTACATGATACCACCATAACTATGCAGACTTGAAGTTGATAGTCACATTGTAATTAAAGCTGCATAGTCCGATGAAATATCAAATTTTCAACACCAAACCATTTATCTAGATTTGATTTTACATATCTAACTTAGATACTGATGCACTTATTAAGCATTTGTTTCTGCGTAGAAGGCAATACTGAGTCAATTTAACAGAACCTGTTACTGCAGAAGTCTATGGTGTCAGAGTTTTGGCAAGCATGACAAAACTAATTTTCCATGTTTGCACTCAAAATATCTCAAAGGTTTACCATTTAACATAAAAGTAACTTTGAACTAGTGTAAAGTAGATACTAGTGATCGATCTAATATAGTTATGTCAGAAAAAATACAGAAATTCAAAACCATCAGACTATGAAACTTTAATCTAATTTTCCATGTTTGTACTCAGAATAACTCCAACAAAGTTTACCATTTAAAATAAAAGTAACTTTGAACTAATGTAAAGTAGATCTATACTAGTGATTGATCTAATATATTTATCTCAGAAAAAATACAGAAATTCAAAACCATTGGAATCAACTTTAAAGAATGGGAAAATCACCATGCAAGGGTCACCCAATCATCGTGAAAATTGGCCAATAGATAGAAAACAGGTATGCAAAGATGAATACGGTAGTTAACAAAATTAAATACCCCCAAATTTGAGTGATTTCGAGAGGTATTGGTCAACGAAAAAGTATTTGCATCACTTTTCGTACAGCGGCGCCTCACAGATGCGTACATGGCCTCGGTCTGGTTTCAACATGGCTGTGACATGAATAGTGTCAATTATATCGAAATACATATAAACCCTCGAATCGAGACTCGATGGGAATAATGCTTAATTTTACAATTGGTACCTCGCGAATTACCCTACCTTTGTAATTTAATGGTAGGCCTATTCTGAGTATTCATCATTTTACGGGATCAGGCTCAAGAACATGCTCCATATTTTATTGTTTACAGCACACGGGTGGTGGTAGTAGGTCGTGAGGTTCTACATGGTGTTGGTAGGATAACAATAAAATGAAAACAGTGGAGTGCACATGATGTCCTCACTCAGCGGTCAGCAGTCAGCAGTCAGCCATCTTGGATACGAGCACCGTCGCCATGTTGTGAATGTGTGCTGATGCAGTAAAACAGTTTTCTTGTGTTCTGAGCGGTTCTGGGCAGTTTACATCCAATGTGTTTACTTACAGCACTTTAACAACTTCTGAGGCCAAACTGCTCAAAACAGTGACAAATAAACCAACAAATTGGTAAATAGTTGCAAGCCTTCAGTATGTAATCCAATATGGCCACCAAAAGTTGTCTCGTGATGTCATTACACCCCCTCTATAGTGTCGGTTCAACTAAATCTTTAGATGGAAATTACCATGCTATAATAATAACAATAGATGGCTGTCGTACCCAACTAAAGGCCCTGTCACATTATGACGCATCTCGCAAGCGCGCGGCCAATGTGTAAAATCAATTTTTTACGTCGAGAAGCATGGGACTTGTCGGTGCGGGGGGCAAAGTTGGATGTATACATAGCATATGGCTCACATTCTTCCGGACAAAAACACTCGAATTACCCTCACGGTACGTTCCCAGAACGCCGGTGAACATTATATACGTTATTCGATCACCAGAACTACGCCTCATACATTACATACGTCAAGACACGCTGGAGAAACGCTAAATGTACATTATCCATACATTGTCAGTACGCGGACTGTACATTCCCACTGCCTTTAACATAGGTTAACGTAGGTTAACATAGGTCAATGTAGTGAACAACGTTTGTCTAACGTTCATCGATGTACGCCTAACATATACATAACGTACGGCCAACGTAAAATCCACACATTGTCGAACGTTGTCGTACATCGAAAGCTTTGTGCGTGCACAAAACTTTGATGGCACGCAACGCCATATCTCAACAAACTTTGACGTATACCAATGAGCGCGTAACGCATAACGACGTAGCAGCCAAAAATCACATACGTTGGCGCGACGCGTCATAATGTGACAGCACCTTTAAATCAGTAAGAACGTTTTAGTAGTTAAAAAAAATAGAAGCGATCTTTTTGATGACTTGGTCCGAAAACAGTACATTTCTAGTTTGTGCCTTTATTTTTGTAGACATGGAAAGTGCTGTTGACTGTGCCCAACTTTTTGACGTTCTCACGGGTTCTTCTCACACCATATCTGGGTTATCTCGTCATATGTCAGTCGTACACAGCTGCCTGCGGACTATTTCTATTTGCTGGGATTACTGATGTGGTAAGCACAATGTAGGCTTAACTCTTGAATTGAGATACATTTTAAATACATTCAGTTCATGTTTAACAGTTAATCTAATGTATGTACGCCCTTTAATTTTCCCCATTTTCGATTTCTTTTATATCTTTTTTAATCTTCCTATTTTAGGACGGTCTTTCGTTTTCCACTATTATTTCTTTTTCGGTGAGACCTAAGTCACTACAGTAAATGTATTGTTAATGCCTAGGTCACAAATGCTGTGGTCACTGTACGGTCACCGCAAGGCATATGTCACCGTATGGCGCCATATATTTTTGTGTGCCACCGCAGATAAGCCATTGTAAAACATTTTTGTATTCACAATTTCTATACCTTATTGCACAAACATATTCTGTTAACAATAGAAATTGGGGGGATTCCAGCCTGTGGCGTTGCGATTTTCCAAAGTTAAGATAATTTTGACTTAAAATAACCTCAACCTCTTGCGGCGAGCAAAAAAACGTACGGCGACCATAACCCACCGTACAGTCGCCATGCGGTCTGGCCGATGCGGCGACTTATAGTCGCTGCAAGCACGCTGTAATGCATTTGTGACCGAGCCATAAATGAGCGACATGTATCTGATTATGTGAGGAATTAGATACCTTACCATGAATGGAACAGAATTTAAGAACGGCTATGGAGCTGCCTTCAGATCAGATCAGACAAAATGCCTTCAGCCAGCAAGTCATCGGAGACTGGAATTCCCTCCCTGATAATGTTATGATAAGTCCTACAATGAACTGTTTTAAGTCTTGTTTAGACAAGTTTTGGACAAATGACCATCTTTTCTCGTTAGAAGTTCAATCAGCCAAGACCAGAATTTTTTCAGGTGTCATTAGCCTCTATTCCGTAATTTGGTCCAGGTATGTCTAAAATTTGCGCTATGTCTGGTGTACGTCTTAAATGTAAATATATGCGTGTAAGTAACTTTACAGCTGGATGGATGGATCGCCCGCCGCTTCCCTAGCCAGGCCTCACCGATTGGCAGTTTCATGGATCCGCTCGCCGACAAGTTCCTGATCAGCACCCTGTTTATCACCCTCTCCGTCGTCAACCTCATCCCAGGTCAGATATTTTCAGCCGTCCTTTGGGGCTTAAAAACTTTTGCAACAGTAGGAATTTCATTAATACAAATTCAAGGCATACATGTCTACATTTCTCCCCTTTCTTCCCTTTTTAATGACTTGAACAAGTCTTGGGTTTTCTTTTTTTTAATTAAAAAAAATGATTACTAAAATAAATAAATGCTCGCTATTTAAGGTGTACACGTATTGTTATTTAAAGATGTATATTTTTCTTTCACTATTAATACAAAACAATATGTTCTATTTATTAAAAGTACCTCTTCACTCCAGCCCCACTGACATTCCTGGTGATTTTTCGAGATGTCTCTCTCATCGCTGCAGCGTTTTATGTCCGAATTATTTCCCTGACACCTCCTGTAAGTATTTATTTCTTATATTTGTTCCATGTCGGCCGATAAATAATTATATTCTAACAGAATACCTTAATTAAAATGAGCCCTCGCCTATTTTTATATAGTATATTATTAATCTGCTTGAATTTGAGTGGTTAGCTTAATGTCATGATACTGTGACTGAGTGGGGAATCAGGTCATGGTGCTGGCAGCGGGTCTCCCAGTGGACCAGCACTATAAAGACTCCATTAGTGTACGCTGTCACAAGTCAGTACGCATCATGATATGACCTTAGATGTTGCTAGGATGTAAAACCCAAGAAACAAACGTGCATTTAATGATCGTATAATAAGTACGATTGCTTATATTGTATGTAAATTTAACAGAAAACCACATCATATTCCATACCAACGTCCCTAAGCGCCTTAGCTAAACACTGACCAAAGAAATAGAAAAGCTACTTTCCTTTTAGTAGTGCGATGTCCATAACCTTCAGTTGCTTGGTTTCAGGTTACTCTCACAGCTATCCTGGATCTATCAAACCAAACTGCTGAATTGAAGCCAACGTTGATCAGTAAGGTAGGAGTTAAATATTTTCTATTTGGTCTAAATATTTTACGTACTCAATGATCTGGAGAATTCAAGGGAAATATATCAATGATAAATACTTTAAATGAGATATTAATTTGGAGTAAATGTAAAGCTATATATGAATTTTACCTCGGTACTAAGCCTCTGGCTAATCGTGGTCGAGGGAGAAGGAAGCAACATCCGGGTCCAGCAATTAGCATATTCCACTCATAACGGGAGGATGTTACGAGCATGTTCAGCAGTTTTTTCCTACAAATAACAACGATTGCAGAGTAAGTATTGGACGAAAACTTACAAGGATTGATAACAATGCATATAGCACATATTGACATACTTTTTGGAGTATTTAATTACACGTTAACACAGTTATTCATGTAAATGTATTCGTTATCCAGTGCGATAGATATTTTGTCAGCACCGCCATTTTTTATGCCGCCCGTTGCCGAAAGGAGAGATGTTTGGCTGGAGCAAATTCATCGCTTAGATTATCTCTGGATATCTTAATAGATTCCCCAAGGGTTTTAAGGCGTACCTCAGAGTTTCATAGCATTTTCTTCAACTTGTATACTGGTCCCTACCCCTCGATTGGTTTCGGTTTGGTTCGTCCGACCGTTGCACTTTCGACATACCATTTAGCTTATCATGCCTTGATTAAACCGGTGTAAATACTGTGTTAATACCCAATTGTTGCCTTGAGCACATTACTGCACAGTTCCATGTGTTCAGTTGTTCATTGAGCTCGTTTTAATGAACCTTCATGTTTTCAGACGACTCGAGATGGCGGCGAAGCAGAGTACGGTTGACATACCACACGCCCTCAGTGAGGGGGACACTACCCCTGGGCTTGTGTCCGCTCAGTCACCTGACCACTCGCCCGAACTGGGGCCGTCTAATTTAGACGACCAGGTGGTACGACTCATCAGAGAGCAATTACAACAGCTGCTCCCAGAAAAAGTGACCACACAACAACAACAGGTCGCTTCGGAGGAGTCGGAATGGGAGGACATGTCCAACCCCCAACAAACTACAGACTCAGAGATTGGGTTTCCCTCACGGAAGAGGAAACATAAGAAGGACTCATCCGATGGAGATGAGTACTTCAAGGCCCGCAACAAGACCGGCATCAAAAAGACCAAAAAGAAGTCCAAGTCAAAGAAGAAGAAGAAGAAGAAGAAGAAGAGTAAGTCTTCTTCATCAGACTCATCTTCAGACTCAACCACCACAGATTCAGAATCCGACACGGAAAGGACTGGCAAGTATGTCAAGATTAGTGGGAAGGTGGTCAAGAAAATAATGGTGCAGACAAAGAAAAAGATTAACACCTGCACACTGATGAGGAAGACCATAAAAGGACACTTCCACACATTTAAGCCGGCCGAGATAATCACCAAGTTGGCCGAGCAGTTTACAGGGATCAAAGGGATCCCGGAAGCTACCATCAAGGAGATGGACTCAGATGTGAAGATGAGTGACAAACTTAAAAAGTTTGAGAGTTGTCTCCACACAGTCCACAAAGGGGTACTGGCGGCTCTAGCGGCGGTTATGCCTATCGCTAATCGCATGATGACTGACAAGAAGTTCTCCACTCTTTGCGGGGATATGGATTCGGGGATAGCTCTCCTCACAGCTACGAGTAACTTCCTCTCGTATAGATGTTTCGAGAACGTCTTCAAGTCGGTCTGCACCGATGCTGGCAAAGAGGTGGCAAGGTCCAAGAAAATCGTGGGCAATGACGGGAAGGAGTACATGTTATTCCTTACCCCAAGCCTGTCAAAAGCAAGACCTTGGATAAAACCAAGATGTTCGGGGGACAGCTTCAATACCTGTTCAAACAGGTGGAAACTGCATCTAAATCTGCCAATCAGACAGGAAGTTCCTAAGATTTATTTGGGAAGAACAGCTTTATGAGTTTACATGTATGCCAAATGGTTTAGCGTGTGCTACCGCCTATTTACAAAATTGTTAAAACCAATTTTCTCAGATATGGCACAGAAAGGTCATGTTATGTTCCTGTACATTGATGATTCGTTTATTGTTGCTCAAACACAACACAATTGTCAAAATGCTATAGATGATTTATGTAAAACATTTCATAAATTAGGATTTTACATACATAATACTAAATCCATGCTCACGCCAACCAAAACAGTAAAATGTTTGGGATTCTTTATTCACAACATGGGAGGGACAAAGTCCAAACCATGTAACAAACTGGCAAAACAAATTTGGAATTGGGCACAAAAACAAGAAATATGGCTTACAGTAGCACATATACCAGGTAGTCAGAACACACTAGCAGACACAAAGAGTCACTACTTCCATGATCACTTGGAATGGTCGCTAAATACCAACATTTTTTAGATTATTTGCCAAAAATGGGGATTCCCAGAAGTCGACTTGTTTGCATCACGAAACAATAAAAAGATTTCTAAATATGTGTCTTGGCATCCTGAACCAGACGCCTGGAAAGTCTATGCTTTTTCTATGATTTTGAAGGATAATTTTTATTATATATTCCCACCATTCAGCATTATCAGCAGAGTGGCCAGGAAGATTAGGCTGGATTAAGCACATGCGGTGCTAGTAGTGCCAGAATGGAACACTCAACCCCTGCTAGCAGAAGTATCATGGGGAGCAAAAGACTCAATAAAATTTCCCAGAGCACCGAGGAATCTACAACACCAAGGACCATTGACAAAGGAAGGAGACGTGTCGACCACACCCCTATTGGCCTTCCTTTTCTAAGTAAATACTTAAATAAATTTGGCTTAGATAAAACTACACAGGAAAGACTCATGTCACACGCATGGAGACCAGGAACGGTAAGATTATATTCAAGCTATTTAAAGAAATGGGACCTCTATTGTTTACTCAAGAAAGTGAAGCCAATGGAACCTTCTATTGCTCAGGTTGTCTGTTTCTTACGAATGTTGGAAGATGAAGGTCTCGGTTATGGAGCCATTAATGCAGCTATGTGTGCACTTTCAGTTATTTTACCGAGAAGAGATGGAGAAACAGTCGGTAAACATGAGGTCATTCACTGGTTTATGAGCTTGATTTATGAAAGGAATCCTCCAAAACCCAAATACAGTATATTTTGGGATCTGTCGGTAGTTTTTACATTATTTAAAACATGGCAGAGTAACAAGCATTTATCAATGAAACAATTAGGTTTTAAGTTAGCAGTTCTTTTACTGTTAGTAACAGGTCATAGAGGACAGACAATTGTAGCCCTCTCTCTGGATGGACTAGAGATTGACAAGAAGGAGGCTACGTTTGATTTAGACAAATTATTAAAGTCAAACCGCACTGGTGACCCACTATGCACGGTTCATGTAAACAGTTTTTTCCAGATGACCGAAAAATGTGTGTAGTTGCAGCCATTACAGCTTATTTATCCAAGACAAAGGGAATACGAAATTCCAGACAGCTTTTAATCAGCTTCATTAAGCCACATAAGCTATCTCAAGAGACACACTCGCCAGATGGACGATTAGGGTACTCAAGGAGGCATGTGTCAACACAAGACAATATGCTTCCCACTCTACGAGAGGAGCTATGGACTCAAAAGTGAGACAATTAGGGATCTCAGTGAAGAGAATCCTAGCACATGCCGGCTGGAAGTCGGCAAGGTCGTTTGCTAAACATTACAACAAACGCCTAGAGAAGACCAGCGGGGTAGCAACCCGCTTAGTCACCACCTAACAAGAACCAGTGAGACAAATAACATTAAAAAATTTACAACTAAACAATGTTTATGTTCATGATTAAAAAAGGATGAAAATGAGATTACGTAAATGTCTCCCTCGACCACGAGTAGCCAGAGGCTTAGTTCCGAGGTAAAATAGTATAGTTATACGAATCTTACCTTGGTACAGATGATGGATAACTCTTGTTTTCCTGAGGTACAAGCCTCGGATAGTTGTGGGCTACGACTATTACGTTTGCTTGTGCCAAGACGAAAACATTAAGAGTATCCATACAATTAAGCTCATTTTTATCCTGAATAATTAGGTGAAGATTGCTGGACCAGGATGTTGCTTCTGTCTCCCTAGCCCACGACTATCCGAGGCTTGTACCTCGGGAAAACAAGAGTTATCCATCATCTGTACCAAGGTAAGATTCATATAACTATACAATATAACAATGGGGATTCTGAATTTAATAACGCGTGTTGTCATAATTTCTTTTTGTCTTTTATTTAAACTTTATTTAACCCTAACGCTGGTTATTTTTGGTAGGCAGATCCCTTTAGAGATAGGTTTCCTGCATGTACACGTGTCCAGCAATAGTTTGTTCAGTGATGGTGAGCTAATCTGGTGGGCCGGTCTAGTTCAGTGAATCCCGTCTATGGAATGAAGCCTGATATAAAAAGATTAGTAGCAGATTTTGTCATGGATTTGATTTGTTTCTAACTTCAGGCGAACACAGCCATCCAGCTTGGCCTAGTCGTACTAACTTTGGGAGCTCCTGTCGTCAACTGTGTTGACCACCCTGTCCTACAAGTCCTCTGGTAATCCTTATTCTACTTCACAGAAATCTACTTCTTTACTGATTGATGTATGGTTTTTGGGCATGTATTTTAATATTGATTAAAGTTGCATAGTCCGATGGTTTCTGAGATAAATAGATTAGGTTGATCATTATAATCTACCTTGCTTTAGTTTGAAGTAACTTAATTTTAAATGGCTATCTTTTGAGGTATTTGAAGTGCCAACATGTAAAATTAACTTTGGCAAACGCCAACACATTGACGCCATATGCTTCTGCGGTAACAGATTCTATTAAATTGCCTCAGTATTCTCTTTTATGTGGCAACAAATATTTAATAAGTACACCAGTGAGTTAGATGTGTAGAATAAAATCTAAATAATTGCATTAGTTTTTTTGAAAATTTGATGTTTTCATCGGACTGTGAAGCTTTAAACAACAATAAGAAAAGTCAGTATTACGGTGTAACTCATTTACCTTTGTGGTAAAAGAAAATTTAATGTTAGGCCTTTATGGGTTGGGCTAAAAATGAATTTGAAACCATAGATTCTTCAACTTGGTTGTTAAATTAGGACGAATATGAATGTGATATATTTTTCTACAAGGTTATAAGGACCACAAGCAGTGGCTCTTGAGACAATATTCAACTATGTACAGTGCCTGGTGTTTCCAACACAATTACCACACATCGACTTCTCCAGGGTACGCACAATCTTGAAAAGGCCTTAAATTTTAAAATACCCTGAAAAGGCCTTGAAAATTGACCAAATGTGCAAAACAAAAAAACCTTAAATTTTGAGATTGATCAAAGTCTGATTCGAAAGCAGATACGATTTCATTTGTTTTTGTTACCAGCTGCATCAATAAAACGTTGACCAATGTTAGAATCGTGATACATCAATTTTGCGCATTAGCATAATATATTCTGGTTTGCATCGTCATAGCTACTATACTTCTTTTGCTTTATAAAAATAGGATACAGAAACGTGGTGAAGTAAGACCATAAAGAGTTGACATGTATATAATCATTGTAATGTCATATTTCTTCGGGCGTAAAAATAAATTTCTTAGCTGAAAAGGCCATATTTTTTGTTTTTGAACAGCTGTATGAACCCTGTTCTCCCTTATGGACGACATTCGCAATGCACACATCTTGTACCTGGACTGTTTAACTCTTAGATCTGTGTTCACGTCTTCTTTTTATTTGCCTAGGTGCGTTACAGCAGTGACTACATTATGGTCTGGAATAGGATACATCTTTGCCAAGAACACATTTACACTCTTCAAACAGCGCAGGCTTACTCAGAAGCAGTTGTAGAAATATGCGTCTATATCAATTATAACCCGTTGTAAAGACTATATTTGTGACATGATTACACATGCAATGTGTATTGTTTGTGTAAATAGGGGGTGCTCATAGCTATGGAAGGAATGAAGAAAAAATGCTTTTTTAGTGGTGATGCCAGTATTATTTCAGTACCGAGCGTAAAACTCGTAATAGAAACCGTAGCTTGTGTTAGTGGCGTAAATGGATAACTGAAGAAAATGTCCACCCAAAGTCGAGGGTTTTACACTATAAAAATCTTTCAACCTGTCTTGTAAATTCTAGAAGTAAGAAATAGTGGATCGGAGGATATGGTTGAAATGCCTAGTTGCCATACCTGTTGACATGGTGAGTGTTAGGAAACAGGGTCCGTATGTGTCCTTGAAAACCTAAAAAGTCTTGGAATTTGTCTAAAGATACTTGAAATTCCTGGAGAATGGAAAATCGTGACGATATTTTTTTAAAGTCTACTTTCGCTGACGTGCCCAAAGTTTAATCAATTATGTTTTGTATGACTTTTGTTGGTTTGTTTTCCTTCCTCTATTAAAACTGTACATATGTTCGTTTTTATTTGGTGTGCTTATTTATACTTCACTTTTGCTACAGTGAATCGACTATGAATACTGCCGTGTTTCGGGGTACTTTAATTCAGTAAACGTTTTATCCTGGAATTGTGCACTGAAAGGGCCTTAAAAATCCTTGAATTTGGTATGTCAAAATGGGTATGAACACTGAAAGGAACAGTACATACCTTTAAGATAGCAAGTGCCTTTTAAAATCATCTTTCTTTTTCAAAGCCATCCTTAAAACACCATAACTCATTTATTATTCAAGATGAAATTTTAAGTGAAGCAACTTCAGGCAGTGATACTTCAGTTTGGTACTTATAGTTTTTGGCTAGCTTCAAAAGGCACTTGCTACCTTAAACCCGCCATCCCCACCCGACGGTCTTGGTGTAGCTCCTACTCCGTCCTTGATAAACGCGTGCATGCGGCTTCAATTGGAGTGTTTTACGGTATTTAATGGTCATGCCTGATTAATCACTGATTGCAGTGAGTTAAAGAATAAATGAAATTGTTGGAAGGCTGAATAAATAAAACTGAACAAATAAAATAACCCAATGATCTATAATTCTATTTTGTGGTGTTTGTGCTTGTCCTTTTAGCACAAAGACCAGTTTAGAGTATTTAGTATTTTATGTGATAAAACTGACACGGCACTATGCGGGTATACTGTGTATAATAGAAATGATGATGTTCCACTTCCACATTAAAGTTGCAGTCCGATGAAATATGAAATTTTCAAAACCAAAACAATCATCTAGATTTAATTTTTACATATCTAACTTAGATACCGATGCACTGATATGACCTTAGATGTTGCTAGGACGTAAAACAACAAACAAACAAAACTTATTGAACATTTGATTCTGCCTAGAAGGGAATACTGAGTCAATTTAATAGAACATGTTACTGTAGAGGTCAAACTTGCCAAAACTAATTTTCCTTGTTTGCACTTCAAATATCTAAAAAGGTTTACCATTTAAAATATAAGTAACTTTTAACTAATTTAAAGTAGATACCAGTGATCGATCTAATATATCTCAGAAAAATTACAGAAACTCAAAACGATCCGACTATGCAACTTTAAGTAAATAACCATGATTCTTTGTTATATTTTGTACGTACACATACCAACATTGAAGAGCGCGCGAATTACATACATTTGGCTATACATTGCATAATACAGTACAGTCAAAACCAACTCAATCGTTGATAAGGATATAAATTGTGTATAAGTCCAAAATGGTACAATGAATGCATGTTTATCAACATATCTAGTTGCATCAACTAGTCACATAAATTCATAATTGTGTTCCATGATTCTCTTTGAAAAACTTTCGAGCAAGACATTTAGTAAACAATGGATTGTAAAAGCACACATAGAAATTACAATAGACTACACATTTAGATATATTGATTATCATTTCGGTATTAATATTTATAAATTCAAGAAATTCGAACCTTTTTCTTAATTACGATAGACCACAAATTTAGATCTCGTATTGATATGATATTGATATCATTTCGGTAATAATTCACAACGCGAACAAGGAACTATGAAATTGACTTTTATTTCAGGTAACGCTCACAAGAGTTACGGTCAAAGTAAAACGGTTCAGTCAAATATTCAGGCTGTCAACACTACTCATCAATTGATGTCTTTTCTTGTTGATTGTAGGGCTGGGTGGGCGGCTGAGTAAAGCTGGTAAATGTCTGGTGGTGTAGTGCTGGGTTTGTTTGTTGTTTTATGTCCTAGCAACATCTAAGGTCATATCAGGACAGGTACCGACTTGTGACAGTGCACTCATGGTGACTTTATAGTGCTGCCCCACTGGGAGACCAGGCTGCCAGCACCATGACCTGATATCCCACACAGTCATATTGTCCTGACACTGAGCCAACCAGTCCTTGCCCTATCCTAATGCCGAGCACCTAGCTAGGAAGCGACAAGTATCAATTTTTATGTCATTGGTTTGACTCGACTCATTTGCCCATCCCGTCTGGTTGTGTAGTGCTGGGAGCCTGAGCCGGTATCGGGTGTTGGCGGGCGGTCTGTGTCGGCGTGAGATCTGAGGGCGGTGGTGGTGTCGGGTGTTGGCAGGCGGTTTCTTTTTCCAGGGCGGTGTGTGTTGGCGGGGGGGGTGTGTGCAGCGTGGTTGCGGGGGTGGGGCCGCGTCGCCGCCGCCGGGCTAAAAATCCGGCGAGGTGATCGCGGGGGCGGCTGAGGCGCGGTCACGGGTGCGCTTGGTGTAGCACACGGCCTCACTATGCACGGTGAGGATGCGGCGCACGTTTGCGCAATAGGCGCATGCGTGCCTCCTCCTCGCGCCTTGGTCACCGTGGGCCTCACCGGTGGGGGGCGAGGTCGCATGAGGCGGGGTCACTGTTCCAGGCGGGGCAGGGTATCCCGTAGGCCTCTCGGGTGTAGGGTGTGCGTGGGTCGGCGTTGGTGGGGCGGGAGTGTGTGGGGGGAGGGGGGCGGGCACGGGTAGAGGGGGGGGAGTAGTCTGGCTCCGCCCCCGGAGGCAGTCGCGGGGGCGGTGATCACGTCCATACGCACAGTGTTGATCGCGACTGGGTCGCGCCACCCAACCGGGAGGCGTCCATCGGCAACCCAGGCGAAGATGGTCTCTGAATAGCGCCGGACGGTAGGCCAGGGATGGGTGACGGCGTCCCTGAGGACGGTCATGTTGTGGTGGAGTAATCCGGGGAGGGCGTCGGTGGGGAAGGAGGGGTGGGACTCGAGCATGCGGAGGGCGAGGTTGTATTCCTCCATGGTCGCCTCGCCGCGCTTCAAAGCCTTCCCCTCGGGGCCTCTCTCAATGAGGTCGTGAGGGAAAAGGTATCCGGGGGGTATACCTTTTCGACGCCCGCTTCCCTGCGCCTCGGCGGACTCCAGGATCTCCCTGACCGCGTCGGCCGCGGATGCGGGGGAGCGGTCGGGGGCTGGGTGAATGGCGGCGGCAAGGGGGGCCGCGGAGGCGGCCTGCTGTGTGGCGTAGAGGCCGCGCCTGAGGTAGGGCTGGTAGGTCGGGTGGACGTCGCAGGGGGCGTCGCGGAGGCGTGGGCGGGCGTCGGAGAGGCGGGGGCGGGGAGGAGGCGAGGGTGCGTGGCCGGGTGGGCACCCCCTCCAGTCCCGGCGGTGAGTTCCTGCAGCATGTCTGCTATGCGGTCGGCTATGGACGGGGGCGAGGCGGCCGGGGCCCGAGGCAGGGGCGCGGCGGCAGGGTCCGGGTAGGCTGAGGCCCGAGGTGGGGCGAGGGTGATGGACTCGACCAGGGCTGTGAGGTGGTCGATGGCGCCGGCCTGGCATTGCATCGCGGCGGCCTGGGCGTCCATCCGGGCATCGACGGCGCTCGCCCATGAGGTGGCCTCCGATTGGAGGCTGGGGGCGGCAGAGGTCGCGGAGGCGGCATCCTGTGAGGCGGCCGAGGCGCTGCGGCCTCGGCGCGATCCGCGGCGGCCCGGGGGGCGGCCCCGGGGGCGTGAGCCGGCTGGCATGGTGAGTGAGTGTGTGGGTGAGTGTCAGCCCGGGGGCGTGGAGGCGCGAGGCGGGCGGCGTCGTGTGAGGCGGCGGAGTGTGACGGCCCGCGTGTGAAGTGAGGTGCCAAAAGAAAATATGTCTGGGCCAGGAGGGTGATGTGAGGCGAGTGGCTAGGAGCAGCAAGGGCGGCCGGTTATAAGGGCCGAGGGAGGGGGGGGGGGTTATGTCATCGACCCAACGGTCGCGGCAGGGAGGCAGGAAGGCGGGGGGGGGGGGTCCTCCTTCCCCGCCACGAATCAAACGCAATGCGAGCATTACGACCAATTTTTTTATAAGCTTAGTGTAGTATATTAAATAAAATATCAAAAGTCCTCTAAAATCCCACCCTTGTTCATTGCTAAAAAAAATTATGTTGCCTAGCAACCATCGATGCATGCTAATGGCCCAGATAATGACCTTATAAATGGACTTATTGCATTATGAACTTAACATATGCTTGTAGTTAACATTCTAATTAATAAGCAAGTAAGATAATACATAGAACAACACCATACATGATTATTATACATCGGTAACCAATGGCAACAGCATACATATCAATGATTGTTCAATGAACTGCTTGAATTTTGTTCATTGCATATCGATCTATATATATCAGGAAAGTTATTAGCTATGTAATCCTGATGTATGAGCGATCAACTGATCAACAAACACTTGAATTTACTCATCCTCGCCAGTACCGAATTCCTCAGCGGTGAGGGATCCTTTCCCAACCATTGTTGCACCTTGAACGCGGCGCAGGCTTAGCGGCCTTGTCAACGACCGTCGCGAGATTAGTTCGGCAGCGGTCCGGCAGGGGCATGTTGGGCAGGGGTGATCGAACCCAGGTGACGCCACCACAGTAGTCCCCCGTTCGCGCGCAAAAATTAATGCAGGCACAAATTGTAAATCAGTATTTATTTGATTTGATTTGTTATTCATAAGTATCAAATTTCTAGATATATACCCAATGAAACTTAGTATCAAAAGCCACACTGGTCACTCACTGCCAGTATTAAAAGCAGGGAAGTCTGATATTCCAATGTATAGGCAGCAATGCACAAAATGTGTCATTCATAAGTATACAATTACTAAATACAGACCCAATGAAACTTAGCATCAAAAGACTGAGCTCTTGAGAAATGCATAGCTACAATATAATAATGTATATTTCAATTTTCATCCTTTGAATTGTCAAATATACAGATATATAGTATTCCAGTCATGACATATATAATGTGTATAATTTCCATCCTTAGATTTATTGTTAGAAATACTTGAAGATTTTGTTTGTTTGTTTATCGAACCCTCAGCACAAAAAGTAGATATCGGCTACTGGGGTGGGGGGTGGGGGGGATACTTGAAGAATACATAGACATGACAATTTAACATTATGTGTATATTTGAATTTTCTTTCTTTGATCTCTTATCCTCGTTAATTGATGAATCCAGTCACCACAATATACATACATATAATTAATGGTAGTTGCATTGACATTTTAGATTGGCACATTTACCCAAATATGGGTAAGATATTCCTATTTTGGTGCTAGTAACGAAAATAAATAGTATCTATTAACTTTTTTAAATGTTCACAACAAAGATGAGCCCCATACAGGTTTATACAATAAGAATGCTTAAATATATCCATACAAATTCAGCAATTTACTTGACTAAACATCCATGATTTTAGTTGATATGCATCCAAGCGAACCACCTTACTCACAAGTAAGACTAGAGTGTACAGTCAAGAAATTACTCATTTTGCCAACTCTTTTGATAACTTAAGCCCTGTTTACACGGGCGATTTAAAACGCTTCATATGAAGCCACTTGCCTAGATCGACTCACATTTGGCGTGTAAACGCGACTCTGAGGCGTTTTAGGGCTGAATCGCTTCATATGAAACGGTTCATCAATACCACCTCGCGAGGTAGTATAGATGAAGCGATTAAGCTGGTTCCCAGCAGTGTTAGGGCCCGATTAGGCCGAAATCTAGTGAATGCGATCATACTTAACAGAATTTCATACTCAAATAATGAAATTTAATTAAATTAACCTTAAATTCCAAGCGATATTAACGTAGCAGCTTCATCTGAGTCGAATCGACGAGTGTAAACTAAACACCTAGCAGTGCTCGCCAGCTACAGGCGCACCACAGGCTGCTGGTTCCCGGCGCCAAAACACTTTTTAAACTCTGTCCGTGTAAACGCACCTCAAAAACGCCTCATAAATCGCCTTGTCTAGATCGTTTCACAATTCCCCGTGTAAACACGGCTTTATATAACTAAGTCTTTCAACAGTTTATATCACTTCCGGGATTTTAATATACTAATTTAATTTCGTGCTATTAGTCTAAGGAGATAGTATGTCCATTTTTAGGACACAGACACTATACTGATAAATATCGTGTGTTAGATGAATACAATAATTTAATTTAGTCCTATTAGGCTGAGATGGCAGATGACGTTACATGACGTTGGCACTGTATCATTGAATATCGAGTATCATATATATGCTATATTTTACCTCGGTAAACAGCCTCAGGCTAGCCTCAGGCTAGGGAGAGGTAAGCACGTCCGGTACCAGCAATTAGCATATACAACTCACGACTGGATAACGTGTCGTTGGGTTGCTCCGGCAAAATTAGTCTACATACAAGCAAATACGCAGTAAGTATAATAAAAACTGTGGTTAGCTTAATTATGATGCATTAGAGCATCAATATGGAAAGTTTAGACTTTCGTTGGTCCAATTTGGACGAGTTATTTGGTTATAAACAACCAAGGATAGAACACTCGAGTGGGTTTCTCGAAGGAACCAAACCGGTCATTAGCGGTTCTGTCAACACCCGGGTCACCGTGTGACTATGGGTAGAGATGTGGGTTTCGCCCTATCTCATGTGGAAATTCTCTCGTACTCTAATAGAGAGTAATGTTGGAGATGCTCCTGGGTTTCTTTTATAGACTCCCCTAGACAAAAAATTTTCAGGCGTTTCTCCGAGTTTCGTAGCATTTTCTCCAACTTGTTGACGTAGTAGTCACAGGTGGGAGAAGTGTGCGGAACAGAGGGATGGGCGGGCCGATACACTGGTCCCGACCCCGCGTAAAGATTTGGGTTTGACCCACAATCCACGCACAAATTTAGCTTATTACGCCTGTGTTATAACGGTATAAACACGTTCTCTAACACCACCAGATGTCCAATTGAGTTTGAAACAACCAAATTGTGACAAATATATATACCAGGACTGACCAAAAATCTTTGTTTACAGTTCCTGATGGCCACGAAGCGGAGTAAGCGCGGTGCAGCAGCAGCCGAGGGGCGTGTTCCGAGTGGAGTGGACGAGGAGTACGACTCCTCACCTGTGTTGTCGGCAGGGCCGTCGACACAGCCCCGGGCGCATATCCTCTCCGACCCGGACGAGGACGCAGTGCCTGATGTGCCTGCGCCTCCAGATTGGGAGGCTCGCTTTGCACGGTTGGAAAGCCACATCTTGACTTCCAAATCGCCCGTGTCTCGGAAGCGGCGTAGGCCGAGTGTCCAAGAGGATTCGTATGAGGATTTCTTGGACACAGACTCAGCGGTGGAGCTTAAGGCTCCTCCTCCTCCTTCGCCTAAACGGAGAAAGAAGAAGAAACAGGTGATTTCTTCGGGTGATGAATTCACCAAGGAGCGGGCAGATACTGGTTTTCGCAAAAAGCGGAAGACTAAGTCCAAAAAGAAGAAGAGGAAGAGGAAATATTCTTCTTCTGATTCGTCCACTGAGTCTACTTCTACGGAATCAGACTCAGACACCATATATGAAGGTGTCTATGCGGACATTGGCACTAAAGTGGCTAAGAAGGTGGAGAAGCCAAAGGCTAAGCGGGTTAAAACCACTACGCTTATGCGCGAGACCGTGAATGGTCATTTCCGCACGTTTAAACCGGCGGAGGTTATCTCCAAGTTAGGAGATGAGTTAACAGGCATAAAGGGTGTTCCCAACTCCATCATTAAAGAAATGGATCGGGATGTCAATATGACGGATGACCGTAAGAAGTTTGAGGATGTGTTGGCTACCCTAACAGCTATTGTTCCTGTGGCTAATAGGATGCAGAGTGAAAATAAGTTCTTGTCTTTGGCTAAGACAATGGACAAAGGCATTGCAGTGTTAGCGGCGGCAGGTAATTACCTGTCATATCGAAGATATGAAAATGTCTTCAAGTCAGTTTGCACAGATGCTGGCAAGGAAGTGGCTCGCTCTAAGAAGGTTACCGATAATGAGGGGAAGGAGTTTACGCTTTATCTTGCTCCAGAGCCGATTAAAGGGAAACCATTAGATAACACCAAGATGTTTGGCGGTCAACTACAATACCTCTATAAAGAGGTAGAGACTGCAGCCAAGAGTGGCAAAAACATGGATGGCAAGAAGAAACAGGAAGCTCCTCGTTTCAAAAAGTCACGAGGGGATTTTCGTCCACGACGGTTCACCAGAGGAACCAGACCGAGTTCAAGCTTCGGTCAAGGGTTTCGGGGCCGGGGCGCTCGCCCAGGCTGGACCGACAACACCGCACGGCCAATAGGCCGAGGGTTCAACTCGTCGAGACCTTTCCCCAGGGGCGGGTCCAAGTAGAGGTCCAAACACAAACTTTACAAGTCCCTGAAGCCTCTAAAAACATACAAACTGTAAGCAACTTTGTGGCTGCTAATATTAGTAATCATATTTCTGAGTGGCACAAAATTACTAGTGACCAAGAAATTTTAAAAATAGTTAGGGGTGTTCACATTCCCTTTACACAAATTCCTGTACAAAGTATAATACCTTTTCCATATAACATTCAACCAGTTGAACGAGAGGCACTAACTAAACAGGTACATAAATTCTTTGAGAAAGGAATTATACAAAAAGTGACACACTGTTCAGGACAGTTTATTTCAAACATTTTCTCGAGACCGAAGCCTAATGGTGATGTTCGAATGATCCTGGATTTAACAATCCTTAATAAAAGGGTGGAATATCGACAGTTCTCTCTAGATACGGCACGAGATCTGATTACACCAGATGCGTGGATGGCTAGTGTTGATTTACAAGATGCATATTATACGCTTCCCATAATGGAACAATACCGAAAATTTCTTCGATTTATTTGGGATAACCAACTCTATGAGTTTACCTGCATGCCGAATGGCTTAGCTTGTGCGCCTCGTTTATTTACTAAATTGCTTAAACCTGTTTTCTCGGTAATGGCGAGGAAGGGTCACATAATGTTTCCATACATAGATGATTCTTTTATTATAGCATCAACACAAATTGGTTGTCTGAATGCAGTTTTGGATTTATGTGCATTACTCACTAAATTGGGGTTTTATGTACATCGACAAAAGTCAGTGTTTAAACCAACAAAACAACTCAAATGTTTAGGGTTTATTCTGGATACACAGTCCCTTACACTGTCGATAACAGAACAAAAACTAATTAAGTTTATGACTACAGCGACTCAGCTTATTAAGCTGTGTTATATGGGAAGGCCCATATTAAGTCGCTAGAAATAGATAAAAATTTAGCGTTAGCACGAACTAAAGGCAATTTTGAGCGAAAGATGTTTATTTCGCAAGAAGGGATACAGGATATTGGATGGTGGATGCAACATATAGCAAGTTCACCAAATCCAATCCGCATGGCGGAACCTAATACAGTAATTACTACTGATGCTTCGTTAGAAGGTTGGGGAGCTCATCGAGATGGGGTCACAACAGGAGGTAGATGGCTTGATGATGAAAAATCAGACTATATTAATGCACTAGAATTGCGTGCTATTTATCTGGGCTTACGTAGTTTAGTAAAGATAAATAAATCACAGGTTAGAATACTAACTGATAATACTACTGCCATGGCATATATTCGTAACATGGGTGGAACCAAATCAAAGTCTTGCAATCAGTTATCTAAACTGATTTGGAACTGGGCACAGGCTCAACAAGTCTGGCTGACTGTAGTGCATATTCCAGGGTCACAAAATACACTTGCAGATTATAAAAGTAGAAATTTCCATGACCATTTAGAGTGGTCTCTCTCTACACCTTTGTTTAACTTCGTTTGTGAAAAATGGGGTACACCTGAAGTTGACTTGTTTGCATCACGAAATAATAACAAGTTACCCTGTTATGTTTCTTGGCATCCTGAACCGGATGCTTGGAAAGTAGATGCGTTTGCTATTACCTGGGAAAATAATTATTTTTATATTTTCCCACCATTTAGCATTATCAGCCGAGTAGTGAGAAAAATCGGCTTGGAAGGGACACATGCGATACTGGTGGTGCCCGATTGGGACACGCAACCTTGGCTGCCAGCAGTTTCACAACTGGCAAAAGATCATATACGATTCCCAAGAAAACTCGGGAATCTGACGCACCACGGACCGCTAGTGGTTCACGGCGACGTGTCAACGACGCCCCTATTGGCATTCCTTTTCTAAGGAAGCAGCTACAGCAATTTGGATTGGACAGAATTACTGAGGATAGGATAGTATCGGATGCCTGGAGGCCAGGAACTGTCAAAATGTATACAACCTATTTAAAGAAATGGGGTGTACATTGTTTGTTAATGAAAGTTAAGCCAACAAATCCAAAGATTTCACAAGTAGCTCGGTTTCTTCGTTCTCTAGAGGATGAAGGACTTTCCTTTGGATCGATTAATGCGGCGAGGTGTGCGTTATCAATTATATTACCTAGAATTGATGGCGAAACAGTTGGAAAACATTATGTTCTTTGTTATTTACTTCGTTCAATTTATCAAAGGAATCCTCCAAAACCAAAGTATAGTCGGTTTTGGGATGTTTCTATAGTATTTAAGTTGTTTCAGGCTTGGCCTCACAACTCGTGGTTAGATATAAAACAGTTAGGTTTTAAGGTCGCGGTCCTGTTATTGTTAGTAACCGGACACAGAGGACAGACGATTGTTGCTTTATCCTTAACTGGATTAGAAATAGACAAGGAACAAGCTACGTTTGATTTAGAAAAATTGCTTAAATCGAACACGTTAGGTGACCCTTTATCAACGGTTCACTTAGACTGTTTTCCGAATGATCGGAAATTATGTGTTGTGTCGGCCATACAGGCTTATATATACAAGACAAAGGATTTACGTGCATCACAACAACTATTAGTAAGCTTTATAAAGCCACATAAGGCGATTTCACGAGACACACTTGCCAGATGGACAATTACGGTGTTGAAATTGGCTGGAGTGGATACGAGTAAATACTCTTCCCACTCAACTAGAGGAGCCATGGTCTCCAAGGCACGGGTGCTTGGTATTTCTGTGAAAAGAATACTAGCGCATGCAGGCTGGAAGACGGCTAAGTCGTTTGCAAAACATTATAATAAACGACTAGAAAAGCCTACCGGCGTTGCAAAGCGTCTTCTCGCCAACTAACAAGAATATGTGAGAACAAAAATTTAGAATGTTATAATAATAAGAAAGAATGATATTAAGGATAAAAATGAATTATGTAAAGGTCTCCCTAGCCTGAGGCTAGCCTGAGGCTGTTTACCGAGGTAAAATAGTATAGTTATACGAGTCTTACCTTGGTACAGATGATGGATAACTGTTGTTTTACCGAGGTATAAGCCTCGGATAGATGTGGGCTAGGGCCCTCCCGCCACACCCTGCCACATCTATTCCGTTGGTGTACCTTTTCGGTAAAGTAATAGTATCCATTGTTTGAAAGTCATTTTTATCCTCAATAAGTAGGTTAAGATTGCTGGTACCGGACGTGCTTACCTCTCCCTAGCCCACATCTATCCGAGGCTTATACCTCGGTAAAACAACAGTTATCCATCATCTGTACCAAGGTAAGACTCGTATAACTATACTATATATATTATATATATATAACGTATTAAGCATGGAGGGGGACACGGGACTCCCCTCTTCCGTCTCTCTTCATCTGTCTATATGGGATATATAATTTATTACTTTGAGTATAAAGGGGCGGAGCTATATTCCTATATCCTGCAGGATCCTAGCATTTAATGCTGCCTTTATTATTAACCCACAATATATTATTGCTATATTCACTGCGGACTGGTTCCTCCTCTCTATCCTGGCGCCCACCATGTTCAACATGTTGTCATATGCCAGTCAGACCTTGTCTGGTTCACATCGGCGCCAGTTAATTATTTTATGATACATATAAAATATTAAGCACAGAGGGGGACATGGGATAATACACTAATTTATATTCATTTTATAACCTTTTCATTGATGTCAACAAAGGTGGTCGTACAGTGTTGTGGAGTCTGGATTGCCAGTATTGCGGCCTGCGGCGTTGCGATTTTTCGAAGTTAAGACAACTCCAACAGTCAGGCCGATGCGGCGACTTACGACCGCCGCAGGCACGGGGTAACGCATTTGGGACCGAGGCATACATGAATATAAAGTATTAAATTAACACACCACTTGAATTTGTGATACGAGTCTGCTGAGAGCAGATCCTGTTTCATGACATTGACACAATGAATATATCGTATTAAATTTAATTTCATACTATTAGTTAAGAGATATCAGATCTCCTTGCATGACATTGACACAACGGATATTGAGTATTAGATTAATACACTAATTTAATTTCGTGTTATTAATTTTAAGAGATAGTAGATCCCATTTTATGTCATTGACACTACAATTCGGACAGGAAAGCCAGAGAGCGATATCATTTTTGGGGAAATGGAGATTTTATTCACATAACACACTGTTACAATCTTAGTCAATTCCAGGGGAGTTCCAGGTCACAGTTAGGTAATTCACTAGGCATCCTCCTACATCTCTGCAGAGGGCAGCGCAGGTGACGGGTTCGAAGCCACCGAGGGGGAGCCCCGAGCCGAGCCTATTAAAAAGAGGGTGGGTGGGTGTGGTCAAGTAAACGTTAGATTGGAGGAACCGGGCCGAGTGCCCGAAGGCGGGACAGAGGCGTCCCGCCAAGTGTGAGAAGAATCCAGGGGTCAGCACTGGCTTTCCCGCCGAATTAACCACAATTTGAAATTATGCGCCAATTCGGACAGGAAAGCCAGAGAGCGATATCATTTTTGGGGAAATGGAGATTTTATTCACATAACACACTGTTACAATCTTAGTCAATTCCAGGGGAGTTCCAGGTCACAGTTAGGTAATTCACTAGGCATCCTCCTACATCTCTGCAGAGGGCAGCGCAGGTGACGGGTTCGAAGCCACCGAGGGGGAGCCCCGAGCCGAGCCTATTAAAAAGAGGGTGGGTGGGTGTGGTCAAGTAAACGTTAGATTGGAGGAACCGGGCCGAGTGCCCGAAGGCGGGACAGAGGCGTCCCGCCAAGTGTGAGGAGAAGAATCCAGGGGTCAGCACTGGCTTTCCCGCCGAATTAACCACAATTTGAAATTATGCGCCAATTCGGACAGGAAAGCCAGAGAGCGATATAATTTTTGGGGAAATGGAGATTTTATTCACATAACACACTGTTACAATCTTAGTCAATTCCAGGGGAGTTCCAGGTCACAGTTAGGTAATTCACTAGGCATCCTCCTACATCTCTGCAGAGGGCAGCGCAGGTGACGGGTTCGAAGCCACCGAGGGGGAGCCCCGAGCCGAGCCTATTAAAAAGAGGGTGGGTGGGTGTGGTCAAGTAAACGTTAGATTGGAGGAACCGGGCCGAGTGCCCGAAGGCGGGACAGAGGCGTCCCGCCAAGTGTGAGGAGAAGAATCCAGGGGTCAGCACTGGCTTTCCCGCCGAATTAACCACAATTTGAAATTATGCGCCAATTCGGACAGGAAAGCCAGAGAGCGATATCAGTTTTTGGGGAAATGGAGATTTTATTCACATAACACACTGTTACAATCTTAGTCAATTCCAGGGGAGTTCCAGGTCACAGTTAGGTAATTCACTAGGCATCCTCCTACATCTCTGCAGAGGGCAGCGCAGGTGACGGGTTCGAAGCCACCGAGGGGGAGCCCCGAGCCGAGCCAAAACAAAGCCGGGGCTCGGGGGGCGACCGAGGTGCCCCAGGAGGTAATTGGAGTGTGTCCGACTCCAACCTTCGAGGCCATTAGTGCCCGAGGCCCATTCACGGGCTGCGCAGGCCCAGACCGCCCCTTGCGAGGTCGTGCAGTAAGAACTGGTCCGGAGGGAGCCACATCCTCCCGTACCCCCCCTGAGCAGCATGATACTCCTCTGCGGGGTCACCAGGGTGTCAGAGTGGTGGTGACTGCCGAGGGCAGCTGCACGACAAGCCGGGTGCTACACTACAGCGCCAGGCCGGACTGGTCAGAGCGGTGAGCTGGGTATCGCTGGACAACACGGGGCTGCCCGGGCTCCTGCTCACTCGTGTTGACGTGGGCGACATTGTGGACAACTGACGAGAGTGACACGGGTGGCATCGTGGAGATGGGTGAAGTCGCCGGCGTCGTTTTGGCCTGGGTGACGTGGGTGCCCTTTGACCGTGGGTGACCCCACCGACGAGAGTGTCACGGGTGGCGTCATGGACAGGGGTGATGTCGTCGGCATCGTTGTGGCTTGGGTGACGTATGTCATTTTTGGGCTTGGGTGACATGGGTCACGCTGTGAACATGGGTGATCTCCCTGCTGAGAGTGATGTGGGTGACCTTTTTAACGTGGGTGACACTCGACGAGAGTGCTGCCCTGTAACGTGGGTGATCATTTTTGGGCTTGGGTGACATAGGTCACGCTGTGAACATGGGTGATCTCCTTGCTGAGAGTGATGTGGGTGACCTTTTTAACGTGGGTGACACTCGACGAGAGTGCTGCCCTGTAACGTGGGTGAACTCCCTGCTGAGAGTGACGTGGGTGACCTTTTAACTTGGGTGACACTCGACGAGAGTGCTGTGGGGGGTGACGTGGGTGACCTTTTGAATGAGGGTGACACCACCAACGAGAGTGAGGGGTGGTGTCACGAACATGGGTGATGTCGCCGGTGTTGTATCCGGCTTGGGTGACGGGGTTGACCCGCTGAGCGTGTTGCGTCATTTTGGGCTTGGGTGACATGGGCGACCCCCACGGACGTGGGTGATATCTTTGCTGAGAGTGATGTGGGGGGCATGAGGGACATGGGTGGCGTCAGGGACATGGGTGACGTCCTGGAGATAGGTGATGCCGGGGGCGTGGGCTACGTCATGGACGTAGCGACCACATGGACATGAGCAAATTTTGTTCATAAATATAGTCATCTAAGTCGAGAACGCCACCAAACGCCCACATTGTTCGTTTGATGAACTTGTCAGAGCCAATCCACACAAGAGCTTGTCTCTTGCAGCATTCTTGGGTTTTAACCCGGCAATGACGCCCAACCACGTAGCGATGGTCACGCCGGGGGTCCAACAACACTAAAACAGTGACGACTGTCAATCCAGCGTACCGGGAATTCAACGGCCCAACGCCAATAACTGTGTTAATATATTCGCAGGTGGTACCGTCCAAGCATGATCAGAGGAGAGCCAGAAGTTTAAACATGACATGTGGGACAAGTGGCGTCAGATGGTGCATGTCGGAGGGTCGTGGACACCACCACATGTGTTGCTAACTGCGTACCGGAGAAATCAACGGTTTTACAGCCACGCATGTTTAGTCATAAAATACACCCGTTTAACCCGAACAATGCCACTAAGCACACACATTAATCGTTTACAGATTTGTCTGGATTATGTTAGTTGTGTGATGCTACTCGCTCCAACGGCCCGGCAGAGATAGAAATGCCAGTGTTTAGCACTGACCTCAAATCGCTACTGTTTACAGCATCAATGTCAGTATGTGTGCGGCCTCAACTCTGTCATCTGTGGGTGTTAGTGTGATGCAACCCGGGGCCGACGGCCTAACAGATATTTAAAACGCTGATGTTTATGTTTCTGGTTTCAGCGATATTGGCACTGTGCCCACTGTCAGCGTGCACAGGTCACTCACATTGGGTCCGGGGGGTGGGGGAGGTGTCATTCAGTGTTGTCGGGAGGAGGGTTACTGGCTGGTGGGTAGCTGCTGGCTTTGGCCCAAGCATGCACTTTCTCCTTGGTGGAAACTGTTTTCATCCCATTCGCACAGGTTCCGGGATGCTCGGCCAAACAGTAGGGAGCGAGCCGGGACCTGATGTGTGCCCGATCCATGGGAGTACGGTTTGAGTCCCATATTACTTCTGTGTGGTGTTGTCAAAAACACCGTACACCACGCATGTTTAATTCATAAATATAGTTGTCTAAGTCGAGAACGCCACCAAACGCACACATTATCCGTTTGATGAACTTGTCCGAGCCAATCCACAATGACGCCAAACCACAGCAGCGACAGCTGCGCCAGAGGTCCGACAACACTAAAACAATGGCGGCTGTCAATCCAGCGTACCGGGAGCTCAACGGCCCAAAGCCAATAATTGTGTTCATATATTTCCACGTGGTACATCCAAGCATGATCACAGGAGAGCCGGTAGTTTTAAATGACATGTGGGGGAAGTGGCGTCACATGGCGCATGTCGGAAGGTCGTGGACACCACATGTGTTGCTAACTGCGTACCGGAGAATTCAACGGTTTTACAGCCAAGCATGTTCAGTCATAACATATACTCGTTTAACTCGAACAACACCACCAAGCGCACACGATACTAATTTTATGAACTTGTAAGAACCGGGTATCCCAGGATTCGAAACCTCCAGCATTCCTGGGTTTCAAGGATAATGATGCCAGATACAATAGCGACCGTCAAGCCGGTAAGGTCCGGCAACAATAAACAAGGGTGAGTGTCCATCCAGCGTACCGGAGAATTCAGCGGTTTAACAAATAATTCTGTTACAAATTCCTCGTGTGACGAGCCCGCAGGAACCAACCCACACAAAAATTCATATCCTGCAGCATTCTCGGGTTTCAGCAGGATAATAGCACCAAAATACAATAGCGATCATCAAGGTAAGGTCGAGCACATTAAACAGTGGCGACGCCATATTCAGCCTACCGGAATCCAACGTAGGGAAAATGAGCGATTTCACGCCTATAGCTCCGTCAATATGTTCGCCACAGTCACCAAATTCCCAGTAAATGGCGACGCCACATCCGGCGTACCGGAATGAGCGATTTCACGCTGATAATTCTGTTAATATGTTCGCCACATCCACCAAATCCGCACCAAGGCTCCTAAAGGTAATTCTGTTACAAATTCTTCATTTGACGGACTTGTACGAACCAATCTACACAAGAATCCGTATTGGTAAGCTCCAACAACAGGACTGTCAATCCAGCGTACCGGATAATTCAACGGTTTAACAGCCAGGCATGTTTAAGTAAACAATATACTCGTTCAACTCGAAAAACGCCGCTAAGCGCACACATTACTTGTTTGATGGACTTGTAGGGACCAAATCTCACAGAATTCGTATCCTCCAGCATTCTTGGGTTTCAGCGCGATAATGACGCTAGATACAATAGCGAAATCGGGCCGGTAAGGCCCGACAACAAAACAATGGCGACTGTCAATCCAGCGGAGGGAGAATTCAACGGCTTAACAAATAATTCTGTCAGAAATTCTTCGTTTGATGAACTGTAGGAACCAAATCTAGACAATAATTTGTATCCTCCAGCATTCTTGTATCCTCCAGCATTCCAGAATTCAAATGGTATCCTCCAGCAGGATAATGGCGCTAAAATACAATAGCGATAATCGAGGTAAGGTCGACAACAGTAAACAATGGCGACTGCCATATCTAGCGTACCGGAATGAGCGGTTTCACGCCGATCACTCTGTTAATATGTTCGCCACAGTTACCAAATTCGCACGAGAGCTCCTAAAGGTCTTTATAAAGCATATCGTGTGAATTATTTCTATAACTTACTGCGAGTTTTCAAGTAAACGTTAGATTGGAGGAACCGGGCCGAGTGCCCGAAGGCGGGACAGAGGCGTCCCGCCAAGTGTGAGGAGAAGAATCCAGGGGTCAGCACTGGCTTTCCCGCCGAATTAACCACAATTTGAAATTATGCGCCAATGAACATTGAGTATTAGATTAATACACTAATTTAATTTTGTGCTATTCTGAAGAAACGGCAGATCCCATTTCATGACATTGACACAATCAATGAATATAGAACAGTAGATTAATACACTGACTTAACTTTATGCTATTAGTTTGAAGATATAGCAGGCCCCGTTTCGTGAAATTGACATTGTGTCAATGACAGTTTGTATGTTTTGAAGTTGGTGACGAGAGAACACATATACTATATATGCACCTTTAATTCTGTAAAGAAAAAGAAGGAAAACAACGAATATAGACCTACTACTTTGCTTTTCATATATTAAAAGTTACACACATTGTTAGTGATATAAATGCCAAAGGAAAGATCCCATCCATAAAACCTTGTTTCGAATAAAGCTGAACATATAAAGTCATACACAACGCTTCACACTTGCTAAAGTACAAATGTATTGTACCAGAATTGCTATAATAATGAAAAGCTGTTCGAATTCAGAGAATATCAAATATGTGTTTGAAGAACAGACATCAAACAAAGATATTTACACATATTTCAAAACATACTTGAATGTCTCCAATGTGGACCAGTGGCGCCAAAACTGTACTCAGACACATGCTCTCCAAGTCCAACAGAGCTTGGTACAACTTCTATTTATATAACCATTTACTACATAGCGAGTTACAGAACTAGATTAATATGGTCACCATTCAAGTCCCCCATACTTTTTGGATGGCCGAATGAGTTGAGTGTCCGCCTCCCGTCTTGGTAGATCGTGGGATTCGAACCCACGGGTTCGAACCTTGGTCGAGTCAAACCAATGACTTAAAAAAATTGATATTTGTTGCTTCCTAGCCAGGCGCTTGGCATTATTAGGATAGGACAAGGACTGGCTGACTCAGTGGCAGGATAATGTGACTGAGTGGGATATCATATCATGGTGCTGGCAGTCTGTTTTCCCACTGGGGCAGCACTATAAAGTCACCACGAGTGTGGACTGTCACAAGTTGGTACCCATCCTGATATGACGTTAGATGTTGTCAGGATGTAAAACTCACCAACCAACTAAACTGAGTCACTCTCTATGACTAGAAAGGCATACTTGATAGCACAAATAGTATGCTCACTCAAGACTCATTTCAAACAAGACCAATGAATAATAAGTAATACTAAATAACAGTAATAAATAAACCAGTGACTTTTCAATTAATGTTATTGCTGAGAACCAAATGGAGTGTCACGTCTGATACCCTGATGACCATTCTTTGGATGGTTTTGCTTTAATACATTGCGTTACCACGTTGTCTTTGGCCTGATCTAACATCAAAATGAATTTGTTAAGGTCACTCATAATAAGGACTAGGCAACTACTTTCACCTTTCATTTGTTGTTATTATTAAAGCTGCATGGTCCGATCAAAACATACAATTTTCAAACGAAAACAATTATCTAGATTTGATTATGCATATCTAACTTGGATACTGCTGTACTTATTAAACATTTCTCATCACATATAAGGGAATACTGAGTCAATTTAATAGAACCTGTTACTGCATAAACCTATGGTGTTAGAGTTTTGGTAAGCTTGCCAAAATTAATTTCGCACACTTGCACTTCAAATATCTCAAAAGTTAGCCATTTAAAATAAAAGTTACTTCAATCTAATGTAAGGTAGATTATAATGATCAACCTAATATCTTTATCTAAGGAAATAACAGAAACTCAAAATCATCGGACTATGCAACTTTAATTAACATAGTATTAGCATCGCAAACATGTTAGAGCTACATAGTGCCATGTGCTGTTTTTAGAGAATGTTACTGATATATGATATCAAGCAGGGTTTCGTGAAAAACTAGGTCCCCAATCCTAACTGGCCTAAGTAATGTCTAGTTAATAAAATCTGGAAACATCATTATATAGACGTCATAACATTTAGGGAATTAATAACAAACATATCTTTGATTAACGTCAATATATCAAACCTCGACATGAAATAAAATAAATCGCTGCATCGAATATCAAAGAGTAGGCCTACTTCGGATGCACTTATACAAAGACAGATTACTACGTTTAGTTGAACAAATCTTGATTCTGATTCAACCAACTAATGGATTTAATATTCCAGAATAAATGCAATTGAATTATCACGATTGTTATGTATACTAAGAATCATGTAGCCTCTAACTATTTTGAAGATCATATAAGACCGTCAGTTTGCTAATAAGATTATTCCAAATCAAATAAATTTCATTTGATGTGTAGCCATATAAAGGTTAAAATAAAAAAATAATTCATTCCGTCACTTCCTTTTGATAATATGCATGCATCAAGTTCATTAGTGATTGATTTGAGGAAAATTGCAAACACTACAATATTACTTAAAACTGCAGTCCGATGAAAGCATAACATTTTCCAAACCAAAGCAGGTTTGATCCTGCATATCCAATTTACATACTTATTAAACATTTGTTGCTGCATAGAAGGGGATACTGAGCCAATTCAATAGAACCTGTTACTGCTAGTCTATGCTGTCAAAATCGTTATGTGCTTCCCAAAACTAATTTGGCAGGTTTCACTTCAAATATCTCCAAAAGTTATCGTTTTAAAAATAAAAGTTACTTCAAACTAAAGTAAAGTAGATTATAACGACCAACCTAATGTATTTTTTTAAATGGCAGAAACCCAAAATAATTGGACTATGCAACTTTAAATAGTTGTAACCATACTGGTTCCTGTTTATGATTGTCATAAATCACTGAAAAGTCATTTAAAGGGATAATAACATCACCAACACAATTTTACTTATTCACAACTATCATAATTTGAAATGACTAATCATAATTTGAATATTTAGAAATAATCTATTCTCCTCGAGCTATTTAGGAGCCCAATCAAGACTGTCAACAACTGTCAAACTGTGGTTAGGCCAAACATTTTCTTTTTTTTCTTTAAAAAAATATTTGTGATCGTCCTTGCCCGTGCCTGAAAACTCGCCCGACCCTGAATTCTTAAAAAAAAAAAAAGTTGTTATCCCAAAACTGTTAAATGGAGAGGGCGGGTGGAGTGAGAAATGGAAAGGGGAGTAGAGAACGGGGTGGATGGAGTGAGAAATAGAAAGGGAAATGAAGAGAGGGGAGTGGACAGGGCAGTTGGGGAAAGGAATGGAGGGGGATTTGAGGGGTAATACTAATACGAATAGCAAAGGAACTGGGAAGGGGATGGAGCATGGTCGAGAGTGGAGGAACTTTTTTTTTATACGCCCACCCGACCCGAATTTTTTATTTCAAAAGGACGACCACCAGCTTAATTTATTTTTATTTGGCCTTATTAGGGTGGTTCAGCCTCCTCAGCTGTTAGAGTCATGTATGAAAGAGAATATTTACAGTCGGTTAGGCTTTCTCTCTGAAATAGAACTGAAATATGTTTAGATTCCTGGGTAACTAATTGTAGAAGAGGGTTATAACGTATATGGAAACAGTTCACTGCAATCAGTCTTCAGGGAAAATAGCATAAACCTCATTTTGAAAAATAGTGAATTGAAAATCCTTTGATTGTGTCTCATAACCTAAGTAATTCTACCTATTCCTTCCCTGTTTGACGTCACAGAATGGGATATTTGAGATCCAAACCAACAAATAGAATCTGATCTATCCAGGACATGTAGACTATTATAAGTAGTTCGAATTGCAATACAGTTGATTTTTCCAAAAATACAAATGTCTCAGTATTGTGTGTTGCCAAATTTATAATAAGTGCGCCAGTACCTAAGGTAGATACGTAGAACAAAATCTAGATAATTGCTTTGGTTTTGAAAATTTGATGTTGCCATCGGATTATGTAGCTTTAAAATCTACTGACCAAATCTTTAAAATCTACTGACCTAATATTTATAAGATTAGCACTTCATAGCAGTTCATAGCACCTATTGAAGAAGGTTTAGGTCCAGGGTATGGGCTACGCCTCAAACTTGGATTTACAAGTCACAGCTAATGCACCTGTCACACCTTACCGGACACCACCGGACAAAGAATTGTCTGGTCCGGTGCTCTCCGGTACACAAAATGTATCGAAATGGAGTGTAATTGGGTCAATTGCCGCCGGACAACCAGATAAGTACCGTACACGTACCGGACGAGAACCAGACACGTAATGGATAGGTACCAGACATGTACCGGACAAACCGGACACCAACGGATGGGTACCGGACATGTACGGATGGGTACCGGACATGTACCAGACAAACCAGACACCATCTGGACACCTCAGTCCGGCGGTGTCCGGTAGGAGCTGTGTGCATGTTCAAAACTTGTACCGGACACCGCCGGATGGGTACCGGACATGTACCGGACATCGCCGTACAGTACCGGACAGTGTCCAGTTCTCGTCCGGTTCCCCAGTCCGGTAAGGTGTGACTGGACCTTTAACGACGCACATTCATGGCTCCCTGGCTGAAAGCATCCGATTAGCTGAACGCTGTCCGATTGTGCTGACGTTGCAGTTGCGCAGTGACGTCACGCACTCTTTGTGTCCAGTGTGAGAGCGGGTTGCTTGGCACACCCATCTTCTTCCTTTTCCAGCTCAGCGTTCAGCTCCTCCTGGAACATGCCTTGAAGCAGCTCCTCAAGGTGTTTCGTACCTGAAAGATATGTTTAATAACACTCATATGTACACTCGAAGATTTAACCTTACATAGCCATGCCTATGCAATTTAGAAGGCACATTAAAGTTGCATAGTCTGATAAAAACATAAAATTTTCAAAACCAACACACTTATCTAGACTTTATTCTACACACTCAACTTCGATACTAGTGCGCTTATTAAGCATCTTTTGCTGCATAGAAGGTCGTAATAAGTCAATTTAATAGAACTTGTTACTACTGAAGTCTGTGGTGCCAGAGTTTTGGCATGCCTGCCAAAATTGTCTGGAATGAGCGCTCACGCTCATTCGGGTTCATTGCTGGACACGGGTGACTCGAAGCTGACACCATCCCAAGCAGTTGACCCTAATTATTTCTCATATAATTAATTATCATATAATTATTTCTCATGCTATTAACATTTATTGTACAGTTATACCTATCTACTGTATATATGTTAACTTTGTCTTTGCTCATTCAATGTTACCTCGCTCATATGTTCCATCTTCCCTCATCACATTCTCATTCCCCCTCCCATTAATAGCATGACCCTCGCTCGACCGCTTCCTGTCCGACAACCAATCATGATCAATGTACATGCCGCCGGGTGGGCTGCACCCGAATAAAAGTCTTGTTTTACCCATCTCAGCCGCTCTGTCTACTGTGTCCGTGAGCAATGAATTTGGCATGCTTTGACGTCAAATATCTCCAAAGTCGGCTATTTAAAATAGAACTTACTTCAAACTAAACTAAAATAGACTATAATGATTAGCATAATGATTTTATCTAAAAAAATGGCAGAAATTATAAAGCATCGGACTATGCAACTTAAAACTCACATTCCATAGATACCATTTGCATGATATGCCTGAACAAATAGAAATGACCAGACGGGATGGCCGAGTGAGTTAAGCACCTGCCTCCCCTTTTGGTAAGTCGTGGGATTCAAACTCCCGTGTTCGAACCCTGGCCGGTCAAACCAATGACTTGAAAATTGGTACTTGTCCCTACCTAGCCTGGAGTTGGGCATTACTAGGATAAGACAAACGGCAGTGGATTGAGGAAGACCAATTGTCCACGATTGAAATTCCCCTGCTTAATCAATTAATGTACAACAAAATAGTTGTGGAGCTATGGCTACGGGTCATTCCAAAGGTTTCAATTCGTACATGACTCACAATATGTGTATTCTAATCGGCAACTTTAAGCAATGTTTAATTCCGTAGCTGCCTGTCAATACTTGGACACAAGCATCTGTGGCTATTTTTGCCAATAAAATGAGTACAGTAAATCCGCTCTAAATCGACCGACCATTGGACCGACTTCAAATGGTCCATTTAGGGAGGTAGTCAATTTAGGGAGTTTAACAAAAATCATTACAATGGTATTGTATGGGCAATTGTTTGGGACCCAAATAAAGCGATCGATATAGGGGAGTGGTCGATCTGTGGAGGTGGTTGGTTAGAGAGGCTTTACTATAGTTTATTTTGTGCTACTCACTTTTCTGCTTTAGTTGGAAGTAGCGCAGTGTCCCATCATTGGCACCTGGGGCTGCCACTTCTGAATCTCCTCCTCCAATGGCAGTGCTCGGCAAAGGCGAAGACAAAGAGGGTGTGCCTCCTTCCTCAGCTTGGTGAGACACATCTACCTCCAAAATGTTGTCCACCAGAGAGATCTTGTCTACTTTAGGATGCTTCTTCCCAGGATTTCTGACATGTGAATAAGCCGGATTAAAGTTAGATTTTTATATAGTATTAATAACTGCCAGACTGGTTGGCTCAGTGTCAGATGTTCCTACGACGTGAATCCCCAAATAGTCTCTATACCGTAATACAGACGTTTTCTGAGGCCCAGTCAAGTAACTGTGCAGTATGTATACATGGTATATTTGATACAAAATCACGACATGGACAGGCATTTTCTGACCATCGCACAATATAATGCGTGCATTTCCTTACTGGTCCCATGTTCGATTTTCCTTTGCCGATTCCCATGTTCTACTTACACAAGTTACAGGCCTTTGCCGAGTACATGTTTTATTAACAGGATTTTGCTGATTCCCATATTATACTTACATGCCCTTGCAAACTACCCTGTTTGATTAACAGGACTTTGCTGATTCCCATGCTATATTTACAGGCCTCTACTGAGTGACATGTCTTATTAATAGGACTTTGCTGATTCCCCTGTTATACTTACAGGCCTCTACCGAGTGACATGTCTTATTAATAGGACTTTGCTGATTCGCATGTTACACTTACAGGCCCTTGCCAACTGCCCTGTTTGATTAACAGGACTTTGCTGATTCCCATGCTATATTTACAGGCCTCTACCGAGTGACATGTCTTATTAATAGGACTTTGCTGATTCCAATGTTATATTTACATACCTCTACCGAGTGACATGTCTTATTAATAGGACTTTCCTGATTCCCATGTTATACTTACAGGCCTCTGCCGAGTGACATGTCTTATTAATAGGACTTTCCTGATTCCTGTGTTATACTTACAGGGCTTTGCTGAGTCCCATATTCTTTATCTTGGCCTCGATGTTGTCTACAAGGGGACTTCCAGATAGGTTGTACTCCAATAGAAATATCTCCAGTACGAACGCTGTGAAGATGCTACAAATAAATAATATTATCATGTACAGGGAGGCATAGACACACTGAGTGTTATCGTTCACTTCACAGAGTTCCCCACATATGTGCATTGCCTGGTTAGTAGATGTAACCAGCAAGCCTAACCGATAACACCAATAGCTGGATTAAACCTATATACAAGATTCACCCCTACCCAGAGTAAGGGTGAATGACAATACTATTTAAATTCGAGCAAAAACTGCTTCAGTATAAATTAACTGTGGATGAGGTGGTTCCAGTGCGCAGTATTTATCTCTACTGCCACAGAGCTGGTGAACTGGGAGAGAATGCAAAAAGACAAGATGACGACCCCAGAATGCTCTCTATTCAAGACACAAAGTCCATTAATCTACATTGTTTAATCAATTCTTTATTCAAAAATTGCGGGTAAATATAAATAGGTATGTGAAGAATATATTTTGCTTCTTAGATTAAAATTTTATCTATTTCCTTTACTCCAGCCTCTCGACGGTTTTTCTAATGGGTTACTCCAGCCTCTCGGCGGTTTTTCTAATGGGGTACTCCAGCCTCCCGACGGTTTTTTTAATGGGTTGTTCAGCAGCCCTGTCTCAGGATCAGGGCTGCGGTAGTAACTAAGTTAAACCCAGGGTTTGGTGGACTTTCTTTTTGTTTTTCTATTCTTTCTTTCTTTCTATTCTTGTTTTCGTTCTTTCTTTCTTTCTTTCTTTCTTTCTTTCTTCACATACAATACTTTGAAAGCACTGGACAGGCACACATCGTGTCAAAACCACAATCAGTAGAGACCCAGGTTTGCCAGTTCAAATGTTATGAACATTGCTCTACTGATTATAGAACGGCAGCACTACCATCCTGATGTTGGTTAGTCAGGACCATTCAGAAGTGTGAGTCACTTGTCAGTGATGTAACCCGTCAATGTGTCTATTGCATGAGAATTTTGCATGAAATGCACAAAACCTCATTAATTCTGTAAGGATCTGATTCTAGTTCTGACCACTCCGTGAATATCATGGTTAGTGAGGATGTTTAATCTATCGCTGAAAAAGTGTAGTTCTTCTCACGAATGACAATCACCAATCAGATTCCATGTTATGTCCAACAGGGAGGTTTTCCTTGCTGGTTATACCTTCCACAAGGGGCTGAATACACTTGACTTAAAGTCGCCTGGTATAGTCCACTGAGATGACCAACAAACTCCAAATGTAATATATGAATGACGTCACGGGTGGTATTCCCTATCATATGACCTAGAGGGGAACCCCTTTTGCTTTGAATCATCCCATTAGTAGAAAAGGCAAAAATCCAAGAGAATCCCACCCATGACAACAGTCACACATTAAACAGGAGTACCGATCTCAGCACTCTCCCCCCATATATTCGGTTGCATAAACTGAAAAACTAAGCAAAGCTGTGCTTGGAAAGCATTTGTCATAGTACAACTCCAATCTCAGTGGCGTATCCCGGATTTCTTCTAACATTAATTCAATAATTGAAGACCAACTTTATGGTGATTGGTCGACTCTGCGCAAGTGGTTATAACATGCAACAAAGGAAGGGCTTGCAAGTGATATAGTAGTTATTGTTTTACGTCCTAGCAACAGCTAAGGTAATATCAGGACGGGTACTGACTTGTGACAGTGTGCACTCATGGCAACTTTATAGTGCTGCCCCACTGAGAAATCAGGCTGCCGGCACCATGACCCGATATTCCTCCCAATCATATTATCCTGACACTGAGTTAACCAGTCCTTGCCCTAGCCTATTAATGCCCAGCACCAGGCTAGGAAGCGACAAGTATAAATTATAAAGTCATTGGTTTGACTCGAACGGGAACCGAATTCCCGACCTTCCGCACGCGATGCAAGTGATATAAGAAGAGATATATAATGCGCTCACTTGAGAAGCAGTACCACACATATAATGTGGAATGATATGAAGAAGATAACAGATGCTTGGTGCGTCACCAACACGAAGCCCTCGGTCAATACTGAGTTGGATCAAGGCAATGATAACTGCACAGGTGCCACATACTATGCTTACCTTACTGATTGGAAATACAAATTTACAAAAAATGTTTCACCGCGAAAAAGATTAATCCATAAGACTATGACTCTATGGGTATAAATAAACATTGTGGTTATTTGACTTTCAACAAAAAAAGATCTGGTCACATGATTTTAACATGTATTCCTTACATGGATATTTCATATATCTTAACAATACTAACATTCTAGAATGTACTGTACTGTACTATGGACAGCTATGAGATATTCGGCCTGATGGTCCAGAATATCAATGACTACCTACTGGGTTGGAGCTCAAATAACACATTCCGCGATGTCAAACAGGGAAGGAATAGCTGGAATTACACAGGTTATCATGTTGCAGGTATGAGAACAGGTCAAACTGTGTAAATATTCCCTGACATGTCACTCTAACAGCAGACGGGTTGTTGGTTGGGGTTTTTCGTCCTGGCAACATCTAAGGTCACATCACGACGGGTATCGACTTGTGACAGTGTACACGCATGACAACTTTATAGTGCTGGCCCACGGGAAAGCAGGCCATCGGAACCATGACCCGATATTCCACTCAGTCACATTGGTCGTAATGCGAGCATTGCGTTTGATGCGTGGAGAGGAAGAGACCCTCCCCCCGCCTCCCAGGTCGTCGCGCAGCATTCGCACCTCGCGCGACGTCCGCCTCTCACCCCTCTGTCCTCCCCCTCCCCCGGCCTGCTGCTTTCGCACCTCACCTGTCACCGCCCCCCTTGCCTCCCTTATAAGGCCGCCCGCCGGCCTCCCTCAGCCACTCGCCTTCCTGCCCTCCTCCGCGCTCTGCCTTTTTCCTGTCTGGCTCTCCACCACCGCTGCTTCACCTCGGACCGCTGCCCCCCCTCGGGCTCCTCCAGCATGCCCGCACAGGGAAAGGGAAGGGGCCGCAAGAGCTCCCGGGCGACCGCCCGGGCCACCGCCCGGGCCACGCCGGGATCCTCCTCGGGCTCGCCGGGAGGCGCCTCAACACCTCCGGCCCCGGCCTTCCCCTCGGCGACCTCGGGCCGCCCCTCGGGCGCCGAGACAGCCGCGATACTCGAGGCTCTGCACCACCTGACTACCCGCATGGACGCCCTCGAGTCGGGGGGAGCCCGAGGAGCACCGGAGCAACTTGAGGCTGCCTACATCACGCCGCCCGCCCCAGCTCCTCGGGCGCGGGCCGCCGCCGGGGCCCGGCCCCCGCCGCCACCTCAGGCGACTCTGCACGGGGCAGCCCACCCCCACTACCAGCAGTACGACCGTCTCGCTGCCCGAGGCGGGCCCGCCCCGCCCCCCGCATACCTCCAGGACGTCGCCGAGCAGCACACCCCAGCATCCGCGGCCGACGCCGCCCGCGATATCCTCGCATCCGCCGAGGCGCAACACACCGTCAGGCGCCAAGGCATTCCCTCGGACTACATCTTCCCCTCGGACCTCGTGGAGAGGGGCCCTGAGCGGAAACCGGTGAGGAGGGGCGAGGCGACCAGGGACGAGTACAACCTCGCCCTCCTCACCCTCGCCAGCCATCTAGCTTTCCCCGCGCACTCCGTCCAGGGCCTACACCACCACCACCTCACCGTGATGAGGGACATCCTGGTGCATCCGTGGCCTACCGTCCGCCGCTATTCCGAGGCCATATTCACCTGGATAGCGGACGGGAGGCTCCCCCACGGGTGGCACGATCCAGTTGCCCTCAACATGCTGAGGATGGACTCCCTCACCACGCCCACCGCCCTCACCCAACCCGCCCCGGCAGCACCAGCTCCCCGAGGCGAGGATTGGGCCCGAGGCGCACACCTGCCCCGGCCCCAAGTCGACACCCGCATCGCCTACGATAGGCAGACTCACGGGGCCCCCTGCCCCGCCTGGAACCGCGAGACCGCCTCGTGCGATCGGGCCCCCGTCGGGGAGGCCCACGGCAAGGTGGGAGACAGGCACCGGCACGAATGCGCCTATTGCGCCAACGTGCGGCGCATACTGACAATGCATAGCGAGGCCGGATGCCTCACCAAGCAAGCCCGTGAGCGCCAGACCCCGGCCGCCTCGGCGGATTTTTGATCCGCCGCCCCCCCCCCCCCCCCCCCGGCCGGCCCGGGGGCCCTCCCCGGCGCCTCACCCACACCACTGCCGACACCCCCGCGACCTCCACCGACAACCCCTCAGCGACCACCGATCGAAACGCCGCCCAGACAGAGCCGGGGATCATCACCTCGCACCTCACACCTCAGACACAGCCCAGCCTCACGAGGAACCCTCCCCAGACAGCGCAGCCCCAGACAGCACAGCGGCCGACCATCACAGCCTCCACGACACAGCCTTCACCAACCCGCCCGACCCGACCCCGACCCCGACCCCGCCCAGCCCTGAGGCCTTCGCTGCCCCCCTGCTCGACCCTCGCCGGACCTCCTCCCCACAGCCCTCAGGAGCGGGCCTCCCTTTTTTGGCCGCCCGCTCCCCGTCCACGTAGGCCCCGGACCCCTCTTCTCACCCAGACCTGCAACTCCGGGCCCCCGCCTCGGGCACGCCGTGCCCCCGCCTCGGGCGCGCCTCGAGCCCTCTCCTCCATTTTGGTGGAGGGCTCCTCGGCGCCCCCCCCCCTCTCCTGAACTCTTTTACCTCTCTGACATTGCTCCTTATGAGCCCCTGTGTAATTATCCTTGTCTCTGCTCCTCAGGAACCTTACTTGCCTTTGTCCTTACTGTCATCCGTTTTTATCACTGTTGCTATGTACCCCCTGTTGCCAGAGGTGCCTCTGCTTTCCCACCTCCGCCTTGCCTTCTTCCTTTTCGCGCATCATCCTGACACTGATGTAACCAGGCCTTGTCCTATCCTATTAATGCCGGTTGGTTGTTGGAGTTTTATGCCTTGGCAACATCTAAGGTCATATCAGGACGGGTACCGACTAGTGACAGTGCACACACATGGTAACTTTATAGTGCTGCCCCACTTGGAAATCAGGCCGTCAGCACCATGACCTGATATCCCACTCAGTCATATTGTCCTGACACTGAGGAAAACCAGGCCTTTCCCTATCCTATTAATGCCGGTTGGTTGTTGGAGTTTTATGCCTTGGCAACATCTAAGGTCATATCAGGATGGGTACCGACTAGTGACAGTGCACACACATGGTAACTTTATAGTGCTGCCCCACTTGGAAATCAGGCCGTCAGCACCATGACCCGATATCCCACTCAGTCATATTGTCCTGACACTGAGCTAACCAGTCTTTGCCCTATCCTATTAATGCAGAGCGCCAGGCTAGGAAGCGAAAAGTATCAATTTGATAAGTCATTGGTTTGACTCAACCAGGAACCGAACTCCCGATCTCCCACACATGAGGCCCGCGCTCTACCGATTCGGCCACCGAGCTCGGTGCGCAGAGAAGGGTCATTAGAGCTGAATGAACCTAATTGTTACATCTTGATCACAGAGACCCTCCACCTTAATTGGGTCATAAATAATATGAGAGAATAGGTTTAAAAAAATATATACAAACTAAAACTAGTCAGATTTGATCATGATAATTATGAATAAGTCAAGCTGTGTTTGGTTATGTTACTTCCCCTTTCAACCTCTAGTCATTCAATTGTGATTACGCACCAAAGCAATATCTTGGTCTGCATTAAAAGGATACTGTGCCACTGGTTCACGACCATCAGCTCAAACAGGATTACGATGGCGCTGGAGATGTCATTAAAGTTGTTGTTACAGTAGAACTTAATGGCAAACTCTGACCCATTCAGCTTTGGATTTCCGCAGTTCGTCGAAGCATTCTCATATCCTTGAGCAGGGAAGTGGAAGAGGTCATGGAACAACTCCATTCCGATGATCGCATACACATAGTACAGCACCTGTGTTATTGTGGATAAAGCATACCCAGTACACCGTTAAAGCTGCATAGTCTGATGAAAACATCAAATTTTCAAAACCAAAACAATTATCTAGATTTGATTCTACATATCTAACTTAGATACTGTTGCACTTATTAAACATTTGCTGCCACACAGAAGGGAATACTGAGGCAATTTAATAGAATCTGTTACTGCAGAAGCCTATGGTGTCAGACTGTTGGCACGCTTGCCACCATTATTTGTACATGCTTGCACTTCAAATATCTCAAAAGCCAGGCATTTAAAATCAAAGTTACTTCAAACTAAAATAAGGTAGATTATAATGATCGATATCATATCTTTATCTCAGAAAATAACAGAAACTCAAAACCATCGGATTATGCAACTTTAAGTAACTCTAACAACTAACAGCTCCATCATCCCGTCGTCTTTACAAATTGTCATTGTTCTGAATAAATACACCTGGTTGACAATTATAACTTACTCTACTAAAGTAATATTAGTTATAAGTGACCAGCTTCGGAGATATTTAGAGTGCACGCATGAAACATAATTAGTGTGCACACCAGGTGCAACATGCCATCCTTAAGTTAACTAGGTCATATTGAAGCCAGCAGGTTTTAACATTCTTAAAGTGGAAACGCCAATGGAATGATAAACAACAATAGCAGTTACCTTCAGTGACCTATTTTTTAAAGATATTTTTGTTATTATAATTGACCATGTCCAACTCTACTTGAGAACTACAGAGTAAAGGCCCTGTCACACTACGACATAATGACGTCAGCGTAGGGAGAACGTGAAGAACATTGAACTTCTCGGCGTAGTATGCAAATTTGGGCACAAGTTGAACATGGATGCAACGTAGTTGACGAGAGTGTAACGTCGGTAAAGCGTAGTGATGTCGTCATTCAATGAGAGAGGACGTCATTACGCTCACGGAATGTTATGAACGTTATTCCATCGCCAGAACTATGTTACATGATGTTACATATGTCATGACACGGTGGCGAAACGTTGAACGTACATTCTCCTGACGTTCTCCTGACTTTCCCATTATGCCGCGTGGACGTTTCCACTGGGTTTAATGTGGGTCAAAGTAGTGGAACGTAGTTGAACATAGTGAGCAGCGTTTGACTAACGTCCATTTAACGTCATTGATTTTCTCCGAACGTGTACAGAACGTACGGCGAACGTAAACCCTTACGTTCGAGTTAAGTCAAAAGTTTTGAACAGGTTCAAAACTTTGACGCGCGCCAAAGTAACACGACGTAATGTGACGTAGCTCGACGTCAGTCTAACATCATTCTGACGTCATCATAATGTAACCCAACTTACGTCAACGTAATGATGAAACGTGATCACGTCAGGCTTACGTTTGCTCATTACGTCGTAGTGTGACAGGGGTATTACACTGAGATTCCAAGGTCAGAATAGAATCGACCAGTCATTGCCCAGCTGGATAGCACATAACCTCTCTCAGGGGGTGGCCATTCATAATGGGTGGAACAGTCCACCCTCGGGGCTGTTCCTACTAGCGTGCTGCCACCTGTTGCTACTTCTAAGCATCACGAGTCAGTGTTGTCACCACCGCCACCTTGTGGTCATGGGTGTGATATATGCATAATAGACGTATAGGCTTGTGGCTAATGTATGACAATGAGATGCAAAGGTTTGGACAAAGGATTAGGTAAATGAGATGACATCATGGAAAGTTTAGCCGGCGGGTTCGGGGAGCCCTGGGGCGTGAATAAACCATTCAGTATCCAGAAGTCAAAGTGTTTAGACGTTGTACTTTCACAATGGTGTCATTGTGGACTAGTACATTCTCATTCCCTTTCCTTCCTCCGGCCTCAACTAACTATAATGCCCAATTCTATTTAATATTGTATAATTTGTAGCATTAGCATTGTGATATTCCCTGAACAATAATTTCAATTTCATAATGCATTTCTTATTATTTTCCCTTGTTTTTCATTTGGTTCTTTGTATATTCCCTTTCCTCTTGATTTATTTAATATAGCCAATTATGATGGTACTCACGAAGATGACACCTCCATAAGTCATGATGGAGGGACCGATATTGACAACTGTTGTTACAATGATCTGAAATCTGGATGTACAGACACAACTGAGAATATATACGAAAGGTATAAGCGTTATACATATATTATTTAATATCTAATATGGCTGTATTATGTATTGCAATTGTCAAACTTGCTGATACTAACCCCGGAGGTAGAGTTGGAGCTATCAACTACTTAATGGCACCCTTCCCTCAGTGTCAGCCGGGTTCCCCTCTCACCCGAATCCATTTCCACCGGGAATTTTGTGACCAATTAGGCAGAGTGTATGACTGTCTCCAAACCACTTATGTGTTATCTCGTCATTTAATGTAAGATCTTAATAATATTGTTACCTCAACGTTGTTGGCAGCTGAATGAAACCGGAAATCAAGGCACAAAGGTTGGTTGGTTGTTGGAGTTTTATGTCCTGGCAACATCTAAGATCATATCAGGAGAGGTACCGAATTGTGACAGTGCACACTCATGGCGATTTTATAGTTCTGCCCCACTAGGAAATCAGGCTGCTGGCACCATGATCCAATATCCCACTCAGTCACATTATCCTGATACTGAGCTAACCAGCCCTTGCCCGATCCTATTAATGATGTGCACCAGGCTAGGAAGTGACAAGTATCAATTTTATAAGTCACTGGTTTGACTCGAACTCCACATTTTCCACACGCTAGCCCCGACCTCTACCGATTCGGCCACCATTCAAAGCACAAAGGGACGACTATACTGTGTATTATATGGTTACCGACATTTGGAAGATGCCCGTTGCAAATGATTTAACTGTTAAATTAAAATTGTTCTTCCTTATCTACATATAATAATGAAGTATTTAGATATATGATATACGGCTGTGTGGCGCAGGTATAATAGCTTAAAACAGCACCCGACACAAAAATCATATTCAAGTTGCATAATTCGATAAAAGCATCGAATTTTCAAAACCAAATCATCTATCTAGATGTGATTCTATATATCCAACTTAGACACCAGTGCACTGATTAAGCAATTGTTGTTGCATAGACAGGGGCACTAAGCCAATTTAATAGAACCTATTACTGCTGGAGCCTATGGTGTTGGAATTTTGACGTGCTTGCCAACATAAATTTGACATGTTCTCAATTTAAATATCTCCAAAGTGAGCCATTTAAAATAAAAGTTACTTCAAACTAAAGTAAGGTAGATAATAACAATCAACCTAATTTATTCATCTCATTAAATGACAGAAATTCAAAACCATTGGACTATGCAACTAAAAAACGCCATAATAATATAATGGGGACGATATTGAAGCCACTATGCATGTGAAATACACGATTTCCGCGACTCGTACGATAACTGATGATAGGCAACGACACTCATGTTGTGGGTCGACAGTGTCACTGTGTTGTTTTACACTGACGATCGAGCTTTTCAATCAATCAATCAATCAATCAATCAATAGGATACAGCTATAATTATCAAAAATGATTAAAATGATTAAAAAATGATTTTAAAATGGTATGTTTTCTCTATAAATCCACATTTGTGCCGAAAAGACTGTCAGTTGCTAAATATGAAGCCAGTGTTAACAGAGCCTCAATTGCCTCTCCACAGACTCTGTGACCCAGGAGTCCAGTCTGGATTACGCTCTGTGCATGCATCGCAGAAATCATGTATTGCTCAATTTCCTCGCGAGTGAGGCCAGACCTGAGGGAAACCCCAAATGACAGAACCACAGTAAAATAAGGTTATTATATTTTCGTCTACATTTATTCGTTGGACAAAGTTACTGTGATACTGTCATGTACATGAGGCTAAGGCGAGGTCGATTATAATAGAACTGGGATACTAAACGACAACAGAATGTACTCTAGTATAGCCAGGCACCAAACAAAGCAGGCGGAATATACACTAAAAGCGTGCAAGGAAAAATTAGTTAGAATAAGCTTGAATAAATATTAAAGCTGCATAGTCCGAGGAGAACATAACATTTTCAAAACCAAAGCAATTACAGTACAACCCCGTTAAACCAAGCTCAGTTAAACCAAACGATCGGTTAATCCTAACTTTTTTCGACAGCCCGGCAAAATACTACCAGTTATCATATAAAAAAGTTGGTTAAACCAAAGTTGGTTAATCCAAAGTATCGGTTAATCCAAACAAAATTGTCGGGCCACAGGGCACTTCCGGTATGGTTAAACCAAACTTTCATGTGGTTATAAGGTCATCTGAGACTTTTTTATATGATAAATGGTAGTATTTTGCCGGGCCGCCGAAAAATGTTTGGATTAACCGATCGTTTGGTTTAACCAAGCTTGGTTTAACGGGGTTATACTGTATATAGATAAAAAAAAACAATAATCAAAGTATCCACATACATTGTATATTACATTCATAATGCACCCCGTTTTTGCCAAAGCCAAGTCAAAGTCAAAGCTCGGTTAAACTAATGATTGGTTAATCCAAACAAATTTCTAGGGTCCCTTCAAGTTTGGTTTAACGGGGTTATACTGTATCTAGATTTGATTCTAGATATATCTAACTTAGATATGGGTGCACTTATTAAGCATTTGTCGCCACATAGAAGGGAATATTGAAGCAATTTAGTAGAACGTGTTACGGCAGAAACCTATGGTGTCAAAGTTTTGGCATGCTTGCCAAAATTAATTTGGCATGTTTGCACTTCAAATATCCCAAAAGTTTGCCTTTCAAACTAAAGTAAGGTAGATTATAATGATCAACCTAATATGTTTATCTCAGAAAATGACAAAAACTCTAAAACATCAGACTATGCAACTTTAAATGCTATGTCTATTACCCAAAATCCAAGACCAAGAGGAGTTACACAACTCACAGGTCGAAGAGTGTACGAATGAGTATCACGCCAAAAGCACCTTCTAATATTATTATCTTGGGATATTACAGCATCTAGCCAAGAGAAGAACTCATTATTGAATTGTTGTAATGTGTGGTCATGTGTCAGTATGGGTATTTTGAGTTCCTCAAAATGACTGAAGTAGGGACCCAGCATGCAGAGTCACAGCTACAGCTTACACGGTGGTGAGTGAACATACACAAAGTAGTATTTGATCTAATGTAAAGTATTTGCTACGAGAATGTCACCGCAATCTACATTAAAAACTAATTTGTGGCAAGAAACTTACATGGTTTAGACATCAGGAGGCATGTGAGATGTAGATGGACTGTGGTGATGGATAGGTCTGGGACAGTGGGAGTGGTTCCAACCTCAACTTCTGGTGTATAAGCTGAATATTTATTTGTTTATAATAGTATAGCTTAGTGTATCAAATCAAGAATGTATGGAACATATATTGTTGCATTACCTTTTACTTTATAATCTGTTGGGCCTAAATATGGTGTGTGTATTTTGTGGTTTAAAAAAAAATGTAATCTTTTTTTTATACAAATCTAGTATGAACACTCATCAACTTCAACACAATTGTAATTTACCGGAATAATCAGGTTGGTGTGTGGCTATTGAAAAAAAAACACAATCCGTGGTGTGTCCAGAACAAGTAACTACAAAGCCTTATGAAATGACAGACTGAGCGATGAGTTTGTGTTCATCATACATGCAATTAGCAGTGTTAGGTGGATTCTCTTACCTCAGGTGGGAAACCCTCACCACTCATTCCACTAAATATTAGAAGATCATCTAGTCGTCATGCACATATAAACGGGAAGTCATACATTGGTTTACTATTACTAGTCAAAAACATATCTATGATGGAGATTGTTTTACCAACCTTACAGTAATAGTAACTAAAAATCACTCCAGAAAGTGAAATAAATGGATGAAAATAACGGAAAGGGCGTCTTTAGTTTCACCATTTTCTTTCCCGTGTATTCATTTAAATAGGTATGATGTGATGAGTACATCATAAACACCTGTTTTAATTCATTTTTGATCGTTTATTTCAGTCCTAAAACCCATAATTAGTTACACTTAATTTAATGGTTGTAACAATTTCCATCTCTTCTAAATAATCGGAAAATATATAGCTGTTTGTTCTGCATTCATTAAAATAGGTTATATAGGAACAGTAGGAATAACGGATATTGTGCTTTGCCATGTAGCGGGGCGGGGGGGGGGGGCTACAAGGCAAAGCACAATATCCGTTTTTCATACCCACTTATTTCAATTCCCAGAGTACCTTTGGTTACTATCACTTCAAGTCAATACAAATCCTCATTATGTGGGTTGATTTTGAGGACTGGCATGTCGATTAAAAAAATACGATTTATGTTCTAAGTCTTATTTATAATCCAGCATATATACACCATTTGTGTTGATTGATGTTATATATTTGGTCTCTTTTAAAACTCACTTTAATCGTGTAGTGCTCCTGAGGCATCTATCTACCTTACCAGGCATTGATTACTTTTAAAATAACCTTCGGGTCTTTTTAAATTTTTTATTTTAAATACAGATGACATTCTTTCCTATATAGCTTATTGATTCTATTATGTATACACATAATATACAAACACATCGTATTGCAATAACAGCCAAAATTGTGGAAGGTCATACATTGGTAAACCCATTCTTCCCTCACCCCCTTCCCTCCGCCTGCTGAATCCCCAACCTTCAGCTTTTGACTCAAGTGCTTTCCGATACAACCCCTTGTGGTTCTACTGGAGGTAACGTAGATAGTCACACATTAAACAGGAACAGGCCTACTTTACCAGATCTAATAAGGGAGTGGCTAGCGGCTCTCATAAATACATGCTACAGACGGGTACTACGGGTAACTCAAGTAACCTACCAGTAACTATAGGTAACTAAGGGAGTCTGCCATGCGCAGATCATACAGGTAACTCAGGGAGTTTTCCAGATACAGGTACTACAGGTAAGTAACTTAACTTACAGATTAAATTACAGATCCTCTTCTGGCTTATCTAGGCCTTATTGGCCCTGTATTGCCAGCTCATTGTGGTAAAAACGAAGTATTTCTTTTGCACACATATGGAGGTGGATGGAGCCCTGAAGTCATATCATTGTGGGTGTCCTCTCCAATGTCTATCCAGCCTGCGAGGTGCTATGGGTAACAATGGGAGTATCCTAAATGTAGAGCTACTATCAGTAAGTAAGGGAGCCTGACAATGAACTACGGATAATTAAGTGAGCCCAACAGATGCTGTGGGTAACTAAGGTAACCTACCAGGTGCTATGGGTAACTAAGGGAGTCTGCTAAATGTAGGTACTACTAGGTAACTAGAGGAGCTTGCCAAGTTCTACTAATAACTAAGAGGGCCCGCCAGGTGCTACATGTACCTGATAACTACCTACTTTTACCTGGCATTCGGCATTCATAGGATAGGCCAATGACTAGTTGGTTCAGTGTCAGGATAATATAGCTGTGTGAGATATTGAGTCATAGCACTCGCAGTAGGTCTACTCTTTCTCAGCAGGGCAGCATTATTGAACGTCCTATGAACTCTTATGTTGGTTGGTTGTTGGAGTTTCACGTCATGGCAACATTTAAGGTCATAACAGGATGGGTACCGACTTGTGACAGTGCGCACTCATGGTGACTTTATAGTGCTGCCTCACTGGGAGACTAGGCCACCAGCACATTGACCTGATATCCACTCAGTCACATTATTGTGACACTGAACCAACCAGTCCTTGCCCTATCGTAATAATGCCGAGTGCCTGGCTAGAAAGCAATAAGTATCCATTTTTAAGTCATTGGTTTGACTCGAGCTAGGTTCAAACCCGTGGGTTCGAATCCCACGATCTACCAAAATGGGAGACCGATGCTCAACTCATTTGGCCATCCCATCTGGTCAACTCTCATGTTGCTAGGATACAACAAAATCAATTCACTAAATAAGTACACAGTACAACAAAGGATTCCTTTTCACATACAGTCGATGGACTATTAAAAGCCCTTTGCAGAATTCTCATAGCACATAACATGGGTGGTGAGTAGTCCAAGTATGACCTACCTCTCAATGCTACCTATAAGCCTGACGAGACGCAAGACCCTCAACACCAAAATAAAGTCCAGCGTCCGGTCGCTCGTGGCATCTAAAGTAACATTCAACTGTCGCATTATAGTCACAGGTAATTGTTATGCAATCAGACACCGCACTGAATGATGGGAGATTTTTGGTGTTTTTCTAATTCATTTGGTGCTCTAAAATACAACTGACAATGTTATTATTTGGCTACATTTTGTATAGCTTATTATAAACTGAAATCATACAGTGTCAATCACTTTTGAGAATATATTCAATATACGTTAAAGGAGTTTAAGACTAGTATGCTATTCCAAAAGTCAGAATTCCAACAATTAATGACATCTTCAAGGTAATACACGAAAGTGTTTTCAAGGTAAATCTGAAGACTTGGCCGTTTTCCTGTTAAAGCAGCCTGGTATAGCCCACTGAGAAACAAACAAACTCTGAATACTTTCCACAGTTGTACACCAACAAAAACTATCCAAGCACACCTTTGCTTAGTTTTTCAATTCATGCAAGCAAACATGTGGTGGGAGACTGCTGAGGTCTGTAATGTATGAATGACATCATGGGTGGGATTCCCTCATCACATGACCTAGAGCGGTTCCCCACAGACAAGGTTCCCCTTGAATCCCGTATTTGGGAACCCCTCTAGGTCATGTGATGAGCGAATCCCACCCATGTCATTCATACATTACAGACCTCAGCACTCTCTCTCTCTCTCCACCCCCACTTTCCCTTTTTCGGTTGCATGAACTGAAAAACTAAGCAACGGTGTGCTTGGAGAGATTTTGATACTGTTATCACTGGTGTCGGTGATTAGAACTATTCAGAGTTCATTTGTCTCTCGGTTAGCTATGTCGGGCGACTTTACAGTAGACTTAATGCAGCTAAGCTAAGTGGTTCATTACTAAAGGGCCTGTCACACTACGACGTATGGCGTTAGCGTATGCCGACGTATGCGATTTTCGACCAACACATCGGCATATGGTGTCATAGGTTATGTATACGTTGGGCATACATCGAGTATGCTTGGGATACGGCGTCATAAGTCGGCATAGGTCGAACCGCTAAAAAATCGTTGTGCATGTTCAAAATGTTCAACGTATGTCGCCGTATGGCTCATACGTTTCTCATACGCTCGGCATACTCTCGGCGTATGTCAGCGTATGTTATGCACACGTTAGGGGTACGTCGGGATAGGTTGGAATACGTTAGCCATACGTTGAACTGGCACCCTCCGAGTATCTCTGGCGAATATAACGTACTCACAAAGTTCTGTAAAAGGGCTGTCACACTACGCCGTATAGCCTTAGCGTATGCCAACATATGTGATTTTCGACAAACACGTTGGGTACATTCGGGATATGGCGTTATACGTCGTCTTACGTCGGCATGCGTCAAGGCTCCGAAACAATTTTTGTGCATGTTCAAAATTTTCAATGTGTGTTGACGCATGGCTCATATGTTCCTCATATGCCACGTGTATGTTACGGGTACGTCAGCATATGTTAGGACCACGTTAGGGATACGTCGGCGTACGTTACTCATACACTGGACCTGTCACCTCCAACCGTCAAAATACGTCCCAATACGTCCCAATACGCCGAGTATACGTCGTCATATGCTTTGCATACATCGATATACGGTATGGATAGGGTAGACATACCCCAGCCATACTCTGCGCGTATGCTTCATACGTTGCTGGGACACCCTGCGGTGCAAAGAGTTTGCCGTATGCCGACCTATTTTGATTTTCAAATAATTTTGACACATTATGCACATGCCGTCGCCATACGTCGTAGTGTGACAGGGCCTTAAGCTTCAAAGTATACTTACAATTTGCACTGACAGTGTCAATGATAGTTACTACGGCTGCTGCCAGGATTACGAGGAAATCAAACCTTTAAAGAAAAAAATCAAATACTTGAATTCAGTCGGAGAGAAACATATTTTACCCCCCAGAGGTGGACCTTGCCATTTATCCCAGCCAGACATGGAAATAAAATATGGCATGAAACCTAGTCTCTTCTTCCGTAAATTCTTAAGTGTATTAGGTTAAATAAAGATTTATACATACCCTTAAGAATTCTACATTCACACATACATATATATAGGTTACATATAAATGTATCCATATATATACTCATGTAAATAGATACATATATACATGCACATGAATGTATATATACACATCATCATCATCATGCTGTCGGTCACAATGTGACAAAGACTGCTTTTATTTCTTAACCGCCGCTCTCCATTTAGCTCTCTGCTGTTAGAGTGATGTACATGAGTCGGCCCTAATGTCTCTCAGCTTCAGGTTTCTCTTGATAGTATCCTTGAACCGGAGACGAGGGCGTCCTCTCTTTCTCTGACCAGAAGACAATTGAGAATAGAGGATCTGCTTTGGTAGCTTGTCCGTTGACATCCTCATCACGTGTCCAGTCCACCAGAGGTTCTTTCCGATCAGAAGATCTTCCATAGAGGACAGCCCCGTCCGATCGAGTATTTCCCTGTTTGTCACTTTGTCCTTCCAGGCTATCCTCAAGATCGGACGCAGATGTCGCATCATTAAGGCTTGCAACTTTTTCACCTGTCATCTGTACACTGTCCAGGCCTCAGCTCAATTCAATTCTTTATTTCAGACTCAGGATTATGGTAGTTACATAATTTGGTCCATAGTAAGTAGATATAAAAATTAAATGTGAATAGGATATAAGTAATAGTATGAATACTACCATACTAACCAATATCAAAATGTTGGTCTACATACAGTAGTTTGTACCAATGCCTCCATATGGCAGACGTAAATCTGAGATCACTCTCTTCTATTTTTACAAGTCCCTGTATTATAACATTTTCTGACTTGTCAAGTCTAGTAATAAATTTGAATATTAGATTCCTGATAACTGCCTGGAAAGCTGGCACATGAATATTGGCAAACAGCTGACAAGCACTGTGATACCTAGGTAGACGGAGTAATAACCTCATAATCTCATTATATGCTACATTCTGTTTTCTAATGCTATACATTCTATAGTTCCACCAAATCTGGGCAGCATACAAGGGAGTACAGAAAGTTCTAAATAAATTTATCTTGACATCACCTGTACACATATGAAATTTCCTGATGAGAATATTTCCCTGAGCATATAACTTGCGACACTGTCTATTAATATCCCTGTCATCTCTAAAGTCATCAATCATAAAGTGTCCTAAGTACTTGACTTCAGTAGAGATTGACAGAGGAGCACCAGTTAAATACAGTATCCTTGTCATATTTTGATCGAATGATCATTACCATGCTTTTAATAGCATTGTATTTGATATCAGCTTCTATCCCATATTCAGAGCATATATTAAGTAGCATTTGCAGTCCACTACTATATCATGAGAATATTACCAAGACATCGGCATACATAAGATGATTTAGAAGTAATAATCCATTAATACATCCAGTTTTACGCTGATTTAACCTTTTCAACAAGTCATCCATATAAACATTAAATAAATAGGGGGACAATATCCCTCCTTGATGTACACCATTACTGACTTGGAAGGGTTCTGACATGCCATCACCCCACCTACTACTTCACACTAACATTGATGGGTGCGAATACCAAAATATTAATATCCTGATGAGATACCCTGGAGTACCACACTGCACTAGTTTTTCAAACAGTTTTGCATGATGCACTCTATCAAATGCCTTAGAGGCATCAAGAAAACACAAAAACATAGTAGAATTTAAACTATGATACTTCTGTATAATCTCCTTAAGAGCATACATGAACATATCTGTCCCATGCTTTCGCTTGAAGCAATATTGATTATCATTTGTTTTTAAATACAACTCCAGTCTATCTAGCTGTACATATTCAAATATTTTTGACAAAATACTAGCAAGTGCTATAGGTCTATAGTTATCCTTACTGTTAATCCTTCCCATTTTGTCCTTAATTACTGGTACAAGAATAACAGAGATCATAGTATCAGGCAGCATTCCATGTATGAGAAAGCCTGTGAGGCACAGAGCTAACATGGAAAAAACTCTTGAGCTGGCATATTTGAGATGCTCTGCATAAATATTTTCAGCACCACAAGTCTTGCTACTATCAAGTTTTAATATGGCATCCCTTATTTCCTTAGCACCAACATTTATATCATTACAAATTTCTACATTAATGTAACACTATCAACATTACTGCATACAGTTAAATAACTCTTTATAATTACTTTTCCAGAGCTCGGCTATCTTCTCACACACCCTACCACACCCTCAATATTTGTGGGAAGTGGTTGGGAACGTGTCTATCAATTCGACCTCTTTCCAGAACTCATCTACATTATTATTCTGCAGCTTAGTGGCTAAGGCATCTCTCCTTGTATTTAATGTATCTTAAAGCATATTTAAAACGGGAATTTGTCCTCTTTTTCATTTTAGAAATACAACCCTGCCTGGGTTTACCCTGTTCCTTCCACAGTAAGAAGGCTTCTCTTGCAGCTTTGTGAAAGTCTGCTACATGTACATTCCACCCTGGACAGCACTGAGTGTTACATTTAGGGAAATTATACAATGGCTGACTTGCCAGCTGAAGGGCCTTTACAATGTTTTCATAAAAACTACACAATTCATCTGCATGTTGAGAAACCTTACAATGCACATCTCTACACATTAGAGTATCTGTAGGTATTTTAACATTTTGCAAGAGAGTTTCAGTATTTACACTATATTTATTAATCTCATCTTATAGTAGGGTGGATACCACGATTGCGCAGTAGATCTTGCCTTTCACCCATGTGGACACATGGTGGTTGTGCCAGAGTCTCCGGCATAGTCGACCGAAAGATGCACTAGCCCTAGCCATCCTCCTCTGTATCTCAGCATCAATGCGGCCATCACTTGATATAGTGCTTCCGAGGTAGGTGAATTCCGGGACAGAGTTCAGCTTGTTTCCAACAACCATGATATCCTCCTCTCGGGTTCTTGTAGAGTTGGGCTGGTACAGCACTTCCGTCTTCTTGATGTTAATCTTCAGGCCAAACTTATTTGATGCATGGGAGAAAGCATCCAGTATTCTCTGGATCTCTTCAGCAGAGTGGGTAACCAGTGCACAGTCATCTGCGAATAGCATCTCTCTCACCAGTATGTGGGTAGTCTTGGTCTTTGCTCTGAAGTGTGTGACCTTGAATAGGTCAGCACTCTGTCTAGACTGTATATAGACGCCATCCCCCATCCCTCGGAAGGCTCATTGAGCATTGCCAATAGGAAGATGGAGAATAGTGTGGGGGCCAGCATACAGCCTTGCTTGACACCATTTGTAACACCAAACCTTTCTAAGACTTCCCCTCCAGCACTAACATATGTAGAGCCTCGATCATAGTTCTGAACTTAACCGGGCAACCATACTTTCTCAGTAGTTGCCATAGCCCGGACCTCCCGTATATATATACACATATACACACATAATATATATCTACATACATAATACACATATGATTGTTCTTACATGTTCCATCCGACCCTTAAGAATTCTGCATACATACACATCATCCCCCAATAGCCGATGTCTTTTTTGTGCTAATGTGTCGTTAAACAAACAAACATACACATCATTGACGGATTAAGTACTACCCAGACCCCTAGGCTGAGCTTTAGTACACTCAATTAAACCATTTTCTTTGTATGTTCTCGGGCCCCCTTCCTTCCGATCCCGGCCCTTAGGACTAAGCCTACTTAGCCTAATGGTTAATCCGCCACTGATACCCATACATACATACATACATACATACATACATACATACATACATACATACATACACATACATACTTACATACATACTTACATACATACATGACCAGACGGGATGGCCGATTCGAATCCACGGGTTCGATTGCTGGTCGAGTCAAACCAATGACTTAAAGGTTTATACTTCTCGCTTCCTAGCCTGGCTGGTTGACTCGGTGTCATGATAATGTGACTGAGGGCGATACCAGGTCATGGTGATGGCAGCTTGGTCTCCCAGTGGGGCAGCACTATAAAATACCCGTCCTGATATGACCTTAGATGTTGCCAGGATGTTAAACTTCACCATACATACATCCATACACACATACATACATACATACATACATACATACATACATACATACATACATACACACAAACATACATACATACACATAGATACATACACATATATATACATACATATTCATATGGAAATTCTTACACATTCCATCCGACTTTGAAGAACTCGACTAGTCCGTAAGTGTAGAGCTTGAGCAGGATCTCGATGGTGAAAAGAGCGATGAAAAACCACTCAGCCGACTCTATATTCATCCCGATGCATATCGCGTTTAGTAAGATGACCAGGTCAAAGAATAACCGGAACCCTCTGTAAACGGAGAAATCGATTTTTGAAAAGATAAGAGAAAGACATAGAAAAACTTGTTTGGTTTTTGTCAAACTGGAATGAATTTAGACAATATGAATGTGTGAGAATCCCACATCACAATATTTAGGAGCTAGTTGCAAATAAAGAGGCGTGTGCTTAAAAGGTTCGATGTTAAGACCTTGTGCCCACGTGTAAAGAAAGAAAAAAAAAGCGTTATCGTAGAACTCTAATAGAAGATGCCTAATGACTCATGTAATAAGCTTCCCTAATGAGTTCTTTCACTGACGTCACCAGTTTGCGTGTATGTGTTCAAAATAGCTCAATTAGTTAATAGGACTAGCTTCAGCTTAGACTTGGCCTAGTTTTGTCGACCAGCTAATTAAATAACTATGTAAATAAATTGGTTTTACTTGTATATGACAACTTTACCTTTAACTTTCACTAGTTCTGTCGACCAGATAATAAAAGAATAAGTAAATAAAAATATACGCTTTACTTGTATCTGACAACTTTACTTTAAACTTCCACTAGTTCGGTCTACCACATAATAAAAGAAAAAATAAATCAAGTTTTAAAAAGTAGGCTTTCCTTGTATCTGAGAACTTTACTTTAACTTTCACCAGTTCTGTAGAATAAATATAAATATAAATTGGCTTTACTTGTATCTGACAACTTTCTTGACAAATTCGCTGGGGCGTGACGTAAAGCATCCTGGGAAGGTCTTGCCTATGAAGGTGGTCTGGTCCCGGACTTCTCTCAGTTTTATATTCAGAAGATCTGCAACTTGTAGGAACTGCTTCCGATCTACAAAAGGTCCGTAAATAAGCTGGGTTGTTAGCAATCTAGGGCAAAGTGCATCACCCAATCTGTATTCATATTTGAACTGTTGGCTACAAAGCACACATTTAAACCTGTCTAACTAGCCCTTCACTCACTCACTCACTCACTCACTCACTCACTCACTCACTCACTCACTCACACATACACGCATATATGGGTCATTCTTTAAAACTGGGCACCACATATTTGGTTTCCACATTACGATGCTGATAATTTGTTCTTTCTTTTATTGATTGCAAGTCAAATAATTATTGTATCCTCTGTGTATTAAGTATGTTAGCAATAGTACATTTATTGAAGCTATCCCAAGAAAGAAATTTTAAGTTTACTTATATGATTTTGTGCTAATGTGAAAAAGTGAAAATTTACACATTTACACTATGCATGTAACCAAACCTTTTTTCAACTTATTTTTCAACTTTTTTCTTGTAAGTCATAACCTTGTCTGCTTAAGAGTAATCAATCAAATCTTGTTTGACTATGTTGTATATGTTGAAATGAGGTTCTGGAGGTGTCTTTGATTTTCATGTTACAACTTATTAGGGAAGCTTATTACATGAGTCATTATGCGTCTTCTATCAGAGTTCTACAATAACACCTTTTTTCTCTCTTTTTTTTTATTTGCACGTGAGCGCAAGGTATCAACATCGAACCTTTTAAGCACACTCCTCTTTATTTGCAATGTATAAGATCTAATTCAAAAAGTGAAATTCATATTTTTTCAACTCTGACATATGCACAACATGCAAATCTTCATAGGACATTGGATTAGGCTATTATTTGGAAGGTTTTCACTTTTGGTTTCCATGTCACACGTTTGTGCCCAGTTTTAAAGAATGACCCATATATATCCACACATTCTGAACAGAAGTGATTCATTATGACTCCCAGAAATTATTGATAAAGGAAATCAATCTGTATGGATTATGACTACTATTGCACAGCGGCGAAAACAAGTGCATGCACTTTACTGTTATGAGCAGAATAACCAAACAATCACTAAAAAATAACCCAAAAAACTATAAAGTCGCCATGAGTGCGCACTCTCACAAGGCGGTACCTGTCATGATATGACCTTAGATATCACCTCTGAAAATTTGGATTTGCACTGCTGTGTATAACTTACAGTGTCATTGAAGGCCAGTTGCTCTCATTCCATGTCTATGTGGTGTGGGAGGTTAAAAATCCCTTGGGTTGGTAAAAGTGTAGGCTCTGGCTTTCTATCGACCAACTGTCTAATGGTGAGAACAAGACTATTCAGACTTCTCCATGATAGGCAGAATAATTCTTCAAGAAATCTTCAAGATGTTGCCAGGACGTAAACCTCCAACAACCAAGACCCCAGACAATACTATGGTCAGTGTTACTTGAACCATGCGGCGTACCAATGGTTGTGTCTCCTGCTTCGTCGAGCACATAGAGAAGGAGGTCGACCTGGGTTCTGCTGTAGTGAGGTGCTACGTGGCCCATAACGGCATGCCACCGGGCAGCACTGACTTTGTACAAGCCGGCAGACTGCCTTTCCTTCAGAACGTCGAAGGCCCTGTCCAGCAGGTTTCGCTTCATGCGGACATTATTTCGGACCTCCTCCTGTTCACCCGAAGCATAATTAGATGATCAATTTCAAAAGTCACACTAGCTTTAAAATCAGAACTTGAGTTCATTTTACATTTAAGTAAAAGAAAAAAAAATCATTAGTTACTGTATTCCCGCGGACTAACGCCCATGTGTGGGTTAACACCCACCCACCACTTGGCCAATATTGCGTAAGCGCCCACCCCTTAAACACCCATGTGTGGATAAACGCCCCCCCCCCCCCCCACTTCAGTGATTTGCCAATTTAAACGCCCAGGGCGTTAACCCGCGAGAATATGGTATTACCAATTCTAAAGCGAGGTCTAATGTGATCTATGCTCTCTATTCAACAGTGAATAACACTTTGAAAAAGGAAAAACATTTAATAGAAATTCTTTTTTTCCAACTTTACTAATCTAAACAGTAAAATAGAATTGTTTTCAAGTAAATTTTTAATCAGATGCAATTATATCTATTTGAAATTATATCTATATTGGACAATTTAACCATCCGTTTGTTCTAAGTAGCTTCCAAGTATATCTTATGGCAAGTACACTCATGATTGTGCATAATTTGAGATTCTTATCAATTTAAAAAGGAAGAATATTCTATATTTGAAGATTTAAGCAGCATGGTTAGTAGAATGAAATCTTATTCTTACTATATTAAAAAAACAAAAAAACATGCATAGTCTAATAGAAAGTTAATTACTTCCTCTAATGCACGATTACTACGAATGAAGAAAAGAATTTCTGTCTACTTGTAAATGCATATTTCTTTTAAAAATAAATACATAGTAATAGCATGACTTCATATTAACATTGAAAACTAAGTAAGCAAACAGAAAACCTTGAGATGGCGCTTGTAGTTGTTGTAGACTGAGGCTAGAACAATGCTCATGAAGATATATTCGTTGACAACCGAGAAGAGAATAAAGAACAGTGCGAAGAACCTATTGTTGTCATATGCTGGCATCCTGTAAATTATACACACAATGTAACGCCACACAAACCACGGCCAACAATACACGCAATACAAGCGTATCAAAATACAACCAAAACACACAAAAACAAAACCAAGCTCTCATTGTCAGTAAGAATACTCGGATAACTCTAATTCCAGCTAACTAGGTTAGTAAATCGAAAACACCTGAACTTGAATGAAGCTAGATAAAAGATTCACTCCTATGCAGAGTAGGGGTGAATGACAATGTAGTCTAAATACGGGCGAAAATTGCTTTAGTATGGAACAAGAAGTGGAATTCCTGGTTCCAGTATCAAATGGCTACTTATATCGGCACAGAATTGGTGAAATGGGAGAGAATGCAAAAAGACATGATGACGACCATAGAATGCTGTCGATTTCACTTTTAAAGTCCATTAAACTACATGTTTTATTATATTTTACAACCCAAAAGTAGTGGGTAAATATAAAGAAGTATATATTTTGTTTCTTAAATTAAGAATTTATGTGCCGATTTCATTTACCCAGCCTTTCTCCACTTTTTCTAATGGGCTGTTTTTGAATCTTTTATCTAGGATGAAGCAAGACCTGTTGAGTATTGTAACAAACACTATGTGCGCTCTATATAGGAATACCACAACTAAACACATGCACTGTAACTACCACTGTACCAGTGTTGAAAATAAAGAGGAAACACGTAACTTATATACCTAACTTATATAGTGGAAAATGATCCATTATGCCAACAATTTAATTACAGCATCCACTTGAGACTACCTTTGACTTATATTGGATGTAGTGCTAGATTAGCGATGCACTATGTTTTCCGGCGAGGTTAGAGTGGCCTGGGCGTCTATATAGCATGCAGCCAAGCGGCAGCCCCATCCCTACCCTTGGCTAACCGGTGTGGCGGTTTCAGCTCGTTCCCGTGCTCAGCCGTGTCCCTCGCTTCTGCGCATGCGTCAGAATCTAATAAACATGGCCGTAATCGATTAACACGACCCGAGCGACTCGGGTCATCCGAATTTCAAATAGAACACGGCGAGTGGAGTCGACAAATACACGTGCCGTGTGCAAAAAAAGAATAACTTAGATTAATGAAATGGAAATATAGGTAAACTAGGCCATCATAAAATACTTTAAATCCTATTTTGCTGTACTTTTATCGGTCATTAAAAAAAAAAAAAAAAATTGTCCACCCGAGCGTATTCGATTATTCGACCCGAGTTTGTAGGATGTGCGCATGCGCCAATAAGTGGCTAGGGTGACCCGAGTTGATGCGAAATCCGCGCATGCGCAGAAGCAACGGGACACGGCTGAGCACGGGAACGAGCTGAAACCGCCACACCGGCCATCGGCTCCTCTGTCTACTCTGTCTAGGCCAAGTTAACCAAGTTTCGCTGGTCGCTCACAAAGGACTGGAGCTATGACCTAGTACACCGGGTTCCAGCTTCAGCTTACATGGCGGAAGTTGGGGTTGGTGCAGACCTTCCAAGCCTTATTCTCCACGATAGAAACTATACTTTAAACTCACCTTTCACCCACAACGATGACCAAATTTGTAGTATGGGTCTTGCCATACATTTATTTATAATGCAGATTACAGCGAATCTATCCCAGAAAATATTTTGCATTAGATAAAATACCACTTTGCATTCACCACCTCCCACACCTTCCGCCATGTAGCTGTAATGCAGGTTGCTGGATCACAGCTTTAGTGCTTCCTAATGTAGCAGTCACACTACGACGACAAGGGAGGGACGACAGCCCGGCGGCTGGGATTTTGTGAAATCCCGACGACCTATGCAAATTCAGGCTAAGTTGGACGACAATCGGACGACATCCGGACGACATCCGGACAACAGACGGGACGACAGAGTCTGTGTGTCTGTGTGTGTGACTCTGTGTCTCTGTGTGTGTCTCTATGTGTGTGTCTGTGTCTCTGTGTGTCTGTGTCTATGTGTGTGTCTGTGTCTATGTGTGTCTGTGTCTATGTGTGTGTATGTGTGTGTGTCTGTGTCTCTGTGTGTGTCTGTGTCTCTGTGTGTGTCTGTGTCTCTGTGTGTGTCTATATGTGTGTCTCTGTGTGTCTGTGTCTATGTGTGTGTCTGTGTCTATGTGTGTGTCTGTGTGTGTGTCTGTGTGTGTGTGTCTGTGTGTGTCTGTGTGTGTATGTGTCTCTGTGTGTGTGTGTCTCTGTGTGTGTGTCTGTGTATGTGTGTGTCTGTGTGTGTCTGTGTCTGTGTGTGTGTGTGTGTCTGTGTCTCTGTGTGTGCCTGACTCTGACTCTCAGTCTGCCTCTGACTCTGACTCTGAGTCTGACTCTCACTCTCACTCTCAGTCTGACTCTCACTCTCAGTCTGAGAGTGAGAGTCAGTGAGAGTGAGAGTCAGACACACAGACACACACACAGACCAAACGGATTTGGCCGGCTGTCGTCGGCTGTCGTAGAAGTTTTTCAACATGTCCAAAATCCCCACGACAACCCGGCGACAGTGGAGAAAGAGTAGAGAAACTGGAGGTGTCGCGCAGGTGTCGCGGCGACACCTGCGCGACACCTGCGCGACACCTGCACAACACCGGAAGTCGCTGTCGCAGAGCTGTCGTCGCCGCTTGTCATCGTAGTGTGACTGCTACATAAGGGACCAGTGAGACCATGAAGACTGGTATTCTCGATGCCTCAAAACAAAATTAATATATATTGTTATTAAGATTATTGAATAAACTGTTGATTACTTTGAAAAAGAGCCAGAGTTGTTTAACACAACCTAAATAACCTGGTGCCTCTATGGAATATATATATATATATATATATATATATATATGACTAGGAACTACATAACTTATTCCACTAAATAAAACAAGCAAACACAAAGCGGCAACTGCAAAACAACAAAGGACTTACATTACATCAGGATTGTTGGCCGTAGTCACAAGGACATATAGGTCCCAATATGCATCTGGGTAACTTTGAAAATAGGGCGAGTTGTCGGGATATAAAAGGTTTCTGAAAATAAAGCGTGGACTTACAACATGTAGCTTATTACTGGAAGTAGATATGTGAAACGATCATATTCACAATTTAAATATACTTTTAGGTAATATTATACACCAAAAGAAAAGAGTAAACGACACTCTACAATATCAACATTGATTGAATACATGTATGCAATGACACCATAACTAAAACAATATATTTAATAATACTGTCGTGGGGGTGATGAAAATGGGAAATATTGTGCCTAGAGCGGGACTCGAACCCACATCTCTTTACATTCCGAGCCAGTATGCTAACCATTACACCACCTAGACTCCCTGATATCACCACACTACCCACGCCTACCTGTCTATGTGGTTACTTGCCTGAGAGGTCAGAGCAGACTACTACACTCATCCCACTGGAATTGCAAGTCTTTTAATGCTTACAATTACATCCATACAGGCAATGCACTTAGACATACACATACACAGGGTAGGTTCAACAACCATACAGTGCGTAGCTTGTACAGGGTGCTGGTCATGGCACCAGTGTCGTGGGGGTGATGAAAATGGGAAGTATTGTGCCAAGAGTGGGACTCAAACTCACATCTCTTTGCATTCCGGGCCAGTGTGCTAACCATTACACCACCTAGTCTCCCTGATATCACCACGCTACCCACGCCTACCTGTATATGTGGCTACTTGCCTGAGAGGTCAGTGCAGACTACTACAATACTGCAAAAACTCGCGGCTAAGTGGATTTTTACATATTTTATGAAGGAAGTTTTCAGAAGCACCTAGTTATACGTGCATCATATTTCTTACCTTTTTGCTATCAGTTCGCCAGTAACTATGTCTATTCATAAATTGACCTCGACTTATCTGCTAGCTCGCCTAATACGCGACATTTTACGGTAACAATAACATAACTTTTTATAACTTAATCCCAAGTCAATATATATAAATTTCTAGACTTACCTCCGCTGGAGTAGTTTAAGAGCCATGAGTGCAAATATGGCCAAGCTACATAAGAACAATACCAGGACGTGAATTATGTCGGGGAGGGTTTTCCGGATGTTACGAACAGCCTTTCGCACCTGCAAAGACAGTTTGATAAAATCACCGTTCTGAGTGTTATTCCTAGCTAGGCCTCCACTTCAAATAAACCAACCGAGTGCCAGTGGTCACAAAATACAAGATAATAAACAGGTATTATTTCCTATCAGGATGGGTACCGAAATGTGACAGTGTGCACTCATGGTGACTTTATAGTGCTGCCCCACTGGGAAATCAGGCTGCCAGCACCATGACCTGATATCCCACTCAGTCACATTATCCTGCCACTGAGCTAACAAGTCATAGCCCTATCCTATTAATGCCGAGCACCAGGCTAGGAAGCGACAAGTATCAATTTGGTAAGTCATTGCTTTTGACTCGACCGGGAACAAAACTCCCAATCTCCAGCACGCGAGACCCGTGCTTTACCGATTTGGCCACTGCGCCCGGTGTGTGACGAACTATGATTCATAGCCATTAGACAGCATACTATTTTTTTTTTAAAACAGCCATTTGTATGTACTGAATATTCATAAAGACGTGGAGATAATTACAGGCTGTAGGATTTCACGGTAATGATCGTTACCGGTAACATGTCGTTACCGTGCTGGGGAAACTACGGAACCGAAATTGTGTTTCCCATGATATTAATTCTACTCATCTACCTGTACCAAATGCAAGGCAATTTAAAAAAAAAATTTAATGAAATGCTACAGATGGTTGTTTTCATTACATTGTAGATGATTAAAGGTATATGTACAATTTCTGCACAGGTATGTTCAAAATATACTCCTACTGAATTTAATTAACTGTTTAATTAACAATTTTACGGAACTGAAAAACAGTTACCCATGGGTTCCCATGAGTACCAGGCACGGAACCCAAAAAATGTTTGCCGTGAAATCTGAAATCCTACAGCCTGTAATTAGGGTATGAACGGCTAGCTAATTTTGCGGTAATTTCCATATACATTGAGAGATATAACACAGACCAGCTCGGTTTGAAGGCAGAGTGGAGTATGTCAGGCTGCTGCCATGGGCTCCTTTTGATATACTCTATGCATCAATGTCAGGTTCCGTACACATATGAATATATGGAACTCAAGGCTATTTCAGGGCTTTTCAAGGCTGTTTCTGATAGGAATTCAAGATTATTTGGATTTGGATTTCAGGGGTGGGGGGAAACAATGGTGAATGGTGATTTTGGACTAATTTAGATTAGTGGGGACAATCTAAAGGAATTCAAGGCTTTTCAAGACTAATTAACCAAAATAGATTAAATTCAAGGCTTTTCAATGCCTTGAAATGTGGCAAATGAAATTCGAGACTTTCCAGGCCCCGTACGGACTCTGAGACTGTCAGGCTGCTGCCATGGGCTCCTTTTTATAGCCCGACTTTAAAGAGAGTCCTCTCAATCTTCATACTCTATGCATCAACGTTAGCAAAAGCAGAACTATAATCGGAAAATAATAATGTTGACCAACCTGTCTACCTTCTGGAAAATTGATCATGAGGAATGGCCGCAAGACACGTGACCACCGAACAGCATACTTGGTTCCTGTAGATGCTACATTTACCCAGATGATGTAACCGAGCATGTCCAAAATGGTCAACTGGAAGAGACTATCTGAGATTAGTAATTATCAACGCAGGACACGAATCGGTATAAGGTGGGTTTTTATTGGTTAATATTTATCTTCAGATGGTATTCTTATTGCGTTATGTCAGTTCTTAATTGAAATGTCTCATGTGTCTGTTCCCAGCGCTCAACCTTGCGTTCTTATAGATGGGTAGGTGGGATGGCTGAGAAAGAAAAGAAGACTGGCTTTGCAGTAACCACGCGGCAGGTTCGGGCTCACTGGTGAAAGTGAGCTGCTCGGTGCTCAAGTCGGCAGTGCAGGCCCGAACCGCCAGGTGCCAGTGGCGGTGCGTGTAGTTATGGGGAAAGAATGTAGGTGGTGCCAAGGTTTGTTTTTTTGGTACATTAGTTGTTTAAGCAGGGGAAATTTCAGTCATAGACGACTGGTCTTCCTCATTCCACTGCTGGTCGATAGAAAACCCGAGCCTACACTTTTACCGACCCAAGGGATTTTTAACCTCCCACACCACATAGACATGGTATGAGAGCAACCGGCCTTTGATGACACTGTAAGTTATACACAGCGGTGGAAATCCAAATTGGCAGAGCTGGGGGCATGGGGAATCAAACCGCCGACCCTCAGATTAGGAGTCTGACCTAGAAAAAAGTCAGACACTCTAACCACTCCGCCACAGAGAACGCCACAGGTTAAGTGGGCGATTCGGTCCCGCGCGCCAAATTACCCATGTTGCCACCGCAACATGAACGATTATCAACACAGGACACAAATCGGTATAAGGTGGGTTTTTATTGGTTAATATTTATCTTCAGATGGTATTCTTGGTGCGTTATGTCAGTTCTTAATTGAAATGTCTTGGGTGTCTGTTCCCAGCGCTCAACCAAAAGTGGTAGAGAGCGCGGTGCGGCAGGCTTTGATGGCGTCGCGAGGCACGTATTGGTGGACTGCTGCTGAAGTCCATGTGCCGAACGTCTGGATGTGGTCCACTGTCAAGCCGAGTGCGGCACAAGCTTGGGCGCCTCCATGGCGCAAGCTGTGGAGGGTGACCGTCCGTGGCACCGGATGGCCATTCGTCGCCAGTGCGAGCCTTATAGTGGCGAGCAATGCGAAGGGGTGTAGGGGCATGCCCAAGGTGGTGATGAACACGGGACCGCGTAGTTGTGGCGGCATGTGCGTCGCATAGTCCGTCCAGGCTGCGACAGGGCAGTATGGCGAGCCGACTATTGTGGGAACAGTGATGTCGGTGTGTTTGCGGCTTTCCATTGGGTCTTAGTCAAGGCTACGTGTTCTATGATGCAACATGAACAATGCGTTATTAAAACTGGGCATCTATGCCTTATTATACATCTACACTTTAATACCTTCAAGAGTATTCATATTACAAGCATTCCCCATTAAAGAATGGGCACAGATTGTGTAGCGAGACCCATCGCAAAGGTCTGACATTCCCCATCACTATCCATTATTAAATGTGAGTTTAAATTCTAGTTTTTGTGACTTAAAAGTTAATGTCAAAGAGCTGTTTATTTTCGGTAGGAAACATAATAATTGGTGTTTTCTATTCAAAGTGTGTATGTGTCTTAGCTGTTGCTTTCTCGAAACATATTTACTATTTAGGATTGCTCGATTGCCTGATGTACTTTTTATATGCCTTTTGTGAAGATAATCACTGTATGCCACTGGTGAAGATAATTTTAAAAACAATAAAATTATCATTTTTACTTGAATTGATCAAGTAAGGGGAATGTCAATTGAGAACAATTGGTCTTGTTTATTGAACTCCTTCTTGTCCCATCCTCGTAATGCTGAGTGCTAGTCTAGGTAGCGACAAGCATAAATCTTTAACTTACAGATCCTCTTCTGGCTGATCTAGGCCTTAATGGGCCTCTAATGCCAGATCGTTATGGCAAAAAATAACCTTTTTTTGCACTCATATGTGGGTCAATGGTGCCCTGAAGTCATATAAATGTGGGTGGCCTCTCCAATGTCTGTCCAGCCTTCTCTCAAATGCTTCTACCGTTGGTGCTTCAACCACTTGGTCTGGGAGACTGTTCCATGGACCTGTCACTCGAAAGAAAAATGAGTGCTTCCTGACCTCCAGTCTGGGCCTCTCCTTGAAGATCTTATACCGCTGTCCTCTGGTGTTACTGTTTGATCTGAGATTGAACAGACCTGTTGTGACATCACTGTCATAGACTCCAGTAATAATCTTATACGTCTCTATCATCTCTCCCATGAGACAACGATATGACAATGTTGGTAGCTTAAGTCTCCTCAGGCGATCTTGACATCACTCCCAATCCTGGGATCAACCTTGTCGTGCGATGTTGTACCTTTTCCAGACCTACAATAAATGTACAGTGCATCACTCCCAGGATTGAGTTCACCTTGTTGATTTTTGCAGCGATGTGGTGTTCAAAGTTCAATTTGCAGTCAATAATCACTCCAATATCCTTCTGCTGGTCTGACTTTGTTAGTGGACTATGCCCATCTCCTAGGGTGTATACTCTCTCATGCATATCCCTAAGTCCCACACTCATCTGTTTGCATTTTTCTGGATGAAATCTCAATAGTTATTTTCCAGTCCAATTGTATGTTCTGTCAAGATCTTGCTGTAGTAGAGTACAATCCTGCTCATAAGAAATGCCTCTAAATAGCTTCATATTGTCTGCAAAGAGAAACAGGTAGGAGTCTAACACCTGGGACAGCAGATCATTTATATAAATAACGAACAGAGGTCCAGGTACTGATCCCTGTGGAATCCCACTCAGAACACTCTGCCAATCCGAAAAGGACCCTTGTACCCTGACTCTCTGTTGTCTATTTGTGAGAAATCCTTTTATCCACTTAAGTATGTTACCTGATATTCCATAGCTTTGGATTTTGCTCAGCAGGCTTCTGTGTGGCACATTGTCAAATGCCATCATAAAATCACAGTAGATGAAATCAACAACTCTACCCTGGTCCAGTAGTTCAGTCCATTTGTCTATTACAATTTGCAGTTGTAGAACACTTGATTTCCCCCAAAAAAATCATAATTGTTTGTTGATGAAAAATTTGTTCTCCTTCATATGATTGATTATTTTTTCTCTGATAACTGATTCTGCCATCTTCACTACCACATTTGTTAGGCTCACTGGCCGATAATGTCCTGCCTTTTGTTTTGGACCCTTCTTGTAGATGGCTGAAATATGAGCACTCTTCCAGTCTGAGGGCAATATTCATATATGTATTGAGCTACTGATAATAATGGATAGAGGTATGTGTAAGATGTTACTTAGCTCCCTCAATATGCTCAGATGTATCTGATCTGGGCCTGGTGACTTGGAGATATTGATCTTCTGAAGTCTCTTCTTTATTACCTCATAATCCACATTGCACTCCTCAAGTTTATTTTGGCAAAGCTCTGTTAGACGCTGTAATTCCCCCTCTTGTTCACGGGTAAACAGTGATGCAAAGTATTTCGATAGTATCTCAGCCTTTTCTTTATACCCCTTCGTGAGAGTAGTACCATCTTCCACTTCAAGTACTGGAATGCCCGTTCGGTATTTCATTCTCCTTCTGACATACCCCCACAATTTCTTTGGGTTGTCCTTGATTTTCTTCGCAATATTCTTCTCATACCATGTTCTCCTCTTTTGTTAGGACCAGGTCTATAGTTGATGGGTTATCCCTGCCCCTGCATCTGGTTGGTTCTGTGATGTGTTGTATTAGAAAATTATCTCTAATCTTCTCAATAAACTAGAATTCCTTGACCTCTGCTTCTGTTGTGGTATTAACTGCATTCCAGTCTATTTTGGGGAAGTTGAAGTCACCCGTAAGCATTATATGAGTAAAACCGGTCTGACTTATTTCATCAATCAATTTATTTAGATGGTTGTTGTTTTCATCTGAGCATTTGGTTTGACTCGACTGGGGTTCACACACAGGGGTACACAGGATTTGGTTCGGGGTTTTTGTTCGGGGAAGTGCTTGGTTGGGGCGGGGGGGGGGGGGGTTCAAATGAAGGGAGTGGGTTCCAACTAGAGGGAGGGGTTAAATTTGCATAAAGGGGGATTCCAAAATTATGTATGAACCATTTTAAAATCTGAACTAATCATATTACCCCCAGCAAATTCTCATTTGTCCCCATTACTTAACTTTTTGTTTGGGAGGGGGGAGGTCTTTCGGAACTAGTTAGGTGGGGGGTCCGGAACCCCTGGACCCCCCCCCCCCCCGCCCCGCCGCAACACAAACTGGCACAGGAGAAGCTCGCACTCAATTCATCATTCAGCCATTCGCTCTGGTTAACTGCTTAAGGCTGCAGTACCAAATAATGTACCCATGAGAAATAGCTGTCATGCTTTAATGATTAAATCAAAAACTTACTATTAGTATGGACAAGATAGTAATGTTCTTGGGGTCCTTCCAAAATCTTTCAGGAATGTCAAAATGCATGTTGTGGAAGAACCTGACAAAAAAGTAGGTAATGAAGCAGAGCTCAACGATCATGGTGATCTGAAACAATAGATAAAACATGTCTACCATAAGCAGCAAGTCGTTAAATTGAATTGAATATAATCAAGGAGTCAATATGAAACGCATATAAATATGTGGTTATTCATTGCGATTATATTTAATAATACATGTACTCATCAACCTATGCTACCATACAATTATGAGAACTAGAATAACCAGGTTTGCTGCAAATAATTGTTTTCACACCAGAATTTCTAACTCGTTGCAATATACTAAAACTAAACATTACTAAATTATGCACACGCTAAATATTTTAAGCACATAAAAAAAGGATAGACACAATTTAAAAAAAAGTATAAATAAAAAGTTCATTCACCCAGTATGGAAGTCCTAGTCCAGCAATTGCAGGCTTTTCAAAGATGGCCAGTCCCATGTTGCCCCAAATGCACAGCACCAAAACCCATTCGAAGATCCAATGTTGAAACAGCAAGTAAGAGCTGTAAATAAGTAGATATATCCTATGGTTGGTTGTTGTGGTTTCACGTCCTGGCAACATCTAAGGTATTATCGGGATGGGCACTGACTTGTGACAGTGCACACTCATGGTGACTTTATAGTGCTGCCCTACTGGAAGACCAGGTCACCAGCACCATGACCTGATATCTCACTCAGTCACATTATCCTGACACTGAGCCAGCCAGACTCGACCAGGGTTCGAACCCCACGATCTACCAAAACGGGAGACGGACGCTCAACTCATTCGGCCAGCCCGACTGGTCATCTATGGAAATTGGTCGTTTATCCAATATGAATAAGAATAATTTATTATATCGAATAAGTATGCTGATATATTTAGCTTAGGTGCATGAATTAGTTGGTGATATTAGCTCTGATATACTATAAGCCTTGGGGAAGGACACTTATTAATTGTCTACATATTGTTTATGGATGATGCAATGTGAACACGATCTTACAGACCATAATGAAATTGTCTAAGGATTAAAGTAGCGATTGATTTTTCACATATGTGTATTATAATAATAATTATAATTATATAAATAATGGAGCCCACATACAGGTTTATTGTATTTATTATCACCAAAACTTGCTATTGTTGTGTTGGAGTCGCGCGTCAACCTCCCTCGGCACGCGCGCCTATGGGGCGCCACCTGTATTGCGCCATATTGGATTCACTTCTCACTGAATTTCAATTGAAGCAGACGTGTGTGTCGAGAGCTCATTATGTATTGCGATTTGTGTGGTGCGTCGCACAAAACAGACAAGTGCAAGAAGAAGGGCCGAAAAGGAAAGAAGTCGACTAGAGTTACACGTGCTTCATCTCGACAAACAGGTGATAGTTTGAAAGATTCGAGGGAAAGTTCACCTGAAATTCTGAAAAGAATGTCGTCATTAATGTTAGACGAACAGGAGACTTCACTGTTGAAAGAGATAAAAGATATGGAATTGGAGGAGCGAGTCTTAAATTTGCGAGAAAAACGAACAGTCATGAGAAGAAGACGACTGGAGCGGCAGCAAGCAGACGAGGACGAGTTGGTGAAAGGGACGACGACTCGACAGAGCGAGCGGGGGCAGCCATGACAGACGAATGGCCGCCGGCTGCGATAGCCGGTGCAGGTGCCGGAACGGCATTGAGCGGGAAGGATGAACACTCAAGCTACGGTGTGTCGAAACCTCGACACAGGTCGCGAACAAGGCGAAGGCGGCGAACGCCGTCGGATTCGAGGAGTCGAAGCAGCAGTAGTAGTCGACGACTTCGAAGTAAGTGGAGTATCAGAAGATTTGCTGTATTAGGAAAAGAAGTAAAAAAGCTAAATTGTTATGAATTGCTCACAGCGTCAGTTAGATGGTGTCTAGATATACAAGGCTTGACTATTGCAGACTATCGTGCTTTCCTTGAGCATATATGTTTTATGGCGTCAAGGGCTCGACAAAATGATTTCATGGACTCGACACATGTTGAATACGACAAAGACATTCGTAAGCTAGCAGAAACACAAGGGTTTGCAGCATTCGGTAGCAGTAATACGGGCCTGTGCATGTACCACTATGGCATGCACAACATGCGGTCGAAAAAGCAGTCGAGTACTGTGCGTAGAACAGCAGCTTATACAAAGGAAGGTAAAACTGGATGTTTCGAATGGAATAAAGACGGTGGCTGCAGTAGGAGTGAGGACAATTGTAATTATGGTCATTGGTGCATGAAATGCGGCAGTAAAAGCCATAAAAAGATTAATTGTACTAAAGACTGACGAGTTAGGTCAAGTATCAAGCCTGCCAATGCAAAGGGGAAAAAGTCTGTAATACATGGCAAATTAACGAATAGCAGTAATAATATTGGTATGTCGAATATTAACCCCATGGTAGGCGTAAAGAGTGCAGCAAATAATAATGTTCCGGTTACATGTACGAATGACAATGGTACAGGACATGTTAAAGTTATACACTTGGAGCAGCATAGTGCTAATGAGAAATTACATGGTAAGCATGAAAGTACTGACTCATGTCTAATTACTAAGAATGTTACATGTGCTCGGTCCGCGAAAGAAGTGGGCGTACCTGACATGGTTCAAAAGACATTGAGCATGAAAGTAGCTAATTATACTCAAGTAGAACCAATAGGTGTGAGCCAAGTTAACTGTAGTACCCCTAATGTCATAATAAATGAAGTTGCATGTGCTATAGACAACCAAACAGTGGGTCAAAGTATAATGAGTAAGCAAATGAGTGGAAGTTATGCTGTTAAGACCGAGGTGTCACAAATAAGTAGTCAAGTCAACAGAATATGGCAAAGTTGGATTAATCATGATAGTAGTAATGAAAATGACATGTTATATGTTAAAACAATAAGGGAAGAATACAATTGTTGGGATTTTTATATTAAGGAACTCCCGTATAGTAAGCCAATTGTAATTCAAGTTGGGGTTGACTGTGTGAATGGTATATGTACATGTATACATTACGTAGAAGGCAATCAGATGCAGCTTAAACCTTGTCGGTTCATTTGTGAGCTATTTGTTAGGGGTGACACGGATCCAGATTGGTTCTATATTTTGTGGGGAGTAGTTTTTGGCTTCCACGTTACCAATATCGACTGTGCGGTAGAATATGAACCTAAATTTTTAAAAATCGGTAACGCTATTTATAGGGATATTATAACGCAGAAGTTGTTGCTAGAATTGAGCCAGCAAATGATTACCTTGACAGATAGGAAGCCTCAATGTGTACACAATATTTTTTGTATTCCTAAGGAAGGAGGGGGATGAGGAATAGTTGATTGCAGCAGGCCAAAAGATAAATCTATTAATAATTATACAGAAAAAGTAGCTTTGAAGTTTACTTACAGAAGTGTAGATGATGTGGTAGAAAAGATGGAACAGGGAGATTATTTGGCCACTGTGGACTTAAAGGATGCATATCGCGCTATTCCTATCCACCCTTTAGACAGACCTAGGCAAGGTTTGGTTTGGGATTTTGGTGAAGATAAGAAAGGGCCTGTATACCTATTGGATAATAGGCTGTGTATGGGATTATCATCAAGTCCTTTTGTTTTTTCGAAAGTGTCGGACTTTATAGTGCGATGTGCAGTTAGAGAAGGGGTGAGTCGTATAGTAAATTATTTAGATGATTTTTGTATCATCGGTGCATCATATGATGAAACTGTAATTCTGCAAAACAGATTAATTAGCTTGCTTCGAAGGTTAGGTTTCTACATAAGTTATAAAAAACTAATTAGTCCCAATACGAAAATTAGGTTTCTGGGGATATTAGTGGATTCAGTGAAACTTGAATTAACTCTTCCGAGAGATAAGTTGGATAAGTTAGGTAAAACGCTGGAAGCTTTCAAAGGGAAGAAGAAAGAGACAAGAAAGAGCCTGGAGAGGTTAGCCAGATTGTTAGCCCACTGCGCCAAAGTAGTGCGCGGTGGGCAAACTTTTTCTCGTCGAATATACGACTAAATAAATACTGTAGCTCGTCCATACTATAAAGTGAGACTGAATTCAGCGTTTAGGGAGGATGTATACTGGTGGAGCCATTTTGCAAATGAGTTTAATGGAAAGGCTTTAATGCTAGGAAAGTTTTCTTCAGTTAAAGCAGTTTATAGTGATGCGAGTAAGTGGGGATATGGTGCGATGCACAATACCGACTGGTTAGTAGGATGTTACGACAAGCAAGTCGATAGGCGGTTGCAAGAAGTAGTTGGTCACCATTATGACCGTCCTGAAAGCAAGGTGCTGGATGCCCATATTAATGTACAAGAGATGTGGGCAGTATATGCGGCGGTAGAGAGATGGTCGCCGGAATGGCAAGGGGCGTCCATAGTGATGGTGACAGATAGTGCCACAGTCGAGTCAGCGTTAGTCACAGGGAGGTCAAAATGCAAATTAATAATGCATTATATACGAAGACTGTTTTGGTTGTCCATAAAGTATAATTTTGTATTTACCGCTGTGCACATTACAAGTGAGGCAAATGTTATAACGGATGCTTTGAGTAGATTAAATGATGACTATATGCAAAGTGTTGTATATAAATCAGATTGTAATAAATGTTTATGTTGTATTAGTCTATTTGAACGGCCATTCTCTTTACAGGGGTCGATAGACTTAAGCAGGAGCAGAAGGAATTCCAACTAAAATCCTATGCTCCTAACTCTGTGATGGCTAGGGAGGTACAGGTGAATAAATATCTGACTTTTGTTGGGGAGTTTTCGGATACGCACGCTCCGTTCCCCTGCAATTCGTTACAGGTGGCGTTATACGCGACCTGGTTGGCAAGAACTTTAAAGTATTCCTTGATTATTAACTATTTAAGTGGTCTCAATTATTTTTTTAGGAGGAATGGTGCGGTACCTATTGACTATTCAGACTTTGTAATTTCCTCTACATTACGAGGGATTCGGAGGGAACTTGGTGATGCACCTAAGCAAGCAATGCCTTTGTTGCCAAATATGTTGAAATGTATATTTTCCCAACTATCAAGTAGTTCAGGTCATACTGCTTGGCGGGCGGCCGTCCTGTGTAGCTTCAGGGGGTTGCTGAGGAAGTCGAATGTAACATGGTCAGGAGCCATGCTCCGGAGGAAGGACTTTAAGATCTACCCGTGGGGGATGATTTTGAAAATTTATAAGTCTAAGACAATTCAGTTCTCAGAAAGGTCGCTAATCATTCCTATTGCTCGGTGTGTGGAATTAGAGTTAGGTGCAGTCCATTGGACGGAAAAACATTTTCGGGATATTCCGGCCACAGGAGAGGATTTTGCCTTTTTGTTGCCAGACGGTAAGGGAGGTAGTTTCCCCTTATCCTATGAAATTTATCAATCGACATTAAAAATATTTGGAGGTCGAGTAGGATTAGATGTTGAATTATTATCATCACACTCCTTACGAAGGGGTGGATGCACGTATTTGTCAATGTGTGGTGCCTCGTTGGAGGAGATTCGCGCAAGAGGAGACTGGAGTAGCAGTGCGGTCTTTGCATATTTAAAACCGCCATTGACTACTAGGATAATAAATGACATGAAAGTGGCAGCCATGTTGGCTGATGGTAATTGAGTTGGGTTGGGGACCTGGTAGGTTTTGGGCATATTTATCAGTCCTGCCAGAGACTAATAAAATAGTACTCAGCCCAACTCATGATTTGTTACCTTCTGTCGCAGTGACCTTTATGTGTATTATAATAACAATTATAATTATATAAATAACGGAGCCCACATACAGGTTTATTGTATTTATTATCACCAAAACTTGCTATTGTTGTGTTGGAGTCGGGCGTCAACCTCCCTCGGCACGCGCGCCTATGGGGCGCCACCTGTATTGCGCCATATTGGATTCACTTCTCACTGAATTTCAATTTTTGTGGTGGGCATATTTATCAGTCCTGCCAGAGACTAATAAAATAGTACTCAGCCCAACTCATGATTTGTTACCTTCTGTCGCAGTGACCTTTATATATATATATTGTGTGAATTTTAATAAAATTTAGCTAGGTACTGATTAGATGTTACAGACTGCACAATATTTATGAACTGCTATGCTACTGTCATTGGGGGGGGAAGGGGCAGGTAGTTTTTGCAAATGGGAAACATTCCGCCTAGAGTGGGCCTCAAACCTACACTTCTGTCATTCTGGGGCTAGCATCCTAATCATTAGACTACTTAGGCTACCTGGTGCAATTAATATATCCATGCGAACCCTGCACATGTGCTGTTTCACCTGGGGAGGTCAGGGAACCAAACTACATTACAAATATCCAGGTAGTACACTAACAGTACATGCACAGGGACGGTTCATCACAATGTAGCACACAGTATACATGTACAGAAACCTGGTTATGGCACTAATGTCGTGGAAGATGTTTTTTTGTGTGCAAATGAATGGAAATATTGCGCAATCAGAGGGACTCAACTACATACTTCAACCATTCTAGGGCTAGCATCCTAACTATTAAACTATTTAGGCTCTCTGATACAATCAACTGACTCAAGCCTTCCTGTGTATGTGGCATTTCACCTAGAGATGTCACTGCACCTCACTACACTACAAACCCATACAAATGCAATGAAGTCGTACCGCACAGAATTTACATCGGTCTTAAACGTCATGTTTTTACAGGTTCTTGCATCTCTGATTAAGATTGCAGCCAATTGCGCGTCCTGAAAAGTAAAGAATTCTAGTTAGGTAGAAAGTATGACGTTGCAGGTATAAGCTATGGAAATCGAAATGCAACAACAATATTTGTAAGGTTCCTCCTGTCCTAATGTTCTCATTTACTGTTTTAAGCTTAGCACTTACCCCTTTCGTCTCTTTTTACGGTGCAAAGATATTTATTTGGTGGGGTTTGTGCTCACAGATTTATTCATTTCGCTCAAGTTAATACCGCTCGTTAGACTTGTATAGTAATAATATATATATATATATATATATATATATATATATATATATATATATATATATATATATATCAAGTTAATACCGCTCGTTAGACTTGTATAGTAATAATATATATATATATATATATATATATATATATATATATATATATATATATATATATATATATATATACACACACAAGTAAGGAGGGCTATTAGTTCAGTGGGTTTTAATATTGTTCCAGTAATTCAGCTAGTTGAAAAATGGGGACCTTGACCAGTGAGTGTGTGTGTGTGTGTGTGGGGGGGGGGGGGGGTAGACAAATAAAGATATTATTGATGGCATCAACCAGTGCAGGCATAGTTCCACGAGTGATAGTGAGATTTGCCTGTTACTGGATACGAACTTAAATTTAAATGTATAATGTTCAAACCTACCTCAACAGACAAGCTGCTAGGGGACGCATCTATCACGACAGATTGTCTCTCTTTGGAATAGGATATCTTTATCGACATGTCTTCTGTCACTGGTGATTCCTGTGAGCATTGTGGTTGCTCTCCAGTATTTGTGCCGATCATTTTGATTCCCTAAGAGCATAACCTGTAAAAGAGATAAACGGAATAATGGGTACTGCCGTGATATCTGGAAGTGAATTGTGAAAAACGTGAAGCCTTTTCTATTTAAAAAAAGAAAGAAGGACAAAAAAGTGACACTTATATTTCAAATTTTCTCAGGCCTGAGTTGTGGTGTAACACTGCCACTCCCCTCGCACAACCCCTCAGTATTGAATGAGCGAGCTAAGAATCAATATTAGAAAATAAACCTGCATTCATTGTTGAAACTGTAGAATAACTTATGAGGCTCCTCTATCAGAATGTCAAAGGTAGTGATGTTATGCCTAATAGTAATACACCCACTTTCTAAAATAAAATCGTAATAAGTAACTAAACTATGCTGGAACTGGATTTGCTGTAACCGACCACTTGTGCTGTCGCTAACATTCCATATATCATAGTAAAACCAATGCATCTGCATATATTGCCAAATTAGTTTGGATTGAGTAACATGACCCTGGCCGGTCAAAAGGACTAGTTACCACATTCATTTATTTTAAAGAAGATTGGTAAAATGCATACACTGAATGGATACACTGACCAGATATACCACAAACTCTTAATTAGCTGAATGTATTAACAATATTTTATTATCTTAAGATTGTTCTTGTAATTAAATAGTGCAAATGCCTGAAGTTAAGCATGGCCAGAAGATCAGTGCCTCGGCGCTGAAAAAGGGCTGATATTAGATGAATAAAAATGTTTACCAAAAGAAAAAGGAAAGAAAAGCTGGGCCAGATGAATGGGCCATGCTCCAAGTCCCTCGGACACCACCCCATGGCTGCTCAGCACGGAGAACGTATATGGCAGATGGTAGTAATACATACAGAAGTAGCACCGGAACAGACATAAATAAGCCATTCCAGGTTAATAATATGTATATAATGCTTATACCTCACATGATTAAAAATATTGCATACGAGGGGAAAACAACGCATAATTTAGTTTGGATCAAGTAACATACCTCTGGCTGGCCCAAAAGACCCATATATCCCCTCCCTCTAGTTGTGTTACTATTTACTCACCATGAATATGGCCATAGCTGCCATGCGGGAGTTCAGGAGGTCGGTTCCCGGTCGAGTCAAACCAATGACTTTAAAATGTATACTTGTTGTAGCAACAGGAATGGAAAAAGACAGATCCGTCTTCTCATGTTCAAATAGCATTTGTTAGCTCGGGCCTAGTGAGAGTAATAACATGTTCTTTTAATAATGACAAAATACCAATAACATCCAGAGCTATGTTAGAAAATGTGATATTTTACTACATTAGAATTGTGGAAAAATAATTACCTTCAGCCTAGGTCTTAAGTATAGGAAAGAATGGGTCTCCACAGACCAGGAATATCATGATTTCAGACAAAAAATGGAATATTTTGTTGTTTGGCATATAGGGGTATTTAGACATGATCAAACTCATGGCGCTATTTATTTTGACATTTTGTAAATATCAATGTAGTAATTTGCATATTAATTTGCATATTGGTGATAAGATAGTATCAAATATGCAGGTTTGTGAGAGGATATGTGGTTCAGTTATTGCAATATATTAAATAAATGTTCCAGACATGAATAATATTAAGCAGAGTAACACTTGTTGACCATCAGTTAAAAAATTACATAATTAAAGCTAATTACACTAATTAATTAGTGTAGGTGTACCGACCAATGTTATGCTTCTTTATAACAAGCATAGCAATATAATCCAAATATTTACATGTATAATGCATCTATTTGATCAGGTATGGTATACCTAATAACCTATGTGCGATTATGTTATTTATGAATACTGGGTGAGTCAGGGTCAGGTGAATCATCAGGCCAATGAGGGTAGAGCAAGGCAGGTTGGAGGTGGGTGGATGAGATGGTGTACACCCAGATAGCACACAGCCGTCGGGCCGACGTCGGCTATTGGTCGCACCGTCGCGATCGACTTTCCACCGTCGGGCCACCGTCGGGCCACCGGTTGATTTCCGACGTTGGGAATCAATCCCTTTCCACTTTTGAGCCACCGTCGGGCCGCCGTCGGGCCGCCGTCGGGCCGCCGGTTGATTTCCGACGTTAGGGTTCAATCCAAATTTCCACTTTTGAGCCGTCGGGCCGCCGGTGGTGTTCCGACGTTAGGGTTCAATCCCTTTCCACTTTTGATTCACCGTCGGGCCTCCGTCGGCCAGACGGTGGTGGGCCGCCGTAGGTTTGCATTCATTTTCCACATTTGGTATGCCGTCGGGCCACCGTCGCCCCGACGGTGGTGTCCCGACCTTAGGTTTCAATCCTTTTCCACTTTTGAGCCACCGTCGGGTCACCGTCGGGCCGCCGGTGGTGTTCCGACGTTAGGGTTCAATCGCTTTCCACTTTTGATTCACCGTCGGGCCTTCGTCGGTTCGACGGTGGTGGGCCGCCGCAGGTTTGCATTCATTTTCCACGTCTGATACACCGTCGAGCCACCGTCGAGCCGACGTGGTGGGCCGCGCATGCGCAGTTCTTTAAATTTGGATTTCAGCTCGAGTCGCCAGCGGAACATGAGCGATCGTTGATCAGTGTTCTTTTTCTACCAATAACTCCAGAAATACCAGGAATTTTAAGGAATTATTTAACAGGTATGTTTATTAATATGGTTAGATTATTTTGTAAAAGTTTTGTAATTTATTACGAAGTATTAATGGAATTATTCGTGTTAATACGATTTGAATTTTACGATACGGTTTGTTTACTTCGAATCGCCACTGGAACACGTGCGATGGTTGAGCAGCGTTCTTTTTTACCAATAACTCCAGAAATACCAGGAATTTTAAGGAATTATTTAACAGGTTTGTTTATTAATATGTGTAGATTGTTTTGTAAAAGTTTTGTAATTTATTAGGATGTATTAATGGAATTATTCGTGTTAATACGGTTTGAATTACCCTGTATGTATTGACACTATAGTGACAGTGTCTTCTCGGCTCGTCGGGTCGACAGCAGCAGCCGCCGTCGAGTCGACGGTGGGAGGTTGGACAAAACAACGTCGGCCCGACGGCGTTTGTCGCCGTCGGCCCGACGGCGGCTTCCGCCGTCGTCGGGCCGGCGGCGGCAGCCGCCGTCGCCCCGACGGCGGGAGGTTGGACAAAACAATGTCGGCCAGACGGCGATTTCCACCGTCGGGCCGCCGGAGCGGCCTCCGTCGGGCCGCCGTCGGGCCAACGACTGTGTGCTATCTGGGTGTACGTCTTGTGTCGGATAGACACTGGGCGACTGGGAGGGGGTGTGGGGGGGGGGGGGTGAGCGGGTGTAGAGGAGTACATACACAGCCTGACCCAACAAATACAAATAACTCCTAACATTGCAGTAGCAAAATCACCATGTTGAGGTCAATTTTGGCCCCACATAGAGGCTCAAACAATCCTTATTTCATGAGCTTTAAAATGGTTATAAGACTTACTGCATATTTTGATCCTCCAAGTTTGCACCACCAATCATAGTTTATCATTTATACTTGTCCACACTTATAGTAGGCCTAGAGAATCCGTCGGTGGACCAGTGTCTACCCTTGCTAATGAGCTACTGACCTAGACTTGACCCAGATGCATGCAGCTCTATCTATAGCCTTGTTCACACGGGCAAAATGTGAGGCGAATCAGGCAAATCGAATCAGGTGAGGCGAATTAGCGCCCGTTCACACGGGCAGTACTGAGGCCGGAAATCGAATGCTGCGCATGAGCAAGTCCAGGCTAACCAGCGCCATTTTGGGTTCGACGATGCTGGCACCAGAGAGTGTGGGTTCGACCTAGATATGTAATTACTGAATCGTATTGGTTTGGAACGGTCAAAACTTCTGCTGGGCAGTGAAACCATACAAATAAATGATGAAAAAAATATCTGTGCTTAGATAGCGGTTTCATTAATTAAATTATATAATATGCGCTTTTGATCGACCGGAAAGTCAACAACCTGAGGTGTCGACTGCGCATGCGTGTGAGGTGCTTAATCCGCCTCAGAGCGTCCACACGGGCAAAATTATCCGCATCACAGGAATCGATTCACGTAGACTACCTCGCTGAGGTGGTCTACACGATGCGCATCACGTGAGTCGAATCAGCCCTAATCCGCCTCAGACGTGCGTTCACACGCGAAATGTGAGGCGAACTAGGCAAGTCGCTTTCTACGAATCGATTTACATTGCCCGTGTGAACACGGCTTAAGATGTGCCATACGAAGAAGAACCTTGGTGTGAAGTTTGATCAGGATCTGACCATTAATAAAGAAACTACAAAGAAATGTTGTTATAATTAGTCTATTTAACACTCCTTAATAAGGTACTTCTCTAATGCATTAGCCAATACAAAAGAACTGACTCAATTTTTGGAATATCTTAAACATTCAAAAAGCATATTGCTTTTGATTCATTGGAGCTTCCAATGAAATTATAATTTGAATGTTTGGACTATTTTTAAATGTTAGGATGGTACCTATCTATCTACAATCCGACATCAGGGCTGGGAGACTGGTGTGCCCTCACACACAGTCCGTGGGAGGTGCGAGCTGTCTGGTCAAGGAGTACCACATGGCTGTAGTTCCGGGGTTATTTATAAATAGTAAATATATATCTACACACAAACTATTTTACTCCACAATAGATATATTATTTCTGGTTACATGACAGTTTATTGCATCACAATCCATGAATAACTGAGAGAGCTCCATAGGGTCGTGATGTACAGACCACTGGCCACTTATAGAGGTGTAATGACGTCACAAGACAACTTTCGGTAGCCATATTGGATTACATACAGAAGGCTTGCAACTGCCTACACTGTGCTTATTTACTGATTTCCCAGATAGCACACAGCCGTCGGCCCGACGGCGGCCCGACGGTGGAAACCACCGTCGGGCCGACGTTGTTTTGTCCAACCTCCCGCCGTCGACTCGACGGCGGCTGCCGCCGTCGCCCCGACAGCGGAAACCGCTGATGAGCCGATGGCGACAAAACAACGTCAGCCTGACGGTGACAAATGCCATCGGGTCGACGTTGTTTTGTCCAACCTCCCGCCGTCGAGTCGACGGCGACAAAACAACGTCGGCCCGACGGCGACAAACGCCGGCAGGCCGACGTTGTTTTGTCCAACCTCCCGCCGTCGACTCGACCGGTCCGAAGGCCATCTTGGTTTTTTTCCCCGAGAAGACACTGTCACCCTAGTGTCAATATGTACAGGTGCAAAAATATTAGTTTTATTCAAAATTAATAGAAATCGAGAACCCTAACCTTATAAATTTAATATAGTCTGTACGTATTGACACTATAGTGACAGTGTCTTCTCGGGAAAAAACGGTTCTTCGTCAACATTCCATACAGGGTAGTTCAAATCGTACTAACACGAATAATTCCATTAATACATCCTAATAAATTACAAAACTTTTACAAAATAATCTACACATATTAATAAACAAACCTGTTAAATGATTCCTTAAAATTCCTCCGATTTTTGGAGTTATTTGTTGAAAAAGAACACTGCTCAACGATCGCACGTGTTCCACTGGCGACTCGAGCCCGAAACCAAATTTAAAGAACTGCGCATGCGTGCACCACCACCGTCAACTCGACGGTGGCTCGACGGTGGAAAGGGATTGAAAGCCAACATCGGAACACCACCGTCGGCCCGACGGTGGACCAAATGTGGAAAATCAATGGAAACCAGCGGCGAACCACCACCGTCGGCCCAACGGTGGCTTAAATCAGGAAAGGGATTGAAACCCAGCGGAGAACCACCACCGTCGGTTCGACGGTGGCCCGACGGTGGCCCGACGGTGGCTCAAATCAGGAAAGGGATTGAAACCCAGCGGCGAACCACCACCGTCGGCCCGATGGTGGCCCGACGGTGGAAAGTCGGTGGTGACGGTGCGACCAATAGCCGACGTCGGCCCGACGGCTGTGTGCTATCTGGGTTGTTGGTTTATTTGTCCCTGTTTTGAGCAGTTTGGCCTCAGAAGTTGTTCCTAAAGTGCCTAAGTAAACACATTGGATGTAAACTGCCCAGAACCTCCCATCATCATCATCATGCTGTCAGTCGCGATGCGACAAAGACTGCTTTCATTACTTGACCGCCGCTCTCCAACATTTCATGAAAGCTGCCTGCAAAAGTGTTGGAAGTGCTGCTGGCTTTTGCAAGTTACCAGCGGCACTCTCTCGGGGAGCAAATAGAGGTTTCACACCGGCAAGAACATGTCAAGACAGGCGCAAAACTATTTGTCCCTGCAGTGGCTGGTTGGGAGATGTTGGGAGTTCCATACATCAACCGCCCTTAATGCTGCCACAGTGACATGGTTTTCTGTTTAGGGTTTGCTCCCTTAGCCTTCGGTTCTGTCAAGAACCTGTACCACAAGGCAGTGGTTTACAACTCTGCAGGGCAGGGGCGTCAAACTCCCTGAGGTATTGCTATACCTGCAGGTGTTGCAATACCTGCATACCAGGTGTTGCAATACCTGCATACCAGAACCTCCCAGAACACAAGAAAACTCTGTTTTACTGCATCTGCATGCATACACAACATGGCTTGTAAGAATGCTCATAATCCAAGATGGCTGGCTGCTGACTGATGACGTCATGTGCACTCCCTCAATAGTGCATACGTTCACATGGCGTCGGGGCTACCATGTACATTGCTACTTGTTGTTTCCAAGCCTGACGCTCTGCATTAATAGGATAGGGAAAAGACTGGTTAGCTCAGTGTCAGGATAATGTATCCGAGTGGGATATTGGGTCATGGTGACGACAGCCTGATTTCCCAGTGGGGCACCACTATAAAGTTACCATGTATGCACACTGTCACAAGTCGGTACCTACCCATCCTAATATTACCTTAGATGTTGCCAGGACGTAAAACCCCAACAACCAACCAACAAAGCAACAGTAATAGTACTAATAACTAAGAAGAGTACTACTACTGCAGTACTGGTAAGCCAAGTAATAGTAACTAATATTGAGTAATAACAAATATATTAATAGGCCTACTATATTACTATTTATTAAATCTAATATTATTCCGATAATTCCACCACTGGCCGATTCAACTGAATTCGCTTATAATCCTGAAAGAAAATCATCTAGTAAACTACCTACGTTGAATGGCCAACTTGATTCAGTGAATTTGTCCACGAGCAGATCCAGATTCAACACGGTTGTCTGCTAACGCCCCCCACTTCCGCTAACACCGAAATGAGGTTGTAGCTTAATCATGTGTGGTAACCGAAAACAAGCTAACTATGTCACACTATTTGTATTCTGGATTGGTCCACTGTGTTTGGGCAATAAACAAACGAGTTTAAGCAGTGTGACCTCGTGTGTTCGTTTATTGTGGGCGTGCCGATAAACAGACGGGAAAAGTAAGCAGGCTGTATCTCCACACATGAGAAACGAACGCATCTAAAATGGCGAGCACCGAGGTAGTTGATGTTAACTTTGATGTTATGGTGAAGACAGGAGTCCTGACAGGTAAGTAAGAGTATGTCGCTCTTGTTAAGACAACTAAAACTAATTGGCATCTAAAATGTCTGCGTTGTGGCAGAATCATGTTAAGCCTAACTTAAGGGGATGTGATTTAAACACAGTGATTCACCATGCCGAGCTCATCAACCTCTTCACCTCTGGCTTGGCAACACCTACATGGGCCATGGCAGAATAAAGCGGCCCATCTTTCACGTTATTTCACTTTTTTTGCCTCTATCTTCCAGACTACACAGTGATTCACCATGCCGAGCTCGTCAACCTCTTCACCTCTGGCTTGGCAACACGTACATGGCCGAATAAAGCGGCCCATCTTTCGCGTTATTTCACTTTCTGTAATACTAATAATGTCTCTCCTCTTAAACTTACTGTATATCATCTACTTTCTTTCTTAATGTTTCTATCTAAATCCCTGAAGTCCCCAGGGGCAGTCTTTAACTACTTTTCTTCTGTTAAGATCTGGGTAACTGGGAGTCCGGGCCCCCATCCCCAAGTTCAAGCTAATGAGATTGCGGTAATGAAACAAGCGGTCCTCAAGTCCTCTAAGTCTAACCACACCGTGATTAGAGCCCCGCCCGGTTACTCCGGGTGAGTTCAGATGTATTATTGCATATTTGTCCTCTATCAATCCTTCACCGTATGTAATCATAGGAGCCCTCCTTTTTTTTTTTTTCATTTCTGACCCTTATGCGACAAAGTAATTTGGTGTCCTCCTCCACGCTGGTAATAGGCCCTCATGTCCTGAAAGCCAAGGATGTCTCCCTCTCAAAAGATAAGCTTGTCCTTACTATGCACTCCTCGATAACTCGCTCTGCTGCCTCTCCGCTCATCTTCCACCTCCCGGCTCTTCCTACCTCAACTTGCTGCCCTTTACAAGCCTGGATGAAGTACGATAGGTCCGTTCACCTCTCCCCAGATTCACCTCTCCCCAGATTCACCTGCACTGTTGCTTCCGTCCGATGAGCCTCTCACCAATAGAGTTCTACTGCGTGCCTTCCGACGTGCTGCTGACTTCTCACTGGGTTCCGAGAAGTGTTATACACTACATAGCCTTCGTAGAGAGGCCGCCCAAGCCTGCAAACTCTCAGGTTTGCCTATCCCTGGCATAATGCAAGCAGGTACCTGGAAGACTAGTGCGGTCAAAACATACTTGACTCTACCTGTTGTTTGTGATGCACCTACAGCGCTCATTTCTCTTTTGGTCTGAGTGCTGAACTGCTGTCATCTCCACATGGCGACTTCTCTCTCCACGAGTTGCTCATAACATGCCTGAATGATCTGAACTACTCAGGGCGTCTGGGTCACTGTGCCTGGCCCTCCACTTTATGCCGCTGATACGTCAACCAAGATTAACTTTGATTAAATTTGATTAAATATATAACCTTTAAACATTCATATCTGCTTCTCGTCCTTTATTGCCTGTCTGTCTGTACGAGTGTGTGAATCATCTCACAGTTACTCAATTGGTTTTCAATTTCAGGATTTTTACCTGAGTAAAATTATTAATGAAAAGTTGCAAAGTCTTTTAAATGTATGTGCACTACCTGTGATAAATAACAAATATCTCGAAAATCGTACCAGATACAATAAAATCGCTTTGCTAAACAAAGAGACAACATGTTTATCAATCTGATGATGCTAATTGTATAAAAGGGCCATTTGCCATTTAACAGGGCTGAGCACTCAAATGTTGGTCCCATGGAGATAGCATGGGTGATGCAAAATTCTGGTTGGTCAAGTCTTTCCTATGGGACGATGTGTCAGGATCGTAACACGTGGATTTGCAAGTCTCTATCTAAGACCAAATAAAAATTAAAATGGTTGATCCTCCTTTTGATCACATAAATCAGGGTCAGGCGGCCATTTTTAATTTGTATGGCATATGACGTAGACGTAATACGTAATCAGACGCGGTGGCCGAATGAGTTGAGTGTCTGCCTGAATGCCTCCGATTCTGGTAGGTCATGGGATTCAAACTCCTGGGTTTGAACCGTGGCCGAGTGAAACCAATGGGGTTAAATGACCACAGAGGTGGTCATTTGCTGTCATTACTGGGGGCGGGGAGGCAGCCAGTGAAGCATCAACGCCCACCTGTCAATCACAAACACCTCCTCCCAGGAGGCTCACTCCTTAAAAAAGCCAATCAGAGGCCCCCTCTCCCACTCTCTTCCTCAAGCCTCTGCTTCCCCCTACCTCTCCACTCTTCCACTGACACTCGTCAGCTGCATATCTCTTCTAAAAACCCACCCACCCACTACCTGCACTTGTCTCGATTAAAATAAACAATAACGAGACAAAATAAAACCAAAAAACATTTAACATTAAAAAAAACTTGTAACATAAAAATATGATTAGATGTGTATATCTTCATTTATGATTTATGACTATGTCAGATAAGGGGATCCAATAATATCCACCTACTCCATCACTACTCATACCTTGATTGATGACACTACTCACCCTAATTGATTGACAATTAATCACCACAAACCACTGTTTGATTTATGTCACTACTGTATTAACTTGCCCATTCATAAAAAAACACTGTAGATATGTTGACGATCAATTTATCATTATTGCATAACTTCAAGCTCATGTCAGACTTTGCCTGTGGGCCAGCTCAACCGTGTACAACCTAAACCGAATGCGCTGACAACGATGATTGTCTTGAGAATAAAGTTATGGTATTCCCACTCCTGCTTCCGCGTTCCTCCCTGCCCATGCCAGTAATGACTTAAACATGTATATGAAAGTTGAATTGCTGCTAGCCCAACGCCTTTTTAACAGTTAACAACAAATTTAATATATTTTTTTTAAATTAGGGCGGGCGATTTTTCAGCCACGAGCGGAGACGATCACCAATTATTTAAAACAAAATTTCGGCCTAATGGATACACAGAGTTGATGAAATAGGAGGGAATGCAAAAACTTAGACAAGATGGCGACCACTGATTGCTGTCGATTTCACTACATTAAGCTACATGTTTTGTTATATTTTTCAACTCAAAAGTAGCAGTTAAATACGAAGATGTATATGAAGAATATATGTGCTGATTTAATTTACCCAGCCTTTCGCCACTTTTTCTAATGGGTTGTTTCTAACCCCTACTTTTTAAATCAGGGCGGGCGATTTTTCAGCCACGAGCGGAGACGATCACCAATTATTTAAAACAAAATTTCGGCCTAATGGATACACAGAGTTGATGAAATAGGAGGGAATGCAAAAACTTAGACAAGATGGCGACCACTGATTGCTGTCGATTTCACTACATTAAGCTACATGTTTTGTTACATTTTTCAACTCAAAAGTAGCAGTTAAATACGAAGATGTATATGAAGAATATATGTGCTGATTTAATTTACCCAGCCTTTCGCCACTTTTTCTAATGGATTGTTTCTAACCCCTACTGCAAGTACGGGGTGAATCTTTTACCTACCTCTCCAGTTACCAAAGACACATAAAATACTTTTTTTAAAGTCAGTGGATGGACAGGTCTATTTTAAGGTTGCCCCACATTTCAAAGACGCGATGACACCTAAAGTAACCACCTCAAGTAAGCATTTAAGTCACGTCTAGTAGTAGTATGTCTACACCCAGATAAAAGATTCACCTGGTACCTTCAGTAGGTGCCTGAACATAGGTGAATTTGTTATCTAGTCTACATCACCTCTTCATACTTAGGTACTCCCGCAGCACTATCTCGTGGGGAATATTTTATCTACGTGAGTAAAAAGTAGGAGTTAAGCAGGTTGCTAGAAACTCTGTGAAAATATAAACATAATTAACTCGTTTGTTTTCATTGTCTCTTTTCTTCTTTTAGTCAGCGACAGTTGCCACCAAGGAAAAGCTGAAGATAAAAGTGGCACACTGCTTAGGGACCTGATTAATGGAGGCTCTGTGTATGTTATTTACGTATATATTTTTTCATTAAAGTTAATTTCCCATTAATAAAGTTTATCTTCGATTTTATGGGTGTACCTGTTTTGTTGTTTAGAAATGTAATATACATTCCAAACAAGGTATATAACTACTTACATGGAGAATTTCGAAGTATATTCTTTAATACATGTCGGAAGAAATATATTTCAATTTAATAGTAGTGTAGTGGTCTGCACTGACCTCTCAGGCAAGTAACCACATAGACAGGTAGGCGTGGGGAGTGTATTGATAGCAAGGAGCCTAGGTGGTGTAATGGTTAGCACACTGGCCCGGAATGCAAAGAGATGTGGGTTCGAGTCCCGCTCTAGGCGCAGTATTTCCCATTTTCATCACCCCATGACACTGGTTGCCGTGATCAGGATCCTGTACAAGCTTTGCGCTGTATGGTTGTTGAACCTACCCTGTGTATGTATGTCTTAGTGCATTGCCTGTATGTATGTAATTGTAAGCATTACAAGACTTACAATTTCAGGGGGACGAGTGTAGTGGTCTGCACTGACCTCTCAGGCAAGTAACCACATAGACAGGTAGGCGTGGGGAGTGTATTGATAGCAGGGAGCCTAGGTGGTGTAATGGTTAGCACACTGGCCCGGAATGCAAAGAGATGTGGGTTCGAGTCCCGCTCTAGGTGCAGTATTTCCCATTTTCATCACCCCCATGACAGTAGTAATAGAAAATAAGTTCTTATATTTTCATGTCAAAAGTGAAATGGATCAAATTCATTGGATGCATGTTATCGACTGTATATTTCAATCCCTGAACAACGCAACAAAATTCAAACGTAAGCCGAAACTGTTTTGTGTTCCAGGTTGCAGAATGCAAAAGTGGTCAATTATGAAATAGTTCCTGATGAACAAGACAAAATTAAGGTTGGTGTGCGCTACGACTATTTATTGTTTATGTGATTAATTTTTATAGATATATATATATATAAAGTATAAGGACCAGACGGGATGGCCGAATGAGTTGAGCGTCCGTCTTCCGTTTTGGTAGGTCGTGGGATTCGAACCCATGGGTTCAAACACTGGTCTAGTCAAACCAATGACTTAAAAATTGATACTTGTCACTTTCTAGCCAGGCACTCTGCATTATTAGGATAGGGCAAGGTCTGATTGGATCAGTGTCAAGATGTGACTGAGTGGGATATCATCAGGTCATGGTGCTGGCGGCCTGGTCTTCCAGTGGGACAGCACTATAAAGTCACCATGAGTGCACAGTGTCAAAAGTCGGTACCCTGCCTGATATGACCTTAGATGTTGCCAGGATGTAAAACTCCAACAACCAACCAACCATATAAAGTATGATCATGAGGTGATATAATGGAAGCTTTGTATCCTCATCTATTGTAAGTTTATTTTCCAATGAGCTCGGTGGGAAGGTTACGATGTGATGGTAGGGTGCAACTGCTCAGTGTCAGCACTCTATTGCTGAGGTTTATTTATGCAGCTGGTAGCGGGTAAGGGGCTACTGCACATACGCACCTGACCTGGTATTTTAGTTTGTTAAAGAAGATCTGGTGGCCCAATTATACTGCAATCCATATAAGAAACAAATGTAGGACAAGGATAAGAACCTCACCGAGTTTGGTAAGCAGGAAATATGTGTTTATAGGTTCAAATTGCAGGGCCAAAATGGAGGATATGGTTGGGAGAATCACATGCCCTACTCTCAGCATACAGGCTAATCAGATGGCAGCACCATACCTGCCTTAGGGCGAGCGAGGGTGAGACACACCATTTTGTTGTTGAGGTAAATACTGTTATGCTTATAGGCACTCGCCCTGTTTTCGAGACACACTGTCGTTCACTACATTGTATGTGTATTTAATGTTCCAGGCTTCGCTGCTTACAATGTGCGATGATGACAAACTTGACATCATATTCACCACTGGTGGCACTGGATTTGCACCAAGAGATGTGACCCCTGAGGTACGCGCTACTTTCATAATCGACACACTCAGTAGAATGATAGCGGTATCGATGTTCTATAATAAGGTTAATGGATCGTTCTTCCGTTTAAAGAAGTGCTCACAAGTGGATTCAAGTGCATAACTTTAGCATAGCTATTACTGTGTATTGTTCGCTACATATATTATATTACGGCATCTGACAAAACCAGTGGTCCACAACTGGTTCATCAAAGGATGTGGTATGTGCTGTCCTGTCTGTGGGAAAGTGCATATAAAAGACCCCTTGCTGCTAATCAGAAAGTGTAGCCTATGTGGCGGCAGTGAGTTTCCTCCAAAGAAATATGTCCGAATGACCATATGTTTGACATCCAATAGCCGATGATAAAAATCAATGTGCTCTAGAGGTGTCGTTAAATAAAACAAGGACCGGGCGCGGTGGCCGAATCGGTAGAGCACAGGACTCGCGTATGGAAGATCGGGAGTTCGCGAGTTTGGTCCCCGGTCGAGTCAAACCAATGACTTAAAAATTGATACTTGTCGCTTCCTAGCCTGGTGCTCAAAATTATTAGGATAGGGCAAGGGCTGATTAGCTCAGTGTCAGGATAATATGACTGAGTGGGATATCGGGTCATGGTGCCGGCGGCCTGATTTCCCAGTGGGGCAACACTATAAAATCACCATAAGTGCGTACTGTCACAAGTCGGTACCTGTCCTGATATGACCTTATGTGTTGCTAGGACGTAAAGCAACAAACAAACAAATAAACAAGACTTACATTGTTTTGCATATGACAAATCGTTGCTAATAGCACGAAAATGTCTCATTTTCACGAAAATAACCAAATTAACCTAAATTAACTCAGTAAAATTTGTTTGTTTAATTTAGAGCACCAAGGCCGTTCTCCACAAGGAAGCCCCAGGCCTGTCACTCGCCATGCTCAAAGGGTCTCTCACTGTCACCCCTCTGGCTATGCTTTCAAGGTAATTTTGAAAATGTAAAGACACTCATAACTATAGCCCTGTCACATTACGACGTTTCTCTCCAACGCGCGTCGACGTGGGTCACTTTTTGGCGAAACGTCGGGAGACGTCTGGAAGCCTTATGCGCGCGTCGGTACATGTTGATGGACGGCGAGGATCGTTGGCACGCATCGAAAGTTTTGTGCTTGCAGAAAAACTTTCGACGTGTGCCGACGCGCGCCAAAGTGTGGGTGCGACCGTTACGGGGACGTTAGGCGCACGTCGAGATCCGTTGGACGCGTTGGAATAACGTTATGCGAACGCTATGCGCACGCCACACGCGTGTGACGGTCATTCCCACACGTTGCGCTAAATTGTTGCTTTGTTTTACGTCCTAGATACATCTACGGTCATATCAGGATGGCGCGCCAACCTCTTTTTGGTTTTTTTCACCACGCGTCGACACATGTTGTCCGTGCGCTACTAACACGCTGCGCTGACATAAAACTTTTTCCCAAACGGCTGAAAAGTTGGACGTCTCTCAACGCGTACAACTTATTTTGCGCGTTGGCGGCACGCCGGTGAGAAGCGTCGTAATGTGACAGGGCCAGATTGTCAAGCCAACTAACACTTAGGCTGTATGTCTGAAATATATAAAGTAATTTTCTAGTCACAAAATCATGGTGCATTTAGGATAAGTTGTTTTTCCGATCTCATTTCTTTTTGAATTTACACAAATCCGTGAACTTGAAATAAGGAAATTCCTATGACAAGAAATTACCACCAGTGGATAGACATTACAGCATTTCCAGCCATTAACCCGTTTTGTCATCAATAATATGCTGATTTGTCAAGCTGTTTAAATTACTATGTTTACAGATCTGTTTGTGGAATTCGGGGAACTACGCTGATCATCAACCTGCCAGGCAGTCGAAAAGCAGTGCGGGTATTGAAATATTAAGTATTATATCGCCAGCTTGTCATTTCTTAGATCAAACAGTCGGTTCGTAACCCTTTCTCTATGCTGTTAGCATTGAAATATTTGCATACAATTAATCACAAGTATCTCACGATTTCTCTTTAAATATATATTTAATTTTTAAAGGTCCCGCTAAATCTTAATTAAAAATAATAGGTAGGCTCATCATTGCTCAATTCCATGATGTTACCCATTTAGTACTTTATTAAAGTAATTCCATGTAAAGGGTAATTTTTGCCAATAGTCATTTTGTAAAGGGGGAGATTGCGATGGTGACGTATGTATATATACAATCGATGAAGATATGTTGTATTGAAAAATAGCATTTTGTTTTCCCTCCTCAATTTCCTGATTTACAAAACTTTTTAATTTAGAAGTTAATTTTCCATTCTCTGAACCAAATCTTGAAAATAGCCTATAGAAATGGGCTTTTTCTTAAAGTTGCATAGTCCGATAGTTTTGAGTCTCTATCATTTTCTGAGATAAATATATTAGGTTGATCTTTATAATGTACCTTACTCTATTTTGAAGTAACTTTTATTTTAAATGGCTAACCGTTGAGATATTTGAAGGGCAACCATGCAAAATTAATTTTGGCAAGCACGCCAAAACTCTGACACCATAGACTTCTGCAGTAACAGTTTCTTTTAAATTGTCTCTATTCCCTTCTATGTTGGGATAAATGTTTAATAAGTGCACCAGTGGCTAAGTTAGATATGTAGAATCAAAACTAGATAAATCTTTTTGTTTTGAAAATTTGATGTTTTCATCGGACTATGCAACTTTAAGAATATTTCTGAACATTACTTCTATGTTTTAAAGAATTTATTATTTTGGTTTGATTTTGGTTTGTTATCTTACTTGAATAGGTTTTAAAAATTGTATTTGTTTATTTGATTCATTTTTATTTTTACTGTTATGAACAGAAATCAAATCCACTACAGACTGATACAGTAACCTGTTCTAAACGTGCAGTATGAGGTCATATATGTGCCGGTGGTTGTTTTAATTCAGGAATGTGTGGGGTTTATTCAACCCGCCCTAGGACATGCTGTCGATCTGCTGAGATGTAAAGAGGCGACAGTCAAGTCAACACACATGAAGCTGCAGGGTCAGACGGCATCAGACCCAGTGAGTTCTTGGCATATCCTGTAACCCTTTGCTAACCCTTGTATACAATATTTATATACACGTTTTGTCAACGTGGGTGAAGTTCACATGCTTAGCTTAGGTGGGACTATACGTGCTAACATTTTATTCACACAATGCTTAGCTTATAGCGATATAGCGAATGGTAGACAGGAAGTGTGAACACTTATTTGTCTCTCATTTTTGCTTGAGTGCAAGTAAATAAGCAACACAAGGAGTAATTAGTAGCATATGGTGAATAAGGGGTCAAATTTCCCTGGATCATCAGCCCATGCTTTTTCTAATCTATTCTTGAATGAATTAATTGACTCCACATCAATAACATTTTGTGGGAGACTGTTCCATATATTTATGATCCTGTTTGAGAAACTATGTTGCCTTAACTTTGAAATGGCTCTGGGTTTTACTAGTTTGACAGTATGGCCCCGACTGCCTTCTCTTTTATTCAAGGTGAAAAATTTGTTCATATCTATTTAAATACTTCAATTATGTCACTTCTTTTCCTTCTGTAGGAAAGGGTAGGAAGTTTCAATTCCCTAAGCCTTTGTTCATAGGGTAGGTCCTTTATAACTGCAACTAATTTCGTTGCATGTCTCTGAATCTTTTCGATCTCCAGAATATCTTTCCGAAATATTGGGCTCCAAATTTGTGGACAGTATTCCAAAATTGGCCTAACAAGAGACTTAAATAGACTTAACAAGAGACTTCTTATGTGGGATTAAAGGTGGTAACTATCTTGTTCATATAGTGCTTAGCTTATGTGGGTTTAAAAGAGCTAACTCTTTATTCACATAATGCTTAGCTTATGTGGGATTAAAGGTGGTAACTTTCTTGTTCAGATAGTGCTGAGCTTATGTGGGTTTAAAAGAGCTAACTCTTTATTCACATAATGCTTAGCTTATGTGGGATTAAAGGTGGTAACTATCTTGTTCATATAGTGCTTAGCTTATGTGGGTTTAAAAGAGCTAACTCTTTATTCACATAATGCTTAGCTTATGTGGGATTAAAGGTGGTAACTTTCTTGTTCATATAGTGCTTAGCTTATGTGGGTTTAAAAGAGCTAACTCTTTATTCATATAGTGCTTAGCTTATGTGGGATTAAAAGTGGTAACTCTGTATTGACATAATGCTTAAATAGGATTAAAGGTGGCAACATTTTCGTTCACATAGCGCTTAAGTTAAGTCAGGTTAAAGTTGCTAAATTCTTGTTTGTATATAGCACTTAGCTTAAGCAGGGTCAATGGTGGCAACTTTCTTATTCACACAGTGTTTAGCTTAAGGGGGTGAAAGGTGGTAACTTTCTTGTCCATATAGTCCTTAGCTTAATTGCGGTTGAAGATGGTATAGTCCTTAGCTGTAGTGGAGTTATAGGTGGGAAGTTTCTTGGGCATCACAGTAATTGTCTAGCTTACTTTCATGAGAAGAATAATGAGAAACATAGGTATAACATTTCAAATTAACCGCTAAGTGTATATAGACAAGTGGAAGTATCTTTCAGTCGCATATAAAAATCAGAAATTGTCATTTGTTCTCAACAAAAGTAGTAGAACAAACAGTTCATTTTGTGTGTGTTCAATCTATAGTTGTATTGCAATACGCTAGGTGGTGCACGATCTATGCAGGTATTGCAATATGCTAGTTGATGAGTAGTGCTCGTTCTATAGTAGTATTGCAATATTCTAGGTGGCGCTCAATCTCTAGTGGTATTGTAAAGTGCTTTGTGGTGCTCGTCCTATAGAGGTGTTCAAATATGTTATGTGATGCTCAATCTCTAGTGGTAATATAATGTGCATGGCACTCATTCTATAGTTTGTGTTGCCATATACTAGGTGGCATTCGATCTATGCAGGTATTGCAATACGCTACGTGTCTTTGGCTGGTTTCTTGCCTTGTGATTCAACTTTCAAGTTCCATTATTTTTCTTCTAAAACAACTACACACCAAGCCATATAAGCATTGAATCTGCTGTGTTTCTTGCTAACACATAGCCCAGCTTGTCGCACATGATCATTAAATAAATAGTCCCAAGAAAAAGAGTACAATATTATTACTGAGTAAGGCTTACTCTCCGGTTACTGTGTTTTTTTGTGGGTAGGATTTGCGAAACCACGCGTATGACGAGAATGAACCATCACAGCGAGACGTGCATCCAGTGCCTTGTAGCAGTCATCCACTGAGTGCCCAAAATGCGCCCAGCATCGAACAAATGCACTCCTACAGCAGGCTATTCCCGAGCAGGGCAGTGCGTGGTCGGACCACCACTACTGTCACAGTGGGAAGGGCGGTGCTTGACCGTAAAGTCTCACGTCGTCTGCCCATAAGCGTTCTGTCCGGAACGGTAGCAATGGCAGAAGCGTTTCCAACGTCCGGTCTGCAGGAACAAAGTCTGCGGAGCGAGCAGCTGGAGCCCTGCTTGCAGACCGCCTACTCTCTGATGGAAGGGTCTCGGCAGCAGATGCTAGTGGAGTCAGTCTCACCAGCTGCAGGACGCGATACCGGGGGGCCAGATGGAGAGACTTTCAGCCCTCGCTTGGTGCCCCGCCCGGTCCTTACAGTTGACCGAACGAGTGGATCTATTATTAATGCGGCAGTTGGTGTGGAGAGCTGTAAGGATACATATTCACAACTTAGTGTAGAGACACACATGCAACTGAAGCAGCACCAGCAACAACCACTACAGCAACAGCTACAAGAACAGCAACAGTTACACCAACAAGAACAGCAACAGCTACAACACCAACAAGAACAGCAACAGCTACAACACCGACCAGAACAGCAACAGCTACACCAACAAGAGCAGCAACAACTACGACACCAACAAGAGCAGCAACCACTACGACACCAACAAGAGCAGCAACCACTACAGCAACAGGTACACCAACAAGAACAGCAACCACTACAACACCAACAACTACACCAACAAGAACAGCAACCGCTAAAACAACAGCACCAACCACTACAGCAACCACTACACCAACAAGAACAGGAACAATTACAATACAAGGAACAGCAGGAGCAAACTCTGCAACAAAACCAGCAGCTCTCAGTGGTGGAAGTGGTTGAGATTGAGGAGAACGAGGACAGCATTGAGCTGTTTACTTCTGTGCCTGACCAAAGCGATTCACCCAATGAGCTGTTGAGTAGCCTGCAGGAGCCGGAGGAGGGTTTGGCTACCGGCGAGCAACACCAGCGGGAACTAGCTGATTGTATGGCTATAAATGCCACCCACTTGGGTCTAACTGAGGGCCACATAGTGGATGATGTATCCAGCCTTACCGACTTTGTATCCTTCCCTGAGGACCCCTCCACTGTCCACATAGCCATCCATGGTGTGCTCAGCACAGACCTGTCGTTGCAGTGCAAAAGGGATCCTAGGCACAGTCAGTGCAGTGGGTGGAAGGTTGGCAAACAGGCGCTGACAATGACTAATCACCCAGAGCAAGGCATACTGCCGGCCAAGATGCACCGGAAGCAGCGCAAGGACAACGAGAAGATCTACACTGTCCCGGTTGGCAATGGTCTTAAGCAGTTTCTCGCTACACATCTGTTAGTGAAAGGACTCTATCTGAACCGGGGTAAGCGCGACATTAAGCGCAACCTGGTGTCCCTGCAGCGTAACAATGAGGCAGTGGATATGGGCAGCTGGCAGCGCGGCGACCGGTGTCATGCGCGTAATCGGCTCGATGACCACTTTGTGCCAACAGTCGAAGGGAGGACACGCGTGAGCCTGATAGAAGAGAAGCGCATTCGTGACGAGTATGTGGTCAACTGGTATCTGTGGTGTCCCGGCCATGGCAACTGTCAGCGCAAGTGTGGCGGCTATGGCGAGTGTGTGCCAGGTGGGTTAGCCTTTTTATATATGGAAAACAAACGACATGTAAAAATAGTTGAGTACTCACAGAAACCTCACTCAAAATCAAATTATGAATTAGCATATTGCACCTTAGGGGGCAAAAGACTGGGGAGAGTAGGCTGTCATTATAAAAATAAGAGTATATATATTTTTTAATTATAGCCTACCCTCCCCGTCTTTTTTCCCCAAGTGCAATGTGGTCATAAATATTTTTGATTTAGAGTTCTTAAGCTTAACAGTTGATTTATTTCTTTAATTAAAATAAGAAAAAGAAAATAAAGTTGCTTTTACTGCAATTGAAAGTGTAGCAGCACTTTTGTTTACCTACCTTAAGTAAATATGCCAAATATGTATGCCTATCTGGTCTAAATGAATAAGGAATCCTTGTGTTTATTTCAAAATCAGAAATTATTAAAAAATTAATTGAACAGCTTTAATCATTAACACTTCATGAAGCTGGTGTGATAGGTGGCGTTGTAACTGTGTGAGTTACCACATTCATATATTAATAACCCTCTATTTATGTTTGTACCATCTGCGTTTAAACCAGTCAACCTTTATTGAGTGGCTAAATGTTTTTACGGGTTAAGGGGCGAGGTAGGGGGTAACAAATGATAAACATACAAAATAAATATGCTAAATTAAAGATAGTCGCGATCACTCTCTTGCAGGCTGTAAGGGGATGGCACACAAGCAAGACCGGCACAACTGTTCAATTCTACTGAACATGAAGCTGTTCCTAAGTGACGTCAAGCACTGGAAGGTGTACATTACGGGGAACCACGTGATCCCTTACGGTCCCGTCACGTGGACGCCGCCGCTTCCCGCCAAGCAGCGGCTGGACGAGGACATGCGAGACCTGATCGTGGCTCACGCGGACCGAGCCAATACGTCCGACATCGTCAAAATTCTCTCGAAGCGCGGCAAGACGAAGGCACCTGAGAAGTCAACCAAGAAGCGCGTGTCCTACTTTGTGTCCAGCATGAAGAAGCGGCGCAAGGAGCGCGATTACAACTACGCCGACACGGTGCGCCAGTCGCGGGCTGAGGACGGCACCCGACCCGTCATGCACTGTGTGCGACTGGCCGGGCCGGGAGCTGATGTGGTGCCCGTTGACGGTGGCGCGGGGCGCGGCCTGCAGCCGGTCAACCTGCCCGGCCCTGGCCACCCGCCGGGTACTGTCACGGGCGCGAGCACCGCGGTGACACCTAGCGGCCCCGGAAGTGACGTCATTCTAACCGGGGACCAGAGCGTCGTGTTGATGCAATCAGACGACCCGGGAACAGGCCTGCTCTCGCTGGGCGAGATCATGGACGTGACCGGGAATGTGATCGAGATCCAAACAACTGCTGACATGCCAGCTGACAATCAACAGTCCCTGAGTGGCGAGGGAGAGGCCAACGAGACTAAAGACGTCAACTCGCACCTGTCGGACTTGTTGGCAGGGTCTCGGGTGGTGCGGGTTGTGCAGCGTGGGCCCTGTCCTGGTCCCACCGCGTCTCTACATGGGGTGTTTACGTCACCGGCGCCAGGCCCGATCAGTGGTAAGCTGTCACGGCGGGAAGACGTGGTGGTTTCAGCTATGGCCTTCCAAGACGTTACACATCTCAACGTGTTGATCCCTGCAGAAGATAAACAGATCTAAGACTGGCAGCTGACATCATGTATTATTTACCGGACCTCAATTGCATTAAGTAGTTGCAATACAATTTAGAGTTGGTTGTTGGAGTTTTACGTCCTGGCAACATCTAAGGTCATATCAGGACGGGTACCGACTTGCGACAGTGCGCACTCTTGGCGACTTCATAGTGCTGTCCCACTGGGAGACCAGGCCGCCAGCACCATGACCTGATATCCCACTTTGAATTCGGGATGGAAACGTGGCGTTTTATTGAGACATTCACTTCGGAAAGCACACTTTAATTTGGTTTAAATGATTGTAGTCCAAATGTATTTTAAAGTTGCATGGTTCGATGGCATTTGAATTTTTGTCTCATTTTTTAGATAAATATATCAAATTGATCGTTACGATCTACTAATCATTATTCCGGAGTGATTTTGATTAAAGATGATTAGTTTTGAAGTAATTTGAGCTGAAAGAACCAAAAATAATTTCGACAAGCTTGCCAAAAGTCCTGTGGCTATGACCCAGATGGTCATCTCGCGGTGACCATGTGATGTGAGATGACCTACTAAGCCTGGAACCTGACAGGACTGTAGGTAGGTATTTCTGTTTGGGGTTAGGAACATTCTGGGAACGGATTAGTGTCATAGGCCCATGGCACTAGGGTTTTTAACAAAATATAATGTGTGTCTGTTGTCTGCTTGTGTCTGTCTGTCTGTCTATGTATGTCTGTATGTGTCTGTCTGTCTGTATATGTATGTCTATATGTGTCTATGTGTGTCTGTCTGTGTGTCTATCTGTGTGTTTCAGTGTATGTGTGGGTATGTATGTGTGTATGTGTCTGTCTGTCTATGTTTCTGTGTCTGTGTGTTTCTGTGTCTGTGTATGTCTGCCTGTGTATGTCTGTATGTGTATGTATGTATGTGTGTGTGCCTGCCTCTGTCTGTGTGCGTCTGTCTATGTGTCTCTGTCTGTGTGTGTGTCTCTCTCTCTGCAAAGTAAGGTTGGGTGTATGTGTGTCTGTGTATGTCGGGTGCATGTCTGTGTGTGTGATGTATGTGTGTATGTCTGTGTGTGTATGTCTGTCTGTGTCTCTGTAAAGTCAGGTCAGGAAACACACAGACACAAACACACACACAGGCACATCCACCTCATTTCCCCTTCCCCTCTATGGCCCTGCACAGGAGACCTACTTGGTTGGGGAGCGGCTAATGAGGTCACGAGATTAGCCTAGTTGGTTAATGGCCTCTCTGCATAATGGGTGTTTCAAAGTGAGTGTCTAAAGGGGTAAGCTTATAAATTCACTGGTTATTCTGTATATGCTGTCCCAAATCATTAGCTAATACTCCAGTATCTAAGTTGGATGTATAGGGTGAAATGTAAGTAGTTTTAATTTTGACAAAATTATATTTCATCGGACCATGCAACTTTAATGTTAGTGAATTCTGCGTTTGGGGTCAATTGCATTGTCTTCCATTGTATAAATGAGACGCTGTTTGCAGCATATTCATAGTATATTTTCTGGTATTTAAACAAAATAATTCTGTCTCCGGGGAACCTTTCAAGGGTTCTTGATCTATATGCAAGATAATATTAAATAGCTGTATTATTAAAATTATGAGACGTGTTATATACTGCAAACCTTATAGTGTGTCTGTTATCCTTTCTCATATGGCAGTGTATTGTTACTTTTATATACTATATATATAAAAAGATTTTAAAGGAAGGGACGTGGGAAGACAAGCAAATCCAAATGTATTCTTTCTCAAAGATGTATCCATTAGCTTCTGGCTCATTTTACACTAGATCTGTTATATTTGTAATCACATAATCCATTAGAAATATGAAATAATTGTTTTAAATGCAAGGAATAATATACATATACATAGCTTATTTGTACGCGACAGGACAAATGGTGGGTGTGGGTAGAACTTATGTGGTAAACACTAACACTAAGTGGGCGTATACGGTGTCTGCAGCGCGAATATTGACATATTTTAACCCTTTTTAAAACACTTCAATCTCCACTAATTCTGCTTTGTTTGAAATAAGAATTATATGAAATTAAAGCTTGTTCTTTTGTCTTTTAGGGTATCTGAATTTTAGTTAGCATTATGAAATAAATTAGAGTCAATGGAAACTTGTTTGGGGGCACCATCTGCAGCTCTGCATACTCGCCGAGTTTGTTTTCATCCAGTCTGAGCTACTCCCTTCCCTAAAATTGATACCTTGGTGAGCACAGTGACCTGTGCTAAAAATAACCACCAATGAAAGACAGAGAAGAAACTAGGCTTCATTAACATATCAAGCATGGCTGTTTTTAAGTGGGAAATTTGATTGAACTGAAGGAGTGAAAACATTAAGACATCAATCCTCCTTGAAAATTGATCAGGACCATCCTGAAAATTAAATCATCAGAAAGCTCAAGTCTTCCTCTACCTAACCAGAACAATATTTGGTTGAGATTCATATCATGCTCATCAAGGTTGGTCTGAGAAATGACTGTGTATTCCCATCTCTGCACTGGAGCAACGAATATGGCGTCGATTGAAGCTGACCGAAATCGTGATTACCAGCCGGAAGGGCATGGCACCCACTGTGTTCTGGCATGTGTTATTTTTTGCTTTGCTGTGGAAACACTTGTAAAGATATTAACAAGTTGTCTTTTGCACAATGTAGATCAAATCTTCTTCATCTCGGTCCTGACATCTTTTGAATCTGTTAATTATGAGTATTATGAAAATTGCTCTGAATTCTTTACTTTTCCTATTTATTTAAACCATTGCAAATATTATCAAGGCATGCACATTAACAGAATAAAACAGCTGCAAGAATATGTCATCATGTAGAGTTTTTAATTCTGGTTATATCACTGCAATAAAGATTGCAGTGATAGGACAATTAGAATGGGAGTTATGCTATTTTTCTTAATTTTACTGAATTTATTATTGGTGGTTGCTGGAAATTAAGGAATTTAGCAAGTTTGACATGAAATTTCAGAAAGAATACTAACAGTGATGGTCTGTACAAAATTGAGCTTCTTATCTGTACTATAGAGAATGAGATTCTTTAATATTGGACAGATCGTATGCAAAATAGCTTCCAGGTGGGACCCTAAAAACCAAGATTTGGCTAATTTGGAAATGTGCACAAATCGGCGTAAAAAAATCATAACTTTGCAGCTATTCAATCGATCTAAATGATTTTTGATATCATTGAGATCCGATTTAAAAGATCTGTACAGATATATAACTTGTAATACTGACCTGTTGAAAAATAAAATCACTTTGGAGTACCTACTAACACACTTTGCTCACTCATACCTAACTTCTCTTCCACATTCCAACTCCAGCCAACCACCATGCTTATGGATTAAGACACCTAATAGACTATATTGTGTTACCTTTTGGATACTCATTCATGAAATAAATTTCGTATTTTGATAATATTGTAGTAGTCTGTACTTATCGCTCAGGCAAGGAACCATATAGACATGTAGTGAATGTGTTAGGGAGCCTAGGTTATGCAATGGTTAGGACGCTAACCCTTAAGAAGTGCCGGTTCGAATCCAGCTCTAAGCGCAATATTCTCTTTGTTGGCATCACCCCAATGACAATATATTCAATCCTCAAGTAAGTATTAATCATTGTGGCGAAAAGTTTTAGGATATTACGAGCAATAAGGAACGGGGCACATATCTCACAATGTTATTTAAAGTATTAAAACTAATTAGTTTGCTGAGTAAAATATATTTAGTATTTGCTTCTCTAGAAAATAATGTGATTCTTAAGCGGCTGACCACTGTGTTGTGACCTTAATATGCGGACAATGTGAACCATTTATTTAATTTAGTAAGAAAATATGTATCGAGCGTTGCTAGTTGTATCACAGGTGGTTTGACTATTTTTGTCTCTAATCTACCTTATTGAACTTTAGGACATAGATCTTATAGATAATTTATATGATGGCTCTTGCATCACATGTGTACACTAATACCACCACACCACACACACACACACTCAGACACCTGCACCTAAACACAACATACATAATGAGATGACCAAATGAGTTGAGCGACCGTCTCCCGTTTTGGTAGATCGTGGGATTCGAACCCATGGGTTTGAACCCTGGTCGCGTCAAACCAATGACTTAAAAATTTATACTTGTCACCTCCTACCCAGGCGCTCGGCATTATTAGGATAGGGCAAGGATGTGGCACAGTATCAGGATAATGTGACAGTGGGGTATCAGGTCATGGTGCTGGGAGCCTGGTCTCCCATGGGGCAGCACTATAAAGTCGCCATGAATGCGCACTGTTACAAGTCGGTACACCTCCCAATATAACCTTAGATCTTGGCAGGACATAAACCTCAAACAACCAAATCAAAATTAATGAGACAGACCCTTTGTGATTCTAATCCAGGGAATTGACAGCTACATTTCTGAACCCGGAAGTCACGATCACAGCAACCACCATCGGGAAGACCACCGCCACGATCTCCGTCGCCACGATCACCACCATCACGACGACGACCACCACCACGATCACCACCACCATGACCACCACCACCACCATGACCACCACCACCACCACGCCCACAGCCTGGTCGACTCGGAGCGGGTGGCCCGGCGCCCCCGCGAGTCTCCGTACCCGATGATCGCCGTGGTGGAGGCAGTTGAGAAGGTGTTAGAGCATAGTCGAAAACTGGGCTCTGAGCGAGTCAAGTACACTGGTAAGTCATGAAAATGTCCTAGTCCGATGAAACTTTTTTTTTTTTAAACCAACACTTTGATTATATTGATCAAACTTGGATACTGGTGCATTAGCTAAGGTCTTGGCACAGTTTTAGCAGAATAATTAGTGAATTGATGACCCCCCCCCCCCCCACTCCCCCTGTCTCTTTGGACAGCTACTTTGAGAGAGCCATTAAGGATGGACACCATTAACCAATTAGGTCAATCTCGTGGGCTCATTAGCCTTACCCCCATTCCAACCAGCCTATATTTGAATTAGGCCACGTGGTCATCGCGAGAGGAGTTTTGGTAGGTTGGTTGCACCAGGGAGCCCAGATACTAGATAGATGGTTAGGATGCGAGCCAAGGAATGGCAGAGATGTGGGGTTGAATACTATTCTGGACAGGGTTTCCCTTCATTTGTAAAAACACTCCTTACGACAGCTGCATCTCAATACAATTTAGCTAATGTCAAAATAACTCCTGTCCTGATTTGACCTTAAATGTTGCTAGGACGTAAAATAACCAACCATTATATCAAAATAACTCATCTTGTATGGACATTATCACTCTTCTACCCATGGACATTATCACCCTTCTACCCATGGCTTAGATTAATTTTTGTTGTGATCTAGCAACAATTTGAGAAAAATAGTTTTATCAGCAATATTGTTTACAGGGACGTTTTTTATTTAAGAAAATAAAATATTGTTCGTTTGGCAATGATATACACAATAGTCGTGGTGTCGATGAATGGGTAATGTACATGTACAACTAATTTGTATGTAATTCGTACACTTTTAATGTTTCACTAATTATTCAAAGACTTTAATAAGTAATTGTGCTACATAGCACATTCAATCTCTCTTCTCATTTGTAGAGGCCCTTGGCCATGTTCTCTTTGAAGACGTGGTCGCATCTGACCCTCTTCCGCCATTCCCGGCCTCGATAAAAGATGGATACGCGGTCGTAGGTTTGTGAGTTTGCCTATGTATTTAGTTTAATGTTACTGCTTCCGATTTGCACCCATTGTCATTATCGAGCTTCGTTTGCGTTATAAGCCAAACAGAATATCTTTTTATTTTAAGGGAGAATGTGTTAGACTCAATATAACCAGGATGGCCAAATGAGTTGAGCATCCGCTCCAGTTTTGGTAGCTTGTGGGATTCGAACCCATGGGTTCGAACCCTGGTCGAGTCAAACCACTAACTTAAAAATTGATAGGCCTACTTGTTGCTTCCTAGCCCGGCACTCGGGATTATTAGGATAGGGCAAGGACTGTTTGGCTCAGTCTCAGGATAATATGACTGAGTGGGATATCAGGTTATGTTGCTGTTGGCCTGAACTCCCATTGGGGCAGCACCATGAGTGCGCACTGTCACAAGTCGGTACCCATCCTGATATGACCTTAGATGTTGCCAGGATGTAAACACTCCAACAACCAACCAACCTATGGATATAGCAATGAAGATGATGATGATAAATAGTATGTTGGAAAGTATTGAACTGAGCCATAATTCAATCATGACTTTGTAGTCACAAAAGCACATTACCAGAATATAGGACATGGTTATAGGGCTTGTAGTCGTCGGACTGTGTATTAATTACACACAGGAGTGGGACGTAGCTCAGGCGGTAGCATGTTTACCTGTGAAGGTGTGGGTCATCCTTTTGATCCTTCTCAGTGGACACATTTGCAGTTTGGGCTATTTTCCATTCCAACCAGTGGTTCACAACTGGTTCGTCAAAGGCTGTGGTATGCGCTGTCCTTTCTGTGGGAAAGTGCATATAAAAGACCCCTTACTGCTTATCGGAAAGATTAGCCTATGTGGTGCTGGCAGTGAGTTTCCTCCAAAGAAATATGTCAGAATGACCATATGTTTGATGTCCAATAACCGATGTTAAAAATCAATGTGCTCTAGAGGCGTCGTTAAATAAAACAAACTTTCCTTTCCTTTAATTACACACTTGCTATGTTTACATTTAGCGGCTGATGGTGCTGGTAGTCGCCAGGTGCTGGGGGACTCTGCTGCTGGAGATATGGTATGTGGGTTCTATAGTTTGAGTGTCGGTACATACTTAGTTTTCTGCAGTCCGATGATCCTGCTTTAGAGACCTGCGTTTACCATACGACGAGCTGCTGATCATACAACTGGGGACAGATTTGACCCTTTAGTGACTTTTGCTCACGGGCATATATTATACGTATATTATATCGTATCTTAAAGTTGCAAAACTTTGACGCCATAGGCTGATGCTATAACAGGTTCTATTAAATTGACCCAGTATTTATTCCCTTCTGTTTGCACCAGTATGTAAGTTAGATATGTAGAATCAAATCTAGATAATTGTCTTGGCTTTGAAATGTTCATGTTTTCACAGGACTATGCAGCTTTAAATAAACTGAGCCCAAACTCTTTCACTATATGTCATTGATTGAAACGTAATCACTGCGTCTGCTATTTGTGAAAGGCAACACAGTAATTATCCGCTATTGATTTGGTACATGATAAACGGGTAGACGGATGTCTATGACACCTCATAACCCACATTAATTAGCCACTGTTGATTTGGTAGGTTATAAACTTGTTTCAGGATGCCTATGCCACGTTCTATTCCCAGGTGCACACCCATCCAAGTATTAACGAGGCTCATGTTGCTTAATTTTGATTATCGGATGAGAAATAAATGAAACTTCAACTGCACTTAAGCTCTTACCGTATCCTATCCGATGCTGATCCTCTCAATTTAGGGAATTTCCTAGGTTTTTTTATTTCACACCTTATACAACGCTGCCTTAAGGCCCTGTCACACTACGACGTAATGACGTCAGCATAGGGAGAACGTGAAAAACGTCGAACTTCTCGGCATAGTATGCAAATTTCGGCACAAGTTGAATGTGGATGCAGCGTAGTTGACGAGAGCGTAAAGTCGGTAAAGCGTAGTGATAGTGTCATTCAATGAGAGAGGACAACGTAATGATGCTCACGGAACGTTATGAACATTATTCCATCACCAGAACTACGTTGCTTTACGTTACCTTACGTTACTTACGTCATGACATGGTGAAATGCTGATCGTACGTTCGGCGTACGTTCTCCTGACGTTCCTAATACCCCATGTGGACGTTTCCACCGGTGTTAATGTGGGTCGACATAGTGAGCAGCGTTTGACTAATGTCCGTTTAACGTCATTGATGTTCGCTAAACGTGTACAGAATGTACGGGGAACGTAAACCCTTACGTTTGAGTTACGTCGAAAGTTTTTAACCGGTTCAAAACCTTGACGCGCGCCAACGTAACACGACATAACGTGACATAGTTCGATGTCAGTCTAACGTCATTCTGACATCATCATAACGTAACCCAAAGTACGTCAACGTAATGACGAAAAGTGACCACGTCAGGCTTACGTTGGCTCGTTACGTCGTAGTGTGACAGGGGTATAATGCTTGCTGGAATGACCCTACTGCCATATGAATAGCGGTGTTCTACGGTGAATAGAAAAATAGCTCTGTAAATGTGCAATATAACAACTGAACATGAATTTACTTATGACTTGTTAGCATTTTGAAGGAGGCTGTGGCTTTGCCTTTAGACCACCTGCTAAATGTATGGCAGAAGTATGGCAGTTGATACGCGCATGCACATGATTTTCATAAGTGAGCTGTATCTTCAGCACTACGTTCTAAAAGTATGGCATTCAAAGTTACCGTATCCTAACCCTAACCCTAACTATTGCGCCCATCACTAACTCTGCTATCTCATCACACTAGGTTGCTGAAACCCAGGCTTGCGCATCCTGATGTACGATTAGGCTGCCAAGCTAAACATATGGCTCATGTATGCATAGACACTTCGTTTGAAGAAAGCCTCCATCTGGGACGCTTTCAGGGTACCCCACCGAGTCGACTCTGAGACGTCTTTTTGGCTTGTTTGTATTCAGGGTGCGCTTCCGAGTCTTCTCCCTTTTCAGACAGGAGCCAAAAAGTGCCTCGCAAATGGCCACCAAATTTAGTGGTTTCAGCCGATCAGAGCTCTTCTTTTCCATTGCAAATGGCTGCCTCCTATGGAGGCGGCCATTTTGAGACAACCGACTGCGTGACGTCAGGAATTTCTCTGAGGCACACCCTGAACGCGGCCCTGATATTGCTTTTTGTACCTCCATTGCCAGCCGGTGAGAGAGGTGCAGTCTGGCTACTGCATGCGAATCACTACAGGCGCACCAGTGCCAGTGGGTGCTGACGCCGTCGTACAGGTGGAGGACACCCTGCTCGTTAAGGAGGCCGATGATGGGTGCACTGAACTGGAGATTAACATCCTATCCACGCCTGTAAAAGGCCAAGATATACGGTACAATCAAGATTCAGTTAAAGCTGTATATTCCGGTGAAACGTTCAAATTTTCAAAACCAAAACAATTATCTAGATTTAAATGTTGGTGCACTTATCAAACATTTGTTGCCACGGGGAATTCTGAGGCAATTTAATAGAACCGGTTACAGCAGAAGTCTATTGTGTCAAACGTTTATCTCAGAAAATGACAGAAACTCAAAATCATCAGACCATGCAACCTTAAAATCTAGACAACTAAACAGAAACATCAAGCAGAACCTCACCTCATACCGCTGAACTATTCAGTTGTCTTCTGTACTGTAAATTATAAATTGATATCCTCATAAAAGACAGTTTTTAATCAATATTTTTCATTAGTAATTTAGCAATTGAAATTTCAACTACAGGCCTGATTTCCCAGTGGGGCAGCACTATATAGTTGCCATGAGTGCGCACTGTCACAATTCGGTACCTGTCCTGATACAACCTTAGATGTTGCCAGGACGTAAAATTCCAACAACCAACCAATCTTCGTTTAAATTTGACAGGGCGGTGGGGTCAGACATCCAGGCAGGCGAGCGTGTGCTGCGCGCAGACGTGGTGCTCGGGCCCTCGGAGCTGGGCGTGCTTGCCACTGTCGGTGTCACCGACGTGCTGTGCTATAAGCAGCCGGTCGTCGGCGTTATGTCAACCGGAAATGAGGTCAGTTGATTTCTAGTGAGAGCAATCGATACCAGGTGGCAGCAGCAGCACGTCAATGGATGGACGACCAGGCGAAATAGACTAATAATAAAATATACAAATAGCTTCGTTATTTATATTAACGTAATCGTTCATATAGCACATACATTTGCGAAGTAGCTTTGTTATTTCTAATCATATAATCGATTAGATAACATATACATTTGGGAAAATGGTCACATGTATCCTAATATTTAACAATAACAGGCCATTAGCTTGGTATTGCTCAATAAAATAAATCTTGCTGTAATTTCAAAAGTTGATAGATCCGAGTGAGCCACTTCGTCCAGGGAAGATCTACGATTGTAACAGAACAACGCTGATATCGCTGATCCATGACCACGGCTTCCCTGTCATCGACCTGGGAATTGCACCAGACACGTGGGTATTATTACTTTATTTCCTTTTTTTTTGTGTTATGGTGTATTTATACTGCCCATAACGGTTAAGTGACTTGTTTTCGCCGCTAGACAGTAATAGTATTGTGGTTCTCCTTGTTTTGTTACTTTCAGTTTTGTAGCTACATACTGCATGCATTCTTTCTCTGTTTGTAAGTATTCTCCCAAATCTCCCTACCTTCTGTGAGTCTTTTAGTTGTACAATTGGTTAGTTATGTGGTTATCTATAGTTATTTTCCCTGACTGCCTTCACCTTGTTGTGTTAGTGGTCATTAGTTTTTGGTTTAAAGTTTAAAGTTTACCTCCTGGTTGTATACTTACAGAAAATGTGGTAACAGTTTTTGTATTACATAGCATATGGGACTATTCTTTGTGTAGAGCGACTGCACCTAGGCAGTTCAGTTTGCCAAAAGGCTAATATTTGAGGGTCCTCATACTATTCACTGGCAGATTATGTATGTCTAAATTTGAATAAGTGGGAAAACTCCACTTGGACTACATACACGTCTCTCGTTTTAGAAACCTTAGGTTTTATTACACATTACTTCTGAATAGCTGAATAACATTAGTACCATATGAATCCATTCGAATAGTTTCATAGTGATAGCAAAACAGCTCTGTAAATGTGCAATAAAAAGTGAAAAACTGGAATTTACATATTACTAGGCATCATCATGATTGTGGAAGGTCTGGGGTTCAAATCCCACTCGAGTCAAACCAATGACTTACCAAATTTACATTTGTCGCTACCTAGCCTAGCATTTGGCATAGCTAGGATAAGACAAGGACTGGTTAGTTCAGTATCAGGATAATATGACTGGATGGAATATCATGCCATAATGCCATCTGGTCTCCCAGTAGGGCATCACTATAAAATCCCCATGAATGCATACAATCACAAGGCAGTACCAGTCCTGATAGTACATTAGGTCTTGCTAGGATGTAAAACCCCAACAAACATCATCCTTGTGGATGGATGGGATGCTTTCAAAAGGGCTTCATCCTACAAGCTTCGACCCATTTGAAATCACTCCACCCACCTGGACTATATGCATACGTGTGTAAAATCGTTTCTTTCAGTTATGTTTCCCGTGTTCGACCGGTCGCTCACGTTCGAACTAATCAGAAATTTATGTTTGACTGATAGAGGAAATGGATCTCTTATGGCTGGATTAAATTAAATTACTAAATAAATTAATGCACAACATGTTTTATAGTGTCACTCCGCAGTGTTATTGCAAATTGCTTGGGATCATATGTCGCTGCCTCATACACTGACTGGTCACTTTCCATCATGGCAGTCGAAGACACCCTCTATTGTTGTATTTTGCCACCCTTTCAGACCAGAGTCCCTCCTAAAGATGTTGCGTGACGCCTTGTCTCGCGTGGACGTGATCGTGACGTCAGGTGGCGTGTCGATGGGTGAAAAGGACTTCCTGAAGCAAGTGCTTGATGTAGACCTGCGCGCCAAACTTCACTTCGCCCGCGTCTTCATGAAGCCGGGGTGAGACAATTGTAGTTCAGAATCAGGGATGTAAGATCTCCGCGATTTCGCGGATTTCCGCGATTTTTGTTATTTACCGATTTAACGTTAAATAAAATGCCAAGGAATCATGACAACAATTGGGTAGTTCTAATCTCATTCTTATATGACCTTAGATATTGCTAGAACATAAAACCCAAACAAGAACGAGTTAGGTATGGGTGATAATATAGGCACAACAAAGGTAGTTGAAACGTGACTTCTGAAATTTCGCCCACGATTCCCTGACAATGCTAATCCTATGGGGAGGTCGGGGGGGGGGGGGGGGGGGGATTTGCGTTTTCGCGGAAATTCACCGTTGGTGTAATAATCTCGGCTTGTTTTCCACATTTTTTTGCCAAAGACCACTTTCATCCAGGCGGAAGTTCTGCAGCAGAATGGGCTTCTTTGGTTGAATGATGCTTGAGGTTATACAGTAGTATTTGTTTTCAACTCCGCATTAGGAATAACATTGTCCAATCTTGTCCTCATAGAGCATGTGTTCAAATGAGACAAAACCAGTTAGTACATTGAACAAATTGTTTGCACATGGTAAGGTTTCGCTCAATACGTCTCATTTTTATTTTTGGCATTTTTCAGGAACCCTCTGCGCACCCCTTGTATTCGCCATCATAGTTTTGCTTTATTTCTACACCAGGTGGTGCATGACATGTTTCAGTACCTTGAAATTATCCCACGAGTGTACTACACTCTGGAAAGTTCAAATCTTTTACCCTCCCTCCCCCTCCTCTCCAGAGCCATTTACAACATAGGGACATCCTGTTTATTCATTACCTCAGCACTCTACCTGCACATATTTGGTTATATAACCAGGCTAAGTACCAGACGGGATGGCTGAATGAGTTGAGCGTCCATCTCCCGTTTTGGTAGATCGTGTGATTGAACCCACGAGTTTGAACCCTGGTCGAGTTAAACCACTGACTTGAGACTTATCGCTTCCTAGCCAGGCGCTCTGCATTATTAGGATACGGTAAGCACTGGTTGACTTAGTGAGCAGATAATTTGACTGAATGGGATACCAAGTCATGGTGCTGGTGGTCTGGTCTCCCAGTGGGGCAGCACTATGAAGTTGCCATGAGTGTGCACTGTCACAAATCGGTACCCGCCCTGATATGACTTTAGATGTTGCCTGGATGTAAAACTCCAACAACCAACCAACCTAGGCAAAGTTGTGCCAAGAGAGCATTTGGTAGAGTACAGTTCCCATGCCAGCGGTCTATAATGGGCCACTTTTTTTAAAGTAGAAAAAAAACCAACAGTCAAATATATATCAATGCTTGTTTCATCCATGACCAGATTCAATTATCTCAAAATCTGACTGTTGACTTTCATAATTAATATTGGAATCGTCAATCATATTTGTTATATACTTCGCGAGTACAGGGCATCTGTGATAGAAATGAACTTAACCTGAAATATCTTAATCACTTACGAATATTAGATGTCTTTTGCCGCCGCATTAGTGATACCAACTCACTGGCCGTAGCGACAACTATCTATATGTGCATACCTGCATAGCAACCAGAATACGATATACACACACACACACACACACACACACAGACACTCACTCACTCACTCACTCAAATTTCCTTTTTTGGCACTCCATTGAAAAAATTTGTGTACTGTCTTTTTAAAAAAAGAGTTGGCGTACACAATTAAAATTTTGTGTGTTAGTGTACTCCTTAAAACTGTGTATAAAATACACAAAAGTCGTATGGGTAGGCAAGTCTGATACATGTATGTATAAAAAGAAAATACATATATGTATTTATTTTCTATTTTTTAAACAGAATGCGAATTCCTAAAATTGGTCAAATTATGTCCATACATGTCAGTAAAATAACGGTACTTTTGTTCTTGTAGAAAGCCAACCACGTTCGCAACGGTGGAGGTGGATGGACAAGAAAAGTTGTTTTTCTGTTTGCCCGGGAACCCTGTATCATGCTTAGTCACCTCAAACCTGTATGTCATCCCGGCTCTGCGCAAAATGGCCGGAAACTGCAACTACAAGAGGACTATCGTAAAGGCAAAGGTATGTAATAGGCCTACTCGCGGATTCAGTCTAGTTTAACTGTGTTATGCTCTCACTGACCTCAAGGGCCACTTAAAACAAAACAAAACAAAATGTTTGCAACATTTGAATGTCATACGCACTTCACTCTTAGGCATATGACATTCAAATGTTGCAAACATTTGATTTGGTTTTGTTTTGGTGTGGCCAACACTTTGAGATATCGACCAGACACAGTGGTCGAATCAGTAGAGCACAGGCTTCCCAGCCGAGTCAAACCACTTACTTATAAAATTTATACTTGTCGCTACCTAGCTTGGCGCTCGGCATTAATAGGAAAGGACAAGGACTGGTTAGCACAGTATCAGGATAATGCGCCTGTAGGATATTGGGTCATGGGAAGCTAGCCAGCGCTCTTACCAATTCCCATCTGGTCAAGAGGTGTATTTAATCTTGTCACAATGCATGTTGTCAAAGTTCAGGGATGAAAGATCTCCGGGATGTCGCGGATTTCCGGGATTTTTCCTGTAGCTATGAGTGTATACTAATACATTGCGCCCGTCCTGATATTACCTTAGATGTTGCCGGGACATAAAACTCCAACAACCAACCAACCAATACGTTGTTTCACGCGGCAGCACCATCAGCGTATACTAATATGTGGTGCAAATGCCGCAGCACTAGCAGCGTATACTACTAATGCCTTCAAACGCTGCAGCAGGGTCAGCATATACTAGTACTACTAATACATGCTTCAAACGGCGCAGCACTATCAGCGTATACTACTAATACGGGCTTCTAACGCCGCAGCACTATCAGCGTATACCGATATGTGGTGCAAACGCCGCAGCACTAGCAGCGTATACTACTAATACATGCTTCAAACGGAGCAGCACTATCAACGTATACCAATATGTATGAAACCCGACTTCCGGGAATTTTCAGCAATTCCCTGACAATGCTAAGCCTATGGGAGAATATCAGCATTTCCGCTTTTTTTCCCTGAGACCACTTTCATCCCTGCAAGTTACTGGTTGATAAGGAAAAACAGAAGTTGTGACCTGGGGTGTTTACATACCTGGAAGTGGAGTCCTTCCAGCTCTACCCTTTACTAGAGACCCTTATGTATTAAGCTAAGATTCCTTATGGGAGGATTCCTTCTATGCGGTAAGCGGCAAGCGTCCCCCACCACAACCACTACCAGATGTTTCCCCTCAGCACCACTGGGTGTGACCGTTCCGTAATGCTCAGTCACCTCTTCTCATCTAAAATTAATGGGCAAGTGCGACTGATGTTTCTATTCGCATACCGCATGCCACACCAATCGCTACAGGGACCGATCGAGTTGTCGCATTCGCATACCGCATGTAAGGGTTGTAGCCCATTGACTTCAAGGCGTTTCGATTTTTTGCCGCATTCGCATACCGCGTGTAAGGAATCTTAGCTTAAAGCTCACTTTGAACACATAATTCCTGATGACCAAACTTACTAAGGCTTTTGCCCTACATTTTCTTTGAATGAGGTTGCGGTGAAATCGTGCTGATAACTAATCTACATTACATACAATGCTACTTCCTATATGTTTGTCTACCCCCTTCCACTACTGTTCTTTACTGTAAACCCCATACATTGCCTTACATTTTTTTTAAAAGAAAAAAGAGTTTCAGTTGAGTTGCACTACTGCAGTGTCCTCCCCCCCCCCCCCCCCCCCCAACAATTAGATGGGCAGGGATCTGTCTAGTGGCTAGATGGACACTAACATTGGTATCGCGGAAGTGACGTATTATTACCGTTGCGGTATATTGAGTGTCACATTTGACAATTCCAGATGGGATTCAGTCTGCGCCTGGACCTTCGGCCAGAGTACCACCGAGTAGCATTGTCGTGGCACCCGGATGATGAGCTTCCGGTTGCCTACACCACCGGAAATCAGATGAGCAGTCGCCTGCTAAGCATGCGCGCCGCAAACGCGCTTCTCCTGCTTCCGGCCTTCAGTGAGGAGAAAGCCGTTATGGAAAAGGGGAATGTGGTGTCAGCAATGGTCATAGGCCAGCTTTAGAACAATAAGAAATGCTGCTTGAGATCCTTTTCAATAATTTGACCTATTAATTACAAAAAGATCATGCTCAGAAAAGAAAGAGTCCCATAATTAAGACTTAGTTATATACTATTTTATCCTTTACTAAGATGTAATTTTGTCCTCTACGGAGATGTAATTTAATCCTTTACTAAGATGTAATTTAATACTTTACTAAGATGAATCCAGTCTTGTATCCAACCACCGTATTTGTGCTATAAAACTAACCTTTTGAGATGTAAATACAGGTTTTTTCAAACATATTTGCCATTCAAACTATGCATATTTTGTATTTGGAAAACGCTGCACACAGTGGTATATTGACGCTAAATGCATATATCCCAGGAATATGAGTATTTTTAATTATACTGGTCCTTCCGGAAGGACTGAGCTGCGACGCAGTACGCCGGGTCGCAGCTACAGCTTACACACCAGATGTTGGTGTTCGTTAATATCCCAGCTCTAGCCTTCAGTATAGACCCTATACTTTAACTTACTTTGCACATGTAACCACGTGCTTCCTAATGACCAAACTTGGTACAATTCTTGTCATGCATTTTGTTTCTAATGTAGATTGCAGACAAATGTTCCTAAAAAATATTTTACATTAAATAAAATACCACTTTGTGTATGTGTAGCCTATTAACCACCTCCCTCGCACTCCAGCATGTAAACTGAAGCTGCGAGCCATTGTACCTGCGGACCAGACGGGGTGGGGTGGCAGAGTGAGATGAGCGTCCATCTCCCGTTTTGGTAGATCGTGGGATTTGAACCCATGGGTTCGAACCCTGGTCGAGTCAAACAAATGACTTAACAACATACTTGTCGCTTCCTAACCAGGTGCTCTGTATTATTGGGATAGAGCAAGACTGGTTGGCTCAATGTCAGGATAATGTGACTGAGTGGGATATCAGGTCATAAGTGCTGGCAGCCTGGTCTCCCAGTGGGGAAGCACTGTAAAGTCGCCATGAGGGAACTCGTATATCAGGCTGCGAGACATGGTGCACCACCAGGGGCTGAGCCTGGCTCTTGGTGCCTTTCGCACCTCACCGGTTCAGAGCCTTTACATCGAAACCAACGAACCATCACTTGACAACAGGAGAACCAAACTGGCCATGCAATACTTAGTCAAGTTAAAAACCAATGCATTGAATCGTGCATACATTTGTCTATTCGAGACACATGATGAATCCAGGTATGAAGCCAGGCCAAATTATATCTGGCCCCTCAGGCTCAGAATGAAACCTCATTTGGAGGCTTTAGGCATGGATTTGGGTGTGTTGGAGGATGCCAAAGTCCCAGAACATCCCCTGTGGTTGTTAAGGAAGCAGTCAGTTATTCTTCGACTCGCAGAAATGAGGAAGTCTTGGACACATCTGCTCGAATATAGAAGACTACATGCAGAGATTCAAAACAGGTTTGAAGACCACCTCTCCATATACACTTATTCTTTCGTTATGGTTTTTTGGGCGTTATATTTTTTTTACCGAGCCATTCATGGTAAAATTATATTTGTGATAAACTAATTATTAAGCCAACTGTTATATTTGTTCTTTATTGAATGAGTAGAACTAACGTATTTAGTGACATGACTTGCCTAAAATTCTCTAAATTATATATGGTTAACTGATAACCAACTCTATTAAAGTCTATTTGCAGCACTTTTTAAATATTTTTTTGTAAACCTCCTGCAGTTTTCTACATTACGACTGAACCAACCATGAACAAGTCCTTAAATTTAGTGAAAAAGGCTTTATTGAGCCAGTGCTTCATGTGGCTGGGGAATTTATTTCCAATATTTTTTCCAGACCCAAACCAAATGGGGAGGTTAGACTGATTTTGGACGTAACAAAATTAAACAAATTAGTCGAGTATCAACATTTCAAAATGTTTTCCATAGAAACGGCTAGAGACTTGGTAACGCAAGACTCCTGGCTGGCTAGTGTGGATCTCAGAGATACATACTATACAGTGCCGATTTATAAACCTGATCGGAAATTTCTCAGGTTTTGCTGGAATGAAGAGCTTTATGAGTTTACTTGTATGCCGTATGGCTTAGCGTGTGCCCCGCATTTGTTCACAAAGTTGCTCAAGCCCATTTTCTCCCATACGGCGAGGAAAGGACACATTATTGATATTTCTTTCATTGTTGCACAATCACAACGGGAATGTCAGACAGCAGTAGACCAGCTATGTGATACATTAACAAGTTTAGGTCTCTACATACATGAAACTAAATCAGTATTTACACCTACAAAGAAGTTAAAGTGTTTGGGTTTTTTTCATTGATACCACAGACATAACCATTTCATTAACACATCAAAAACTGGATAAGTTCACAGCAACGGCTAACCAGTTATTACAATTAAGTAGGCCAAAGATAAGACAGGTCACAGTACTGATAGGAATTATGATAGCATATGCCCCTGCAATTCTATATGGTAAAGTCCATATTAAATCACTAGAAATAGATAAGAACTTAGGGAATTTTGAACCCCTTATGACAATTTCATCAGAAGGCTTACAAGACATTTTCTGGTGGTTGTCTCACATTGATAATTCATCTAATCCTATTAGAATGGGAGAACCCAATACTGTAGTGATGACTGATGCGTCATTAGAAGGCAACTGGTGGCTGGAGGATGAAATCTATCACATTAATGTACTAGAACTCAGAGCAATTTATTTGGGATTAGGGAGTCTAGTTCGCATACCTAGAAATCATGTATGAGTATTATTTCTATTAACAGATAATACAACAGCCATGGCTTACGGAATAGACGGACCTGGCAGAGCCACAATTTTCTCCAACACATTAAGCCTCGTGACGACACTTGAAATCCTCCTACTATCCTGCCTCAACTGCATGATAGTCCCTTGCTGCTGTGCGAGCTCACGCACAGCCGGTGTCCCTGGCGTCTCAGGCAGCTGCTGTCGCGGCAGCCCCGAAGAGTGCGGCTCCTGCTTCGTATCCGAATCGTCCGACCTCACTTGTAGTCTACACGAGGAACGTGCTTTACTCCTAGGTTGTCGCCTTGGGCTTACAGAATCAGCCATAGGCTTGAGAGGTGGCCGTCCTCGTCGCTTCTTAGCTGGTGGCATGTTGAAGGCAGAACGTAGAGGTAGAGTGCCCAACCACATGTAGTTAGACTGGTCGTGCAGCTGTAGCGAGAGAGCGAACCTGCTGCTCCGACGGTCGGGCGAAAAGTGCATACCATGGTAATGCAAGAAGACTGTGCACCAGTTGCCTCGTTGAGCAAATTACCCATGTTAGCCTCGCCAACATAACCAATATAGCTTTAAGTTTAATGCTTCATTAAAGTTGCTTAATCCGACTAAACCATACAATTTTCCAAAGGCAAGTATACAATTTCATATAAACTATTTCAATAAGTTACTCTCACCTAAAGTAAAGTACATCATAACAATCAACCTAACATATTTATCACAAGCATATTGCAGAAGCTCAAAACCATCGTGTTGTGCAACTCGTAAGCGTGTTTAACTGTAAAATCAAAAAGCTCACACACAGATTAATTCAAATAAATATTTTATTCTCTTTGCTTTGACTATGCATAAATTAATAATTTGCGCCGATTGGCCCCGGCGTTTTAGGTAGTATCTGCCGTCGAACTGCATTAAAGAACAAGTGCTAATTAGTGTGTCCATTTTGACAATAAATACAAGTATCGCACTGCTCATGACCTGCCCATCTAGTCAACAACATTCTTGAAGACTACGCACACCCATAACCCCTGACCTTAAAGTTGCTGTGCAATAAAAGCACACAATTTTCGAAAGCAAAACATTTATCTAGCTTTGAACTAGATAACAGATTCACCCAGTACTTGTAGTACACGGGTGAACGACAACGTAGTCTAAATACTGGTGAAAATAGAATGCCTGGTTCCAATATCAAATGGCTACTTATATCGGCACAGATTTGGTGAAATGGGAGAGACTGCAAAAAGACACTATGGTGGTGATAGAACACCTTCGATTTCACTTTTAAATTCTATTAAACTAGATGTTTTATTATATTTTTCAACTCAAAAGTAGCGGGGAAATATTAAGACATATATAAAGAATAAGTATTGCTTTTTAGATTGTGGATTTAGGCTCTCATTTCATTTCCCTGCTTTTAGGCTCTCATTTCATTTCCCCGCTTTTTTATATAGGGCTGGTATTCACCCGTGTACTGCGAGTATAGGGTGAATCCTTTATCTAGGTTTGAACCTACACATCTGTTTAACCAATGTATGGCTCCCAATAGCCAATGTTTATTTTTTGTGCTGGGGGGCGTTAAATAAACAAACAAAAAGAACCTATACGTCTAATCTAGATTCTGATGTACTTATTGAGTATTTTAATGCGACATAGAAAGGGATGTTAAGTCAATTTAATAGAACCTGTTATTGCTGAAGCCTATGGGGGTCACAGTTTTGACAAGCATGCTAGAATTAATGTTGAATGTTCGCATTTCAAATATATCCTAAGTTAACCATTTTAAATCAGTTACTTCAAACTAAAGTAAGGTAGATTATAGCAATCAACCTAATTTATATATCTCAGAAAAATAAACTCGAGTCCATCGGACTATGCAACTGTTTAACCAAACAGACACCGATAGAAAGTACAGGGTCTATACACATGTGAAGATATTAAATTCAAGGCTATTTCAAGGCGGTTTTTGATAGGAATTCAAGACTATTTTCATTTGGATTTCAGGAAAAAACAATATCAGACTAATTTAGCAAGTGGGGACAGTCTAATGGAATTCAAGACTTTTTCATGACTAATTACTCAAAATAGGTTAAATTCAAGGCCTTGAAATGGACCAAATAAAGTTCAAAGACCTTTCAAGACTTTCCAGGCCCCGTACGGACCCTGAAAGTAGGATTTGGAGAAGGGAGTTGGATGGGGTCGATCTAAATCTACCTGTATGCATTCACTGTTGAACATTTATCGCAGACTGACACTTGTAACCTAGAGTACATCATCAGGCCGACTACTGTCGGCAGTACTTCAAACAGCTAGGGACCGACTAATGGAGTTAGGTTGGCCGCAGTCTTCCTAATTTAAGTCCCGTATAAACCTGCACAAGATGCAGCGCACCGGCACCATAACACTGCAGTGTCGACATCGTTCAGACAGTCACGTGATTAAAATTACAGTTTATAGGTAGTCTCAGTACTATTAAGAAATCACAACAACAAAAACATAAAGTCCTTCGACCATTAAGCAGTTCTGCAATTGTTATTTGTAAATTGACCAAAAAAAAGTTCTGCTAATCCGCCACTGAACTCTTATTTGGCAGTATTAACTATTATTGATGGTGATGATAGACTTGGAGATAACGGTATGAAGCTGGTCTGGGGATCACCCAATGGAGACGTGTGATAGTTTAGTAAAACGGGACGCTCCGTTATAAAACAACTCGTTGTCGCGGCTGCCAGTGGAGGGGCGGAGGAGGGAAACTTGCCACAAACCAGTGAGTGAGGCGGTGGGTACCTCAGCCTCACTTTCACTTTAAACAAACCAGGTATAGGCTGCTGAGACAGGAACCGTACTCCGACAAATGCTCTCCAAGCACAACCTTGTTTAGTTTTATGTTTATAGAACCAAATATGTGTGGGGAGAGTAGTGGACCCACTTCACCACCATAAGTGCGTGTGAGGCTGGGACTAGTTGGCAGCTGTTGTTTTTAAAATGGATGGGTGAGTGGAGAGAAGGGAGAGCAAAATTGGGGTATTTTCAATCAGGAAATATATTTGTTAGTACAATTAGAATGCATAATTCAATGAGAACACATATAGATGAAAAACGTTTCTTTGTTGTTGAATGTAAAAAGGTTTTGGACTGTATGTGGCCTAGTGGTTAGGGTGTTGAACTTGTATTCTGAAGTTGTTTTGACTTGTGATTTCAAACCCCATACAGTCCAAAACCTTTTTACATTCAACAACAAAGAAACGTTTTTCATCTATTTGTGTTTCTCATCGAATTATGCAATCTAATCGTACTAACATATATTTTACATTAAAGCAAATATATTTCCTGTTTGAACTACTCTAAAGAAAATTGAAAAAAACCTCAGTTTTATCTTCCCTTCTCTCCACTCACCCAGCCATTTTCACAACAACAGCTGTCACATGACCAATCTAGGTCACTACACCACCAAGTGGAAAAGTTCAGTACTAAACATGCACCACCCTGTGGCACAAATTAGAACTATTATGAGTTTGTTTGTTTTCCCGATGCGGTATAAGCCTTCCCTTTAAGCCCCCACTTACAGCCTCACTTTCACTTACAGCCTCACTTCCACTTTCAGCCCAACTTACCTCACTTTTACCCTCACATACAAGCAACCACAACCTCACCTTCACTTTCAGCCTAAGACGTCAGCCTCGCTTTCAGTCCCAGCCTCACTTTCAGCCCAAGTCTCAATAAACAGCCCGATCCTTAGTTTTTGAGTCTGAACCTCATGCCTCATGTTCAGCTTGACTCTTAGCCACAGCCTGATTCTGAGTCTGAGCCTCAGCCGAGGCAACTGTAGATGCGGGCGGCGTGGTATCGGATCTCCTGGTGCCGGTGCTTGCTCAGCACGAACACCTTGCTCCTGAGATGCACAGACGTGTTCAGTCCGTAGATGGCGGTCCACATGGTCTCGGGTGACGGCGCCTTGTGCTCGGTAGGCAACGCCGTGCTCGTCAGCCCTAGCTCGCGGCTCGTCCACAGCACGTTGGCAAGCAGCGTCACCCACCGCAGCAGCAGGTCCTCCTCTGTACTGGGCACCACGGAGGCCAGCAGCGAGCTGGGGGCCTGCGGGATGACAAGACAGCACCAAGATTTTAGGGGTTGTATAGTTTATTATTATGCGATTATGTATACTTTTGGTTGGTTGGTTGGTTGGTTGGTTGGTTGGTTGTCAGAGTTTTACGTCGTGACAACATCTAAGGTCATATCAGGAAGGGTACTGACTGGTGACTAGTGTGCACTCATGGTGACTTAATAGTGCTGCCCCACTGGGAGACAAGGCTACCAGCACCATGACCTGATATCCCATCCTACTCAGTCACATTGTCCTGACACTGAGCCAACCAGTCGTTGCCATCCTAATAATGCAGAGTGCGTGGCCAAGAAGTGACAAGTATCAATTTGTAAGTCATCGGTTTGACTCGATCAGGATTCAAACCTGTGGGTTCAAACCCCACGATCTACGAAAACGGGAGACGGACCCTCAACTCATTCAGCCATCCCATCTGATGGGTACAGGTGTATGTATGTGTATGTATGTATACATATACATATATATACACAAATAATTTAGAATCAACACAGCTTTAAAAGTAATTTCCCACATCCCAAATCCGGCAGCCTTTGTAAACATCGCACCAAGCATGCACGCGCAGGCGCACATAACTTTGCTTTTGTTTACGTGAAAACAAAAAGTGCGGATTTCCCGCCCCACCCCTGCCCCCATAGGATTAGCACTGTCAGCAAATCACGAGAAAAATGTCAGAAGTCAGATTTAAACTATCCTTGTTGTGGCTATGTTATCACACATACCTAACTCTTTCTTGTTTGGGTTTTATGTTCTAGCAACATTTAAGGTCAGGAATAAGAATAAGAAACTAACCAATTTTTGTCAGAAACATACATCCTGATTCCTTAGCATTTTGCTTAAAGTTGCATTCCCGATGGTTTTAAGTCTCTATCATTTTCTGAGATAAATAAATTAGGTTGATCATTATAATGTACCTTACTTTACTTTGAAGTAGTTTTTATTTTAAATGGCTAACTTTCAAGATATTTAAAGTGTGAACATGGGAAATTAAATTTGGCAAGCTTGCCAAAACTCTGACACCATATGTTTTTGCAGTAACCAGTTCTAGTAAATTGGCTCAGTATTCCCTTCTATGTGGCCACAAGTGCATTAGTATCTAATTTAGAAATGTAGAATCAGATTCTGATAATTGTTTTGGTTTTGGAAATTTGATGTTTTCATCAGACTATGCAGCTTTAACGTTAATCAGTACGTCCTGCAACATCTACGGTCATATTAGGATGGGTACCGACTTGTGACAGTACGCCCACATGGCGACTTCATAGTGCTGCCCCACTGGGAGACCAGGCCACCAGCACCATGATCTCATGATATCCCACTCAGTGACATTATCCTGACACTGAGCCAACCAGTTCTAGCCCTATTCTAATAATGCCAAGCACCTGGCTAGGAAGCGACAATTATCAATTTTTAAGTCATTGGTTTGACTTGACCAGGGTTCGAACATGTGGGTTCGAATCCCAAGATCTACCATAACGGGAGACAGACCCTCAACTCATTCGGCCATCCCATCTGGTCCGGGAAATTTCAAAGTTCTTTCATCCCTGAGTTTATCAGGATAAATAAATACCAGTAAACATAATACATTTTAAAAAAAGGTGAAAAGAAAGTTATTTGTACTCGGGCTGGACTCGACCCCACACATATTTGCCATTAACCTGGCGCCAGCTGCCCGCCCATCGGATGGCTCGCTTTGACCCACGGGTGCAGCTATTCCCACCGCACAACGCTTGTTTTCGTCAGACCCACTGCCACCTGTTGTCGCACACCTGTAACTACCCAGTCACATGACCAGACAGACGTCACGTGACGCCCGGGGTGGACGCCACCTGGCGGAGCATACTGAGGTGCTACCGACTCGTTGGCGCATAGTTTTGAGGCCCACTGCGCATACTCACTGAACCCCTGATGGTACACATAATGTGTGTATTTTCACTCTCATCGGAGGCGTGTATACTAAATAAGTTTTGGACATTTTATGGCTGATATTTTAGCCTTGGTGTTCTCATAATTGTTGACTCTCATTCGATAATGAAACCACACTGCTTATGAATTCTTCAGGATATTTCCAAGTTAAGCTAATATGTCTATAATTACAGCCGCCTTTCATAAAATTTCCAAAAAATTCATATATGTTTTGTTTCTTTTTATTTAACAAATCCACCTCAAGATATAAACCCACATTTTGCAATAACTTTTTACAGGGCTTCTGATAAACCTTCCACACCTACAATTCCCGTCACACATTTGTGTGTGACTGGCATTTCACTTAGTCAAATAAGATGGCTGCACACTCCGTTTTTACTCATTCAGATGCATACAATGCTTGACACAGTGGTTGAATCGGTAGAGCACAGACTTGCCATGTGGAAGGTCAGGAATTCGAAACCCGGTATGTCAAACCAATGACTTACCAAATTTATACTTGTCGCTACCTACTACACCGAGTTCTATCACTCTGCATTACTAGAATAGGACAAGGACCGGTTATCTCAGTATCAGAATAATGTAAGACTCAGTGGAGAAATTAGGTCATGCTGCTGGCGGCCTGGTCTCCCAGAGGGGCAGCATTAAAAATTCGCCATGAATGCAAATTGTCACAAGTCGGTAACCATTGTGATATGACTTTACATGTTGCCAGGATGTAAAACCCCAAACAAACTTTCACACATCTTTCAGGTCGGAGCAAATCGGATTGGTCAGTGCCAGGCATAAAATGCTCTCCTTTTCCCACTAGCCCCCCCCCCCCCCCCCCCCACACACACACAGGAGGAGTCTGCACCACCTCCATGTTTGATATCCTGTCAGGTAATCATCTACTTCTTAATTAGACGGTCGGCCGGTACAACGTGGTCCCCATTAACTAAAACTTCTTCACGATGAAACAACGATCTCGTTTTTTATTTTGGTTAAAAGACAACAAAAAAGACATTGTAACAAATTTCACAATGGCACTTCACAAAGCAATTTTTCATTGCAACATAAAGATGTCTAATGTGGCTGTCACACTACGACGACAATGGGAGGACGACAGCCCGGCGGCTGGAATTTTGAGAAATCACGGCGACATATGCAAATTCGGGCTAAGTTGGACGACAATCGGACGACATCCGGACGACATCGGGACAACAGATGGGACGACAGCAGGACGACAGTGTCTGTGTGTCTGTGTCTGAGTGTGTGTGACTCTGTGACTCTGTGTGTGTCTCTATGTGTGTGTCTGTGTCTCTGTGTGTCTATGTGTGTGTCTGTGTGTGTCTGTGTGTGTCTGTGTGTGTGTCTGTGTCTGTGTGTGTGTCTGTGTCTATGTGTGTCTATGTGTGTGTGTCTGTGTGTGTCTGTGTCTGTGTGTGTCTGTGTGTGTGTGTCTGTGTGTGTGTGTGTGTGTGTGACTCTGTGTCTCTGTGTGTGTCTCTATGTGTGTCTCTATGTGTGTATGTGTCTCTGTGTGTCTGTGTCTATGTGTGTGTCTGTGTCTATGTGTGTATATGTGTGTCCATGTGTGTGTCTGTGTGTATGTGTATGTGTGTCTGTGTGTATGTGTGTGTGTTTCTGTGTTTGTGTGTGTCTGTGTCTATGTGTGTGTCTGTGTCTATGTGTGTCTATGTGTGTGTCTGTGTGTATGTGTTTGTGTGTGTGACAGACGGGACGACAGCGGGACGACAGTGTCTGTGTGTCTGTGTCTGTGTCTGTGTGTGACTCTGTGTCTCTGTGTGTGTCTCTATGTGTGTGTATGTGTCTCTGTGTGTCTGTGTCTATGTGTGTGTCTGTGTCTATGTGTGTCTATGTGTGTGTCTGTGTGTGTGTCTGTGTCTATGTGTGTCTATGTGTGTCTATACAGTGGTGTAGTAGTAGAGTGGTGTAGTAGTACAGTGGTGTAGTAGTACAGTAGTGTAGTAGTACAGTGGTGTTGTAGTACAGTGGTGTAGTAGTACAGTGGTGTAGTAGTACAGTGGTGTAGTAGTACAGTGGTGTAGTAGTACAGTGGTGTAGTAGTACAGTGGTGTAGTAGTACAGTGGTGTAGTAGTACAGTGGTGTAGTAGTACAGTGGTGTAGTAGTACAGTGGTGTAGTAGTACAGTGGTGTAGTAGTACAGTGGTGTAGTAGTACAGTGGTGTAGTAGTACAGTGGTGTAGTAGTACAGTGGTGTAGTAGTACAGTGGTGTAGTAGTACAGTGGTGTAGTAGTACAGTGGTGTAGTAGTACAGTGGTGTAGTAGTACAGTGGTGTAGTAGTACAGTGGTGTAGTAGTACAGTGGTGTAGTAGTACAGTGGTGTAGTAGTACAGTAGTGTAGTAGTACAGTAGTGTAGTAGTACAGTAGTGTAGTAGTACAGTAGTGTACTAGTACAGTGGTGTAGTAGTACAGTGGTGTACTAGTACAGTGGTGTAGTAGTACAGTGGTGTAGTAGTACAGTGGTGTAGTAGTACAGTGGTGTAGTAGTACAGTGGTGTAGTAGTACAGTAGTGTAGTAGTACAGTAGTGTATTAGTACAGTGGTGTAGTAGTACAGTGGTGTACTAGTACAGTGGTGTAGTAGTACAGTGGTGTAGTAGTACAGTGGTGTAGTAGTACAGTGGTGTAGTAGTACAGTGGTGTAGTATTACAGTAGTGTACTAGTACAGTGGTGTAGTAGTACAGTGGTGTACTAGTACAGTGGTGTAGTAGTACAGTGGTGTAGTAGTACAGTGGTGTAGTAGTACAGTGGTGTAGTAGTACAGTGGTGTAGTAGTACACACAGATACACAGACACACACACATACGCAGACACACACAGAGACACAGACACACACACACATAGACACACATATACACACACAGACACACACATAGACACAGACACACACATATACACAGAGACACAGACACACACACATACACACACAGACACATACACACACACATAGACACACATATACACACACAGACTCACACATAGACACAGACACACACATATACACAGAGACACAGACACACACACATACACACACAGACACATACACACACACATAGACACACATATACACACACAGACTCACACATAGACACAGACACACACATAGACACATATACAATGACACACACATACACACACAGACACACACAGACACGCACAGACACACACATAGACACACATATACACACACAGACACACACATAGACACATACACACACATAGACACATACACACACAGACACACACACAGACACACACACAGACACACACACATATATAGACACACATATACACACACACAGACACACACATAGACACAGACACACACATAGACACCGACACACACATAGACACACATATACACAGACACAGAGACACACAGAGACACATACATGGAGAGAGAAGCAACTACAGCTTAACGACAAGACGACAGTGCCGCCACAGTGCCGCGACAGTGCGACAGTGCCGCGACAGTGCCGCAACAGTGCCGCGACAGTGCCGCGACAGTGCCACAACCTCGGCTGTCGTCCGCTGTCGCCGAAGTTTTTCAACATGTCCAAAATCCCCGCGACAACTCGGCGACAGTCGAGAAAGAGTGGAGAAACTGCAGCTGTCGCGGAGGTGCCGCGGAGGTGCCGCGGCGACACCTCCTCGACATCTGCGCGGCACTCAACGACAACCGGAAATCCAGCCGCCGGGCTGTCGCCCTTCCCTTGTCGTCGTAGTGTGACAGCTACATTAGCCAGTGTGATGTGATACTTTCAGATCTTTCCATTTAAATATTAACGTGCATGCGTGGTCAGCGAATTGTTGCTGGCGCACGGCCATGTGAGGTGGTGCCGACGGTAGTTAGATGGTGGAGGTATGGTTGGAGTATGGTGTACAGGTTCAAAGGTATTGATCAGGCACAAATAATACTCTCTCTCACACTCTCTCTCACACTCTCTCTCACACACAGACACACACACACACACACAGAACCTTCTCTGTGCTACCTGCCGGTCGGAAAGCTGTAATCATCTGTATGAATGGTTGGTTGGTTGAGTTTTACCTCCTGGCAACATCTAAAGTCATATCAGGAAGGGTCCCGACTTGTGACTGTTGCCACTCATGGCGATTTATAGTGCTGCCCCACTGGGAAACGAGGCCACTGGCACCATGATCTGATATCCCACTCGGTCACATTATCATGACATTGAGCCAACCAGTCCTTGCCCTATCCTAATAATGCCAAGCACCTGGCTAGGAAGCGACAAGTATAGATTTTGTAAGTCATTGGTTTATCTCGACCAGACCACCAAAACACATTAGGATAGGGCAAGGACTGGGTTTTAGGTTCTAGCAACATCTATGGTCATATGAAAGCGGGATTTGGACTAACCAATTGCTGTCATATGATATATATTGGCATTTTGTGAACGTTAATCGGTGAATTAAAAAAACTAAAAAACTTTCCGCGAAATCACAGAGATCTTTCATCCTTAAATAGCAAACAGCTGCAGTTACCTTCGCTGCGAGCAGGTGCGGCACCATCTCGGGGTTGGAGGACAGGTTGATGAGCACTTTGAGGGCATGCAGCTGCAATGTCCTGGAGTGCACATTGTCAAGGCATTCATAGAGACGCTGAATGAACTGCGTGTACGGCGCGTGGTAGGTTGGGGTGACGGAGAGGTTGATGAGGGCTTGTAGCGAGCTGATCTGCACCGACTCGGGGGCTCGCTCCGACCGTGCCAGCTCGATCAGCGCAGGGATGCAGTCCTGAGGGAAATATTTGAACAATAGATTACTCAGGGTTCATATAGCTAGCTATTCAGCAACCAAATTTAAGGGCTTTTTAGGACCTTTCCAGGTAAGAAATTCATTTAAGGCCAAAAAAATATATTATAATGAGTATATACATGGAAACTCTTTATGGTCTTACTTCACCAGGTTTCCGTATGCTATTTTTTAAAAGCAAAAGCTGGGAAAATCATAGTGATGGAGTGTCTGTCTCCCGCTTTAGTAGATCGTGGGGTTCAAACCCATCCCTAGTTGAGTCAAACCAATGACTTAAAAATGTATACTTGTCGCTTTCTTGCCAAGCACTCAGCATTATAATAATAGGGCAAGGACTGGTTATCTCAGTATCAGGATAATTTGACTGAGTGGGATATCAGGTCATGGTGCTGCAGCCTGATTTCCCAGTGGGGCAGCACTATAAAGTCACCATGAGTGAATATAAACTTTACTTGAGAAAGCGCCTGAATGGGCAATAATATATTTTAAGCAGCTAAGCATTTAAAATGTGATATAGTGATGGCTTCTTGAGAATGTACTGAAATGAATTAAATAAGGTGGCCGTCTTTATGTTTTGGGGGACTTTATTGGAAAATCATAGTGGCATTCGATTCCTTATGCCTGAAAACATAGAAATCAACCTTTCATTTATATTTCAATCTTATCTAGTTGCAAGGATATGAGGAAAATAGATTTTCTCTGACTTAGTGGTGGCCATCTTGGATTTAGCCTCCCAGCACAAATTGCTCAAGGGTGACATGTCACCCAGCAGTTTCTGAATATATATGCCCTAAACATCAACAAAAAAACTTTAAGACTAAAAAACGAGGTTCCATGGTACTTCTACCGGACTACTGCGCAATCTATAGCAGCAAGAGCCACCACGGCCCATTCCACACCTGCGTGGCTCTTAGTGCATGGCATTGTGGGTAGATTGAATGGCTGTTACCTGCAGCTGCTCCTGGTTGTCATCGTCTGCCGCCAGGTTCGTGATTGTGTTAACGATGCGCGTCACTGTGGAGGGGTAGGCGACGCCGTGTCCAACCTGCAGGGCCATGGTGTGCACCTTCAGCATAGACCCCACACGGGTCAAGCAGCCGGCTTCCCGCAAGGGTGCCTGGGTAAAGAAAACCACAAGCTACCGTCATCACAGAATGTCATGTATGGCATGGGAATGATGTATGCAGGGATGAAAGTGGTCTCTGGCAAAAATCGCGGAAACCATTTGTTTGTTGTTTTACGTCCTAGCAACATCCAAGGTCATATCAGGATGGGTACCGACTTGTGACAGTGTGCACTCATGGCGACTTTATAGTGATGCCCCACTGAGAGACCACACCACCAGCACCATGACCTGATATCCCACTCAGTCACATTATCCTGACACTGAGCCAACCAGTCCTTGGCCTATCCTAATAATCAGGGATGAAAGTGGTCTCCGGGAAAAAAAGCGGAAAGTGATATTCTCCCATAGGTTTAGCATTGTCAGGGGATCGCGGAAAAATACAGGAAGTCAGGTCTGAACTAAGCCTTGTTGTGACTGAATTATCGCCCATATCTAACAATTTCTTGCTTAGGTTTTATGTTCTAACTACATCTAAGGTCATATAAGAACGGGATTCGAACCACCGAACTATTGTTCTATATACATCCCATCTTTTGGAATTTTGCTTAACATTGATCGGTGGATATAAGAAATCCCGGAAATCCGCGAAACCGCGGAGGTCTTTCATCTCTGAATAATGCAGAGCACCAGGCTAGGAAGCAACAAGTATCAATTTTGAAGTCATTGGTTTTGACTGGACCAGGGTTCAAACCCACGATCGACCAACACATCGCGGAAACCAAGCCGAGTTTATTATACCGACGACGAATTCCCACGAAAACGCAGATATCCCCCCATACGATTAGCACCGTCAGGGAATCTCTGAAAAATGCCGGAAGTCAGGTTTCAACTATCCTTGTCATGGTTATATCATCGCCCATAGGGAATCGGGGGAAAATGCTGGAAGTCAGGTTTCAACTCTCCTTATTGCAGTTATATTATCTCCCATATGTAACTATTTCTTGTTTGGGTTTTATGTTCTAGAAACAGCTACGGTCATATAAGAATGGGATTTGAACTAACCACATGTCACATACATCCTGATTGCTTGGCATTTTGTTTAACGTTGATCGGTAAATAGCACAAATCGCGGAAATCCGCGAAATCGCGGAGATCTTTCATCCCTGTGCATGGTTGTTATGGGTATGTTGTTGTTGTGGACATGGTGGATGTTGTTATGGATATGGTGGATGTTGTTATGGACATGATGCATGTTGTTATGGACATGATGTAGTCTCTTTCTAAACTCTTTAAAATATATTTTAACAACTAGAATGCAATTCTGATGGTTGATTTTCAGAGTGGCTTCTCCAGACCAAATTACCATCACCCTCCTTCCCACAATCATTCACCCCGTCCTGATATGACCTTAGATGTTGCTAGGACGTAAAACAACAACAAACAAACAAACAAATCCCACAATCATTCCTTTGGAGCTAAATATATATTTACTTTCATCCCCGGCATAAAGCATCCTACGTGCCAAATGTAGCTTTGATCTCAGATCTTAATCGTTTATTTTACACATCTAGGGTCAGTTACCATCATGAGAGAGGTAACCCTAGATTCAGTGATATCAAACATGGTTTGTCTCAGCTATAAAATAGATTGGTCCCCCCTCCTCCCTCTCCCTCACCTATCCAACCTTTCAGAGAAATGGAGATGGCGGTATGGTGGATGAAGGTTGTGAGAAGAACCTTGGGTTTTAAGGTAAGGCAGGTTGAGATGCCCGTAGAAAGTTGTGACATGGGGAAGCGGGTGTTGTTTGTTGGGGTATTATGTCCTAGCAACACCTAATGTCATATCAGGACGAGAGAGGGTGTGAGGGAGTGAGAGATGGAAAGGGAGGGAGGAAGGAAGGGGGGGGGAGAAAAGGAAGGAAGGGAGGGAGGAAAGGGAGGGAGGAAGGAAGGGGAGGGAGAGAGAGGGAGAGGGGAAAGGAGAGAAAAGAAAAGAGTTTCTGCGCCTATGTGTGAGGCTTATAAGAGAGGCAGGTTGTGTGAGTGAGGCCGACTGCCAGGTGGCACAGGCTGGTGGCAAAATTACCATGTGGAATAAATAGACTGGAAAACCAAGGATGACGCAGACTGTGCACGATAGTCCAATGCACACACTGTTATATGGGTCATTCTCAGAAACTGTGAACCACATATTTGCTTTCCCTGTTACATTATTAATGATTTTGACTCTTTTTTTGGGGGGGGGGGGGGGGGTTAGTAAGTCAAAAGGTTTATTTTTAATCTGTATTAGCAATATTACATATATTAAATCTATCCCAGAAAATGCTCCAAAATATGCTCATATGATTTAGTGCTGAAGAGAAAATATGAAAATTTGCATATCAACACAATGCATCTACCCAAACGGTTTTCCCCACACCTTTTTCTAGCAAGACAATTAATCAAATATTGCTTAGATGTGTGTTAAAATGATGTTATGGATTGATGTTACACAGTTAATCTTAAGAGTTTTCTCAATTTGTACAAGTGTCAAAAAGTGAAGAAATTATTTTCATCACTGACATATGCACAACATGTAAATCTTCATATGAATATCGAATGACCCATATATCGACTTGTCCACTAACCCCCAATGAGCCCGCTTAGTCAACAAATAACCCAGCACACATCTGGCAGCTCTCACCGGGACATTACCGCCATTAATGACCCTCGGACACAGCGTCTGGCTAGCGAGTCACATGACACGAGTGCAGTATTGAATATTCATTGTTCAGGACTCCACAGCATGCCCACAGACTATATTGATTGGACCAGAACCATGAACATTAGAACCAGACGGCGTGGCCGAATGACTTGAGCGTTTGTCTACCCGTTTTGGTAGATCGTGGGATTCGAACCCACGGGTTCGAACACTGGTCGAGTCAAACCAATGACATAAAAATGTATACTTGTCGCTTCCTATCCAGGTGCTTAGACAAGGACAGGTTCGCTCAGTGTTAGGATAATGTGACTGAGTAGGATATCGGGTCATGGTGCTAACAGCCTAGTCTTCCAGGGGGCAGCACTATAAATTTTCCATGAGTGCACACTTTTGTCCCCTTGTTTTATTTAACAATGCCTCTAGAGCACATTGATTGTTATCATCGGCTATTGGACGTCAAACATATGGTCATTCTGACATATTGTTTTGGAGGAAACCCACTTCCGCCACATAGGCTACTCTTTCCAATATGCAGCAATGTCCAGGACGTAAAACCCCAACAACCAACCAACATTAGAACCAGATAGGGCCAGGTCGTATTGAATTCGTACCAAACTGATTGCCCTCATTAATTAGTAGGTGTACGCCTGCCCCATGACCCCCTCGCAATCCATCAGACTGGAACAGTGCTGGTTAATTATGCATGCACTTAGACAATAGGTGCGCAGAACACATTCCCTCTATGCGCAGCCAACTCGACATAAACTGGGTCATCTGCCAACTCATGCATGACGCTTGAACACGAAAACACGAATATCTTTTAAAAAGAGAGAAAAATGGAAATTAAAGACATAAATTTCAGAGAGCTTGTTGGCAGATATGAACATAAAGTTGCATAGTCCGATGGTTTAGAGCTTCTGTAATTTTTTCTGAGAAAAATATGTTAAATTGATTGTTATAACTTGAAGTAACTTTAATTTTAAATGTCTAAGTTTTCATATATTTGACATGTAAACATGTGAAATTAGTTTTGGCAAGCATGCCAAAACTGACACCATAGGCTTTAGCAGTAACATGTTCTATTAAATTGTCTTGATGTTCCCATCTATGTGACAACACATGATTAATATGTGCATTAGTATCTTAAGTTAGATATGTAGAATCAATTCTAAGTAATTATTTTTGTTTTGAAATGTTGACGTTTCATCAGACTATGCAGCTTTAAGTTATGTTATGGTTTAGCTGCATTACCACCGGTTGGTTGTTGGGGTTTGATGTCCTGGCAACATCTAAGGTCATATCAGGATGGGTACTCACTTGTGTCAGTGCGCACTCATGGTGACTTTATAGTGCCACCCCACTGGGAGACCAGACCACCACCTGACATCCCACTCAGTCACATTATCCTAACACTGAACCAACCAATCCGCACCCTATCCTAATAATGCCAAGTGCCTGGCTAGGAAGCGACAAGTATCAATTTTAAAATAATTGAGTTGACTCGACCAGGGTTCGAACCGCACGATCTACCAAACATTACCACTGAGTCCTGATTGAAATATAACATGAAAACAATCTGAGCATTACTACATATAACATAAATCAAAATATGTATGTTCCACATCCTTGAACAAATTTAATATTTGCCCAGTCACATCCCAGTGCATGATTCTTCTCATCCAGTATGGAAGTTTAAAAAAAAGATACAAACAAACAAAAATGAATTCCATATATGGATATGTAGGTTGTGACGTCACGGTGTGGTATCTAATGTGTCTACTGATATGGAGCCAGCACCAGGTGAGTGCTTAATGAGGATGTATTCGCCCTAGTACCAGGATCCCTTCTGCGTTGAATGATTTATACAATCCACAAAAACATTTTATTATTTACAAGAACTGAAAATTAAGAATAGCTTAAAATGGCTGCTGCCTGCATTCATAAATGCAGCTTGCTTAGCTCCCTTCTCCCTCTTCCCTGTCTGTCGGTGTCTCTCTTCCTCACGCACACACACACGCACACGCGCATACACACACACACTTCACTCTTCATCAAAGTTAGCAACCAGAAGTAATAACAGAAATCATGAAAATGATATGAAAAACTAATACATTAATATTATCGAACTATGGAATAAGGACGGCACGAATACAATGAGGTCATAGGTGGCGCTGTGAATGGCTTTGTAAAATACACACAACTGCTGCATTATTAAAAATGTCTTAGCCATAAAGGCCCTGTCACATTACGGCATATGGCGGTAGCGTATTGAAAACCTACGTAGGTCCTGCGCGTGCCGGCCTATGATGACATTTGGTGACCTTTCGGGTGGTTTTGAGCGTATGTGGAACCTACGAGGAGCGTACGAGGAGCGTATGGGAGCTTGCTGTGACATTTTTTTGACAGTATGGGCCATACGCCCTCATAGGTCGAGTTTTTTTGAGCATGCACAAAAGAATTTGGACGGACGGATTTATGAAAGCGTATGGCGGCGTATGCCTCATACGCTTCACATAAGCCGGCATCTGGCGGCGTATGAGTAGCGTATACGGCGTATGCCGGCATATATGACGTAACGTGCCTACGCCGCCATACGCTCCCGCAAAAAACCCTAATGTGACAGCCCCTTAAATATGTCATAATTACCAATTAGACACATGCATAAACAGCAGTCATAAATGGCTTAGGTCACTTTAAAAACAAGAGACTGGTAATACAGAATAATAGTGAGAAAAAATCGACATCGAACACATCAACAGTTGGGCGTATGCAACAAACACAGTCACAGCTGCTGGCCTCACGCTAACATGTACAGTAGCAGAAGTTAGAATTCGACCCACAACAAAGTATGCGTCAGCAGTGCGGGGAGGGGGGAGAGTAAATATCCAAGTGATATAAACAGCAGACGAAGCTTACCCTTCCATTATGTATCAACAACAGCGTCTAGGGGTAAGTTCCGTGACCGTGGTGTAATGTAACAAACACACGCAGCTGCAGATGAGGTAAATTCAACAGTACACTTTGATGTGTGTGTGCTCAGTATAAGATGCAACTTCGCCACACACTCCATCCCGCGCCCCCTGGTGGCCCTGGGAGCAGACAGTGTCGCCGGAAACAAGCTCCATCAGCGCCCCCAGGCGTCGTTTCCGCACAGGACTAAGTTAGCGTGCACTTGGTGTAGAGAACAGCCGCGTGGTGGCAGCACCGTCTATTCTCACTGTGTGGCGGCGTTTGTGTGTTTGTTTGCGTTTTACATCCTTACACCATCTAATGTCAGATCAGGTCCGACTTATGACAGTGCACATTCATGGCAACTTTTTCTCACATTATCCTGATAATGAGCTAACCAGTCCTTGTCCTATCCTGGTAATGCTGAGCGAAAGGTCAAGTAGTGACAAGTATCAATTTTATACGTCATTGGTTTGACTCGACAGGTATTCTAACTTCCCAATCTTCCGCGCGGGAAGCCTGCGCTCTACCTATTCGGCTACTGCATCCGGTGTGTGCGTGCGTGACACTGTTCGGGTGTGCGTGTGTGTTCATGGTGAATATAGTAAGAAGAATATGGTGTGTATGTGGCATTATTAGACATTACTGTGCGGCAATATGTAGATGGTGTGTAAGGCACTCGTTATTTAAGCTGCATAGTCTGATGAAAGCATCATATTGTCTAAACCAAAACATGCACCTAGACTTGATTCTACATATCTACCTTAGATTTTGTTGCATGATATATTAAGCATTTGTTGCTGCATAGAAGGCAATTTACTGAAACCTGCTACTCGAGAAGCCTATGGTGTCAGAGTTTTGATTTTTACATCAAAATTACTTAGCATGCTTGCACTAGTTATTTTTATCTAAAAAGTATATGACGAAAACAAAAACAAAACATCATCAAACTGTGCCATTTTAACTACCCATGGGTAACTCATGGCAGAGAATGGACAGAAAATAACTAAGAATGGCTCTATTTCAAACAGGGCAAACAGAAAACAAGGATCTGAACACACATGAAACCTACTTTTGAAACGACAAAGTCCAATCCCAGTCTTTAAGTTTTCCAATGTATTTCACACAAGGATCGATAGGGATCATAGTGCTTACTAATAGAATATAACGAGCAGCTACATACTGTACGAGAGGGTGTGTGACTGCTCCCCCCGTCCCCCGTTTTTTTGGGTAGATGGCAATGGGTCACATAGAGCTACTGCAGTGTGAGTAATCACACAGCACCTCAAGAAATTCGATAGACTAGTTTGTAATTCCGACTGTGCATGCGCTGAAAACGGCGCTCACAGCAAAACAAAGGCGTACGGCCATTGAGTTTGCCGATACGCGTAGGGCAAAACTTCGATTTTATTCAAAATTAATAGAAATACAGAACAATTTGGCACAAACATTGATTCATGCTTGCAATATAATGAATATATTTAAGACAAAAATATCAACAATTAATCATTTGGAGCCAAGAAACATACAATTTCCCACAAAGCAATCAGTCACTTTACAGGCTGAGGTTTATATCACCATTTTAAATTTGTGTTCTAAAATTAAAAATGTCAAATGTGTCCACAGAAACTTGTTTCAAAGAAATATATAACCAATGTCTGACTAACCCTACCCATTTCCTCGCTCTACAGATGTTATTAACCATAGGATATAAATAGAAACATGAATAAAATAATATAGTTCCAACACTAGTCTGAGTGGCCAGATTTGTCTAAATCTATATGCAGATGGCATAAGGGCATAAGATGTGCTGATTAGATTGATGTAAATCCAATTCTAGCTAAAATATTAACATCTTAATTTATTATATAAATTTGTTTAGTTGGTATTCTACGTTCCAAACATAAGCTGAAAAGTGCTGAAACTAACAGATTCCATAGCTACACTAACTGCTTCAACATGTGTCATGTGCTTTGCGCAGGTGTCTTTTACTTCCTGACATCCCACAATGCACCGCGCGGCTGGAAATACGAACTAGTCTATACAACCACTGGTCCAAACACAGCAAGTTATGCCCGCTCCTTCAGCGGTTCCTTATACTGTGGTGGCGTCACCTAACGGAAATCAACTGCAACAGTGTGGATCAGCGAAGTGAGTAATGGCATGGCTTTATTTCGGTTCATATGGTCTGGCCCAATCATTTTACAAGGCAAAGTGAAAGTGAAAGTGAAAGTGAAAGTGAAAGTGAAAGGAGAAGGGGAAGAGGAAGGGGAAGGGGAAGGGGAAGGGAGGTTGGACAAAGGAAGAGGTGGGAAGAAAACATCAGGGAATAGACAGGCCTGGAGTTCAGCAAGTCCCAGAGGGGAGTGACGAACAGGGAAACAGGGAGAAAAGTGGTTGCAAAGTCATCTGTGGTGCCCCAACAAACCGTACGCTTAAGGGATTGACATTGATGATGATAGTGATGATGATGATGATGATGGCGATGATGATGATGATGATAAAGTCCGTGAACTGATTACTAGGCATATGGAATTAACGAGACAATTTAAAGTTACATAATCTGACGGGCTTGAGCTTCAGCCATAACTTTAAAAATAAATACATTAAAAATATATACATTACAATCTACTTTAGTTTGAAGTCACCTATATTTGATAGGATTAACTTTGCAGATATTTAAAATGAAACCATTCGAAGTTAACTTTGGTTTGAATAAGCAAATGTTGGACATGTTTCGACTTTTTCGAGCATAGCACAGGAGCACTAAACTGCAATATATGTTTAGTGAGTGCACCAAAATCTAAGTTGGTTATGAAGCATCAAATCAAGGTAAGTATTTTAAATATGAAAAATTGATGCTTTCATCGGATTATGCAAGTTAACCTTTGTTTTTAAATGAATAAAAACAAGAAAAGCATTAACCATTATTCATAGAGCTACTACTGCAATAAAGCCCTTTAGGTAATTAAAGCTGCATAGTCCGATGAAGCACTAAATTTTCAAAACCAAAATTATTATCTAGATTTAATTCTGCATATCTAACTTAGATAGTGATGCACTTATTAAGCATTCATTGCCATATAGAGAAAATACTGGGCCAATCTAATAGAACCTGTTACTGCAGAAGCGTATGGTGTCGAGAGCATGCCAAAACTAATTTTATATGTTCACACTTCAAATATCTCAAAAGTTAGCCATATAAAACAAAAGTTACTTCAAACTAAAGTGACGTAGATTATACATCAATTCAATATATTTATCTCGGAAAAATGAAAACTCAAAACCATTGAACTATGCAACATAAAAAAACAACCCAAAAGATAACAGTTTTTAACACCATACCAGGTTGTACGTGAAGGCGGCGGCGTTGGAGATGGTGACGAGCGCCTTCTCCAGGAGAGCGGCGTCACTAGTGGTGAGGACGGCAGTGAGGGCGCACGCCTCGGTCAGGGTGAGGGCAGCCTCCGTCTGAGAGATGCGGGCCAGGGCGGCCTCGGCCGTCTCAATAGGCTCTGCTGGATCAGCCTCCACCGCCTCGTCTGTTAAAGGAAAGCACACAACAGTTATTAGTTTGTTGTTCTTGTTGTAGCCTGGGTAATTCACGTTAAATCGGGGCGCGTTATAACAGGGTTTCACTGTATGTATATGTATATGTATGTATGTATGTATGTATGTATGTATGTATGTAGTTTGTTTGTTGTTGTTTTACGTCCTAGCAACATCTAAGGTCATATCAGGACGGAGTGTATGTATGTATGTATGTATGTATGTATGTATGTATGTATGTATGTATGTAGGTATGTATGTATGTATGTATGTATGTAACAGGTCAAGAAATATATATATCATCTTTGCATGTTAAGATAATTGCATCAGTGGGTATGTTAAAGAACAATAACATTCTTTCCCCTCTCTCACTGAACCAAATTCTCGACAAATAAAGCTAATATAATATAAATAATTTAATAGTAACACTTCAGGTTAATCATTAACAAGTTTCCGCCAAAATTAATTGTACTTAAAAATAGCTGCAACCTCAATGTTTGGCTATTGACAATACTCCATAGGCTCATATTTCTTGTCTTAATACTCCCGTTCAAGGAAACCAAAATTATTATTTATCCACTACTCATTGGATAGGCTATAAATGCCTCTATCATAATTTATACAGTGGACAGTCTTTATGCCCAATATGCTCATAATACACGCGCCAAACGCATGCTTATAGGTTAGTACACGGAAGACACAGATGCATTGTTTTAGTATATTAACACTTTAATTTTCACATTGCAAACAAGGGAAAACTTCTGAATCATGCTGAACTGAAAACAACAAAACTTTAAACTCAGTCCACTCTATTTAGTAGCTACTCCCAAACAGGCTGCCATCAGTGACTCAGCCAGGCTGCATGACATTCAAGGCCCGGTCACATACATGTTAGTGGACATAGTTGAACGTAGTGGAGGCAAACGTAGTTCAATATACCGGCATCCATACTTCTCTGTGATGAGATGTGTGGGCCGTGAGTTGCGATTTAAGCTTTGACATGTTCAAAAGAGAGGTATGTATAGCCTATGTGATGATAACGTACTCTAGCGTACTTCTTAATGTACTCTAGCGTACCCTAGCATACTTTGACCCACACAAAACCTTGTCCGTTCTGACGTGGTCACATAGCTGTTAGTGGACGAAGTTGAACGTGGTGGAGGATAACGTAGTTGGACATACCGGGGTCCGTACCGTAACGTATTTATCCGTACTATTAGGTGGGTGATCAACCAAAACCTGCCGTACCTTAATGTAGTGATAGCACGTTTCACCCACGTTAATCTATCCTATGTTCAACTACGTTCACTAACATGTATGTGACCAGGGCTTTAGACTCTTTGGGATGGAATTCCGTGTACTGGTCATTTACTGATTTAATCATCTAAACCAGAATCAGTCTCGATGCCGGAATATAAAATTACAACAAGCAATACTGTTGGTCTAATTGGGAAGGCAGGATTATATAATAAAGAATTATACGATGAAAATGAAACATAACAGTATTAGTCACATTCTAAAGATCCTTGTGGTCCACATGTACGCAACAATAAGTTAGGTACTGGTTCCACTTCGCACATAGCAAGCTTGTGGTGAATCACTCTAAAGATCTCCACTCATTGCTATTAATTTGAAGGATATATCGGTTACTGGCATTCCAAGATTAGCGGTAAAAGAGGGAGGCGAGTGGTTACCTAGTCCAGACTAGCACCACCTAGTGACTGACTGCATCATTTATACCTTTCAGACTGGGTGCATCAGGTTCTGTTGGGTTCACATGATGTACGTTATTCCTAGATCTTTCACCCGCATCGGGAATTCTCATGGTGTCTTCAGTGTCTCGACAGATCTGAATGGCAGGATGGTGCAGGATGGTGACGTCATCATGGCAATTGGATGTCACGTGATGTGATGGCTGGCATTGGGGTGTAGGGTCTGTGGCTGGTGTGCGGTGCTTAATAACCATATTGCTGGTGACCAGTTGACATGGAGTACCTGTGAGTGGCTGGCAAGACGCCATTGTGTCATCACTACATTGATGAAAGGACATTGTCTCTGCAGTAGATGCTTGGCAGGAAGTAGTGCGTGTGTAGCAGGAGGTGGTTGTTTCTTTAGTTGGCTGGTGACAGGAAGTAGTTGTTTCTTTAATTGGCTGGTGACAGGAAGTAGTTGTTTCTTTAGTTGGCTGGTGACCGGAAGTAATTGTTTCTTTAGGTGGCTGGTGACTGGAAGTAGTTGTTTCTTTAGTTGGCTGGTGACAGGAGGCCGTTGTTTCTTTAGTTGGCTGGTGGCAGGAGGCAGTTGTTTCTTTAGGGGCAGCATGGCAGGAGGTAGCTATTTCATTAATGGATGGGTGGGCGGGGGTAATTATCTCTTTAGTTGGCTGTTGGCAAAATGTAATTGGGTCTTTGGTTTGCGGGTGGCAGCCAGCAGATAGTTCTTTAGTTTGCAGGTGGCAGTCAGCAGTTGGTTCTTTAGTTGGCAGGTGGCAGTCAGCAGTTGGTTCTTTAGTTTGCAGGTGGCAGCTGGTAGTGGTTTCTTCAGTGATAGTTGTTTCCTTCATAGGTGGATGGCAGGACATAGTTGCATCTTCAATTGTGAACATGTTTTTAGAGGTGGTGTGACCGGAAGTGGCTGTGTCCATGGTGGGTGTGAGGCAGGCGGTGTCTTTGTTATTAATGGCAGTGTGACAGGGAGCACCAGTTCCCGTATGAGAACTGTCATCACGTGACTGCATACAATATGGAGTGATCATTGACAAGCTATTACCATCAGTAGCATGACTACCAGCACTACTCTGCCCCAGCTTCACTTTCACATCTATATCCAATGGCAGGTCACCAGCATCATCTGTAGACCCTTCCAGAGCGCCAAACATAAGCAGTCCTTCCCGCGATGTATCATCATCTCTCCGGTTAATGCTGTCACTGTCCATGCTGTCACTGTCAGTCTCATTCTCCTCATAGTGTGTGTACAGTGGGTAATCATTCACTATTGAATACATCGTTCCCGTCGTTTGCGTGTTGTAGTTGATGTCACTGTCATGCACAGTGGACTCCTTTATTTCTGCATCCTTAAACGCCATAGGGGGACTGAATGCCATTGCAATGTTTGGTGGAGTGACGGTAAAGTCACTGCTCGGTGGAGTGGCCGCTAGACCACTGCTTGGTGAAGTGAAAGCCATGCACCCCCCAGGTGGTGTGCACCCAAGGCCACTGCTTGGTGAAGTGAAGACTGCAGCATTGTCTGATTTGTCAAATTCCCCTGAAATTCCTCGCAATGTCACTGCCTCACTGTAGTCATATGGTGGTGGCAACCGTCCAAAGACATCCACTTCGGAAAGGTCTATGCCATTGGCACTGACTAGTGGCTCCCAGTCATACCCCACTGAATCATCCACCTCCACTAACAGCGCCCGAGATTCCCCTCCGTCTATTTGGAGAAGCTCACTAAAGATGGCGGGTGCAAGTTCAGGGTGATCAGTGCAAAGCGCTGGAATATCACGAAAGATTACATTGGTCTCTGTGAGCCGGAGTTCATTGTCTGGTGAAAAAGCTTCACCACTATCATCTGATAGTCCCATCACTGGTGACCAGGGATAGGTTACTTCCCATGGCTCATCCTGAACACCAGGTGTTAAGCTTTGCTGGCTTTGTCGTAAGGGTTCAGGTTCACAACAGGAACTGGCTTGGGAATCGCAAAGCACTAGCTCCAATTCCTCACCATGCTTATCCCAAACTGTAAACTCCTGTGTTTGCACAGCAGGGCCTGCCTTCTCTTCACTCATAGCTTCCTCACCATGCATTAAGGTGGTGTCTACAAAAAGAGTCTGATTCAGGTCATCAGCGGTATGTGCAATTTTATGTGGCACATCTCCATAGGGCTGGCCCGTTGGAAGTATACCACACTCATCAGGTGTCATGACCACATCATCCGGGCTTGAACTCAGCCGTGGTGTTGATGGATCTGTAACGGTAAATCATTTTCATGCAACTATAGTAGCCAGGTGACCCTGAGACCAATGTCTGATACTAGGTTTGGTTTATGGTGAGTACTTGTGTGAACAGATGGTGTTTATTTGTTGAGGTTTGATGTCCTAGCAACATCCATGGTCATACCAGGACGGGTACCGACTTTATAGTGCTGCCCCACTGGGAGACCAGGCCGCCAGCACCATGACCTAATATTCTGACACTGAGTTAACCAATCCTTTCCCTATCCTAATGCAAAGCGCCAGGCTAGGAAGCGATAAGTATCAACTTTGTGTAAGTCATTGGGTTGACTCGGCCGGGATTCAAACTCCTGACTGGGAAGTCTGCGCTCTACCCATTCAGCCCCAGCATCCATTTATTTGAACAGATCAACCACCTCACTGAACATAGTTAAACTGGCTAGTGTAAACAAGTTGGCTCATGCTATTTGAGCCCAGTTTATTATTTACAACATGATTTCCCTTCCCTCCCCCCATCTTGATGAATATTTAATGGTTTATTCGTAGAACTTGACCATTTTGTGGGGTATAATGGTCGTTAGTCATAGTAAAACTATCAGAGACATGAAGTGATTGTAAGGAGTTGAGTAGAGCAGTGTCAAAATACAGAAACTTATCAGCTGAGGTGCTTTTTTCGAGTTACTTCGTACATTATGACCAGCAAAGAAATTGGGTGAGGTAGAAGCTTCATCACAGCCTCTTATTAGCCTCGGCGAACACAGTTATGAATATGAAAACAGGGATCACTGTGCTATATGGTGATAAAATAAATCAAATCAAATCGTAAAATACATATCAAAGCCACGTTATTGACCAAATAGCATAAACGACATTCTAAACCACCAAAAAAACTAGACAAGTTTCCATATAGATTTTAAATAGCATTCCCGTGAAGTGATAATCGTCAAATTAAAATAACACACAGCCCAGCACATTCGGTATGTGAAAGGTCTGGTATCGAAAGCCAACTAGGTAAAGGTCATCAAGGTCAATTTCAGAGCTACAGCTCACAAGAATTCTAAATTCACATATGTCATGGTATGAAAGGATATGTTCCCTATGCAATATTAAGTGGATTTATTTACGGGTTTTTTTCTACCTACCTACCTACCTACCACCTACATAAACATTGGTGATACCTGCCATATATAATATAAACACAGTCATGTTCTGTACCATATCATATGATACCCACGATACTGGAATAAGCCTGAAGGGAAATTATTCGCAAGAATCCCTAGAGGTAGCTACTGCAAACAACGATTTAAAAAAAAGTAATTTTGTTTTTAATTTAAAATTGTGTACAGCCTACTTGATATTTCACCTGGATTCACTGGCTGAAAAATTATACTTCGCAACATATTAAGCATTTATAGAAGGATTAATAAAATTTTAATCTAATTTATATAGAAATATAATATATTGTTGAACAGAACACGCCATAAAAAATAGATAGTGTTCATTGACTCATTATAACACAAAGCAGCTGAAATGGAAAATGGATAAAGGAAGGCTTTAAAACATGATGCAATATAAGATTAGGGGACTCTGCAGTAAATCTCTTGATATTGAATCAGCAAATCCCAAGAGATCTAGTAACTAAGCACAAGAAAATGGTGCAACGCACATTTTCAAGGATGCAAGTAATGGGACCTGCCAACAAATCAAAAATACAAAAATGGTATAAATAACACTAAGTTTTAACAGCATTAGAGATGCTAGTATCCTTTATTAGAAAATTGGGGCGGAAATGATGCATCAAGAAAAGGTACGCACGATTTTCTACCTTTGCACATTTAATAGATTCCATACGATTCAGTTTACATTAACAATTATATGTGGGCAGCACAAAAACATTCATGTTATGAGGCTCCTTGTGAAGTTAATGAAGTTATTTTTTAAATATCTAACAGTGATTGATTGATTGATTGGTGGTTGCTTTACGCCGTGTCGGCAGCATAGGCCATATTCACGGCGAGAAATGTTTGTTTTTTGTTCAAACCATCGCTTTTACATGTAAAAGCAGACAATCAAGTATGTGCCAATAGACACTAATTAAATTAGAAAGCTCACAATCATATATCTGTGGTCAAGGGAAACAAATTCCCATAGAAAAAGAAAAGTTTCATTAATAATTAATAGAATCCATTTAGTAAACTATATAAGGTGGTACAGTCCAGCTGCCCTCAAAAAGGCTAAAATGTTTTCCTGTTTTACCTTAGTAAAAAGGTCATGCATACTGTCTGCAGTGTAGAAACCGTTGGCGCAGGGCCAAAAAATCAACGCAACTTAGTCAAATGTGTTTGAGTGTCAGTGGGGACTGACACCCAATACATTCAGGGGGAGGTTCCCCCTTGAGCAGAAAAGCATGTGTAAGCCACGAGTGGCCAACACGGCAGCGGCTAAGGACCACTTGGTCCCGCCGACCTCCCGCATGAGTCTGTGGTGGCTTTCCCACAGATGGTTCAATTTCTTTAAGTTTATTGATGTTTTCATCCCACTCATGTTGCCATTTGGATTTTATGTGGGTGGCTATTAGTGGTTTCAGATCAGAGTGAGGGATCAGACACGGTTCAAGATCACAGTTCAGGGCCTTCTTCGAAGCCCGATCAGCTCGTTCGTTTCCTTGTATGCCAGCATGGCCAGGCACCCAGCACAGGTGGATATCATACCCATCTGTTGTCAGTTGGTTCATTTTATAAATGACCGTTGCTAGAATAGGGTGATTCGTTTTCAGTCCAGCAACAGCCAGGAGGCAAGAGAACGAATCACTGTATATAACATAGTTAGTGTGGTTGGATACCTCGATACACTCCAAAGCGAGAAGGAGTGCTCGGGCCTCTGCAGTGAAAATCGAGCTCTGATCGGGCAAACGTACACCAAATTTTTCCCGTCGGCAGACTGCCGCAGCAGCTACCCGGCTTTGGTCTTTCGAACCATCAGTGTATATGGAGAGGTGGTCTGCAAACTGGCCTTGAATCTCTGCATGCAGTCCTTGGTAGTTGAGTGGATGTGTCCCAGATTTCCTCAGTTCCGGAGGATAACCGATGGCTTTCTCAACGACCACGGGGGATGTTCTGGGACTTTGGCATCCTCCAATACGTCCAAATCCACGCCCAAGGCCTCCAAATGAGGTTTCATTCGGAGCCTCAGTGGCCGGATGTAATTTGGCCTGGCTTCATACCTGGATTCGTCATGTTGCTCGAATAGACAATTGTGTGCAGGATTCAATGCATTAGTTTTTATCTTGACTACATATTGCATGGACAGTTTGATTCTCCTGTTGTTAAGTGATGGTTCATTGGCTTCGACATAAAAGCTCTGAACTGGTGAGGTGCGGAAGGCCCCAACGGCCAGGCGCAGTCCCTGGTGGTGGATCGTGTCTAGCAGCCCAATATATGATTTCCTTGCGGAACCGTATACTATGCTGCTGTAATCCACTCGTGAACGAACCAAGGTTCTGTACACGGAGAGCAGAACATCTCTGTCCGCTCCCCACTCTGAGCTAACAAGAACCGGAGCAACCATATTTAATTTTAAAAATATATAGATTGCACACTTTAGATATACACCCACATTATGTATATGTAAACATAACCTCCCGTTTGATTTTTTCACAAATTGGAAACCGTAAACAAAAACATATATATATATATAGTATAGTTATACGAATCTTACCTGGGTATAGATGATGGATAACTGTTGTTTTCCCGAGGTATAAGCCTCGGGTAGACGTGGGCTAGGGAGAAGGAAGCACGTGACCGGTACCAGCAATCTTTAACCTACTTATTCAGGATAAAAATGATCTTTCAATACAATGGATACTATGATTTTCCCGTAACGGTACACCAACGGGATAGACGTGGTTGGGTGTGGTGGGGGGGCCCTAGCCCACGTCTACCCGAGGCTTATACCTCGGGAAAACAACAGTTATCCATCATCTATACCCAGGTAAGATTCGTATAACTATACTATTTTACCTCGGTATACAGCCTCAGGCGAGCCTCAGGCTAGGGAGACCTTTACATAATTCATTTCCTCTAGTTGAGTGGGAAGAGTATTTGCCCGTATCCACTCCAGCCAATTTCAACACCGTAATTGTCCATCTGGCAAGGGTGTCTCGTGAAATTGCCTTATGTGGCTTTATAAAGCTCACTAATAGTTGTTGTGATGCACGTAAATCCTTTGTCTTAGTATATATAAGCCCGTATGGCTGACACAACACATAATTTCCGATCATTCGGAAAGCAGTCTAAGTGAACCGTAGATAAAGGGTCACCTAACGTGTTCGATTTGAGCAATTGTGCTAAATCAAACGTAGCTTGTTTCTTGTCTATTTCTAATCCAGTTAAGGATAAAGCAACAATCGTCTGTCCTCTGTGTCCGGTTACTAATAATAACAGGACCGCGACCTTAAAACCTAATTGTTTTATATCTAACCACGAGTTGTGAGGCCAAGCCTGAAACAACTTAAATACTATAGACACATCCCAAAACCGACTATACTTTGGTTTTGGAGGATTCCTTTGATAAATTGAACGAAGTAGATAACAAAGAACATAATGTTTTCCAACTGTTTCGCCATCAATTCTAGGTAATATGATTGATAACGCACATCTTGCCGCATTGATCGACCCAAAGGATAGTCCTGCATCCTCTAGAGAACGAAGAAAACGAGCTACTTGTGAAATTGTTGGATTTGTTGGCTTGACTTTCATTAACAAACAATGTACACCCCATTTCTTTAAATAGGATGTATACATTTTGACAGTTCCTGGCCTCCAGGCATCCGATACTATCCTATTCTCAGTAATTTTGTCCAATCCAAATTGCTGCAGCTGCTTCCTTAGAAAAGGAATGCCAATAGGGGCGTCGTTGACACGTCGCCGTGAACCACTAGCGGTCCGTGGTGTGTCAGATTCCCGAGTTTTCTTGGGAATCGTATATGTTCTTTTGCCAGTTGTGAAACTGCTGGCAGCCAAGGTTGCGTGTCCCAATCGGGCACCACCAGTATAGCATGTGTCCCTTCCAAACCGATTTTCCTGACAACTCGGCTGATAATGCTAAACGGTGGGAAAATATAAAAATAATTATTTTCCCAGGTAATAGCAAATGCATCTACTTTCCAAGCATCCGGTTCAGGATGCCAAGAAACATAACAAGGTAATTTTTTATTATTTCGTGATGCAAACAAGTCAACTTTAGGTGTACCCCATTTTTCACAAACGAAGTTAAACAAAGGTGTAGAGAGAGACCATTCTAAATGGTCATGGAAATTTCTACTTTTATGGTCTGCAAGTGTATTTTGTGACCCTGGAATATGCGCTACAGTCAGCCAGACTTGTTGAGCCTGTGCCCAGTTCCAAATCAGTTTAGACAACTGATTGCAAGGCTTTGATTTGGTTCCACCCATGTTACGAATATATGCCATGGCAGTAGTATTATCAGTTAGTATTCTAACTTGTGATTTATGTATCTTTACTAAACTACATAAGCCCAGATAAATAGCACGCAATTCTAGCGCATTAATATGGTCTGATTTTTCATCATCAAGCCATCTACCTCCTGTTGTGACCCCATCTCGATGAGCTCCCCAACCTTCTAACGAAGCATCAGTAGTAATTACCGTATTAGGTTCCGCCATGCGGATTGGATTTGGTGAACTTGCTATGTGTTTCATCCACCATGCAATATCCTGTAGCCCTTCTTGCGAAATAAACATCTTTCGCTCAAAATTCCCTTTAGTTTGTGTTAACGCTAAATTTTTATCTATTTCTAGAGATTTAATATGGGCCTTCCCGTATAGAATAGCGGGTGCATACGATATCATTATCCCAATAAGGACTGCGACCTGTCTAATTTTAGGTTTTGGTAACTTAATAAGCTGGGTCGCTGTATTCATAAACTTAATTAGTTTTTGTTCTGTTATCGACACTGTAAGAGACTGTGTATCCAGAATAAACCCTAAACATTTGAGTTGTTTTGTTGATTTAAACACTGACTTTTGTGGATGTACATAAAACCCCAATTTAGTGAGTAATGCACATAAATCCAAAACTGCATTCACACAATCAATTTGTGTTGATGCTATAATAAAGGAATCATCTATGTATGGAAACATTATATGACCCTTCCGCGCCATTACTGAGAAAACAGGTTTAAGCAGTTTAGTGAATAAACGAGGGGCACAAGCTAAACCATTCGGCATGCAGGTAAACTCATAGAGTTGGTTATCCCAAAGAAACCAAAGAAATTTTCGGTCTTTTTCCCTTATGGGAAGCGTATAATAAGCATCTTGTAAATCAACACTAGCCATCCACGCATCTGGCGTAATCAGATCTCGTGCCGTATCTAGCGAGAACATTTTAAAATGTCAATATTCAACCATTTTATTAAGGATTGTTAAATCCAGGATCATTCGAACCTCGCCATTAGGCTTTGGTCTCGAGAAAGATGTTTGAAATAAACTCTCCTGAACAGTATGTCACTTTTTGTATAATTCCTTTCTCAAAGAATTTTTGTACCTGTTTAGTTAGTGCCTCTCGTTCAACCGGTTCAATATTATAAGGAAAAGGTATCCTGCCTTGTACCGGAATTTGTGTGAAGGGAATGTGAACACCCCTAACTATTTGTAAAATTTCTTGGTCACTAGTAATTTTATGCCACTCAGAAATATGATTATTAATATTACCAGCCACAAAGTTGCTTACAGTTTGTGTGGTTTTAGAGGCTGGAAGGACTTGTAACGTCTGTGTTTGAACCTCTACTTGGACCCGCCCCTGGGGAAAGGTCTCGGCGAGTTGAAGCCTCGACCTAGTGGCCGTGCGGTGTTGTCGGTCCAGCCTGGGCGAGCGCCCCGGCCCCGAAAACCTTGACCGAAGTTTGAACCCGGTCTGGTTCCTCTGGTGAACCGTCGTGGACGAAAATCCCCTCGTGACTTTTTGAAACGAGGAACTTCCTGTTTCTTCTTGCCATCCATGTTTTTGCCACTCTTGGCTGCAGTCTCTACCTCTTTATAGAGGTATTGTAGTTGACCGCCAAACATCTTGGTATTATCTAAAGGTTTCCCTTTAATCGGCTCTGGAGCAAGATAGAGCGTAAACTCCTTCCCCTCATTATCGGTAACCTTCTTAGAGCGAGCCACTTCTTTGCCAGCATCTGTGCAAACTGACTTGAAGACATTTTCATATCTTCGAAACGACAGGTAATTACCTGCCGCCGCTAGTAATGCAATGCCTTTGTCCATTGTCTTAGCCAAAGACGAGAACTTATTTTCACTCTGCATCCTATTAGCCACAGGAACAATAGCTGTTAGGGTAGCCAACACTGCCTTATGCACTGTGTGCAACACATCCTCAAACTTCTTACGGTCATCCGTCATATTGACATCCCGATCCATCTCTTTAATGATGGAGTTGGGAACACCCTTTATGCCTGTTAACTCATCTCCTAACTTGGAGATAACCTCCGCCGGTTTGAACGTGCGAAAATGACCATTCACGGTCTCGCGCATAAGCGTAGTGGTTTTAACCCGCTTAGCCTTTGGCTTCTCCACCTTCTTAGCCACTTTAGTGCCAATGTCCGCATAGACCCCTTCATATACGGTGTCTGAGTCTGATTCCGTAGAAGTAGACTCAGTGGACGACTCAGAAGAAGAATATTTCCTCTTCTTCTTCTTCTTTTTGGACTTAGTCTTCCGCTTTTTGCGCAAACCAGACTCTGCCCCCTCCTTGGTGAATTCATCACCCGAAGAAATCACCTGTTTCTTCTTCTTCCTCCGTTTAGGAGAAGGAGGAGGAGGAGCCTTAAGCTCCACCGCCGAGTCTGTGTCCAAGAAATCCTCAAATGAATCCTCTTGGACACTCGGCCTACGCCGCTTCCGAGACACAGGCGATTTGGCAGTCAAGATGTGGCTTTCCAATCTTGCAAAGCGAGCCTCCCAATCTGGAGGCGCAGGCACATCAGGCACTGCGTCCTCGTCCGGGTCGGAGAGGATATGCGCCCGGGGCTGTGTCGACGGCCCTGCCGACAACACGGGTGAGGAGTCGTACTCCTCGTCCACTCCACTCGGAACACGCCCCTCGGCTGCTGCTGCACCGCGCTTACTCCGCTTCGTGGCCATCGGGAACTGAAACAAACATTTTTGGTCAGTCCCGGTATATATATATGTCACAATATGGTTGTTTCAAACTCATTTGGACATCTATTGGTGTTAAAGAACGTGTTTATACCGTTATAACACAGGCGTAATAAGCTAAATTTGTGCGTGGGTTGTGGGTCAAGCCCAAACCTTACGCGGGGTCGGGACCAGTGTATCGGCCCGCCCATCCCTCTGTTCCGCACACTTCTCCCACCTGTGACTACTACGTCAACAAGTTGGAGAAAATGCTACGAAACTCGGAGAAACGCCTGAAAAAGTTTTGTCTAGGGGAGTCTATAAAAGAAACCCAGGAGCATCTCCAACATTACTCTCTATTAGAGTACGAGAGAATTTCCACATGAGAGAGGGCGAAACCCACATCTCTACCCATAGTCACACGGTGACCCGGGTGTTGACATAACCGCTAATGACCGGTTTGGTTCCTTCGAGAAACCCACTCGAGTGTTCTATCCTTGGTTGTTTATAACCAAATAACTCGTCCAAATTGGACCAACGAAAGTCTAAACTTTCCATATTGATGCTCTAATGCATCATAATTAAGCTAACCACAGTTTTTATTATACTTACTGCGTATTTGCTTGTATGTAGACTAATTTTGCCGGAGCAACCCAACGACACGTTATCCAGTCGTGAGTTGTATATGCTAATTGCTGGTACCGGACGTGCTTACCTCTCCCTAGCCTGAGGCTAGCCTGAGGCTGTTTACCGAGGTAAAATATATATAACTCAGCAGAAATTGAATACGAAACTTTACAACGGGAAGTTCACTTCACCTGTGGGTGCTGTGAGTCCTCCATTTATATCTTCAAGGGTCACGACACTTTCTTGCAAGATGGCTTCACTTTCCTTGTCAAACTCAACTCCTGAATCCGCATCTGAACAACGATATATACATATTTACATGCAGGTGTGCTGCAAAATAATATAATATAAGTACTATTTTATAACCTATGCCATTGTAAATGTTACCTGGTGCTATTGTGGGAGTAGTATTACTAGTAGTAAACATAAGCTCTGTTTACACGGGAAAATGTAAAACGATCTAGACAAATCGATTTATATGAAGCGATTTAGTGGCGCGTTTACACACGGAGCGGTTTAAGGCGGAAATCGATATCTGCGCATGAGCAAGTCCAGACTAACCAGTGCCAGTTTGGGTTGGTCAACGTCGCCACGAGAGAGTGTGGGTTCAACCTAGATATGTATAGACTGGGTCGTATTGTTTTGCAACGGTCAAAACTTCTGCTGGGCAGTGAAAACCTATAAATAAATGATGCAAAAAATATCTGGGTACAACTAGCGGTTTCATAGACCAAATTATATAATATGCGCTTTTGATCGACCGGAAAATCAACAAGCTCAGGTCTCGACTGTGCATGCGTGTGAGGTGCTTAAGCTACTTCGCTTCATATAAACCACCTCGCGAGGTGGTGTACATATACCGATTTATATGAATCGATTCAGCCCTAAAACGCCTCAGCGTCGCGTTTACACTGCAAATGTAAATCGATCTAGACAAGTGGTTTTATATGAAGCGTTTTAACTCGCCCGTGTAAACATGGCTATAGACAATGTCGTTATCTTCATAACACTGTTAAAACTGCACATATAATATAAGGGGATTTTATTGTTTACACATACACATACAGATCAACACGTTGGCAGTAAAGAGCTGGTCTTATAGCCCTAATGATATTTATAGATGAACAGCAAAGCAAGTACGGATGTCACTGTGTTGATGTTTGTTGGAAGTTTGTGAGTGGGGAGGCCTCTGAGATGGGTGGTATGAGGTGTACCTAATTTCCAAATGAACCTCATTGCTAAAATAATATCGGTATCAGTACAAGGACGTGGGTGATGATCATGTACTTGATATTTAGATTTTTTTTTTGGATTTTTTTTTTTTGGGGTCCATTAGTTGTTTAAGCAGGGGAAACCTCAGTCATAGACGACTGGTCTTCCTCATTCCACTGCTGGTCGATAGAAAGCCCGAGCCTACACTTTTACCGAGCCTACACTTTTACCGAGCCAGGGGATTTTTAACCTCCCACACCACATAGACATGGTATGAGAGCAACCGGCCTTTGATGACGCTGTAAGTTATACACAGCGGTGGAAATCCAAATTGGCAGAGCTGGGGGCACGGGGAATCGAACCGCCGACCCTCAGATTAGGAGTCTGACCTAGAAAAAAGTCAGACACTCTAACCACTCCACCACAGAGAACCGCTTCTTTTTTTCCCTGCTAACGAGAGGTAAAATATTGGATTAGCTGTGGCTATCAGTGGGAAACATTGAGAGGGTAAGGAAGAAGGATCTCAGGCCAAGTTAAACCAAGACAGAATTAGTACTCCTAGCTATCTCGCCTGGTCAATGATATTATTATCATTATGCAAGGGCAGTGAATAGTTAGCTCAGTATAAGGATAATGTGAATGAACATGGAACCACCAGGATAATATCTCAATCATGGAGTAACCTTATAACGCCACTAGGATTATGTATTGTCACAAGTCAGTACCCGTCCTGATATTACTTCCAGGACATACGTCCCCAACTATTCACTCATACACGGTGTTATGCTACGTATTTGCTGGAGCAAATGGCTGTCCCAACAGGTTCCAGAAGTGCTGAATTGTCCTATCTTACTCTATCCGTGAGTCTTTTCTGGGCAATAGGTGGTAAGCAGGTAGAGCTAAAGTGCTCATTTGTCCTACCTTACTTTGTCCCTAAGTCTTTTCTGGGAAGTACGTTGAGGTAAGCGGGTAGAGCTAAAATGCTCAATTGTCCTATCTTACTTTGTCCCTGGGTCTTTTCTGGGTAGTAGGTTGTGGTAGGCGGGTAGAGCTAAAGTGCTCAATTGTTCTATCTTACTGCCTGCACCTGGGTCTTTTTCGGGTAGTATGTGGAGATAAGCAGGTAGAGCTAAATCAACTCTTATAAGTGGCAGGTCACATTTTGTTTGTTCGTGTATTGTCCACCCGTGGTGTATGAGTGAATCAAGTTTGCAGGGATTCAGCAGGTACCATTAATAGCTCATATCTCAATAGTACTCTTTGTCGTCTGTACCTAGGTTGGAGTCGAAAAGTCTGTGTGCAAGATTTACTGGTAGTCAGTCTTCCAACATCCAAAACATTTCACTCACACATTCAGAATCCCCGACACGTCCACTCATTTCTTATACTAAGAAATTGTGTCTAAAATTAAATAAGAATTCATTACATAAAATGCAGGTCAGGTAGCGGACATACAACTATGTATGGCATGATAACAGTGGGTGTTGTGGCAATTACATTGTATTTAACATTACTACTTATATGTGGTTGGGTAGTTGGTAGCAGGTGTCACCATGGATTTACTCATCTTAGTTAGGGTTTTATAGCCTAAATACTTTGGAAACAGATCGCAGAATGGAAATATCACAGAAAATATTGCGTCCCTATTTAGGGAAGGACAGTGGAAGACATATCCCAACTTACTGCGTATACTTATCACATCCTTTATAATTAATATTATTTCAACAAAATAACCCTCTTAAGACTTAACTAGGAGGGAGGCAAGAGTGAGGTGAGTAATTGTCAAACCAAGATGGCATCTTGATTCAACATCCCTTTCAGTCACATTACCCTGACTTTGAAACAACCAGCCCCTGCTTTATCTATCTTAGTTATGCTTATTGTCAGGCAATAGTCTTTATCCTTAGTGATGTAGAGTTGCTGAACTGGAAGAGAATGCCACTTTACCAAAATGGTGGCCAGTGGATATGTATATTCTCCCCATTCAACTTTTTAAAGTCTGCTAATCTACATGAATCCACCAATTCCACACTCCAAACAGAAAGAATGATGAGCATGTGGAGAATATATAACACTGCTTAAATTGTGGACTGGTTTTAATATTTTCATAACCCATCGATCCAACTTTTTTTAAATCAGGTAGTTTATCAGTCACAGTCACGGAATGTATGACCGCAGGAGTAAATAGGAGGGAAGACATGAGAACTATTTAACATAACATCTGAAACATTAAACTTTCGAACCTGTTAAACAGAATCCGACAAAATCAGCTAGACAATATAACTAATGTTTTCTTGTATAAAAAAACACCTACCTCCCCCTAAAGGAAAAATAAATACATGGAATTAATCGTATGTATGTATGACAGTATGTATGACATCATGTATGTATGTATGTATGTATGTATGTATGTATGTATGTATGTATGTATGTATGTATGTATGTATGCATGCATGCATGCATGCATGTATGTATGTATGTACGTACGTATACGTACGTACGTATGTATGTATGTATGTATGTATGTATGTATGTATGTATGTATGTATGTATGTATGTATGTATGTATGTATGTATGTATGTATGTATGTATGTATGTATGTATGTATGCATAGCCATAGGGCCTACATACATGCACACACTGGCTGCACACAAACAAACAAACACACACAACGAAATAGCACACCCCTTTTCCTTCCCAACATTCCTCTTCTGGGGAACAAACACAGTTTCCTCTCTCACAAACATACAAAATTCCCTTTATCTAACAGCACGGGCATCGCACCAGCCCTAGTCTACCTTTACTTCACATATCCAAGCTCTGACGTACATGTTTACCGGGGAGCCGGAGTTGGACAAACATTGGTGAGGGGATGCGGTTGGGGGGGGGGGGGGGAGCTAGACTAGAAGGGGGCGGGGGAGTGGGCGGGGGTAGGCACTGACAGCGGGCACCCACGCACCTCTCCCCGAGAGTCCGCTGTCTAAGAGTAGACTGACTTCAGCGTTGGCTACAGGCAGTCGGGATAAGCTGACCTAGAAAACAAAGATAGCGTTGCTTTTTGCCGATAACACGCCCTCCCTAGAAGTTGGATGCTAATATACACCACCCATGACATATATGAATTTCTAATTTAACATTTGAGTAAATTGTGGCTGCTTTCACAGAGAATACTCGACTTGTCCTCAAAGTCCTCTGTAGCCTCTTCACTGGTGCTACTTTGTAACTTTGGTCTTCTGTTTTACTGCTGTGGGTTATTGGGCCGGCCATGGGGTACTAACTTGGACGTTGTCGTTGGTACCACGACTAATAACAATACGCTACATACAACGGCACTGAGGCTGTGATTGAAACTGAAAGGCATCTGATTGGATCCTACCTCCATCTCCTTTGCTTGGTGTGTGAGGTGGTGCTTTCCTTCTTACATACACCGCTACAATAACCGCCCCAGTCGCGGCTGCCGCCAGACAGAAAACCCCGACACGTGAAGCCATCACCCTCTACTCAAACAGCATGCTTGTGTGTGTATCTGACCTACACAGGTCCTCTCCGCCAACTGATGCAATCCCCGAAGCGCAATGTCACCGGGAAACACCATGGTGTAAGACCACAGAGGTTTAAAGATACGTATAGAAGTACAGACATGTACAACAGGACAAGGGTTACTCAATGAACTGCGCCAGAGAGCGTGTCTCTGACTGCGCGTTGTATCAGTGTGTATGTCACGTAGACAACAGGGCCCATATTCATGTAGTGGTGCCAGGGCCTTAACCGCGGCTAGGGTAGCTCCACCCAGCTAATGGGGGAAAATTCTTATTCATGTGCCGGTGCCAGCGCTAACCACTAACCATAGCCTAGGCTAAGCTACCCCATTTTCAAACCAGGGTTAACTGGAAGCCACGCCGGTTAGTGTGTGTGTCTGGGTCTCAATCTATTAAATGCTATCATATTGAACAGAATTACATATGCAATAAGTGAAATTTCATCAAATTAACCCTAAATGCGAAGCGATATTAACGCTGCCGCCGCATCAGCGGCGATATTAATATTTTCGAATCGACGAATGTAAAGTAAACAAATCGGCGGCGCCGCAGTGACGTCGATATCCATACTGTCCAACGTCAACTAAACATGGCCGCTGCCATTGCCGCTGTATCGGCAGCAATATATTAGGCCCAAATCTATTAAATGCTGTCATATTTAACAGAATTACATACGCCATAAGTGAAATTTAATCAAATTAACCCTAAATTCGAACCAATATTAACACCGCCGCTGCATTGGCAGCATTATTCATATCGTCGAATGGAGGGAATTCCCAAATCTATAAATAAACTCATGGTTAGCTATCCGTGGCTTGGACATTGGTGAATAAGACTTGACCTAGTTCTCCAACCCCCCGCTAGCCTCGGATAGCTACCCCAGAGCTAGCGTGTAGCTCCGGCTACACCTGGCACCACTACATGAATACGGGCCCAGTACTGCTGACTAGTCATTATATATATAATATTATATCTAATATTATATAATATTATATATTATATATAGTATATATATAATATATGTAATTACATAATATATGTAATATATATAATATATAAAATATATAATCTGTGATATATCCCAAGTTACCCAATTTACAAAATATTGAATATTTTGTATAGTTGCTTTAATAAACAATATGAAGGTGGTTTTTTTTCATAGAAAGGTAACCAAGTATAATCTTCTATTGACCACAGTACGTACCATGTTTTGAATGTAGACATGCCAAATAGGGGTTACAAAAATGCCCAGCCAATATGGATCATTCTAAATCTAAGATTTAAATGAGACTGTATGCAAACTGTATGCAAAGAATTTCGCAGGCAAACATTAAACCCCCTTCTTTGTTTTTCAATTGCCCACAATCACCACTTTTAGTATTGTATTGGGGAGTTTTCAGTCGCATTAGTGTGCTGAAGGTTGGAAATCTGCAGCACTTAATGGGCACAGGTGAAAGCAGTCCCATGTGGTCGGGAGTTGGGTTCCGATGGGTAGTGATCAGAGGAATTGAGGGGGGGGGGGGGGGGGGGGGGGGGGGGGGGGGGGCGGGAAGGAAGGAAGGAAAAAGGCAGCCCAAGAGCCCAACCTCTGAGAGGGTCGGGGGAGGCTGGTTGGTTGGTGTAGTTTTCCGCCCCAGTAAGACCCTAGGCCACACCAGGACATGCACCGACTTGTGACAACGCGCACTCATGGTGACTTTATAGTGCTGCCCCACTTGGAAATCAGGCCACCGACACCAGGACCTGATGTCCCACACAGTCACATTATCCTGACACGGTGCACCCAGTCCACTTTTAGTATACATGTTGTTTGTTGTATCTCGCCTACATATAAACATTTTGTCACCCAACACTATTTTTGTTAGCGGGTCTAGCCTTCTATAATCAAATGACATCCTGTCAGTCAAATCAAAACAACATGCTCCTGTTGGTGGCGCCATCTGTTGAGAATTGTTCTGCCCTAAAATCAATAGTGTTGTCGTCTTCCGCGAGATGGGAGTGTGAATTGCTCCTGTGAGTTCATACACTTCGCATGCTCCGCGGGTTGGGTCGCTCCGTAAAGCACTGAATATGCTTATGAGAGTTTTGGTCCGACCGCTATAATAGACTAGTTCGTCATTCCGACTGCGCATGCTCTGAAAACGGCGTTGACAGCAAAAGAATGCATACGGCCATTGAGTTTGCCGAAATTCGCAGGGCAAAACGTTTATCTACGCAAAGCGTTGATTTTATTCTAAATTTTTAGATATATATAACAATTTGGCATAAACATGAATGCACGCATGCAATAAAATGATATAATGAATATATTAAAAGTGGCCTGGTGTTGCAGTTTCCCAGGGACACCAGTTTGCCATGGTCCAGGGACATATCCATTCAAATGCATTGTCAACGGCCGTGAGCAAATCTTCATACAGAAAAAGTCAAATATCTCTCAAATTACACCACCTAGGTACAAACCGCTTGGAACACATATAGAAAACATGTTTAGCAAAACAATTATATTAAATTGATAAGGTTAGGGTTCTGGATTTCTATTAATTTGTAATAAAACTGACATTTTGCACTGCGCGTACCATCAAACTCAAGGCATTGTCAATGGCCGTGAGCAGTCTTCATACAGACAATACAGAAAAAGTGAAATATCTCTAAAACGACACCACCTACAAACAAATCGCTCGGTACACATATAGAAAACATGTTTAGCAAAAACAATATATTAAATTTATAAGGTTAGTGACGATGCTGTTCGATTTTGACGCGTGTGCAGAAGCGATGTGTCCCTGGCAAACTGGTATGCATCGGAAACCGCAACACCGGTATAGACCTATTTCATATGACGTCAGCATAGGTATCTAGGTTAGTGCGCGCGCTGTTTGGCTGCAGGATGACACACTGTCACACTGCAAACTCAATGGCTATGAGCAATCTTCACCTAAGCACAAACCTCTTGGAACACATATAGAAAACATATTTAACAAGCAGATTATATTAAATTGATTACGTTAGGGTTCTGACGTTTTGCACTGTGCGTACCGGCAAACTCAATGCATTGTCAATGGCCGTGAGCAATCTTCATACAGAAAGATTTTAATATCTCTAAAGCCACACCACACACATATATTATATATATATATATATGTTGGTATTCTATGTCTCAAATAGGAGCTGAAATGAACTGAAAGTAGCACATTTCAGAGCTGCACCCAGTGTATCAGCATGTGCCATGTCACGCATGTGCTTCGTGCGGGTTTGTTTTGCTTTGACGCATCCCACAATGCACCGTTGCGCTGGAATTACATACTAGTAACTACACGAACAATTAATTCACTCCTGACAGCCTTAGGCCTGTTTAAAACTAAGCGTAAATGTGGCTGACGTGTCCTGTCTGTCCCTAGCTTAAGACGTCGCAAACCTCGAGGACAAAGTATTATCGAAAGCCTCTAAAGTTGTAGATCCAGCGATCCATGACCTTTTTAACACTTCCTGTATACTTGGCTTACAGAATATCTCCAATCACACTGCACATAATAGCTTCCCGTCATAAGCTGTGTTCACACGGGGGAAAAGTAAAGCGATTCAGCCAAGGCGAATACTAGGAGTCGAATTAGCGGCCCGTTCACACGGGCAGTACTTGGGCCGGAAATCGAAATCTGCACATGAGCAAGTCCATACCAACCAGCGCCAGTTTGGGTTCGTCGACGTCGCCATGAGAGAGTGTGGGTTCGACCTAGATATGTATGGACTGAATCGTATTGGTTTGGAAGGGTCAAAACTTCTGCTGGGCAGTGAAACCCTAAAAATAAATGATGAAAAAAATATCTGTGCACAGCTAGCGGTTTCATAGACTAAACTATATAACATGCGCTGTTGATCGACCGGAAAGTCAACAAACTAAGGTCTCGACTGCGCATGCGTGTGACATCCTTAAACCGCTTCAGTGCATTCACATGGGCAAAATAAATCGGTTCACAGAAATCGACTCACGTAATCGACCTCCACAAGTGGTCTATAAAATCCGAATTATATGATTCGAATTAGCCCTAAACCCCCTCAGCCGCGCGTTCACACGCCAAATGTGAGCCGAACTAGGCAAGTCGATTTCTACGAATCGATTTACATTGCCCGTGTGAACACGGCTATATAGGCTAGGTAGCGATAAGTATCACTTTTTAATCCATTGCTTTGACTCGGCCAGAGTTCGAACCTGGCGTTGGTATGTCGTGATGGGTTCTAATCCCATGACATATCAAAGCGGGAGGCGGGTATTCAACTCATTTGTTCATTCCGCTATTAGATGAATATTCAATGTAGGCCCTAGATCTATCTCCAAGCTGTATAGTCCGATAGAAAACATAAAACTTTCACAAGAGTTGTTCCTACACATCCAAGTTGATACTGATTCACTTAATAAGTGTCAGTTATGTAGAAAACGGAATACAAAATCAATCTTGTTTAATCTGTTAATGCTGAACCCTATAGGCTCAGAATTTTGATGTGCGCACCAAAAATAATGTTGCATGTCTTCACATCAAATATCTGGAAAAGTTAGTTATTTAAAAAAATAATAATTCAAACTAACGTTTGGTAGATTATAAAGAGTCAACATAATATGTTTATCAACAAAATTGTAGAACCTGAAAAGCATCGGACTATACAACTTTTATGAAAGATCATAGGGCCTACTTAGAATGGGACCAGACGGGATGGCCAAATGAGTTAGAGCGTCCGTCTCCCTTGCTGGTAGATCGTGGGGTTGTGGGTTCGAACCCTGTTCGAGTCAAACCAATGACTTAAAAATTGATACTTGTTACTTCCTAGCCAGGAGCTTGGCAGTATTAGGGCAGGGCAAGGACTGGTGTGCTCAGTGTCATGATAATATGACTGAGTGGGATACCAGGTCATGGTGCTGGCGGCCTGGTTTCCCAGTGGGACAACACTATAAAGTCGCCATGAGTGCACACTGTCACAAGTCGGTACCCATCCTGATATGACCTTAGATGTTGCTAGGACATAAAACAACAACAACCAAACAAACTTAGAATGGGCTATTTGGGTTTGAATCCAACAGGTTGCTCAGCACCATTAGTTCACTCGTAGTAGTAGTTCGGTGATACCACACATGGAAGAGAAGGGTGGGCATGTAAGTTGTATAGAGGATTATTTACTCAAAACCTTCACATTTACTTCAGGTGATAATATGCTTTGCACTACTTTCCAAGTCTGTAATATCCTTGAACTTAAATCACTACAGACAGTTATTGGGGCTTAATAACACCAACGGTCCTATAACTTGACCACAGAGACCCTTAGCCAAGGGCTACCTGATGAATAACTCCCAGAAAATAGATTATTTCAGGATATGTTTTGTATGTTTGTTGTTGTTTTACGTCCTAGCAACATCTAAGGTCATACCAGGACTGGTACCGACTTGTGACAGTGCACACTCATGGTGACTTTATAGCGCTGTCCCACTGGGACACCCGGCTACTGGCACCATGACCTGATATCCCACTCAGTCACATTATCCTGACACTGAGCCAACCAGTCCCTACCCTATCCTATTAATGCCGAGCGCCTGGCTAGGAAGTGACAAGTATCAATTTTTAAAGTCATTGGTTTGACTCAACCAGGGTTCGAAGCCATGACCCCACGATCTACCAGCATGGGAGACGGACGCTCTAACTCATTCGGCCATCCCGTCTGGTTTCAAGATATGCAAATTATGACTAGTCATATTTGATCATACTAATTGTGAATACGTGAAATTGTTTTTGTCATGTTACAGCCCCTTTAAGTTAAAAACCCACCAGGAAGGAGCCATTTTATTTGTCCTGTGGTTCGTCGCTGAGTTATAAGCAGGCAAGTGGTAGCGATGTGCCTGGCCCTCGTCTTCACACGCCGAGTGTTTACGGAAAGCCCCGAGATTTATTTCTCTCCTCAGCCCATTAAACACCACCTAAAGTAATGTTTACTCGTCGCCGGCCACTGTATACAGCACGCAAGTACAAAGATTTCTCCTCATTGACAGTTATTTGCCAGCTTGTTTACACCCATACCTTTTACACGATCACCGGGCCGCATACCCCGCCGTTGGTGATGATAATGTGATCATAGCAAACAGCCTAAGAATATTTGCATCTGACTTAGACCAAGGATGTCATTTTTTTCTCTTGAGTTTTTAAAATAATGAAATTGGTTATTCTTGTGATTCGTGAAGATTTGGTGGGGGACAAAATTGGTTTTATATGTGTGTGTGTGTGTGTTGACTTGCACCCGGGGAGCCTGCTATTTTGCTGGTAATACTGGCTCTTTGCGCCTTTTCAATTTTGTAATTAGAATCTTCCTCGTTGTTATATATATATATATATATATATATATATATATATATATATATATATATATACATATACATATATATATATATATATATATATATATATATCTCAAAACATTATGATTATTATCTGGCACTGTATATAAAGAAAGGAAAAATGTATATTTTCCCGGTGAAAGTGCTGCTTTTAAAGCCCTTAACATGCTTAAAGCTGCATAGTCGATGAAAACATAAAATTTTCAAAACCAAAACAATTATCCAGATTTGATTATACATATCCAACTTAGATACTGTTGCACATATTAAGCACTTGTCGCCATACAGAAGGGCATACATTCAAGTCAATTTAATGGAACCTGTTAGTGTTACTGCAGAAGCCTATGGTGTCAGAGCTTTGGTGTGCTTGCAAGATTATTTGTGGATGGTTGCAATTCAAATATCTCAAAAGTTAGACCTTTAAAATAAAAGTTACTTCAAACTAAAGTAAGGGAGGCTATAACAATCAATTTAATATATTTAACTCAGAAAATGACAGAAACTCAAAACCATCGGACTATGCAACTTTAAATTGTATGATCTTCTGGGGGTGCTGCTCCCTGGGCCCCAGTCTCTCAGGGGCCACGTTGGGGCCTGGGTGGTCCCCAAACCCGTGGCATGTCTTTCAGAGTTTTCTTTGTATTATTTTTTACTGATGGCCAATCACATCCCTGTTAGACAGTTGCGACGCAGGAATTATACTCATATGATACTACACTGTTTCATAACACCAATCTGCAATAGGGCCTACATGTTTAACGAGTACACCAGTACCTAAGTTGGATATGTAGAATCAAATTTAGGTAAGGGGGTATCGATTATGTCTGAATGTCTGAACTTAGAGCTAATATTAGGTCTTATTTCATATTTTAGCTAAGCACATGCATATTTAATGTTTAATGTAATACAAGTCACATACGGTTGTTGTTGGGTTTTTAGGGGTGCGGTATGCAGGTATTGCAATACCTCAGGGAGTTTGATGCCCCTGCCCTGCAGAGTTGTAAACCACTGCCTTGTGGTACAGGTTCTTGACAGAACCGAAGGCTAAGGGAGCAAACCCTGAACAGAAAACCATGTCACTGTGGCAGCATCAAGGGCAGTTGATGTATGGAACTCCCAACATCTCCCGACCAGCCACTGCAGGGACAAATAGTTTTGTGCCTGTTTGGACATGTTCCTGCCGGTGTGAAACCTCTATTTGCTCCCCGAGAGAGTGCCGCTGGTAACTTGCAAAAGCCAGCAGCACTTCAACACTTTTGCAGGCAGCTTTCATGAAATGTACCATCAAGAGAAACCTGAAGCTGAGAGACATTAAGACCGACTCATGGACATCACTCTCACAGCAGAGAGCTAAATGGAGTCAATTAATGAAAGCAGTCTTTGTCGCATCGCGAACGACAGCATGATGATGATGATGAGGGGAGGGGGTGGGGTTGTTGTTTACAAATCGCTGTTTCCGAACAATGCAAAACAATGGTCATCGAGATATTTCATATGGTTATAGGATGGTAGATGTATGTATGTGTGCATGTAATGTGTGCATGTGTGTTGGGTGGGGTGAGGTGGGGTGGGGTGATGTTATCTCATTTCCATTACAGACGCCACAATGATGTCCACACCTGAAACGAAGCTGGGGGGAAATAGAGATGGGAAAGGGACCCAGACAGTCATGGTCTGAGAAGCCAGACAGAGAGACAGATGAGAGATGGGCTGAGAAGCCAGACAGACAGACAGAGATGAACATCGAGAAAAAGAAAGGAACAGATAGAAATGTATTTCAATCAGCGCGTACTGATTTGGTGATGACACATACTTAACAAAAACAAACAGAAACAAACATAAACTACCCCACAATTTGCGATAAATACAACTATTGATGTGAACTATTTGAGAGAATAATACTTGTAAATACAACAAAAGCCCCACCCAACCTGGACCTTGTCAGAAGTGGTGGGCAACGTAAGCGAATCGTTGCAGGCCGGATTTACCACCAACCAGTATGTAATGCACAAACAAGGACCACTGGTCGAGGTCATAAACGCAGCCTGACACAACACACGCTGCCACTCGTGACGATGTGATGAAGACATGCCCAAGTACCAGTTTCCATGGAAACCGATTGTATTTCCCAGAGGGGTAGCCTGGGAGGGCCTTTTAGCTCTCGTCGATTGGTGTGAATTGTTAGTCCAATACCAAAGACAAGAGGGCCTCTCATTGGTTTTTTTTTGTGTCAGGCAAAAATTGATATGGGCAACATGGGGCATGCGTGTGGGCTCCCATGTTCTCCCCCTCCTCCCCGTCTTCCTCTCCTCCCCTTCCCCCTCATCCTTCCCCTCCTCCTCCTCACCCAACCCGCTACGCCCCTTCTCTCACTCCCCACTCCTTCCTCCCCTCCTCCTGCTCGTATAAGTGTTTGGTTAAAACATCACATACGCTTTCATTATAGTATGGTTTTAAAAGTCTGACGTACATCAATCGATGATATAATGAGAATAGTTACTGTTCAACGCCACGTTCCAGTGAAAAAAGCAGCTATAGGCTTCTGGTATAATAAATAGCCTTGGCACTCTCTGATCTGCACCCAGTTCCAGTTAAAGGGACCAGCTATAGATCGCTGGGACACTGCGCATACTCTGACAAATGCTCTCCAAGCACAACCTTGTTTAGTTTTTATGTTTAAATGAACCAAGTATGTGTGGGGAGAGTAGGGGACCAGGGCCATGCTAGTCTGAACTGCAAAGGCAGTTTGTTGTTTCCAAAATGGCCGCCCCCATAGCCAGTGGCCATTTGCGATAGAAAAGCTGCGCTGTGATTGGCTGAAATTGTGCCGGCAACAGGCTCATACAGAAACAAGTGTTGCTGGTTCCCAGTATCGGCAGCAATATATTACTTATTAGGCCCAAATCTATTCAAAGCTCTCATATTTAACAGAATTACATGCTCAAAAAGTCAAATTTGGTCAAATTAACCACAAACTCGAAGCGATATTAACACCGCCGCCGAAATTTGGTTAAATTAAACCAAAAATCGACGTGATATTAATGCCGCTCGCCGTTAACAGGCTCAGCAGATCCCCCTGAGACTGTTGCCGGCGAGCATCACTATTTCCCATATCTAATATACAAATCGCCTCCACTGCCGGCGCATTAGGCCACCATGTGGCACAAATCTGAACTATTTCCGAGTTTGTTTGTTTTCCACGCGGCGGATAGCTGGTGACTTGAAACAACAGATATATACCCAATGTTTCTGATATGATTGATAGCTTTCTTACACTGTGATCTGGAGTTGCTCTACCCACTGCGCAATGTACAACCCATTCTACTAGTAGTTGATACCGTTTCGTGTCAACCGATTGTTTGAATTTAGACATAGGGTTCCCGATCAACGTGATTCAAGCTAAGTTATCAGGTAGTGTGAGGCAGACATTACTGTACTATCCAACAGTGGTAACGCGCAATAGATTTATACTAATAAATTAATTGGTTGGTTGTCGGAGTTTTTCGTCCCGGCAACATCTAAGGTCATCTCAGGACGGGTAACGACTTGTGACAGGATGCACTCATAGCGACTTTATAGTGCTGCCCCACTGGAATACCAGTCTACCAGCACCATGACTTGGTATCCCACTCAATCACATTATCCTCACACTGAGCCAACCAGTCCTTGCGCTATCCTCATAATGCCGAGCGCCTGGCTAGGAAGTGACAAGTATGCATTTTTATGTCATTCGTTTGACTCGACTAGGGTTCGAACCCATGGGTTCGAATCCCATGATCTACCAAAACGGGAGACGGACGGTTCAACTCATTCAGCCATCCTGTTTGGTCTACTAATAAAGTATATATATATAATTTCGTTAAAGGAGACCAATAGAAAGGAAAAAGAAAAGAAAAAAGAAGGACGACATAAACATGTATATTAAATCGTTTTTGCATTGGTCACCAAATGCCAGCAAGACACTGTATACACAGGGCTCTGAATGATATACAATGCACCTCACTTGATACTAAATCGCTAACATTTACACAGGCAGCGTGGAACAGTTTGTATATAACAAGCAGAGCGGGGGTAATAGCCAGTATGGGGGGGTTAGCTGCTCCGTCGGTGTCGTGTGTGTGGGCCCTCTATAGAACTGTCAGCACGTGTGGCGGTCCGTAACCATGACGATGTAAACTGTGAACAACGTGTCCGCAGTGTTAATGCCGCGTTTAACTAGCAGTTCGCCAGCTCCATGGATTCCACTCAGAAAGTGAAAACAGAACTCACACCACCACCGTCCAAACCACACCACCAATCACCTCCATCATCATCATCATCATCATGATCATCGTCATCGCCACCACCACCACCACCACCAACAACAACAACATCAGCACCACCACCATCACCACCACCACCACCAACAACATCGCCACCACCACCATCACCACCATCACCACCACCACCATCACCACCACCAAAAGAACAACCCCAGCCACAATCCAAAAAGGAACTCTCCCAAAATCTAATCCTGTCAACACGCAATTACGTCTGAATAGAATCCACAATTTTACCAATTACATAAAATAAAGCACACACTCCGTAGACATGGCCATTCACTCCACGTGAATGCATTCAAATGAGATCTTCGGTGCGTTCCCATAAATATTCTGTCTTGGACGCAGATGATCGGGGAATGGTCAGTAAAGTGAGCAGCAAACACTCTTGGACCTTGCAATGGCCCAGACCACCACCCCGGTCATACGTCAGGCAGATAAGTGACCCCCCCCCCACCCCCCACCCAACACACACATCACCATCCCTCACGCGAATCCCCTCCTGGGTCTAGCATCAGATAAGTGACATCGTCGACACACACAGATTATAATGCTGAGCTTAATGTAATTGCAATTTGATGTTCTCAAAGCGCACAGGTAAATTGCATATATACAGGGTTCGTACGGGGGCCTGGAAAGTCTTGAAAAGTCTTAAACTTCATTTGCCCCATTTCCAGGCATTGAAAGCCTTGAATTTAACCTATTTTTGGTAATTAGTCTTGAAAAGCCTTGAATTCCATTAAACTGTCCCCACTGATCTAAATTAGTCTGAAATCACCATTCACCATTGTTGTTTTTTTCTGCTGAAATTCAAATGGAAATAGGCTTGAATTCCTATCAAAAACAGCCTTGAAAACCCTTGAAATAGCCTTGAATTTCATATCTTGACATGTGTATGGACCATGCACATAATTACAACATGTCAGTTTCCTTCTCCTATGGTCGTTTTTTGTGGTTGTTGTTGTTGTTGTTGCAGCTGTTGTTGATTACAGTTGTTATACAGCAGAACACTACTTGTAGAGAACGGAGTCACAACACTTTCTTTCACTCAAATTATGTCACAATTATTTTGTTATTAGTTCTCATTAAACAGTTCAGAACTTTCATACATTCGCATATTAACTTATTAACGCATCAACCCTCCTCCTTTCTGTTAATCTCAAATAATCTAATAAATATCGAATTGAATGATCTGACAATCTGAGATTGGGGGGCTGTCTAATGGACAGGAGAACAGACAGTCATTCTAGTACCTTCCCATTAATACTAGCTTTACAAGTAGTTAGATAATTGTTTAAATCAGAATGGTGTTTAACTGGCAGCTAATGTAATGTTTGAAGAACTGGTGTGACGTAAATCCACGGCTCTCGTCTCTTTAAAAATCTCCAACTTCTAAGCAGAGCAAACTCAACATTTGGGCATCGGATCTGTGTTTCGAACAAAAACGCGTGGCATTAATGACGAGGACGTGGTTAACTACTCGGTACACAAGCCAGCTGTGAGAATGTGAGCGCCTTATTTTATTTAGTAAGCCGACCCAGCTTGTCAGTCACCTCATTGCCCCGCCCCGCCCCGCCCCGTCCCGCCCCGCCCCGCCCCGCCCCGCCCCGCCCCGCCCCGCCCCGCCCCGTCATGGTGCTGGCGGCCTGGTATTCCAGTCGGGCAGCACTATAAAGTCGCCATGAGTGCGCACTGTCACAAGTCGGTACCTGTCCTGATATGACCTTAGATGTTGCTAGGACGTAAAACAACAACAAACAACAACCCAGCCCCGCCACGCCCCACCTCGCCCCGCCCCACTTGCCCCGCCCCGTCTCGCTACGCCCCTCCCCTCCCCTCCCCTCCCTCCCCTCCCCGCACAACCCACCCACTTCCCGCCCCGCCCCGCCCGCCCCGCCCAGCACCGCACCACACCGTTTCGCCCCGCCCCGCAACCCCCAGCTCACCCCGCCCCACTTGCCCCGCACCGCACCGCACCGCACCGCACCGTTTCGCCCAGCCCCGCCACGCCCTACCTCCACCCCCGCCCCACTTGCCCCGCCCCGTCTCGCACCGCCCCTCCCCTCCCTTCCCCTCCCCTCCCCTCCACTCTCCTCCCCTCCCCGCAGAACCCACCCACTTCCCGCCCCGCCCGCCCCGCCCCGCACCGCTCCGCCCCGCACCGCACCGCACCGTACCCACACCGCCCCGTTTCGCCCCGCCCCGCAACCCCCACCTCGCCCCGCCCCACTTGCCCCGCACCGCACCGCACCGCACCGCACCGCACCGCACCGCACCCCGCCCCCCCCGCCCGCCCCCCCCCCCCCCCCGCCCCCCCCCCCCCGCCCCCCCGCCCCCGCCCCCCCCCCGCCCCCCCCGCCCCCCCCCCCCCCCCCCCGCCCCCCCCCCCGCCCCCCCCCCCCCCCCGCCCCCCCCCGCCCCCCGCCCCCCCCCCCCCCGCCCCCCCACCCCCCCCCCCGCCCCCCCCCCCCCCCCCCCCCCGCCCCCCCCCCCCCCCGCCCCCGCCCCCCCCCCCCCGCCCCCCCCTCCCCCCCCCCCCCCCCCCGCCCCCCCCCGCCCCCCCCCCCCCCCCCCACCCCCCCCCCCGCCCCCGCCCCCCCCCCCCCCCCCCGCCCCCCCCCCCCCCCCCCCCCCCCCGCCCCCCCCCCCCCCCCCGCCCCCCCCCGCCCCCCCCGCCCCCCGCCCCGCCCCGCCCGCCCCCCCGCCCCCGCCCCCCCGCCCCGCCCGCCCCCGCCCCCCACCCCCCGCCCCCCCCCGCCCCCCGCCCTCGCCCCGCCCCGCCTCGCCCGCCCGCGCCCCTCGCCCGCCCCTCCCCGCCCCTCACCCCTCCACCTCGCCCCCTCTCCCTCCCCTCCCTGCCCCTCCCCTGCCCTCCCCTCGCCTCCCCTTCCCTCCCCTCTCCTCCCCTCTTCTTCCCTGTCCTCCCCTCTCCTCCCCTCCCCCTTCCCCTCCCCTCTCCTCTCCTCCCCCCTCTCTCCTCCCCTCTCCTCCCTCTCCTCCTCCCCTTCCCTCTCCATCTTCTCCTCCCCTCCCCCTCTCCCTCCCCCTTCCCTCCCCTCCCTTCCCCCCTCCCCTCCTCCCCCCTCCCCCCTCCCCCCTCCCCCCTCCCCTCACCGCACAACCCACCCACCCACTTCCCACCCGCCGTCGCAGCGTCTGGATTCAGATATCGAGATTTGGGGTCGGGTCGCCTATCCTATAACCGAACCCTGCCAGTTACACCCCATTAAGCCACCCTCGCCCAGGCGAATTACACAATCGGCCGCAACTCTGGCAAGTGTCTATTGTTGCGCGCGAGGTCTGTAATTGGCTGGTCCCACCCCTGGGCGTGTAATGGGCGGAACACGAGCCTCATAAGGCCGATACCAGCGGCTCGAGTGAGCGACAGGTCACATCGAGACCGGAAGTGGCGAGACATTGACCCCAGTGCCAGTCTAAAGAATGGCGGGAAAGCGTGTAAGACGAGCCACTCTGTGGTCGGGTCGTTCGCTCGATTATCTCCGCCCCTCACCCATAAGCAAGATGGATTGCTTTATCCGTGTCAACGAGCGAGAGCCGAGTTACTCCAACGCTATTGTGCAATCTAGTAGGAGATAAACCAACTGCATTTCATCGTTGCAGACAGCGAGCCTCGTGCTAGCCAAATTGTCTAGTATCCTGATTTGATTAGTAAGTAGCTAGAGTAGCTGCTTCCCATGTGGGTGGTTGCGGGGGAAAATTCCTATTTTAATTTAATTGCCTGACACTTGGCATTGTTGCGATAGGACAAGGACTGCTTGGCTGAGTATCACTGATAATAGACACGGTATCCCAGTGGGGATGCACTATAGAAACAACCATGGGTGTGTATGTTGTCTTATGTCGGTCATGCCTTGACCTTAGATGTTGCTAGGATAAAATAAAAATCGATAGCTCAAGCATTTTTTAGTTCAGAGATTTCTATTTTAAATATCTTGTCAAATAACATTGGTTAACTGAACATGTCTTATTTTGAATATTGCTCGTTTAAGGTATGTAGTAGAGACGATTGTACAGAAAATTCAAGGTGCAATTCAGTTTTCGTGCCATAATTGGTGAAATTCAGTTGAAATATTTAGCCAAAGTTGTATTAGTTTGCTTGCCATGTTAATGTTGCATAATCCGATGGTTTTGAGTTTCTATCATTTTTCTGAGATAAATATATCAAACTGATTCAATGATTGTGATAATCTTCCTCACTTTAGTTTGAATTTAGTTTGAAGTAACTTATATTATAAATGGTTAACCTTTTAGATATCTTTGTGTATGCAGTAAAAGGTCATAAGTAGATTAAAATGCCTCTGTGTTTCCTTCTATCTAGTGACAAATGTTTAATAAGTGTACCAGCATCTAAGTAAGATATGTAGAATAAAATCTAGATAATTGTATTGATTTTGAAAATTTGATGTCTTCATCGGACTAAGATAAGCAAAGCAGTAGAGACGATTATACAGAAAATTCAAGGTGCAATTCATGTTTTGTGCCGTAATAGACTACATCACCATTCCAGCCGCGCGGTGCATTGTGGGATGCGAGGAAGATAAGCAAACCCCCACAAAGCACATGGCTAATGCTAAGACACTGAGTGCAGCTATGAAATGTGCTAGTTTCAGCTCATCTCAGCTCTTGTTTGAAACATAGAATTCCAACTAAGAATATATATAATAAATTAAGATGTTAATCTTTTATCTAGCATTGCATTTAGATCAATCTAATCAGCATATCTTATTCCATCTGCATTTAGATTGAGAACAGTCTGGGCGCTTAACTAATGTTAGAGCCATAGCCAGAGTCAATTTTACTCATTTAATTCATGTTTTTATTTATATCCTATGGTTAGTGACATTTGTTGGGTTAGGAAATGGGTAGGGTTAATCAGACATTGGTTATATATGTCTTTGAAACAAGTTTTTGTTGACACATTTGACATTTTAATATTTAAAACAAGAATGACTTATGTCTAATAAATGGTGATGTAAAACATCAGCCTGTAAAGTGACTGAAATTGTATGTTTCTTAGCTCAAAATGCTTAGTTATGGAGAGTTGTCTTTAAACACATTCATTATATTATTATATTGCATCCATCCATCCATGTTTGTGCCAAATTGTTATGTATTTTGATTAATTTTGAATAAAATCGAAGTTTTTCCCTATGCGTATCGGCAAACTCAATGGCTGTATGCCCTTGCTTTTCTGCCAACGCCGTTTTCAGCGCATGCGCACTCGGAATGGTGATCTCGTCTATTGGTGAAATTAATTTGAAATGTTTTGTCAAAGTAGCATGTAACACTAATTTACTTGCCATGTTAAACAAACATATTATTTATATTTAAAAAGAATTAATCCAAGGCAACAAATTAGTTTGTCAATAGGTTTCTGAGCACTGACAGGAATGCCACGAAAGAAGAGGTTAACTCACTTAGAATGTACAATTAATGGTTAACTCACTTAGAATGTACAATTAATGGAGCATTTTACAGTGTTTTACGGCCGTAAGTCTTTCGTCGGGTCAGATAAATAACCATTAGTAATGATTGCCCGCGAGGCAATGTGTCCAGGACCCTTGGGTTGCATTACCGATAAGGCAATTAGCTCGGTGCTAAATAGATAAGGCGCGCCCTTTCTTAACACGCGCCACGCATGTATATATATATATATATATATATATATATACACATTACATGTATATATATAGTATACGTATGTATAATGTATATGTATGTAAATTCCTTACCTTTATCTGAGGTGAAACGGGGAAAGGTATACTGCATGATAACCTTATGATAAACTTAAAACCATCGGACTACATAACTATAACATGGTGCCAGTAGCTTACTCTGCGAGTGGGACAGCACTATAAGGCCGCTGTGAGTGCGCACTGTCATAAGTCGACACCCATCATGATATATGACCTTAGCTGTTGCCAGTTTAGATGTTCAACTTCAATTGAAATGAAGTGGTGTATAATGAATTAGGCGAATATAAATAACACAGGGACCAATAGGTATTCCCGGTTAGTACAGCTGACAGTGGCAATGTGTATTCATTCATATTCCCGTAACCCTACGCGGGATGGTATCGATTTGCTGCATAGCTAACGATTGTGGCGCCACTGACGGGACCTGGACTAAAGGCTACATTCCTTACACGGGGTATGCGGCATGCCAGTGCGAATGCGAATGCGGCAAAAAATGGAAACGCATGTAAGTGTATGGGGGTGCTTCCATGCCTCCGAATGCGAATGCGAATGTGAATGCGAATGCGAATGTGGCAACTGAATCGGTCCCTGTAGCCATCGGTCCGGCATGCGAATGCGAATGCTGCTGCGTTTGCATTGAAACCAATACTGTTCCTTCACAAATTAGGACAAAAAACCCCAACAAAGGTTGCGGGGGATGCCGCATATATTACATTCACATGCCGCATGCCGCATGCCGCATACCGCGTGTAAGGAATCCTAGCTTAACTAGCCCAACAGCGAGTTGGCTTCACTTCTTCCAGAATTGTTATATTTTGTTGTTGATACGGTGAGACTATTTGATTTGATTTAATATATATATATATAATATAATAATTATATATATATATATGTATATGTATATATAGCGGGTAAATATAAAGATATATGTGAAGAATATAGTTCGCTTCTTAAATTAAGAATGTATGTGCTCATTTCATTTACTCAACCGTTCACCACTTTTTCTATAATAGGTTATTCTTCACCATTACTGTACAGAACAGTACGAGGTGAATCTTTTATCTATTGACCTGCCTGCCCAACTCGTCACATGAACACTTCCCAAACGGCTGTAATTCCACCATCAGTATCTGACCCGCATTCACAAGTACAAAGGACCCATTTCGCCTTCACCCACTGTATTCCATAAACATTGAACTTCATGCTGATTGACCTTCTTATTGACCTTGACCTGTGTGCATCTTCCTCGCAATCGTCCTTCCTGTTGACTTTCAATAATAACCAATTCAAGAGGGTGCATTGCATCGTTTTGTGCATGGTTTATTTCATAAGCAAAGGAATATAATTATTTACATACGAATAAGATAAGTGTATCTATATACATCAACGTTTTGTGGTGAGCCGAAACAAATGAGTGTTGTGGGGAATACACTGATATACAATCGACAAGTACAGCAGTAATAACGTTCCATTGTTCCGCACACTTTATTACAACCAGACGACCTGTCTGACTCGATAGAGCACTTGCTTCTGCGATAGAGGCAACCCAAATGTCCACTCTCTTGTTTGGTGTTTAGCAGTCTGGTGTGATCGTAAATGTTCCTAGGACTTCAAACCCCACTTCACCTACCCGAGACACACTATACATTGGAGAGGGCTGTGTTAATGTGGCATGTCGGCGACTTCGATGTCCGAGTCTGATATGACCTTAGATGTTCCTAGGACTCAAGCCCCACTATACATGGGAGAGGCCTGTGTTTATGCGGCATGTCGGTGACTTTGATGTCCGAGTCTGATATAACCTTAGATGTTCCTAGGACTTCAAGCCCCACTATACATGGGAGAGGACTGTGTTAATGCAGCATGTTGGCGACTTCGATGTCCGAGTCTGATATAACCTTAGATGTTCCTAGGACTTCAAGCCCCACTATACATGGGAGAGGACTGTGTTAATGCGGCATGTTGGCGACTTCGATGTCCGAGTCTGATATGACCTTAGATGTTCCTAGGACTTCAAACCCCACTATACATGGGAGAGGGCTGTGTTAATGTGGTATGTCGGCGACTTCGATGTCCGAGTCTGATATGATCTTAGATGTTCCTAGGACTTCAAACCCCACTATATATGGGAGAGAGTTGTGTTAATGTGGTATGTCAGCGACTTCGATGTCCAAGTCTGATATAACCTTAGATGTTCCTAGGACTTCAAGCCCCACTATACATGAGAGAGGCCTGTGTTAATGCGGCATGTCGGCGATTTCAATGTCCAAGTCTGATATAACCTTAGATGTTCCTAGGACTTCAAGCCCCACTATACATGGGAGAGGGCTGTATTATTGCAGCATGTCGGCGACTTCGATGTACGAGTCTGATATGACAGTAGATGTTCCTAGGACTTCAAACCCCACTATACATGGGAGAGGGCTGTGTTAATGTGGTATGTCGGCGACTTCGATGTCCGAGTCTGATATGATCTTAGATGTTCTTAGGACTTCAAGCCCCACTATACATGGGAGAGGGCTGTGTTAAAGCAGCATGTCGGGGACTTTGATATCTGAGTCTGATATGACCTTAGATGTTCCTAGGACTCAAGCCCCACTATACATGAGAGACGGCTGTGTTAACGCGGCATGAAGGGGGCTTCAATATCTGAGTCTGATATGACCTTAGATGTTCCTAGGACTTCAAGCCCCACTATACATGGGAGAGGGCTGTGTTAAAGCGGCATGTCGGGGACTTTGATATCTGAGTCTGATATGACCTTAGATATTCCTAGGACTTCAAGCTCCACTATACATGGGAGAGGGCTGTGTTAATACGGCATGTCGGTGACTTCGATGTCCGAGTCTGATAGTGATATGACTGTAGATGTTCCTAGGACTTCAAGCCCCACTATGCATGGGAGAGGGCTGTGTTAAAGCGGCATGTCGGGGACTTTGATATCTGAGTCTGATATGACCTTAGATATTCCTAGTACTTCAAGCCCCACTATACATGGGAGAGGGCTGTGTTAATGCGGCATGTCGGCGACTTCGATGTCCGAGTCTGACATAACCTTAGATGTTCCTAGGACTCAAGCCCCACTATACATGAGAGACGGCTGTGTTAATGCGGCATGTCGGCGATTTCAATGTCCAAGTCTGATATAACCTTAGATGTTCCTAGGACTTCAAGCCCCACTATACATGGGAGAGGGCTGTGTTAATACAGCATGTCGGCGACTTCGATGTCCGAGTCTGATATGACCTTAGATGTCCCTAGGACTCAAGCCCCACTATACATGAGAGAGGCCTGTGTTTATGCGGCATGTTGGCGATTTCAATGTCCAAGTCTGATATAACCTTAGATGTTCCTAGGACTTCAAGCCCCACTATACATGGGAGAGGGCTGTGTTAATGCAGCATGTCGGTGACTTCGATGTCCGAGTCCGATATGATCTTAGATGTTCCTAGGACTTCAAGCCCCACTATTCATGGGAGAAGGCTGTGTTAACGCGGCATGTCGGGGACTTCGATATCTGAGTCTGTTATGACCTTAGATATTCCTAGGACTTCAAGCCCCACTATTCATTGGAGAGGGCTGTGTTAATGCGGCATGTCGGCGACTTCGATGTCCGAGTCTGATCTGACCTTAGATGTTCCTAGGACTCAAGCCCCACTATACATGGGAGAGGGCTGTGTTAACGCGGCATGTCGGGGGCTTCAATATCTGAGTCTGATATGACCTTAGATGTTCCTAGGACTTCAAGCCCCACTATACATGGGAGAGGGCTGTGTTAAAGCGGCATGTCGGGGACTTTGATATCTGAGTCTGATATGACCTTAGATGTTCCTAGGACTTCAAACCCCACTATACATGGGAGAGGGTTGCGTTAATGCGGCATGTCGGCGACTTCGATGTCCGAGTCCGACGACGTGCTGGCATCCTGCGGGTCCGAGTCGGGCCGACACACCGCCGTGTCCCCCCGCGGCACGCCGTCCACCTGCTCACTCTCGTCCCGCTTCCGCTTCGCTTCCTCCGCGTGGCGCCACTTCATGCGGCGGTTTTGGAACCAGACTTTGACCTAGGCAAGTATAAAGAGTTTTCATCTATATAAATAAAAGCGAATGTTTGTTTGTTTGTTCGTTTGTCTGTGTATTCGTAAAAAAAAAAAACCTGCTGCCGGACAATGATTTCAAATTGAGTGCGATAGTTATGTTTATAGTTTTTATTGTTTACTCCATTAAATTGTATTGTTTACTCATTAAAATTAAGTGTTTAAATTTGTTTAATTCTAAGCCATTCTATATAAATAAAAGCGAATGTGTGCTTGCTTGTCTATGTTTTTACAAAAATACCCTACTGTCTTACAGTGATTTCAAATTGACTGTGGTAGTTATATTATATATATATATATATATATATATATATATATATATATAGAGAGAGAGAGAGAGAGAGAGAGAGAGAGGGTGCGGGGAGGGCTAAAGCACAGAGAGAAATATTTATTGTACGATCTGCCATCTAAAGCTGCATAGTGCGATGAAGCATCAAATTTTCAAAACAAAAACAAACAAGTATCTCAATTTGATTCTACATATCTAACTTAAATACAGATGCACTTATTAAGCAATTGTCACCACATAGAAGGGAATACTGAGTCAATTTAATAGAAACTTACTGCAGAAACCTATGGTGTCAGAGTTTTGGCAAGTTTGCCAAAACTAATTTTGCTTGTTTGCACTACAAATATCTCAAAAGTTAGCTATTTAAAATAAAAGTTACTTCAAATGAAAGTAGGGTAGATTATAACGATCACCCTAATATATTTATCTCAGAAAATGACAGAAGCTCAAAACCCATCAGACTATGCAACTTTAATAAGTAGAGAATAAATACATTTTCAAAATATGCAAATCGTTTGAATGTGTTACTGTTAGTCTGTGAATGGCTGTTTTTGGTCATACTATTTGTTACTAAGTAGACATGATCAGTTATGTTCTGGTGGTGGTCCAAGCTAGGGTGTGGGCGGGCGGGGTGCCGGCTGGTGCGGTGGGAGTGCCGACCAGGTGGGGTGTGGTAGGTGCGAGGTTGATTAGTTGTTGGAGTTTTACATCATGGCAACACCTAAGGTCATATCAGGATGGGTACCGACTTGTGACAGTGTACACTCACGGCAACTTTATAGTACTGCCCCACTGGGAAATCAGGCCACCAGCACCATGATCAGATATTGATAACCCACTCAGTCACATTATCCTGACACTGAGCTAACCAGTCCTTAATTGCCATATCCTATTATTGCTAAGTGCATGACTAGGAAGTGACAAGTATCAATTTGAAAAGTCTTTGCCTCGACGGGGAACCGAACTCCCGATCTCCCGCACGCGAGGACCACGCTCTACCGATTCTGCCACGGCGCCCGGTTGTAGGTGCGAGATGAAGGGGCGGAGTAAAAGGTAGCTTGGCGAGGGGTGCGGGAAGAGTTCAAACTGATGGTCTTACATAGGGCTCAGTAAATGCTGCTCTTATGGCCCATTTTACTAAATGATTTAAGCTGTATTCACACGGGCGAGTTAAAACGCCTCACGTAAAACCACTTGCCTAGTTCGCTTTACATTTGCCGTGTGAATGCACGGCTGAGGCGTTTTAGGGCTGAATCGATTCATATAAATCATTTAATGTAAAACGCTTACCAAGGTGGTCTACAGGAACCGATCTACGCTGAATCGTTTTATTTATGACATCACACGCATGCGCAGTCGAGGGAAACATGACAGTCGAGACCTGAGTGTGTTGACTTTCCGATAAATTTGCTTTATCAACCTGCTAGCTGTGCACATATATTTTTGTTTATGATTTATTTTTAGGGTTTCACTGCCCAGCAGAAGTTTTGACTATTCCAAACCAATACGATTCAGTCCATACATATCTAGGTCGAACCCACACTCTCTCGGCCGACGTCGACGAACCCAAACTGGCGCTGGTTAGTCTGGACTTGCTCATGCGCAGATATCCACTTCCGCCTTAAACCGATTCAAAGCACTGCCCGTGTGAATGTGAAACACTTTCAAACTCGGTCCGTGTGAATGCGCATCTAAATCGATTCATATGATTCGCCTTGTCTAAATCGCTTTAAACTTTTCCCGTGTGAATACGGCTATAGTGGACAAAAGCTGCATTTACACGGGCAAGTTAAAACGCCTTAGGTAGAACCAGTTGCCTAGATCGGTTTACATTTGCCCGTGTAAACGCACCGCTGAGGTGTTTTAGGGCTGAAACGTTTCACCTGAAACGTTTCACGTATACCACCTCGGGAGGTGGTTTACAGGAACCGTTTTAGATAAAACATTTTGTAAATGGTCGTGTAAACGGTAGCATGATACTTGAGGCGTTTTACTGACGTCACACATGCACACTTGTTTTAGAGAAATATATAACCAAGATATATGATTAACCATACTAATTTTCTAGTTATAGATGTCATTAACCATAGAATATAATAAAAACATGAATAAAATAAGTAAAACTGACACTGGCTATGGCTCACTAGCGGTGAAGCGCATGCGCAGATAGAAGACTTCCGCCTTGAAATGGTTTAAGTACTGCCCATCTAGACGCGACACACTTTCATCAATCTCGGTCCGTGTAAACGCGGCACTAAAATGCTTCAGGTAAAACGCTTTGCCAAGATCGTTTTACTTTTTGCCCGTGTAAACGCAGCTTAGGTGTGGATAAGGCAACCATGTGGCAAACCCGACAAGGGGTGTCGCATAATATGCACATGTCCACCCATAATAACCACAAGTAAGATAATGGAAATTGCTTTGGAACATTCATATAATGTTTGTTATATGCCTTTATGAGCGGAGCTTGCGTTTTATTGTCTTAGGTATGCCAATTTATGGTCGGACTTTCTGGTAAAAACGAAAATGTACAAAAAAATGTAATGGGCATAAACTATTCTATGCGGTGACTTAAAAATGGCAATATACGAATATGTAGAAGTTCTTCAATAACACTAATTATTAAATCATCCCACGATCTGCCGAAACTGGAGACGGACGCTCAACTCATTCGGCCATCCCGTCTTGTCTATAAGAAGGTTTGATTGATTGATTGATTGGTGGTTTCTTTACACCGTGTCGAAGAAGAGATAACACACACTTCGGGGCGTTAACTTACTGCACCTCGCCAATCAGCGAACATGTCGGTAGGGACCGGGTCCAATAGTTGAAAGCCTACCTGCGCATCAGTGAGTCCCAGCAGCCCAGCCAACTGTCGCCGGTCCGGCTTGGTGACGTATTTCTGCACCTCAAACCGCTTCTCGAGGCCCTTCCGCTGCAGGTGGGAGAATACTGCGCGAGACCACGACCGTTTCCGCTTTCCCGAACTTCCGGTTGCGTGGGAGGTCTGCGCAGCGGACTGGTGGCGCTGGGAGCCGTCACAGGCCAGGACGGAATAAGGCCCTGGATGGTGAGATAAATCAGGAGAGTTAGGCTGCAATTTCGACATGGTTCGTTGGTTGATTGTTGGAGTTATACGTCCTCGCAACATCTAACTTATTCTAAGGTCATATCAGGATGGGTACCAACGTGTGACAGTGTGTACTCATGATTTTATAGTGCTGCCCACTGGGAAATCAGGCTGCTCCCACTCAGTCACATTATCCTGACACTGATCTAACCAGTCCTTGCATTATCCTATTAATGCTGAGCTCTAGGCTAGGAAGTGACAAGTATCAATTTTATAAGTCATTGGTTTGACTTGACTCGGAACCAAACTTCCGATCTTCCACAGGCGAGGTCCACACTCTACCGATTCAGCCACCATGGAGAGAGAGACAGAGAGAGAGAGAGAGAGAGAGAGAGAGAGAGAGAGGGGGGTGGGGAGAGAAGGGAAACGAGGGCGAGAGAGATTCTTATATAGATAGATAGTTCATGGAATGTCCATAAAAATTATGGGGGGGGGGGGGGGTGTATCATGAACGGTGTATGGTTTTTGCAAGGCTGAAATCGTGCGTGTATTACACAATGCTCTGTATTATAATATACCAATAATTACTGTGTCCACATATATAATCGGATAACTAAATTCTATTGAAAACAAACTAGCAAACAAAGAACCCACATTGACCTATAAATAGGATCTGGTGTATAGCAATTCTAGATAGCACACAACTCGAGCAGTTTATTATAGCTTGCGGTGTTATTTTGCTCTATTATGCAACTCGTTGAATATAAATATTAAATCGCATCATTTCCCTTCTGGCCATATTCATAATAAACATGCCCGTTCACGGGTATATATGAGGCTGAACCGGCCCCCTAATAGAGCCAGCCTATTCACAGCAGGAGGGGGGGGGGCGTTACCCCCACCTCCACCCAACCCTCTGACCCCCAGAATTACCTATCGCGCCATCCCCTTCCTCACCCTAAACACCCATAAAATTGTTTTAACGATCATCTGCCGGAAGGCTTTAAAGACTATCATTTGCGGAGAGAGTCACCCTTTATGAGGCAGGGTTGGTTCATATCGAGGTGTGCTTGGGGCCGCACCAGGCGGACCGGCGGGCTGAGGACGAGGTAATGTCCAACCGCCGTTTACTTCACAATGGACAATTTGTCCACTAGGGGGCGATGCGTATCTCAGCCCCAGGCGCGCAATAAATATGCTACTCGAATATTTTAAGACAATTTGGGGGATAATATAGAGTATATATATATATGTCTATATATATATATAGCCCATATGCTTATCATTGCTTTCAATGAACTACGTCAGACTGCATGCAACTTGAGATTATGGAGAGAGAAATTAACGGCGTGCTGTACTTACGGCGCGACTGTAAAATAATAATTCATATAGTACTAGTAAATATTTCGTCCGAATGATCTACGAATTCCTTCACAGTTACAGAGGGGGTGCTGTCGACAGGGAGGGGGGGGGGGGCGTTGAAGACAGGAGGACGGGGGACGGCTCGACAAGTGTGCACCAATTATGTTGTTATGGGACCTTTGTCGTAGTCACCCTTCTGTTGCGCATGACAGCTCTTTTTGACATCTGTTTTGGTGGTAGGGCAGGTAATCACGTCTTCGGGCACTCAGCCCTGCTGTCGGGCAAGAATGGAGATTGGGACAACGACAGGGCGCTCAGCTCTCGGCCGGACAGCGGCCAGTCCCGTATTATCGCCCATGTGCCGAAACGTTAATACGATAGGCCTGCCTGTCTGACTGACTGCTCCCCCCCCCCCCCACCCCCCACCCCCTTCTACTTCCCGCCTGGCGAGCAGTCAGTCAGTCCACAGCCCTGCACTGCCCGCCCTCACAATGGGGGGGAAAGAACACAGTAGCCGCCCTAAACAGAGGGCCCATTTTAACTGGCCACGAAAGAACGCCGCCAATTGTAGTAGTTTTCCGCCAATTTGCGGCGGGCGGGCGGAGAGCGGGCGGCCATTATCAGATGCCGGGTGTCGTCGGGGGTCCGGCCCGTCGCCCGAGGTGGCGCGCCGCGCATTAAGACCCGAGCAAAGTAGAGTGAATCGGTCAAATTGATTCAACCCTGTACTGTCTACGTACACCCCTGCGCCTCGTAATTTGTGAATTATGGCCATATTTTGGCATCCTTAAGAACACCCCGACCGTTCTAACCCCAAACACTAGATCTACACCTTCCTCCTCGTACCCCACCGTAGTGTGTATTTGCGCGGAAGCCTGGATCCTTTGCATAGGCCATTGTCGCGCAGGTATTGTGTTTGAGTTTTACGTCCTGGCAACATCTAAGGTCATATCAGAATGGGTACCGACTTGTGACAGTGCACACTCATGGCGACTTTATAGTGCTGCCCCACTGGGAAATCAGGCCGTCGGCACCATAACCCTATACTCAGTCACATTATCCTGACACTGAGCTGATCAGTCCTTGCCGTATCATAATAATACCATGCACCAGGCTAGGAAGCGACAAGTATCAATTTTATAAGTCATTGGATTGACTCGATAGGGAACCGAACTCCCGATCTCCCGCACGCGAGGTCCGCTCTCTACCGATTCAGCCACCGTGTCCGGTCGCACAGGTGTAGCGCTGTGATAATAAATTGGCATGCAGTCACCCGGCCATTATCGACTGACCTCTAAGAATCTCGCCGCTTAGGCTAATCGCCGTGTTTACTGTGCAGTGCACATATGAACTTGCGTATTATTATATTTGAATTACGGAATGTGACTGGGCCATGAAAACGCCAGGTGACGCGAATGGGAGAATACACCCCCCCCCCCCGCCAGTTATGGAGAAAGTACCCGAAAAGAGTGGTTCCAGAATCTGCTGATAAATGTCACTAGCTTAAGTGGCGTGGTCTATTGTCCACTTCGATCACTGAATATAGATAACCACCGAATTCATGCATAAGGGTATATAATATGTTATATAATATATGTTTGTGTATGTATGTATGTACGTTATATGTATGTATGTATGTATGTATGTATGTATGTAGGCATATGTATGTATGTATGTATGTATGTATATGTATGTATGCATGCATGCATGCATGTTTGTATCTTTAGATATATCAATATATTAAGCAGTTATTGTCCACTATGAGCTTTAAGGCGCGATGACCTTTGGAGTGAGTATCAACTACATGAGGTTTGCGCCACATTCCATTAGTTTGAGAATACTCAAACCGTTAAAAATCTGCAACCATTGTTTTAATATATTAAAGCTGCATAGTCCAATGAAAGCATACCATTTTCGAAACCTAAACACTTACCTAGATTTTATCCAATATATCCATCTTAGATACAGGCGCACTCATTAAGCAGTTATAACATTGAAGGGAATCAATTTCATAGAACTTGTTAGTATTAGTACTATTACTGTTCAGGCATATGGTGTTCAGCATTTCAGTGTGCATACCAAAAGTAAATATGTATACTTTCATTTCAATACTGCTGAATACACATACACAAAGTGGTGAGTGAAATACTTCTTATGACAATTTCACTGCGATTTATATTAGATGTAAATGTATGGCAATAGATTGTTAAACCTATTTTATGCTGGACGATAGGGCTGACAGTCAGAGTGGCACCCCCAACTCCTCCCAACCTCTGTTATGGAAGTTGAAGCTGCGACTCGACGTATAGGGTCGCACCTTCAATCCTTCCTGAGAGAACAGCGAACTTGAAATACCCGTATTTCTGGCATTGGTGCATATTCAAGCTGGAACAGTAACTTTTTTCCCAACTTGCCCAATCTGGCAAGTGACTGAATTGTCTACTTGCCTAAGTAGCAACACTACTTGCCCAAGGCCAAGTGAGCCAATTGAAACTTCAGATCAGAAAAATAATGACTTGCCCATTCAGGCAGGTCACTATAAACTTCACCTGCCCGACCGAGTAAACTAGGTGCCCCGGGAAACCGGGCAGTCCTTATTGTTCTACCCTGAATTATTTGGAGGAGGTTGCTGCCACCTGTTCCGCTTGAATTAAGTGAGCTGCGCATGCGCAATGGTGACCAGCGGCTGTGTGTCCTGTGAAGCTCCGTGAGGTGTTGGGCTGCGTGTCACAAAGCGCCCTGAAGGTGCCATGATGCCCTCCTTAGCCCGCTTTAGTTGTGGGCCCCAATAACAACCCTGCGCGAAGTACCGCCATGCTGAGGGCGTTATGGAATCGCGCAGGGTCATCAGGGTGACAAAATGGGAACTGCCTATTAACGTAAATACCCAGTTCACAAGTGTGGCTTCAAGTCTAAACAGTGTCCACCTGTAATAAAGTAGCTGAACCGACGCGCCCCGCGAAACATAAAACCACCGACCAATTTCAGCAAGCAACAATGGGGCTCGCATGGCCGGTGTGGCGTTTTCAGCGCCCGGTCAGTGTTAGCGGCCTGTCATGGCTTCTGCGCATGCGCGGATTTTAAGACATATGCAAAACACCCATGCCCTCGCCGGCTACAAGCTCAGCCACGGTACCCGGCAGTGTTAGGGACCGATTAGGCCGAAATCTATTGAATGCGATCATATTTAACAGAATTACATACTCAAATAATGAAATTTAATTAAATTAACCTTAAATTCCAAGCGATATTAACGTAGCAGCTAGATCAGCGTCGAATCGCCGAGTGTAAACAAAACAAATAGCAGTGATCGCCGCAACGTGCGAAAATCCGCGCATGCACAGAAGCCACGACAGGCCGCTGACACTGACCGAGGCTGAAAACGCCACACCGGGTTTGTGAAAAGACACGACCGCAAACAGGGACGCTGGGAGCCCCACGCACACATTAAGAGGCTGTGTATGTGTCCTAAGTATCTCATAGCGGCGCTAATTGGTGTGATGTTGGTGGACGGCGGAATGGCGCCGTGGCACGAATGGCAGGTGTGAGCAAACTGGTTGGTGTGCGTTTTGTCCATGAAGGGCGGTTTGTTTGGTGAGGCACGGCGGCGTCAGGTTTATATCCGCTTTTATGATCCCACAGTTTCCCCAAATTTATATGCACCCGTCCCCAACACAGACACACACACACACACACACACACACACACACACACACACACACACACACACACACACACACACACACACTCACACGTCACTGTTCTTCTGGGAGCTGATGCATTCTTCGCTGCCATCGTCAGTTCCGAGATACAACAGTCAGGTTTTCGGTGTGTTGTTGTACATCCTAGCACCTGTACTGACTTGTGACAGTGCATACTCATGGCGAGTTTGTAGTGCTGCCCCCAAGTCACCATCACCATGACCCGATATCCCACTCAGTCACATTATCTTGACACTGGGCCTTGTTCTATCCCAATAATGCCGAGCCCCTGGCTAGGAAGCGACAAGTATCAATTTGTAAGTCATTCGCCTGACTCGACCAGGGTTCAAACCCGTGGGTTCGAATTCTTCCACAATCTACCAAAACAGGAGACGGATGCTCAAGACATTCGGCTCGGCCATCCCTCTGGTTAAAGACACCAGTGAGACTGTGTAATGACATCAATATGCGACTATTAAAATAGAACTGTTATCGACATATGGGTGGTGATAACCCCGTTATCGAAGGCTATAATTCGTGAAGTGCGACCCCCCCCCCTGTACTCACCCCACCCCAACCACCCCCTCCCCTCCTCACGCGGGCGTCCTATACGGTTTGACCCTCCCTCCCTCCTCGGGCCACCACATTCCACTTGTTCAGGGAGGGGGGGGGGGGGGGGTGTTCTCATGGAATGCTTTAAGTTAAGCTTTAAGTATGCGATACACATTGATGGGTCAATTTATACCTCTGTACTCTTGATAGAATCTCAAGGGGCGGGTGGCGGGGACAGATAGTGGGAGCCACACGAGTTTTACTTTTACGGTATTAAATAGATCTCAAGGACACACATATTCCAAGAAAGAATTGTTAATGGAATCTGAGGTTCCATTATGGTTTCCTAGAATTTTGTATATATACTTTCATACACTTTGCTCAGCTGTTTCCCCATAGCCTTACCCTGTTGCTCACCCACCTACCCAACCCACCCACCACCACAGGCCATTTGAAGCCCCGGATATTATATTCCAATCTATACCAGACTGCTGTACTAGGATATGACCTTTTCACCAGCTCCCCGCTCGAGTGTCCTTGAGCGCCAAGGGAGCATCAATAAATTCATCAAACCAACATTTAAAATGACAGTTTAAAAAAAACATTAAAAAACTTTCTCTATGGTTTATAATTTTTGTCAATGCTAAATTATGTTATTTATTATGGTTTTGCATCCTAGCAACATCTAAGGACGGATACCGACTTGTGAGTGTGCACTCATGGTGACTTTATAGTGATGCCTTACTTGGAGATCAGGTCACCGGCACCATGACTTGATTTCTCACTCAGTCACATTATCCTGATACAAATTGTGCCCTTTCATTGGACTAGTATCCTAATAATGCCAAGCACCTGGCTAGGAAGCGACAAGTATCAACTAGGCTTCAATTTGTAAGTCATTGGTTTGACTCGACCAGGGTTCGAACCCACGATCCACAAAAACGGGCCCGCGCATGTTGAATGACCCTGGATAACACGCTGCACATCACAAACCGGGCTTAGAGCTGCATAGTCCGATGAAAGATAGAAGAGAATGCTGAGTCAATTTAATAGAACCTGTTACTAATAGTAATACCACTGAAGCATGGTGTGAGATTTTTTACATGCTGGCCACAATTAATTTTGCCTGTTTGCACTTCAAACATAAAAAGTTAGTCATTTAAAATAAAAGTTACTTCAAACTGAAGTAGGGTAGATCATAACCATCAATCACCCTATTATATTTATCTCAAAAAGTGACTGAAACCCCAAACCACCATGCAACTTTAAGTTCAGGGTCTGTACAGGGCCTGAACAATCTTGAAAAGTCTTGAACTTCATTTGCCACATTTCAAGGCCTTGAAAAGCCTATTTAACCTATTTTCGGTAATTAGTTTGGAAAAGCCTCGAATTCCATTAAACTGTCCCCATTAATCTAAATTAGTCTGAAATCGGCTTTCACTATTATTGTTTTTTCCCTGAAATCCAAATGAAAGTAGTCTTGTTCTCTGTGGCGGAGTGGTTAGAGTGGCTGACTTTTTTTCTAGGTCAGACTCCTAATCTGAAGGTCGGTGGTTCGATTCCCCATGCCCCCATCTCTGCCAATTTGGATTTCCACGCTATGTATAACTTACAGCGTCATCAAAGGCCAGTTGCTCTCATAGCATGTCTATGTGGTGTGGGAGGTTAAAAATCCCTTGGGTCGGTAAAAGTGTAAGCTCAGGGTTTCTATCGACAAACTGTCTAATGGTGAAAACAAGTCTATTCAGGCTTATCCATGATAGGCAGTATAAATCTTCAACAACATAAGTTCTATTTTTTTTAAACAGTCTTGAAAGGCCTTGAAATAGCCTTGAATTCCATATTTTCACGTGTGTACGAACCCTGTGCTTGTGTTGGAGGGATCCGTTTGTGATTAAATCTAAACCGCCCCCCCCCCCGCCTGGTGGCGGGGGGGGGGGGGGGGGGTTAGAAAGAATAAGTGACGCACATAGTGATAACACTGATATACCCAGGCTGGCAGTGGTTCTCACCTGGGAAGTCGGCGGCCCTGTAGAGGAACACCTGCGGGGGTTGCTGGTGTGGAGGTGACGCGCCCGGCGGTGCGCAGTGGTTGACAAGGGGGTGGCCGTGGGGCGGGTTCATCCCCCGGGAGGAGCAGGGCGGGATGCCGTGGAGGAAGGGCCGGCAGGTGATACACACCATCTCCCGCCCCGCGCACTGGCACATCCGGTCATCTGGTATCACCGGAACTGTAACACAGAGAGGCGAGGTGATGCTGAGTCATTCCACAAATAAATCAATTATTGATCTAAACTTCAATTTGGATACTACGATGGTTATGAGTTTCTGCCTTTTTTAATTTTTCCCCCTTTTAAAAAAAATAAGAAGATGAATATATTTAGGTTGATCACAATAATCTTCTTTATAATAGTTTTAAGTAGAATTTACATTCAATGGTAACTTTGAAGATATTTTAAATGAGAATGTGCAGAATGAATCTTGACGTACATACCGAAAAGGTGGACATCATAAGCTTCAATAGTAACATGTTTGATTAAAATCACTTAGTATTCCTACTATTATAGTATTACTAGTATTAGTACTATGCAGCAATATATGCTTAATAGTGCACCAGCATATAACAAGTTGGATATGTAGGGCCCAATGTAGTTAAATGTTTTGGTTTCGAAAAATTAATGCTTTCATTTGATTATCCAGCTTGATGATAGAGGGTGCCTTGTAGGACGAACTATACTTTAGGCGTTGAACAACAAAAACCACAGAGAATACATATGTACACCCTAGTTAAAAATGCTGGAAGGGTGCAAAGATTTCATTTACCCCCCACTACCCAATATTTAAGTTAGATAATCATGGTTTTGATTTCCTGTAACTTTTGGGATATATATATATATACTAGGTTAATCATTATAATCTACCTTTATCTAGTTCGAAGTAACTTATATTATAAATGGCTAACTTGGGAGATATTTGAAGTGAACACATGCCAAATTAATTTCGGCATGCACATTGGAATTCTGACAGTACCAGTACCAGGTTTATTAAATTGACTTGGTATTCTCTTTTATCTGGTAATAAATGCATAATAAGTGCACCAGTATCGAAAAGTAGCATTAAATTTAGAGAAGTGTTTTGGGCTTCGAAAATAGTATGCTTTCACTGGACTATAGACAACTTTATTAAATGTAAGCATGTACCTCACCACTCTCTAATCGTCAGGATGCTAACACCGTCGTAAATATTCATAATACTATTAATAGGCATTCAATAATGCATAGTTTTAACGAACCTAACACACCAGATGGGTTGGCCGAATGAGTAGAGCGTCCGTGTCCTGTTTTTGGGAGATCGGGAGATCCGAACCCATGAGTTTGTAGGTTCGAATCCTGGTTGAGTCAAACCAATGACTTAAAAATTGATACTTGTCGCTTCCTAGCCTGGCGCACCGCATTATTAGGATAGGGCAATGACTGGTTCGCTCAGTGTCAGGATAATGTGACTGAGTGGGATATCAGGTCATGGTGCCGGTACCTGCTTTCCCAGTGGGGCAACACTATAAAGTCGCCATGAGTTCGCACTGTCACAAGTCGGTACCCGTCCTGATGATATTACCTTAGATGTTGCTAGGACGTAAAACGAAAACAAACAAACCTATCAATCCGATGAACAATCGGGGTTAGCACTGCAATGTCGATCAGATGTCAGCACCCCCAGACTCATTACAAGGACACATTGGACGCAGTCTGACTATTATTTTGTGTGTTTGTTTGTTTAATGACCGCCCCCCCCCCCCGACACAGAAAAGTAATCATCAAATATTGGGGGTGCCTTCCGGTAAATAGTATTACCAATTATAGGGTTCGCATAAAATAACTGCGAACCCAGGCTGGCAGTACTCGATTGGCCACCGTCTCTTTGGTTAAAGTTACATAGTCCGATGGTTTTGAGTTTCTGTCATTTTCTGAGCTAAATATATTAGGTTGATCCTTACTTTAGTTTGAAGTAATTCTACTTGAAGATAAATACATTAGGAGATATTTGAAGTGCAAATAAACCAAATAAATTTTGCTGTGCTTATCAAAACTCTGACCCTATAGGCTTCAGCAGTAACAGGTTCTATTAAATTGGCTTCCTATGCCTTTCTATACATGTAGCCGCGAATGCTTAATAAGCACACCAGTATCTAAATTGGAAATGTAGGTTCAAATCAAGATAAGTGTTTCGCTTTTGAAAATTTGATTCTTTTATCGGACCATGCAACTTTAAAACCATGCACAATAACGCGTGCACCCTGGATGTTACACACTGTTTTGTGTATTTTTGAAATTGATGAATAATGGATGACTAAGTAACAAGGGAATGATCTATACAATTCCATTAATATATTATATACTTCCATTAATAGAATTCCATTAATATATTATATACTTAGTGAATATTGAATGCCAAAATAACACTAATTATATTTGGTCAGGTTATGTATGTTGGTATTCATTATCTAACATACTCGTATACAATAATGGGCAAAGCCTTTCTGCCATTTGAGCACATAGCAAAATTATTCGTTCTGAGGAATTTTGTGAATGTGTTTGATTTGATAAACAGCATCGTTATATTTGAATTAACACATTCTGTCATGATCGACATACTACATGACAACGTTAAACTGTCTCAGCATTTGGCTTACGTTGTTTTGGTTGATCCTTAGCTAGAATTCGCTCTATTCCGAACTTGAGCTTGTGACTGTTGTTAGTTGGGCTGGCGGTGGGGCTGACTGAGCCCGAGCCTGAGCCCCCGTCCGCCGGCCGGCGCCCGCTTCCCACCCGCGCCTCCCCGCGCCGCGCGCCGGGGGACGCTGTCCGACGCACCGACCAAGTGCTCCGCTGGGGCTGTGGAGCGTGGTACAGCATGTCAGCGATGCAGAATCCTCCCACTGTCCGCTGGTCGTCGGCGTGTGGGAGCGGCGGTGGCGGCGGCGGGGCGGGCGGGGCCAAATCGACCGGTGACCATCCGATCACCCCGAGCGGCCCGCCAGGTCCCCGCTCGACCGGCAATCTCACTTGCGGGCCGGCGAAGAACCTGTTCATGAACATAGCTCCAATGTCACACTGAGTAAGCACTTCCCGATTGACTCACACAATACACACGCATACAGGTAGCCTGCCCACTACAGTACTAGTCCTATCACCTCTGGGACTAGGTCCGGTGTGAGTAGTACTCGAAGGTCTTGCTGTGTATAGGTCCCTGGGCTTGTGTTCCACAGACGAGGCCTGCGTCCCTGCACGCCCCACTGCCCGCCTACATGTGGGAGTGGTGCTTCAAATCGCACCGCCACGGGGCACTGGATCCGCGTGGTCGGGGCGGGGCAGTGGGAGGGGCGGGGCCTTTACGACGGTGTGTGGTGAGCGAGTGGTACTGGCAGGCCACCCTTCCCACCTCGCATCACCTCAGTCCATAGACACACACACTCTCTCTCTCTCTCACTCGCACACACAGTGAGATGCGCAATGTTCACCCAGCTCGTATAAGATGTTGCTACATCCCACCCAAGGGGCATCTAACTTCTAAGCTGCGCTTCAACGTGTTGACATTCCGTGAAATATATATAATATTCATATAACATTCTATAACTATTTATGTCTATATATCTAAATATATTAATGTGGATATATGTATGCATGTGTGTATATATATGTATGTATGTGTATGTGTGTGGATGTATGTGGATGTATGTGGATGTATGTGAATCTATGTGGATGTATGTGGATGTGTGGATGTGTGTGGATGTATGTGGATGTGTGTGGATGTGTGTGGATGTATGTGGATGTGTGTGGATGTATGTGGATGTATGTGTAAATATCATTGTCTATTAATTTGATCTAGTTTCAGGCTTGGTCTACATAAATGGTAAACAGTCACGTCATTGTTGCCATGAATGCTATGACCAGCATTAAGCGTTTAGAATATCTCCACAATTAATAGATTAACATAGTTTAGATTACCGTGTGAGAAAATCTGATTGTTAAAATGAACTGAATAAACTTAGGAAATATTTAAAAAACACTGCTATTTCATTATGAAAGACAAAACATTTCACAAATAGGGCTACACACATTTCGACGCTGTTCGCCCATACAAAGATCGCTGTAGTGTTGTGTTTACAGTTACAAGAAGTGAAGGTGGGGGTCAGTCATGAGAACGTGACGCCACGCCCCACGCCTCATCCCACACAATCTACTCTCTACCACATCGATGTACACAGACAGTCACCTACCCGCCCCTCTGTTCTAGGCGCAAACAAAACACACACATACAGCTACGTCGATCGTGGGATTCGGTTCGAACCCTGGTCGAGTCAAACCAATGACTTAAAAAGTCATACTTGTCGTTTCCTAACCAAGCGCTCAGCATAATTAGGATAGGGCTGATTGGCTCAGTGTCAGGATAATGTGACTGAGTGGGATATCATTATCAGGTCATGGTGCTGGCAGCCTGGTCTCCCAGTGGGGCCACACTATAAAGTCACCATGACTGCGCACTGTCACAAGTCGGTACCCGTCATGATATGACCTTATATATTGCCAGGACGTAAAACCCCAACAACCAACCGCCACGCCCACACGGGCGCCAACATGTCAGCATACACACACGCACATGCTCTCAATACACGCATGCGCACCTGCACACACACACAACCACACACATATACATGTGCACATCAGACGCACACATGCATGCGCAAACACAGATAGTCACGCACACACTACCACAATCGCGCCATGTCTGGAGATCAAGTTCGGCGTGTTGCCTGGCAGGTCCTGTCCTCGCCCGGCTAGATTCGCGGAATTAATTGGGCAGATAAAATAAACATTCCAGTTATCAGTAGGCCTAAAGCTATCTTGGGTTGGTGATCACTTATAGGGTCGTAGAACGAAGGCGGGCGGGGCTGCGGCGAGGCTGCGGCCGGGCAGCTGACACGGACCAGACCCGGGGGGCCAGCCATAAATCACGAGCAGAAATGGATGGGCGTCTGGGTGACTGATTGGAGGTTTTACATCCTAGTAGCACCTTAAGTCATATCTGAATGGACACTGATTTGTGTCAATGCGCGCCCAGTGTCCTGATGTTGAGCAAACCAATGCTTCCATTAATGCAGAGCGCTAAGCAAAGGTCGCCATAAGCAATGTGGTAATAAGTGTCAATTTTGTAATTCTTCAATTTAACTCATCTGAGGCTTAAACCTATGATCTCCACGACCACTCAAAACTAGTCAGGCCCCATGGTGTCACACTCTGGTACATGTGCCCACATGTATACATAGATACATAGATACATACATACACAAATCATGGTGAGGCACCATGACCTTTGCCTTGACTGCCTAGGGCAGTCAAGGCAAAGGTGTTTGCCTTGACTGCCCTAGGTGTTGCAGTCAAGGCAACACCTAGGGCAACACCTGATATGACCCTAGGTGTTGCCATGAGGTAAACCTCCAACAACCAACCAAGCACACACATACACAATACATACATACACATACATACATATACATACATATACATACATATACATACATATACATACATATACATACATATACATACATATACATACATATACATACATATACATACATAAATATGTATGTATATCACACACATATTCGTACATACATATATTATATACAAATATACATACCGTACGTGGTATTGTATCTTATGTAAAACTTTTGTTCACACAATACACGATTTTCGCGATTAGTATGACACCTGGTGATAGGCAATGACTCAAGTGTTGTGGGTTGACAGTGTGTCACTGTGTTGTTTTACACTGATGATCAAGCTTTTCAATCAATCAATCAATAGGATACAGCTATAATTATCAAAAATGATTAAAAAATGGTAAGTATGTTTTCTCTATAAATCCACATTTGTGCTGAAAAGACTGTGTCAGTTGCTCAATATGAAGCCAGTGTTAACAAAGCTTCAATTGCCTCTCCACAGATGCTGTGACCCACAAGTCCAGTCTGGATTACCCTCTGCACATGCATCGTGGAAATCATGTATTTGGCCTACGTTAAGTTTGCTAATCACAAACTATGTGCGTATGGGTTCAATGTCACCTTAAAGTGCAATGCCTATTGGGAAGGATCGGGGTAGGAGTTCTGATATATAGGCACACCACTACGCAAATTCAGTTCTTTCTCAAGGACCACAAAACTAAGTGTTTGTTTGTTGTTGTTTTATGTCCTAGCAACATCTAAGGTCATATCAGGACGGGTACGGACTTGTGCCAGTGCACACTCATAGAGACTTTATAGTGCTGTCCCACTGAGAAACCAGGCCGCCCGCACCATGACCTGGTATCCCACTCAGTCACATTATCCTGACACTGAGCACACCGGTCCTTGCCCTGTCCTAATAATGCCGAGCGCCTGGCTAGGAAGCAACAAGTATCAATTTTTAAGTCATTGGTTTGATTCGATCAGGGTTCGAACCCACGACTCCACGATCTACCAGCACGGGAGACGGACGCTCTAACTCATTCGGCCATCCCGTTTGGTCTCAAAACTAAGTGAGAGGAGGCTCCCCCAAAACTAAGTGAGAGGAGGTGCATTGTGCCGATGTTCTGCTCCAAATCGCCGGTGGCCAACTTTATCCTATAGACCTATTTCAATGTTTGTAAACATTGTGTATGTGCGAGCAGCTCGGCTGCAGAACGAATGCACACTGCCACTGAGTTTGCCAGTATGCGCAGTGCAAAAGGTTTATTTTATTCAAAATTAATAGAAATCCAGAACCCTAACCATATAAATTTAATATAATCTATTCGTTGAATATGTTTTCTATATGTGTTCCAAGCAGTTTGTTTCTAGGTGGTCTGGTTTTAGAGATATTTCACTTTTTCTGGAAGAAGATTGCTTATGGCCATTGACAATGCACTGAGTTTGCTGCAATGGAAACTAGCCCGCGAAGGGTAAACACCACATTGATTTGTGCTGCGGCAATGCTATGTCTACGCAGAGCATTTATTTTTGCAAAATAAATTTAAAAGCTTTCATTGAGTCGATTAAAAATATCTTAATGCGCGATTGAAGAGGAAGATCTGAAGTATTTAATTTAACTTAAGGGCAATTTTCTCTGAAAGTATTAAAAACAGAGAGAATAGTGAAAGTTGGGATATTCTGAGCTCATAGCCATTGAGTTTGCAGTGTGACCGGATGTTGTCCTTCAGCCAAGCAGCGCGCGCACTGACCTAAATACACGTGCTGACGTCATATGAAATTGGTCAATGCTTGGTGGTTTATCTTCTCTGTTCTATCAACAGGTGGCGCCACCAGTTAGTAGGACGGTAGTCGATCAGCCAACTAAATACACAGCAATATACGGATACCAGAGAAGAATGATTACCCAATTAATATGATCAAACCACGGCTATGGGCCCTCTGTAAAAAAATTTTTTTTAATGTTACCACGACTACTCTGCATACACGTTCACAAGTTTTTGTTTTTTTAAGTGTCATGTATCCTGTGAACAGTCACAATTATCATAACTATTCATTGTTTTTGTGGTCAATAGATTATGATGCAATTATTATTTAGGATGAATTGTTACATGTATTTAATTGATCCAAGTGTATTACTTCATGAAGTTAAAGCCGCATAGTCCGAAGAAAACATAACATTTTCAAAACCAAAACAATTATCTAGATTTGATTCTACATTCTAACTTTGATGCTGGTGCACTCTTTAAACATTTGTCGTCACATATAAGGGCATACCGAGTCAATTAATAGAACCTGTTACTGCAGAAGCCTATGGTGTTAGAGTGTTGGCAAGCTTGCCTAAATTAATTTAGCATGTTTCCATTTCAAATATCTCAAAAGTTAGCGATTTTAAATAAATTTACTTCAAACTAAAGTAAGGTAGATTATAAATGAACAACCTAATATGTTTATCTCAGAAAATGAGAGAAACTCAAAACCATCAGACTATGCAACTTTAAGGTAGGCACCAAATGAGTCACCTGAGCACCAGCTCGGACTGTTGCTAGCCAGATTTATATGTATCAGTTGGCTGGTTGATGGAGTTTTACATCCTGCAACATTTAAGGTTGTATCAGGACAGTAACGACTTGTGACAGTGCACACCCTTGGAGACTTTATAGTGCTGCCCCACTAGGAAATCAGGCCGCCAGCAGCATGATTCAATATCCCACTCAGTCACATTATCCTGACACTGAGCTAACCAGTCCTTGCCCAGACGACTTTTTCTTTTGTTATTTAGCCTGAAATTTAACGTTTGATTAATAAACGTTTGGAGCTTTACTGAGAATTCCAACCAGAGTATTTTTCATCCCATACTGCATGGTGCATTGTTCTTGATGTAATAACATAAATAATATTAATATGTGTTAGAACTAGTTGATCTGTGAAATTATTTTTGAAATGTTCATATTAGTTGATTAAGCAGGTGAAATTTCCATCGCTGGTAATTGGTATTCCTCATTCATTGCCTTATCCCGATTGCCAGGCTAGGCAGCAACAAGTATCAATGTTTAAACCATTGGTTTTACTCGGCCTATTTTGAACCCCGTCACCTGCCACACTGGGAGCGGGTGCTGAACGCACTCGGCCATTATCTTTAATGAGGGTAAACTGGCGTATCATGTGAATAGCTCAGTGACATACACCTGGTATACATATTGTGTGTCCAGGAAGCAAGTCATTAACCCCGAGTGATAAAGCATATTTACTCTCAGTGGACACTAGTTTTAGAAGAGGGGTAATAATTTATTTGTTAAGTATAACTAACTATAAGTGGTATGGATTGCAATGTTGCCAACTCTCACAAAATTCCTGTGAGAGTCACGGAAATTGAAGGTTCTGGTTAGTCACCTCACGAGTCACAGCTCGACCCTAAATATCTCACGAATTTCTGTTACGTTTGTACAAATTTCTGTACTTTTGTATATATACAAGTAAATATCATGTTATACATATAATGCTAAAATATTTACATATAACCCCTTGGAAATGCCCTCAAATGGCCCATTAAAAAAGGTCTGGGCAAGAGCTAGATACAACCAACCCTATGTAAAAGCTGTCGAAACAACGGGTCAATGAATTGAGAGCCTAATTTCACAATCTAAGAAGCAACATTTATTCTTTACATATGTCTTATTGATAGCCCGCTACCTTTGAGTTGAAAAATATAATATAATATCTAGTTTAATAAGATTTAAAAGTGAAATCGACGGCGTTCTGTGGCCACCATCTTGTCTTTTTGCATTCTCTCCCATTTCACCAAATCTGTGCCGATATAAGTAGCCATTTGATACTGGAGCCACAGTTTCTAGTTCAGGTTCCATACTAAACCTATTTTCGTCCGTATTTACACTACGTTGTCCTTCACCCGTGTACTACAAGTACCAGGTGAATCTTTTATCTAGGCAAGAGCATGCCCTTGGACCCCGTAGCGAGTTCGCGGCTTCCACCCCTCTGGTTCCACGCCCGCTATGTACAATTTAAAGGATTCTCTGTACCTCCAGGTTGGCAACACTGGGATTGGGAGGGAAACGTGATGGCAAGAGTGTGGATAAACTATAGATGTGCGGAACGTAGTACATGGTCGGCCCTTTACAGTAAGCACGCGTGTGTGGTAAGATCCTTCTGTATACATGCACACTGAAATCACCCTCCCAGGCATAAACCCTGTCTAAGTCTATTCGCACGCTATCTGGAGTATGTGACACGGTGTATTGGCGGGCGGGCGCCCGGACGGTGATTTATGAGACACATGTCTGAGAAATCCCCACTGATCTAGGCATGAAAATGGCAACAAACATCTGCAGCATTTCATGCGAGTGCCATCTAGGCATGAAAACAGCAGCAAAAGTGTGCGGCATTTCATGCGAGCACCATCTAGGCATGAAAACAGCAACAAAAGTGTGTGACATTTCATGCGAGTGCCATCTAGGCATGAAAACAGCAACAAAAGTGTGCGGCATTTCATGCGAGCACCATCTAGGCATGAAAACGGCAACAGATGTGTGCAGCATTTCATGCGAGCGCCATCTAGGCATGAAAACGGCAGAAAAAGTGTGCGACATTTCATGCGAGCACCATCTAGGCATGAAAACAGCAACAAAAGTGTGTGACATTTCATGCGAGCACCATCTAGGCATGAAAACGGCAACAACAGTGTGCAACATTTCATGCGAGCGCCATCTAGGCATGAATAGAGCAACAAAAGTGTGCGGCATTTCATGCTAGCGCCATCTAGGCATGAAAATGGCAACAAAAGTGTGCTGCATTTCATGTGAGTGCCATCTATATAGGTATGAAAATGGCAGCAAAAGTGTGCGGCATTTCATGCGAGCGATCTAGGCATGAAAACGGCAACAAATGTGTGCAGCATTTTATGCGAGCGCCATCTAGGCATGAAAACGGCAACAAAAGTGTGCGGCATTTGATGGGTGGTCCGATATACACGACGCACGTCTTATGTTGGGGTCGAACTACAGATAGAGAGAAAGGGTCAAAGAAATAAATGATGACATCACATTTAATCAAGATATAAAATAGCAGGAAGAAACTGCTGTAACTGCTCTTCGAAGTCACGCCTGTGCCCAAGGTGTCCAATTACTATTCATCCATGAATTATATCAGGCTTTTTAGCTTCCATCGTACAAGTCATGCTTAATGTCGCATTGCATGCATTGTCTCAGACGCAAAGCATCTGCATTCCTTTTGTGAAGAGGGCTCCTCGACAATCCTCGCCACACAGTTAAACATGTATTGCTACATTTGGGCTGTTGTTTGAACGTTCACGACTGGCACATTTATCTATGTGATCTTAAAGAAAATATTTGTATTTCTGCTAATGGAAATTCGCTCAAGCCATGATTTCGATGCGTGTCGTCTTAGCGCCACGATACATTGTCCTATTTCAATATCAGTTTTTAGTTAGGCCTAATGTAAAAGTTTCTTTGGTGTTTAAAAAAAAAAGAAATCTTTCGAATTAATTATATATATAATTTTAATCTAAAATTACATTGAGGGTATTATTATTGGGATTGGGTTAGTGTGGGTTGCACACGCAGAAACACAAATATAATTATATATATATATATATATATATATATATATATATATAAATATATAAATATATATGTGATGTATAAAACTTATGCGAGTATAAAGGCACGTAAGGGAATATCCCCTACTGGCCACCCTGATTCTGTGTACTACTTTATGGGTGGCCCCTCCCCTGGGTGGGACAGCTGGCGCCCCCCCCCCCCCCCCCCCCCCCCCCCAGTGCCGCGAATACTGTCACTCGCGCACTGATGTCGGCTGTTTACTGTTCACTATGCGGGGCCTCTCACAAAGAGGGAGACCTGGAGGCATGCTCCCGCCATCAGATAGAGGGGGAGGCGAACGGACAACCTGCACGACTGTCGCGTAGGGCCTCACGGAACGGAAATCCAAGCAGGAGTTGGAGGTGTCGGCAGCCATGGGAGCCATGTCGATGGAGGACCGAGTGCGGGACACACAGGAGGAGGGGCGCGAGCTGGAACTGGAGGAGGAGCTGGCGGATCTGGAGGACCAGAGAGATCACCTGAAGCACCGCCGATCAGACAGGCAGAAGAGGCGGAGCCCGCTGAAGGAGACCCGGCCAAGCATGGCGAGGCGGCCGGGAGCCACCGGTCGGATGCTCCCGGGCAGGACGAATCCCCCAAGACCACGCACCAACCGGAGGAGAAGCCGGCGCCGGGCGAACACTCAGCCTACGGCATGAGGTCACGACGACGCTCAAAGGGGAGGAGATGCAGGCGCCACAGCGGCTCAGGATCGGGAAGCAGATCCAGTTCAAGCACAAGGAGGCAGCGAGGTAAGTGGTCCCTTCGTAAATTCACTGTTGCGGGCAAGGACGTAAAGAAGCTTAACCCCCATGAATTGCTTGCTGCTGCTACCCTCTGGTGCCTAGATATAGACACCCTGTCCAAAAAGGACAATAAGGCATTCCTGGAACATCTCCATTTTCTGTCCGTGAGAGCCATGACAGATGATTTTAAAGATGCGGCGCACGTGGCCTATGACACGGCTATAAGGAAGAAGGCGGAGGAGCATGGCTTTGCCGCCTTCGCGGAAGCTTTTCAGGGGGCAAGCGTAATTCACTATGGCTCACAGCAGATGAAGAGTAAGAAAGGGACCACTAATTCAAGTGCTAAAAGAGGGGGCAATTCGGGTGGAAGTAAACGCTACTGCTTCCACTGGAATAAAGAGAGCGGGTGCTCACGTTCCGAGGAGAACTGTAACTATACTCACAGCTGCAGCAAGTGTGGGAGCCGCTCTCACAAACTTGCTAAATGTAACAAGGACTGATGGGCGGGCCCCCCACATCGCACGATCACTAATGAGACAGTAGTTAAGGCACGGGGAGGTGTTGTTGGTAATAGGGACATTGACGGGAGAAGAAAAAGAAATGACCGGGTCAATTATATCAGTGTTAAACATGTATCTATTTCAGAGCCCACGCATGGCGTGGGTAATGGCGCAGATGATAACCATGTATTCATTACAGATGACGCGGCCGGGAAGAGCCCAGGTGGAAAATGTCTTAAGCCAATAAAGAACACTCTCGATACCGAGAATTTTTTGCTTGATATTGCTGTAGGGAGTGATGCCGGCGATGGGGGGGAAGCCCGCCAGGCTGTTGTGCATGAACGTTGTAACTATGGTGGTGATGAACAAAATTCGACTGCAGAACCACTACCGATGTAAACTGCTTCAGGTCTGATGAACGTGTGACTGGTAGGAATGATACCGATGGCATAATTAGCATTGATGCAAACTGTTTAGGCTCTGTCGGTGGTGTAGTGGTTACAGGTGCCGATTGCACGATCGGTGCCAATATTAACAGTGTCGGGTCGGATGAAGGTGTCGCTGATAGTACGAATAGCCTTGGCAGGGGCGCGACAAATGTTAGCTACACAGACCCCCCAGTAAGGGGCGATTATGCCTCACTCACACAAAATGAGAATTATACCTCACTTACACTAAATAAAAATAAGGGGGGAGTTGGGTCGGAAGCTTTCACGGCTGCCGGCCATTTTGACTATACCAGGGAAGGTCCTTTTTATCCCGATAGAAACCACGGGGAACGGCTAGGCCACCTCCACGTGGAAACCCCAGAAGGGGGGGGGGGACGCTATCCCAATAAGAAAAGGCGGGAAAATAAATAGTGAGGCGGACCTCGGTGAGGGCGATAACACCAGGGACGCGAGCAATCACGCCCGCCACTCCCATTACAACGGCTATGACGCCGATGCCTCAGATGTCAGAGGCATGAGGGGAAGGGGGGCGACCACAAATAACACATGTGGTGCTGGCACCCCCGCGGATGGGGGGATTAAGGGGGATGGCAGTAACCACATCCAGGCCGAAGCCGGATACAGCGCCCCTGGTAGCGGCACCGACCCCAACAGGATAAGCCCACATGGGGGGGATTACATCACCGGTTTGGCGAGCCGCCCCGAAGATGAAGGGGGGGGGGGTGGCTGTCCGTGGTTTACAAGGACCACGCCCTCCTGGTGACAGTAAAAGAAGACGACTCCCAATGTACTTTTCGGGTATACAATGAATGCACACACGGCACATGCACCTGCACCCATTATGTGGCAGGCTGCTTGGCACAACTCCGCCCCTGCCGTGTATCCACTGAACTGTTCCTCAGGGGCGACACAGACCCAGACGGCCAATACCTATTAATGGGGACTGTTTTTGGTTTTAATGTAATCAATCCCGACTGCACGCTAGAATATAACCCGGTTTGTAAACTCCCACGTGACTCTGCAGATATTAACGCCATCACTAAGAAATTAAAGAGTGAGATAGATGGGGGTTGCATAACAGTAGTAGATGCCCCTCCAACTTGTATACATAATATTTTCTGTGTCCCAAAAGATGATGGTGGTAGTAGGACGATTGTGGACTGTAGTCGCCCCGCAGGCGGCTCTGTCAATACTTGCACCACTCAGGTTTGGGAAAAAATTTCTTACAAAAGTGTAGACACGGTGGCTGAGGTGATGGAGAGGGGGGACTACATGGCCACAGTGGACATAAAGGATGCCTATAGAGCGGTCTGCATCCACCCCCGTGATCGAGACAGGCAGGGCCTCCATTGGGTATTTAGTGCTGACAAGAATGAACAATGCACCTTCATGAAAGACAACAGGCTATGTATGGGACTCTCTTCTAGCCCGTATGTCTTCAGCAAGATCTCTGACTTTGTTGTGAGATGCGCGGTGAGGGAGGGGGTTACCAGAGTCATTAACTATTTAGACGATTTTTGCATAGTGAGTGCGAGCCTCGCAGAAGGCTGCAGGGACCAAAGTGTAATAATTGCGATTCTCAGACGATTCGGTTTCTTCGTGAGTTTTGGTAAATTGAGCTCCCCTAGCACTGCTGTACGGTTTTTAGGGATCATTATTGACTCGGTCGAATTGGAAATGAGGCTCCCCGAAGATAAGCTTAGTAAACTGAACGTGATCCTCGGGGAGGTGAAGGGCAAACGTAAAGTATAGCGGAGGGAGTTCGAGAGGGGGGCTTGTTGGCTATAATTGCAGCAAGGTGGTAAAGGGTGGTAGGACCTTCTGTCGCCGCATCTACGATGCGATTGGTAGCGTACGAGAGCCACATTTCAAAGTTCGACTCTCCAGAGGTTTTCGTGATGACGTAGATTGGTGGAGCGATTTTGCGGCTCGTTTCAATGGTAAAGCAAAAATACTTGGCTCCTTCGCAGCACATCTCTCAACATACAGTGACGCCTCCGATTTTGACTATGGGGCCCTTCATGGGGGGGGACTGGATTGCGAGGGCCTTCGGCCAAACCGATGATGGGGACCTAGGAGCGAGTCTCGGCCACCATCATCTCAGTCCTGATGAGCTTAGCTCCACAGCCCACATCAATGTGAGGGAGATGTGGGCGGCCTATGCCGCAGCACTCAAATGGGGCGGCTCCTGGAGGGACTGCGCGGTTGTGATGGTCACTGACAGCACGATGGTCAAGGCTGCCCTCAACTCCGGTCGATCCAGGAGCCCTGAAATCATGTTCTACCTCAGACGCCTATTCTGGGTGGCCTCTGAGTACAATTTTGAATTTTCTTCCGTTTTTATTCGCAGCAGGGAGAACATAATCTGTGACGCACTAAGCAGGCTGGACGACCCAGCCAGTGCAGGCCGCATATCTGAGGCGGACCCGCTGGTAGTCTATGCTGTAGAGACCTGTTCAGTAAGCCCCTCCCTTCGTTTTGCAGGGATAACAGAGCTCGTGAGAGAGAAGCAAGGTTTCCAAAGCAGGTCGTATGCCCCCAACTCGATAGCGACGCGGGGAGCGCAGGTGAGGAGGTACTTGGAATTCATTAACGAATTCTCGGAGTCACACTCCCCCCTCCCCTGCCCCCCAGGCCAGGTGGCACTGTACGCCACCTGGCTCGCTAGATCTATGAAATATTCATCCATCCTCAACTACCTGAGCGGATTGAACAATTTCTTGAAGCAGGGGGGGGGGGCACCCCCTATACCCTATACAGACTTTGAGATTGCTTCAACCCTGAGGGGGATTCGCAGGAAGTGCTCGGTCGCACCAAAACAAGCGGTCCCTATACTACCCGAGACACTCCTGCGGATGTTCTCCTTTCTCACGCTTAATCCGGGCCATGTAGCCTGGCGTGCAGCGCTCCTGTGCAGCTTCAGGGCCCTGCTCAGGAAGTGTCAGGTCACCTCCTCCGACTCCGCGCTCCGCAGAGAGGACTTCCGTTTCTTCCCCTGGGGGATGCTTATAAGCATAAGGCGATCCAAGACCATCCAATTTAAGGAAAGGGTGCTGGAGATCCCGGTGGCGCGCTGCCAGAACCTCAAAATATGCGCGGTCCATTGGACCAAGCGCCATTTTGAGCAGTTGCCGACCTCCCCTGGAGACATGGCGTTCAGGATACCGTCTGTGGCCGGAGGCTCCTCCCCTCTCCCTTATAAGGTCTACCAGTCGACCCTACGCTTCTTCGCAGGAAGAGCAGGCCTCGATCCGACTACGGTCTCCTCCCAGTCACTGAGGAGAGGAGGATGCACCTTCCTCTCCCTGTGCGGGGCCTCCATAGAGGAGCTCCGCACAAGGGGGGACTGGCGGACAGACACAGTATTTACCTACCTCAAAACACCCCTCTCCGTCCGCATCATGAACGACATGAGAGTAGCAACGTCGCTCGCAGCGACACCGGTAGATGAAACGGACTTGTACTAAGAGACTGCCCGGGTGGGGTTGGGGTATCTCAGATATTGCTCACCTTCGATATTGGCATCATATCCCCTAAGCCAGAGAATATATCATCTCAACCCACTTCCTTGTCTTGTCTTATCATTGTACTGTAGCAAAGACTTTATGTGATGTATAAAACTTACACGAGTATAAAGGCGCGTAAGGGAATATCCCCTACTGGCCACCCTGATTCTGTGTACTACTTTATGGGTGGCCCCTCCCCTGGGCGGGACAGCTGGCGCCCCCCCCCCCCCAGTGCCGCGAATACTGTCACTAGCGCACTGGAATTTTTAATTTTATTAGGCTAGGGCATCATATCCCCTAAGCCAGAGAATATATCATCTCAACCCACTTCCTTGTCTTGTCTTATCATTGTACTGTAGCAAAGACTTTATATATATGGGTCGTTCTCAGAAACTGTGTACCACTTGAGGTAGTCTACTAGAAATGCATATTTCAAAGAAACCCTTTATTGGAGTGTCAATATTTAGATTTCATCAGTTAGCCAAATAATGTGGGAGATAGTTTAGATCAAAAGTAAATGTTAATATTGTGTATTATGTATCTTATTGGGATGGATGTAGCTAAATACATAGAAAATTACATCACTAATTTGTGACATTGTCAACAGCATTGAAAATAAAGTGTCACAAACTTAATGAAAACCTCTGAACAACAGCTCATTTCACTTCAAATGGTCATATACAATGTCTTCATTAAGTTGAAGACATTTATTTCTAAAAAAAAAATTTTAATGATGAAATAGTTAACATTTTCTGGAGTCATTAACATCATAACATTTCGTTTCCACTTGCAAATACTATGAAACTCTGTATCAAACACTGAGTACAGATACAGTACAGGAATTATTTTCACCATTTGACACTATGCATGGACCCAGTTATGGTATAGTAAAAGATAAATCCTGAAATTGCCCCTAAACATTGAAATTTGAGCCGAACATTTGGGTAAAATTGTTTGTTTCCACTTTGTTACTCTGCTAATCCGTTACTCTGCTAATATTTTCTTGCTTTTCTCTTTAATATTCACAAATAAGACAAAACCATAGCAATGAGGTTTCAAATTATTATTACTACTGTTTATAAAGCAAGTGGCATGTGAAATGTCCTACAAATGTCAAGTTTTGTGTGGAAAATATTTGATTTTGGAGTCAGATTGGTTTCCATGCTATACTGCTATTTATTGGGTGTGAGCATCATTTGACCTACTTAAAAATGCCAGAATATGTTTATTTTCAATTATTCAGATGCAAAAGGACATACACATTGAGGAAACTTGCTTATATGACTTTGGCAGCATTTTGATTTTCTGGTACTGATGTCACACTATTGGTACACAACTTCTGAGAACGACCCATATATATAATTATAAATTAAAAAAATATATATATATAAAGGCATGAAAACGGCAGCAAAAGTGTATATATATATATCAGTGGTAACGCTTGACTTTAAAAGCTGCATAATCCGATGAAAGCATCACATTTTCGAAGCCAAAACGCTTATTTAGATTTGATTTTACATATCCAACCAACATACTGGTGCACTCATTAAGCACTTATTGATTCACAGAAGGATTAATTACTAAGTCAGTCAAAAAGAACCTGTCAGACTGCTAAACCCTATACTGTCCAGCACTTCAATGTGCAAACTAAAATTAATTTGGTGTGGTTTCATTTCAAATATCCTGATCCTTGACCCCTCAATAAATACAAATCACTTTAATTTACGTCGATTTTAACGATCAACCTAATATATCTATTTAAAATATGGCAGGAACTAAAAAATCACAGGATTGTGCATACTCTTAAGATAAGAATGCCATAATTTACACCGTTATGTTTTCCAATATGTCGGTCTATTTATTTGAACTTAGCTGTGTGTTGAAAAATGTTCCTGAAATGATCCAGTCTCCGATGACTGAATAAATACGCTAATGTGATTGGGCGCCCCGGTGTAGCGGACTAACGTGGTCCTAGAGGTAATCGAGCCTTAATTAGATAGCGTAATCTACACCAGCTCATTATCCACATTCAATAGAGTACGGTCCAGGTGAGAGGCATCAGTGTTAATCGATCGACAGCATGATGAAGTCCCCCAATAATTTTGTTACACATAACCATATTATATGTCATGTATAACGGATTATGCAAGTGTACAGATATGTAAGGGAATTAATATTATTGTTATACTCCACAAGACCCAACATTATTGGTGGTGCCACATGTGGCCTCCTCGCCTCCACCGGATGTAGACCAGTGTCAGTCGCACTGGAGGATATATATATATATATATATATATATATATATATATATACTGGAGGATATCTATCTATATATATCTATATATATATTTCTATTATACATACATACACACACACACACACACACACACACACACACACACAGAAAGTGAAATTAATCTAAAAATTATTACACCACAGCCTTCAGCGTGACACATAACCATATTATATGTTAAATTGACTTACTATTCGATTCTGTGCAGCAAGAAATGCTTACTAGGTGCACCAGTATCTAAGACAATGTGGAGAAGGGGGCGTGAGGGGGGATAAAATTGGAAGAACAAGAAGCTTGTGTAGTCTCTTATAAGTTGAAGTAGGTGTGTGTGGGTGTGGAGGATGAGACAAGGACAGAAAGGGAAGAACAGGATGTATTACTATTAGTACTATAGTAGGAGAAGTAAGAGTAGAAGAAAAATGTGGAGAAGAACGGGAAAAGAAAAAGAAAGGATAAGGAAAGTAAGAAGAAAAATAAGAAAGGATAAGAAAACAATAGATATATATATATATATATATAAAATAAATTTAAAGGAAAGAAATGGTACAAGAAGAGCACGGGGAAGAAGCATTGCAACGGGGATATGCCTATACATGTATAATGTGACTTGCATTGCAAACCCTACGCTAATGATCGTATCAAGCTGAATCTGACACATTCACAACCTCTCTGACAGGACTCGGTCTCCCACAAGTGGGCTTCAGTACCACGTGATAGTCACGTGTTCTTTTCTGACAAGCAGGTCTGAGGCTATATAGCACGGTGACACTGACAGTATAATGGGCTGAGGTCAGCCTCTGGAAAGGGAAGGAAGGAGTGTGTTCGATCACGACGCCTCACAGTGGCAGTCTCACTCCACGCGCCGTGTCAGCCTGCCCTCTAGCGGCAGTCGATGACTGCCTGGACGCGTTCCTTATCTCGTCCGACTGTATGACATCGCACCCTTATCAGCCGACCTTCAGACTGGTCCTACAAGTTGTCAGCGGATCGCTTTCACTGACCATAGGCATAGCCTAATTGCTTTTAATATACTCTATATATATATATACTCTGAAATATGAAAATAAAACATCGAGCAGTTATTTGTTTTACTCCTCCCTCACCCCTAATGGGTGTCCGTTTTTTTTTACGTTTCGCTGATGAGAATTGTGATCGCGCTGTTATCAACAAACCCGCCCTCAAGCCTAGCTGGCAAGTCCGCGGTCAGATTGGGTTACTATGGTAACTGTGTACACGCCGTGCAGTGAGTTATGCGCTCCACGACCGTCCGTCGTAATGTCTCGTGACGTCATTGCGGTCGGGTATCGTACACGCATCATTAGGTCTGTAAATGAACAGAAACCAGCTGTCAACGACTGGTGGCCACCCCGTCACCGACCAGTTGACGCCGGGCAATTTATCACATGTCCGTGTGCTTGTAGGCCTACGTTTGCGTGTATACCTATATATATATATATATATATATATATATATATATATATATATATATAGGTATATATATATATATATATATATATATATATACGTATACCTATATATATATATATATATATATATATATATATATATATATATATATATATATATCGAGCTAATAATAATATTATATATATATATAATTAGCTCGATGTGCACAACTGTCATAAGAGTGTCATAACTCATATGTCTTATATTTGTTTTCCAAATATCTCCTACAGTGAATGCCAAGTTGGACAATTACTGTTGAAATTTATATATTATAATCGCAGTGTAATAGCGTAACTATTATTAGCTATACATGTACTCTACTCCTGTTTCCTCAAACATTTAAGCGATTTATCATAGCTAGTCAATAGATCTACGCGTACAGCGACATTCTACCGGCAATCCTTGTGTTGGTTTTTTGGTTTGTATACTCTGATGAAAGCACCAAATTTTCGAAACCAAAAGTTGAAAACATTCATCTAGATTTAATCCTATCCAATTTTAGATACTGGTGCATTTATTAAGTATCTGTTGCTATATGAAAGGGAACAAACACTAAGAGCGCGTGTTACTGCTGAAGCATATGGTGTCAAACTTTTGACATGCATATCAAAGTTAATTTGCCTGTTTCCACTTCCAATATCGCTTTAAAAAAACACTCATTTATAATCAAAGTTATTTCAAACCAAAATAATGTTGATTATAACAATCAACCTAATATTACTTTAATAAAAAAATGCCGGAAGCACAACACCACCAGCCTATGCACTGTGCAACTTTAATAATTCAAAATATAGACCGACAATAACGCAATACCAATGTGTAGGTCCCTCCGCCATTGCTGTTGCTGACTTTGTTGCTGTTTATTTCTTCTTTATTGATGTATTTTTACATGTGAAACATTTATGTTGTCATTGTGAATAAAATGCATGTGTGGTTTACATTGTCACCAAAGCACATAAATTGTCACCTTGATGGATAGATAGTCTTATATACTTACTAGATTTAACCTGTGCTGTGCATGGGTTAAAGCTTGGCCCCGCATCAATCCCTCGACCAATATTGTGTTGAACTGTCATTATATATATATATATATATATATATATATATATATATATATATATATATATTCACGGTCTGTGACTATATTCAGGGACTGTATATATCTATAGCCCTGTTTACACGGGCGATTTAAAACGCTTCATATAAAACGACTTGCCTAGATCGACTCACATTTGGCGTGTAAACGCGACTCTGAGGCGTTTTAGGGCTGAATCGATTCATATGAAACGGTTCATCTATACCACCTCGCGAGGTGGTTTATTTGAAGCGATTCAGCTGGTTCCCGGGCGGCGATAGTATAAAATAGTAGTGCTTGCCGGCTACAGGGAAAGCAGTAACTAATCGCTGGTGCCCGGCAGTGTTAGGGCCCGATTACGCCGAAATCTATTGACTGCGATCATATTTAACAGAATTAGACTCAAATAATGAAATTTAATTAAATTAACCTTAAATTCCAAGCGATATTAACGTAGCAGCTACATCGACGTCGAATCACCAAGTGTAAACTAAACAAATAGCAGTGCTCGCCGGCTACAGGCGGGCCTAAGGCTGCTGGTTCCCGGCGCCAAAACACTTTCAAACTCTGTCCATGTAAACGCGCCTCTAAAACGCTTCATATAAATCGCTTTGTCTAGATCGTTTCACAATTCCCCGTGTAAACACGGCTATTGTTCTCTGCTATATTCCAGACTCATACACGGTCCTATTGCAATATAAATCTAGTTCCACCATCTGGTGGAATCCAGCTGTACCAGTATGCGGTAAACCCTATTAGTGGTGCTATCTAATGACGACATTAACAACACTCGCGGTTACATGACTCAAAATGGATGTCACTCTGGTCAAATTAATTAAGTGACGAAAGTTAGTAAAAACCATTAATATTAATATGAAATGGGTAGGTGTGATATATGTGTAAAGGACATCCAGGCACGTGTGGATAACAAAGGATATGTAAATGAGATGCGTCATAAACAGAGGGTGCCGGCGGTTCAGGGCCCTGGACGGTGAATAAAGCATTCAGTATGCAAAAGTCAAAGTGTTCAGTCGGCTGCGAAGGTTCTGCCAAGGAACATCTTCGACAGCACGGGTGCCGGCGGTTCAGGGCCATTTGAACTCCCTAACTCCCTTCAGAGCAAGGAACAAGCAGGGGACCCGACAGTTATGTCCAGAACCAGTTTAATCACCATGGAATATTAGATTAAAAAATACATATACAGTAAAACTTCTCTAAACCGACCGACCTTGGTACTGACTCTTAAGTGGTCGATTTAGGGAGGTGGTCGGTTTAGGGAGTTAGAATATGGTTATAATGGTATTGTTGGGACCCAAATAAAGCGATCGATATAGGAGAGTGGTCGATCTGCGGAGGTGGTCGGTAAGGGAGGTTTTACTGTATATGCATGCAAAATGAATATTTATTTCAAGTCAGAGTCTCCTTATATTATTTCATTGACTAACAAGTAATATTCTATGCAAAATAAGGGTATAGTAGGCTGTAGAAAATTCCATATTCTCCATGTAACAAATTCATGCCTTGAAAACACCATAATTTTAAAATGAAAATGTTGGCTATTTTTTATTATGTCACATTAGGCCTTAATTATTTTTCATATATATCCCAACAAAGTGTAAGAATACCAATTCTATAAATAAAATAACTCCTCTACTCTTTCCATAATTGTTTTTGACCATTACATACCGGAAAATACATTGGCCCTGTATACCCTGAAACGACCCATATAGATAGCTCACTTCTTTGGGTAGCTAGGTCTACATTTGATTACTTTTATGGCCCTGTCACACTATGATGTTACATGCCAGCGTCAATGCCACGTAGTTGACGTGAGCGTAATGTCGGTATAGCGTAGTGATAACATGGTTCAACGAGTGAGGACAAAGGAATTATTAATTGTGTCAATGTGAGACTAGTGAAACTCCAGCACGCGTGACACCAGCCTAGCGTGACATTAGCGGCGACTTAGTGGCGGGCGGGCTTGATCACACCCACCCTAACGTTGCCACGTCCGACTCGACCATTTTTCCCGACGTGAGTCGACGTCGCCCCACTGAGAGACTAGCGTCGGGCTGACGTGAGTCCAGCATGACCAGCGTGATGGCAGCGCATGCTTAACGCGCTTGGCTTGAGCGAAACGTGGGCCGACGTGAGATTCCTGAATCTGTCCGGCATACTGAAAGTGTCGAACCCGACCCACCTGCGCCTTGGATATAAATAAGGGTGCTGTGTTGCTCTCTCCTCACAAATTCTCCAGCATGCTGCCAAAAAGCACCTCCAGCTCCAGTTCCAGTTGTGCTTCAAACCCTCACTATGGGAGGGGAAGAGGGAAGGGGAGAAAGAGGATGAGTGGTACACCACCAACATCACCAGCAGCAGCACCATCTCCACCATCTCCTATGGTCTCATCTCCTGGTCGCCCGGACACAGAGGAGACTATGGACACACAGTCCCTGTCTCCATCTTCTCTGCATTCCTGTGCATCCTCTACAGCCTCCACCTCCTCCGCCTCACACCATCTGCAAGGAAAAGGCAAGAGGAGGGTGCGGAAGTTCGACTGCACTCTGCCTGCAGACGAGGAGGAGGTGCTGCTTGACTTTCTGCATGACACCCCGGTCATTTGGAACATCAAGTTGACTGACTACCGGAGGACCAACAAAAAAAGCAAGCTGTTGGAGGACCAGGCCCAGAAGATGGGGAGAACCACTGCACATCTCCAGGGCTGGTTCAAATCCATGCCGGACAGCAACAACAGGCTGCATAAAAAGAAGAGTGGTGACGGGGCACCCAAGCGGACTGAGAGGGAGCAGTGGATCCTGGACAAGTTTGGCTTCCTCAGCTCAGCTGTGCGGCACCGGTCGGAGCCCTGCAGAAGTGTAAGTACTATATTTGATCATTTGCATTCATGTGGATATTAATTTCTAATTTTTTTATTTCATTATTTATTTCTTTTAGACCTCATTGTGGACAAATCATTTAAAATAGTTAATGGCATTATAATATGCAAGCATGTGGATTTATTTATTATTGCCCTCATTGTGGATAAATGATTGTATATATTTAATGGCATTATTGTATGCAATCATTTGGATTCATTTATTATTGCCCTCATGTTGTCTTGTATTCATTGTACTTATGTTGCTTTATTATTTTGTCTTGCAGGTGTTGGCCGCCGTTGATGCAGCACAAGGCAATCTGGGGCTGCAGAGACTGCCTGCGCTGAGCTGCAGATCGGGATGGAGCAGCACGAACAACGACCCCTAGCCGAGGCCCGAGGCAAGGGCAACCAGTCCATGATGGAGGAGGACCTGATGGATGTGCTGAAGCAACGCGTCGACACCTCGGGCGACGTGTTGGACTGCCTGATCATGTGCATGACCGAGAGGACCGCCTTCTCAAACTACGTGCGGGACTGTTTATCCACGATGACGAAGGGGCAGTTCCACCATGCGCGGACTGCGATAAACATCATCCTGTCACAGGTGATGACGTTGGAGGTGGCGGAAGACGGCACCGTAGTCTCGGGGCTGGCGCTGTCCCGGGTCTGTCCCCCTCCCACCCCCATGACTCAGACCGTGCGGCCCTCCCTCTGTGACGTTCCGCTACTCCTCTTCGTCAAATGCATCCTCTTGCCAGTCGCCGACCGAGGGGTACCAGCCACACCCGCACCAGTGGCGACATCAACCACCAGCCGGAACACCCTGGGCCTCCCAAAGCCTAGACTACATGCAGCAATACATGCTGCAGCTGCTGCTGCTGCAGCCTGCGCCACTGCTGCAGGCCCCGACACTGCCAGCGTTGAGGTTCCCCGGACAGACAATGGGTCCGCCCACACCGCTGCCTAGTCAGTCACCACGACAGCAGCCTGCAGCACACGCAAGTGGCAGCGCGTTAACATCGCGTGGGTCCTCAACCAGAGTGGCAGTATGCCAGTGGGAACAACGCCGACGCCGACAGCTATGGACGGATTCCTGGATCTGTCCTGGCTGTCAGGCATATCGAACATGTCGAACCTGAACATTGAGGCGCAGGAGCTCTTTGCGCCAGGGGAGCTTTACAACCCCCCCCAAAGGGCCAGGACCAGGCCCCAGATAGTGATAAGTGAACAGAACCGTGTTCTCAAACTACGTACGGGACAAAGGGCCAGTTCCACCATGCGGACTATGATAGACATCGTCCTGTCGCAGGTGATGGAGTCGGAGATGGCGAACCTTGACCCACGCTGCTGTAACTCAATGTAACCTGACGTCTCTTGATGTAACTCAACGTCTGCCTAACGTAAGCATGGCGTAACCCGCCGTACCTCAACGTAATGACCAAAATTCACCTACGTCGGCTCATGTTAGCTCGTTACGTCGTAGTGTGACAGGCCTATTAGCTAGATAACTTTTAGCATGTACGCTAAACAACTGGACAGCAGTAACAGTCTCTATTAAATAGACATATTATTCCTTTTTATAGCGATATAGCGAATGGTAGACTGGAAGTGTGAATACTTATTTGTCTCTCATTTTTGCTTGAGTGCAAGTAAATAAGCAAATTTAGGGGTCAAATTTCCCTGGATCATCAGCCATGCTTTTTCTAATCTATTTTTGAATGAATTAATTGACTCCGCATCAATAACATTTTGTGGGAGATTGTTCCATATATTTATGACCCTGTTTGAGAAACTATGTTGCCTTAACTTTGAAATGGCTCTGGGTTTTACTAGTTTGAGAGTATGGCCCCGACTGCCTTCTCTTTTATTCAAGGTGAAAAATTTGTTCATATCTATTTGATCAAAACCCTTCATAATTTTAAATACTTCAATTATGTCACTTCTTTTCCTTCTGTAGGAAAGGGTAGGAAGTTTCATTTCCCTAAGCCTTTGTTCATAGGGTAGGTCCTTTATAACTGCACCTAATTTTGTTGCACGTCTCTGAACCTTTTCGATCTCCAGAATATCTTTCCGAAAAATTGGGCTCCAAATTTGTGGACAGTATTCCAAAATTGGCCTAACAAGAGACTTAAATAGAATGAGAAAATTGTTCTTGTTGAGGCGATGGAAAGTTCTTTTAATTATTCCTACTCTCTGGTTAGCATTTGAGATGATAGTCCTCATGTGTTTCTGAAAGGAGAGTTCGGAGTCGAACGATACACCCAATTCCTTTTCATAGCTATCTTGTTGCAGGACAGCGTTCTTCATATGATAGGCATAATGAGGATTATTTTTCCCGTAATGAATAATTTTGCACTTCTTTTCATTGAAGGGCAATTGCCATTTCTCAGACCATTGTGCAAGTTTCAGAATATCCTCTTGCAAGAGATTCTTATCTCTTACATCTTTTATTTCCCGAAAGACATTTGTATCATCCGCAAATATTTTTAGGTTTGATGAGACACTGCCTGGCAGGTCATTTATAAATATTATAAATAATATTGGTCCCAGCACACTTCCCTGAGGTATTCCTGAGGTGACATTCTTAAAGGAAGATTTTTTATTACCTACGACTACCCTTTGCTTTCTCTCAGACAGGAAGTCCTGTATCCATTCAGAAATTGATCCGGATATTCCCAGAGCTTTGATTTTGTTTAATAGTCTTTTGTGAGGCACACTATCAAAGGCTTTGGAGAAGTCCAGATAGATGGTGTCCCATGCCAGGCCATGATCCAACCAGTCAGTCCCAATTTCCATCACTTCTAGTAGTTGTGTCAGGCAAGATTTGCCTCCAGTGAATCCGTGTTGGTTTGGAGATACCAATCCTAGTTTTTCCAAGTGTTCTACGACCCGATCTCGGATTATTCTTTCTAGTATTTTACAGCATACGGAGGTTAAACTCACGGGTCTATAATTTGATGCCAGGCATTTTGGTCCCTTTTTATGCAGGGGTTTGACATCAGCATCTTTCCATTGTTTGGGTATTTTCCTTTCAAATAGGCTTTTACGGAATAGAGATGTCAAAATAGGTCCAATTTGCTCAGAACACTCTTTGATGATTTTTGCATGGATCCCATCTGGCCCAGGTGGCTTGGAGACAATTATTTTTTCAATTAATTTTTCTACTTTACCGTCTATTATATCAATGTCACTAATGAATTCTGTGACTCCTGAATCTGGAGAGGGTGGGATATTATCTGTATTTTCATTGATAAACACACTGACGAAGAACTCATTGAGTAGTTCAGCTTTGCCTTCATCGTCTACGATTAGTTCGTCATCACTATTGGCTAGAGCTGGTATGCCATTGCCATTTTTTTATTTATGTGAAGCATAACTCCAGAAATTTTTCGGGTTATTCGTAATTTCTTGGACAATTTTGTCCTCAAAAGTCTCTTTGTGTTCACTAACAATGTCATTTGCGGCATTCCTAGCGACAGTGTATTTTTCCCAATTTTCAAATGTCTTATTATTGAAGTAGACATTCCATGCTTTGTTTTTCAATTTTCTGGCAGTGGTAATATCTCTGCAGTACCAAGGAGGTTGTTTCCTGGTTGTGAAATTTCTTAGTGGTATGTGCCTTTTGATAGCACCTGATAACACATTTTGAAACAGGTCCCAGCATTCTTGCACATTTTTTTCCTTAAATTTATTTAACAAGCCTTGGGACCTGATATCATTACTCATGGCAATGTAATCCCCTCTATAATATGAGTATCTTAGTGGGATGGTCTCATTTTCTGTTTCAACATCAATTTTGAAGGATATGACAGCATGGTCACTCTTCCCGATCGGGATCAAGTACCCGGGTCTCTAATTTGGATATACATGTAGGATCAAATCTAGGTAAAGCCGTGTTTACACGGGCGAGTTAAGTCGCTTCATATAAATCGCCTTGCCTAGTTCGCCTCACATTCGCCTTGTAAATGCGACTCTGAGGCGGATTAGGGCTGATTCGCTTAATATGATTCCCTTTATGTACACCACCTCGTGAGGTGGTTTATATGAAGCGAACTAGCTTAAGCACTGGTTCGTATGGACTTGCTCATGCACAGATATCGATTTCCGCCTTAAACCGCTCCGTGTGTACACGCGCCACTAATTCGCTTCAAATAATTTGCTTTGTCTAATTCGCTTTACAATTCCCCGTGTAAACAGGGCTTAAGTGTTTCGGTTTCTCAAATGTGTCACTTTCAGTTTTACTGGACTATGTAAAAACAAGCGGGAGCCAATGTGAAATTGGTTTTACTCCGTCACAATATAGACTATCTACTTACGGGCTATAATATCAGGACCAGTGTTGAACATGTTGTTCGAGAAATAGAAACTGGATAGTTACTGAAATGGTTCAGTGTTGAGATATAGTCTTCTATTTCTACTTTAAAGGAATTAACTCTAAACCATAAACATGCCATTATTATCCTATTCTCTGCCTTGAATATCAGGACTATATAATATAGACATCCATTTTGAGGGTGATTATAATTTAACTTAACAGTGTCGCTTCCTGAGATGCTAAATCTGTATTTTATGTACAGACTTCGGAACGGAAGTTGTCTCGGCGTGCTTCTATCGTTTGTCTTGCTGGTCTCTGTTTTGCATTTATACCTTAATACACCAAACCTTCAATATGTCGGTAAGTTTGGAATTTTCCATATTAATGTCATGTCATCATTGCAGTTATAGTTATTTCAAACTGTTACTTAATATGGAAAATTGGGATAGTAATATAGACAGTGTCAACGAACGCATACCTCCTCCTGGGCGATATTACAAGCATTTATATCACCGGTTCTAAGCCTAAGGCTAAACTGAACTAATTCAATATTTAACAGTAATTCATGGTTACTGTTGGCGTTATCCACTTTGATTTGTGAGAAGTGATGCGTGTAATATTAAGTGCACTTTCTAATATAATATGAATAAGCAATGCTTAGGACCGACCCCCCGATATAACTACAGTAAAGTATTTCATGATTTGCGCGTGTATTTTTTTACTCCACTCGCTGTGTTCGATTTGAAATTCTAGCAACTCGGATTCTCGATGTCGGCATGACGTCACAACCCCGGAAAGTAGCCCGCGAAGGGTAAAATACCGCCGTGATGTGTGCTGCGGCAATGCTATGTCTATGGGGAGCATTTATTTTTGTAAAATAAATTAAAAAACTTTCATCGGATCGATTAAAAATATCTTAATGCGCGATTGAAGAGGAAGATCTGAGGTATTTAATTTAACCTAAGTAGGCTAAGAGCAATTTTCTCTGAAAATATTAAAAACAGAGATAATAGTGAAAGTTGGGATATTCTGAGTGTCAGTGCCAGTGTTAGCCTTACCAGATCATGGCCTCAAAAAAACTATTTTCGCCAAATTGTTCTTTATTTCTTTTAATTTGGAATAAAATCGAAGCTTTGCACTGCGCGTATCAGCAAATTCTATGGCAGAGGGCATTTGTCTTGATATATTATTAACCAATCGCTGACCGCGAATACCATCAATTGGGCCTGTGGACCTAATGCCTTGACAACCTCGCTACAGAGTAGCGTGGAGGAACATGTACACTGGTCCCAGTGACCTCATTAACCAATCGCTGTCATCCTCCCTGTGTGCTGCGAGGCAAATCTTGACAAGCGATTTCCTGTTATTCGACATGAGTTTACAAATGACGGTGCACATACAGTGCTATTTCCGTTTCCATTTGCTGGATTTTGGTGTTCAACCTCTATGAGTAGGGGAGACCGGGGGACAGTGGCTCCTGTGTCTAAAAATAGAAAGGGAGCCCCTCAGCCTCCCCATCAAAATGAGGCTCATGGGTTCCACCCTCTCTCCATCTTGGACTCTTGTGTACAACCTGGCTCACTTTCACCTAGGTGAGTATTCATCATTTCTCTATACCCAAAGTCAAATTTTAGTGTCGCTCTGTGTGCCTCCTCTTGTCTGAAGATTACAAATATATAGATTTCATTCATTAGGGTATATAACACCCATTAGAAACTGTCAATTTAGGCTTAAATGTTGCAGCAATATAATATGGGTGTCATGACCTACATCCCACAAACTGAAAGAAGATTGCCCGGGGCACAGTGGGACAGCCAATCTTGGGGCACAGTGGGACATGTCCCACTGTACCCCGGGTGTCCCAGTGTGCCCCAGCAAATTTTACTTAAGAAATAAGTTTCAAATAGTAGATATACACATAGAATATGATGAAGATATACATATAGATACATATATTACATATAGATACATATATTACTTGAATTAAATCCTGAGGCACAGGGACAGAGTGCCCCAGGTGTCCCAGTGAGCCCCGCAAATGTAGTTATTCAATAATGGGCTCTAAATAAGCAGCTTGAATGACAATTAATACAAATGATAACCAGTAGAAAACATAAACATGTGTATTGGTTGTTTGAAAATCATTATTTAGTATAAGAACACATATTAACCCCCAGATTATAGGCCTACACTCAGTAAAGATATCAGCTACTCCCCTTTTTCTATGGTGGGGAGTATTACACTATTGTATTAAAGACAAATGAAAATGTATTATGCTTAAAGCAGAATTCAGGCATGTGAATTAAAGTGAATAGAGTTACTTTCTGATTTAAAACAGATGAATAAAGTAATACAGTACATGGGTGCTCTCTTTGTAGATGCTGAAGACCAAGCAAAATGGTCAGGAACCTTTGATAGACACATGTTTGGTGATGATCAATACATGAGGCCTTTGCTACTGACAGGCCCCAGCCTCAGTCTTCCTCCCCCGAAACTGCAGCATCAACATGCAGTCCAAAAATCAATGGGGCTCATTCAAACAACGAGGTTGAAAATGATGATAAAAGACATGGGAACAGAAGCTGGAGATTCCCCAGCCATTCCAAGTACCCTCAAGGGTACCCCAATGAGAATGAGTACTATGAAGATGGCATATTCCTCCCCAGAAGACATATGGCCACATCCAAAAGCAGGAGAACAAAAGAACACTACAAACTGTGGAAGAAAAAAAAGCCAAAACTCTAGAATTGACTGACACTCCTATTAAGAGGGAAATAGATATCGAGGAGGAGTTATTTGAGAGACAAATCCGAAAGAAAAAGAAACCTGTGAAGAGTCAAGCAGCAAAAGCCTTGAAATTAGTGCAGGTCAACAAATTAAAAAATGCAGCCGAAAAGAAGACAAATGACGCAGAATTAGACTCACTCAGAAAGAGAAAGTGAACAAGTGTGTAATTCAAGATGACTGACGATTTTGAAGAAACAATGTCAGATGGAGGAGCTGAGTTTGAGAAGAAAGACCTATCTAAAGGAAGCTTCATTGTGGTCAAATATCAAACAAAGTCTGGAGGGCTAAAATATTTTATAGGAGAAATCACTACTCTCTTAGAGAATGATGAATTTGAAGTCAAATTCCTTCAGAGGCAAAAGTCTAAATTAGGGGTCTACCAATTTGTATACCCTGAGAAGGATGACATTGATGAAGTGGAGTTTGACAACATAGTAGCCATGGTCCCCAAACAAACGTCCATTGGGGGCACTGCAAGGGCACCTCAACAATACAAGTTTACATATGACCTAAGTGCCTTTGTTGGACTGTGACTGTAGTATAAGGGAAGAAGGCCTTACACATTATAATGAATGTTGATGACGTATGATAGGTTAGCGGTGCTTTACGTAATGTCCCACTGTGCCCCAGGGGCTGTCCCAGTGAACCCCGGTCCCGAGGCACATTGGGACACTTCACATTTTTTAAAGATAATTATAGTCCATGAAATATATAATAGATACAGATTCATTTGTATTCCATATTTGTAGTTCAGTATCTTCGTAGAGATCAAAAATGTAAAAAAGTGTCCCACTGTGCCCCGGTCTCCCCTACTAGTATTGTTTATGCATATATATATGTACACGTGTTAGTCATTAGCCTCCCCGTGGGTGGGTCGGTATTATATATTGCTGAAGTGGTTTCCATTATGCTGAAAAGTGAAAGTTCAAATTAACTATCCACCAATTCATGATGATCTTCAATAAGCGAGTTCAGCATCTCGGGCGCGCGGTGGTTGATGGGAAGTCATCGGGATAAACCCACGTGCATGACTCAGCCTGGCGGTACGCGCAGTGCATAACGTATTTTATTCAAAATTAATAGAAATGCAGAACCCTAACCATATAAATTTAATATAATCTATTCGTTGAATATGTTTTCTATATGTGTTCCAAGCGGTTTGTCTCTAGGTCTTGTGGTTTTGGAGATATTTCACTTTTTCTCTAAGACGATTGCTCACGGCCATTGAGAATGCACTGACTTTGCCGGTACGTGCAGTGCAAAACGTTTATTTTATTCAAAATTAGTAGAAATCCAGAATCCTAACCGTATCAATTTAATATAATCTTGGTAAACATGTTTTCTATATGTGTACCAAGTGATTTGTTTCTAGGTGGTGTGGTTTTAGAGACATTTCACTTTTTCTGTAAGAAGATTGCTCCCGGCCATTGAGTTTGCCGGTACACGCAATGTGAAACGTTAGTTTTATTCAGAATTAATAGAAATCCAGAACCCTAACCGTATCAATTTAATATAATCTTCTTGGTAAACATGTTTTCTATATGTGTGCCATATAGATAGGTAGTGTGGTTTTAGAGATATTTAACCTTTTCTGTAAGAAGATTGCTCATGGCCATTGACAATGAGTTTGCCTGCAAACGTGGCTTTGTTTATCCCGACAGCCGACGAATGGAAGTCGGTCCCGCACATGCGCGCTGGCAATGCTGAACTCGCTTCTTAGTAGTAGGGACCACACACAAACATTTTTAAATAGGTCTAGAACACCATAAATAGTATAGAATTAAAGTCCTTCAAATTCTGAGTAGAATACACCTTTTTTTTTTTTTTAGCTCTATAGCTTTGTTAAGCACATCACATGAAAATTGTTGCACAGTACTGCAAATCGGGACACAGACAGAGCTCACAGAATAGATTATAGTAGTTTTTAATTCGAGTAAATATGATTAGTTGTTCCAAAGTTATCTACGATTTAGTTTTTCCTAGCAATCAAAATTTTGTCCTGGTTATAACTAATAAGTTGTGACCACTGGCACTGACACTCAGAATATCCCAACTTTCACTATTATTTCTGCCCCGTGCCCCCAGCTCTGCCAATTTGGATTTCCTCCGCTGTGTATAACTTACAGCGTCATCAAAGCCCGGTTGCTCTCATACCATGTCTATGTGGTGTGGGAGGTTAAAAATCCCTTGGGTCGGTAAAAGTGTCGGCTCGGGCTTTCTATCGACCAGCAGTGGAATGAGGAAGACCAGTCATCTATGACTGAAATTTCCCCTGCTTAAACAACTAATGCACACAAAAAAAAAAAAAAATCTCTGCTTTTAAATCCTTTCACACAAATTTGCTCTTAGGTTAAATTAAATATTTAAGACCTTCCTCTTCAATTGCCTATTAAGATCTTTTTAATCGACCCAATGAAAGCTTTTAAATTTATTTTGCAAAAATAAATGCGTCCCATAGACATAGCACTGCTGCAGCACAAATTACTGCCGCCGATGCACACACAAATTAAAAATCACTGTAGTTTTGTCAATTATGTATCAGGGATGAAAGATCTCCGCGTTTGTGCGGATTTCCGGGATTTTTCAATCCCGCAGCACCATCAGCGTAGATCTATACTAATATGTGGTGGAGACGCCGCAGCACTAGCAGCGTATACCACTAATAAATGCTATAAATGCTCCAAATGCTGCAGCACTATCAGCATATACTACTACTATACATGCTTCAATCGGCGCAGCACTATCAGCGTATACCAATATATATGAAACACAACTTCCGGAAATTTTCCGCGATTCCCTGACAGTGTTAAACCTATGGGAGAACATAATCATTTCCGCTTTTTTCCTGGAGATCACTTTCATCCCTGATGTATGGATTTTGATTTTGATGGAATCAAAACTGACACCTGCCCAATTCAATGCTCTTCAAAACAACACCAGATTCACAACAATATGACAAGAGCTAAATCCTCAAATATGCGTTTTCGTGCGCGATAAAAAAAAGTTGTGAATTTAGCGCAAGCAGCTGGTATTGAGCTACCACCGCGGCCGATCCCGGCGATTTAAAAGTGCTCTAGGGTCTTTGGGAATTGACAGAAATACACAATATAGGTGTCAAATGAAAGATAAATAACTAACTATTTAGTATTGTCATATTATTATAATCCTTTTGGAATGTTACTTATCTGTTCGATGACTTTTTCAACAGTGGTTGACTTCAACAGCTTGTAAAGCCATGAAAGGTATCCCAGAATGCACTAGAATTTTCCCCAGCTGTAAAGAAGGTTGTGCTTGGTCAACTGTGATGACATCATGTACTTCAAGCCATTTGCATAGTATTTGTGAATGGTTTTACACAGCACCTCTGAATATAGGCATATAGAAACCAGGTCACAGAATTCAGCTGCTGTAGTGTAGACAGCTATACCGCAGCGCCCCAAGCGGGATTTGATGTGCCTAGCTTTGTTAATAAAATAGTGATGATTTTCATTTCACTCTTTTGTCTTAATTCCTGGACACTTGTCTATTGGGGAACTTGGTGAAACCACAGGCTAATTGGGGATGACCTACTTCATTATTTGGAGTAATGGATCTTCAATTAAGTAGAACTATTAACTATTGATGGAAAATGCACAGAATGTATCAGCCTGAGCAGTAGGAGAATATTTGTCTACAAAAGTTCCAAAATATTACTAATATAGGTATATCAGATAAAATTTCAAATAACAACAGTCTAAATTGAAGCTCATTCAACAGACATTGCTGGGACAAACTCAAATCTGTTGTAATTTAAAAAATATCTTAATAGGGGACAAAGTTATGCCACTTTTAATGTCAGATTAATTGACCATAAGTGTCCTAATTTACCATTGAAGAAAACTGTGACCATTGCCCATGTGGCGCCTGGGGCGATTTGTTTTGCTTACATTCTGACACTGTTGACTGGCCGCGATGCGCACGTTCACATTTCCTGGCATTGATTAAACGAGTTAGCACTGGAGTATTTTCATGAATTTTATATCACTGGAAAGATCACAAACTAATCTTACCGAACTTTACATTACAATACCAAACTCACAATATTTACCATGACTTTGAAGCTTAGAACATTGAAGAAATGTTGTTGGTATATTTTCACATTAGAAATTGGCGGATATCAGTCCAAGCTGATGATGTCACAAATCCTTGTCTCTGATTGGTCCATTTCCAGTTAGGCGAGAAACATACTGCGTTCTTAGGGGAAATGCTGTAACTTTCTTATTTCTCAACAAATTCACAAAATCTTTTAAGTATCGGAACGCCAGAATAATTCTCCATCTAGATCAATCACAAAAATCACCATTGAACAGCTTCGTGGATATCGTGAATACGCCTAGCCCTAGGCTAAAGTTGATCCAGTATCTAAAATGGTGTGGAGAATGGACTGGACGTGGGGCACGTGTGGACACTTTCTACCACAAAACTAGTGGCTATATCAACAAATAGAGTTGCGGTTATGACCGGGAGCAATTGTGGTGAAGTGACGAAATTGAGTAAAAGTGCTCTTTGTTAGTTAGGGTCCATTAAATCCAGGCGGACAATTCAAAATCACAAGCAAGTGAAATGAATACACAACTGAAATAGCCATTCCCCTATTAATTATTAAGAGGCTGAATATAGTTAATTTTGGCCCATTTAAATTGATTTCCAGTCTTTGTTTAACGCCCCCCGCCCCCCAGCACAAAAAGTAGACCTTGGCTATTGGAGCGTGATTTCCAATCTAATAATAATTTTTGTTTTAACATCGTGAAAATTACGTCAACTTGGAAAGAAACGGCTCCTCCCTTGCCCACCACATTAATAAACCTGGACCTGTGTTATTTAAAATATTGTCGACGGATTATGCAACTTTAAAAGACAACTACATAATTAATGGTTTGATCTGAACCTCCAAAGCTGTGTTCACACGGGCAAAGTTTATGTCGACTTAGACAAGTCGATTTATATGAATCGGTTTAGTGTCATGTCCACACATGCAGTTCTTTTAGCCGGAAATCAATATCTGCGCATGAGCAAGTCAAGACTAACCAGCGCCAGTTTCGCTTAGTCGACGTCGGCACGAGAGAGTGTGGGTTCGACCTAGATCTGTTTCGACTGAATCGTATTGTTTTGGAATGGACAAAACTTCTGCTGGGCAGTGAAACCCTAAAAATAAATGATGAAAAAAATATCTGTGTACCTCTAGCCAGTTCATAGACCAAATTATATTATATAGTGTGACGTGCTTAATCCGCTTCAAGTAAACCGCTACTGTCCACACAGGCCAGGTGGGCCGACTTAAGCTAAATCGCTTCATCAATACTACCTCGGGAGGTGGTATAGATGAACCGATCTAATTGAATCGATTCAGCCCTAAATCGCTTTAGCGTAGCGTCCACACGGTGAATGTGAAGCGGACTAGACAAGTCGATTCATATGAATCGAATTAACTGCCCAGTGTGAACGGGGCTTAAGATAATGTTATGAAACGATTTATTCATGTTTTAAGAGTAAGGAAAATTTGTTTTTTGCAGACTTTGCCCATGAACCCAAAGCCCTTCCTAAATGGTCTAACCGGCAAGCCTGTGATGGTGAAATTAAAGTGGGGCATGGAATACAAAGGTTACCTCGTGTCTGTCGACACCTACATGAACCTCCAGGTAAGTAGGGGGGTAGTTTATTTCCATAAATGAATAGACTACATCACCGTTCCAGCAGCGCGGTGCATTGTGGGATGCATCAAAGCAAAACAAGCCCACGAGAAGCACATGACACATGCTAATACACTGGGTAAAGCTATGAAATGTGCTAGTTTCAGCTTATCTCAGCTCTTGTTTGGAACATAGAATACCAACTAAAAAATATATATATAGTAAATTAAGATATTAATCTTTTATCCAGCATTGCATTTACATCAATATAATATGCACATCTTATGCCATGTGCATTTAGATTTAGACAAATCTGGGCACTGACTAGTGTTAGAGACATAGCCAGAGTCAGTTTCACTTATTTTATTAATGTTTTTATTCATATCCTATGGTTAATGACATATGTAGAACTAGAAAATTTGTAGCGTTATTCAGATATTGGTTATATATTTCTCTTTAACAAGTGTATGTTGACACATTTGGCATTTTAATATTTAGAACAAGAATTAATAATGGTGATGTGGATATCACTGATTGTTTTGTGTGGAATTGTATGTTTCTTAGCTCAAAATGTCTTAGCTATATTCATCAGATCATTATATTGCATGTGTGAATGCATGTTTGTGCCAAATTGTCATGTATTTCTATTCAATTTGAATACAAATCTAAGTTTTTCCCTACGCATAAAGTACATGCTTTCTGTAACTTGAATTGCGGCAATTACATAGATAAGATAATCACTGGGAGTTTTGACTTCTGTAACTGAAAGCAAGATATTCTCTATGTTTAGACCTTATTCGGCATGTGGTGTGCTTGTGTGTATACTTAGACCCATTATGCATTCTAACACCAGTCAGACTGGATCTGTGCTGTGTAGTCTACCTTAATCATGCGTTACTCATTTGGCTTTTCCAGCTCGCCAACACAGAAGAATACATCGATGGTGCGATGTCAGGGAACTTGGGAGAGTGTTTAATCAGGTGAGCTAAGCCTTTCTCTGGCATTAGAACATATAGGGTATATAATTAGCTGCACTTCGTGCTTTTTTCTTATTTAAGAAGAAATTGTGAATGGGTAGATGTAAGTAATTGTTTGTTGAGGACAAGTGAGATATGATGGTTTAAGAAATTAGAATCTTGCAGTAGACGCATGTTAAAATTTACATGTATCATCTTCAGACTATCCAGTCGATCGAGACCAACTGAAATATTTAAATAAATAAATACAAATGTTACAAAATAATCTAATGCTGAAGTGAAGAACTGGTAGACCTTTAAATAGAATGCTGGGTCTGTGTGTGGCCTGGGAAGTCTTGAACTCCATTTTCCCATTTCAAGGCCTTGAATTTAACCTGTTTTGTGTCATTAGTCTTGAATCCCATTAAACTGTCCCCACTGATCTAAATTACTCTGAAATTGGCATTTGCCATTGTCCCCCAGCCGTGAAATCCAAATATAGATAATCTTGAACCCTGATATTAATACAATTACTCATTTAGTGAGTCTCATCTAATTTGCATTATCTGAGCTCGTGATGTTTTCTGGCATCAAATGTACTGATACTGTAAAAGTAGGTCAAATTGTTACCCTATCAACAGTAAAATTCTCATTGAACACGGTATCTTCTGGATTTGTTTTTTTTTGGTAATTCATTTTAAAGTTGTGTGGTCCAATGCTTTTTTTAGTTTGTCATTATTTTGAGATAAATATATTAGGTTATTATAATCTACCTTACATTAGTTTGAAGTAACTGATTTTGAATGGCTAACTTTGGATATATTTGAAGTGCAAAAAAGTTCTATTCATTTTGGGGTGGACGTGTTTCTACAGTAACATTTTACTACATTACCTTATGGATAATAATACACCCTTATATGCAGCAACAAATGCTTAATAACTGCACAAGTATCTAAATTAGATATGTAGAATCACAACTAGATAAGCGTTTTGGTTCCGAAAATTTGTTTCCCTCATCGACTATGCAGCTTTAATCAAACTTTTATTGATGTTTTACGTCCTAGCAACATCTATGGTCATATCGGGACATATCTTGCGACTGTGTGCACTCATGGCGACTTTATTGTACTGTCTCACTGCTGGCACCATGACTCGATATCGCAGTCACATTATCCTGATACTAAGCTAACCAACCCATGCCCTATCCTAGTTAGGCCGACCGCGAGGCTAGATAGTGACAAGTATCAGTTTTATAAGTAATTTGTTTTACTCTGCCTGAAATGGAAATCCCGACGTTCCGCACGGGAAGCTTGCGCTCTACCGATTTGGCCACCACGTCCGGTCAAAACAAACTGCAGGAAGTTGATGTGGTTGGCCCAATATACACCATGCCTGAATTGATACTGAATTCTGTATTGATACCCAATTCTGTGTCGTTACTGACCTCTGCTGGTTTCAGGTGTAACAACGTCATGTACATCCGAGGAGTAGAGGAGGAGGACGAGGAGGGAGAAATGAGGGAATAGAACAACTCACTCATCACAGATCGTCATCTGCATCATTGGACATAACCCATTCATCATTGGCAGACATGACCACCTCAACACTTTGTACACCCATATATGTCCAAAGTCTACAGGCTGCGCACATGCTTACTTGGTTCTGCAGAGCCAATGTAGAGATAAAGTGAATTAAAACAGGTTAACTCACCGCAAATGATAAACCGTATTACCCATATCCTACTATCTTTATCCTTAAGATTCATTCCTTGGATTTAAATTTACGTAGAAAAGCTACTGAACTCTTTTCAATAATAGATAATTAAGACTATCCTATTATTTCTGAATTTTAACATCTTGAGAAATAATTACGGTGATGTGTTTAAAAAAGGTATTCATAATCGTGTACTCATGTTATTAAACAGATAAAAAATATATTTCGTGTGTTCATTGGCTCTTCATTTACTACGTTCTAAACATAATCAATTTGTCATATTCTTGTGTTAAACAGTGTTGGCTGTTAAATATTCACAATATAGCTCACGCGTGATGGGCATCTTTTCATAGGGACAAAAATATTTGGAACTAAATCCAAATCACCCACCCCTCAAAGAAGTCAAGTGGAAATCACACCTAAATACCGAGAACCAAATGGTTTTATATAATTACATGCCAGTGCATTTATTTGTGTATATTCTCGGTATTTAGGTGCGATTTCCACTTGCCTTAGGGATGGGTGATTTGGATTCAGTTCCAAAGATTTCTGTCCCAAGCAACGCAGCAATGCCGGGTTGGTTTGGCAAACCAGTTAATAAAAATGTGGTCGGTGATTTGGATTCAGTTTCAAAGATTTTTGTCTCAAGCAAAAAAGCAATGCTGGGTTGCCTTAACAAGCTGGTTACTAAAAAATATCTAATTCGTAAATATGCAGATCACATGATAAAAAATGCACAAGAACTGAAATGCCATAAAGGCATAAGATAGGTTGAACAAAATATCAATCACAAGACAAAGCGCTTCAAATTCACTATTACTGACTTAACCCGAGGTTGTGAAGTACTTAGTAATGGGGGACCTCCGACTTTTTAGTTCAAATTCCTGCCGTTCGCGTCTCCACTGAACTAGTGGGCCTATTCGGCACACTGTCACACTGCAAACCCAATGGCTATGAGCAATCTTCATACAGAAGAAGTCAAATATCTCTAAAACCACATGACCTAGACACAAACCACTTGGTATACATATAGAAAACATACAACGAATACATTATATTAAATTTCTAAGGTTAGGGTTCTGTATTTCTATTAATTTTGAATAAAATAAACGTTTTGCACTGGGCGTACCGCCGAACTCAGTGCATTGTCAATGGCCGTGAGCAATCTTCATACAGAAGAAGTAAAATATCTCTAAAACCACATGACCTAGACACAAACCACTTGGTATACATATAGAAAACACAACGATTATATTAAATTTCTAAGGTTAGGGTTCTGTATTTCTATTAATTTTGAATAAAATAAACGTTTTGCACTGGGCGTACCGCCGAACTCAGTGCATTGTCAATGGCCGTGAGCAATCTTCATACAGAAGAAGTCAAATATCTCTAAAACCACAAGACCTAGAGACAAACCGCTTGGTATACATATAGAAAACATACAACGAATAGATTATATTAAATTTCTAAGGTTAGGGTTCTGTATTTCTATTAATTTTGAATAAAATATATGTATTGCACTACGCGTACCGGCGAACTCAGTGCATTGTCAATGGCCGTTTAGGACCACTGGTACCGATGCGCCATCTAGTGTCAACAAATGAACTACCCCGGATGTCCCCCATTAGCGATCCGTATGTTAGTCCATAACCTATCCAACTGAGTAGGCGTTCTCTGTCGGCTGAGAAAGTCAGTTGGGTTAAATGACCCCCAACAGTCACAACAGGGAACAGGTTGTTTCAAAATCGACAAACGGATCATTCACTAATTATACATAAGTAAAGTTGCGTTGGTCATACTACAAGCCCTTTAGAAGACTAACAACCCAACCATAACTAATTCATGCAATGCAATTCTATTCATATCTCATAGCCTACAGAAACCTGTCAGGATGTCTAAGAAACATTACATTCGGGGTAGTTCAGAACCTTACGGAAGCGGGCCATGGTTCAATCTTCAAACGGACAAAATATTTGACACAAGATTCCTTTGTTTTGCACATGTTTAATTCCATCAATCAAAATTCAATGTGACAACTTGTTTTACAAGGCAGCGATTATATACATATAGAACTACAAAAGACTTGCTATAGATCCAAACCCAAATAGTAAACAAAATAGGAATGCGTTGACTACGCAATATTTATGAGCCTTGCTAAGTAAGAAGCCTTTGGAATGTATTCATTGCATAGTATTTGTATACCTAAAATTCTCACACTTGTTCTTTCGAGATCAGCATAGTAATGCACACATTGTTGATATGTTGAAACTGCTAACTGCCATAGTCGATAACATTTAGAACTGGTGCACTTTGTTTATGCTAATCATTTTTCAACTGCTAGAATCTTCATACACTCACGCAGGCAGTAGTTTCACGTCTTCACATGTAGCCTTGGACAATTGTCACCCACTCACTTCTTTGTATTGTAAATATTATTTAAAGCCAAATCTTGACGTTAGTTAAAAAAATCCCGAAATTCCTAGAAGTAGTTAGGTACCGCAAAAAATACAAGCCAACCATTAACAGTTGACACTCATTATAAGCAAAGAGGAAAGATCTCCAGGATTTTCGTTAATATACAATTTACGTCATTTGTTTTTTAATCGGACAATTCTAGTGCCTACATATAAATATTTTTTAATACAGGGATTTTGGACAAATACAGTAGGTGGCAGGCGTTGGGTCCACTAAACATTTGCTCAGCACCATGGACAGCTGGGCTGGTCATAGGCTTAAAGTTGCATAGTCCGATGAAAACATCAAATTTTCAAAACCAAAACACTTATCTAGATTTAATTCTACATATTTAACCCACAGCACAGGGCGCCGGGCCGAGATGGTGGTGGGGGTGGGGGGGGGGGGTAAGCGGTGGGAAGGGTGAGAGGGTGAGCAGCTCAGCGGAGGGTAGTAGTATTAGTACTACTAGTACTAGTACCAGTAGAGCCTGTTGGTTGGTGCTCGGCTGGTTAGTTGGCGGAGTTAGTGTGTGTGTATGTGTGAAGTGTGTATGTGTATATGTGGATGTGTCTATGTGCATATATGGATGTGTATATGTGTGTATGTGCATATATGGATGTGACACTGGTGCACTTATTAAGTAAGCATTTGTTGCTGCATAGAAGGGCATAATAAGTCAATTAATAGAAACCGTTACTACTGAATTATTTTGGCATGTTTTGACATCAAACATCTCCAAACTTAGCCATTTAAACTAAAGTAAAGTAGATTAGAACGATTAGTATAGTATATTTATCTCAGAAAATAGCAAAAACTCAAAAGCATCGGACTATGTAACTTTAACTATCAGTGAATTGGGGGGGAGGGGGGCATTACCGCAAGTTACGGTTTCATACAATATTCTCCAGACATAATTTTAGCACCATTGCATTTGACCAATCATTGAAAAGGATTCTGTTGTCAGTGACCATTTTTTCCCCTTTAACCACTGTGTACAGTAACTAATGTACATAATCAATTTCCACTCTTTGTTTTTTAAACGTCCGAGATTACTTTCATCTCTGCATAATACTTTAGAAATGACTTCGATATCAACAGATTTATGACTTGCTGGTTATACTAGAAATCTATAATTGTTGTAGCATAAACATTGATTAGCTACTCAAGACTGACAATTTGGTCTCCTATAAAATCACGTAATAACATTTCGATACAAAAGAAACAATTATACAGAAAACCATTTCAGCCAATTACTATTATATCACTAATTACAAACCATACACGTAGCAATCTGCAAAATATACTCTAAAAGTTGCTAGACGTACAAAAAATACTCTACTAGTACAAGCTCTAAAAAAATATACCACATCTATGGAACTCTCGCATCGGAGCAATACACTAATTAGGCTCACTTTGAATAGATATTTGAGAATTTACTGATTACACAGTTCACACAGCACCATAAAATACCGTCAGCATTTTAAAATACAAAAAACTTCACAAACATAATGTGAGGGATTTATCTTACGACAAAACAATTGCCGTTATTTTTCCGTGTATGTTTAATTTACAGCTGCATAGACCGATGAAAGCATCACATTTTCAAAACCAAAGCTCTTACCTAGATTTTATCCTACGTATCCAACTTGGATACTGGTGTGCTTATTAAGCATTTGTTGCCGCCTAGGAGATACTAAGACAATTTAATAGAACCTGTTACAATGGTATCAGAATTTTGACGAGCTTACCAAAATTCATTTAGCATGTTTACACGTAAAATATCTCCAAAAGTTAGCCATTTAAAATACAGGTTACTCCAAACTAAATTAAAGTAGATCAACCTAATGTAGGTCTCAGAAAATGGTAGAAACGCAAAACCATCGGACTATGCAACTTTAAGCACTTCACCATTCGATCCCAATTTTTACAAGTTGGTCCAGAGAGATATATCTGACTGTGGTAGTGTTTGAATAGAATGCCACAATTACTATTTAGCTTTTGGTAAGTAGGCAGCTGTCACCTGACTAGAGGCGATGAAGAGGAGGATCATGGGACAGGCCGCGCAGGCGTACCACGAGGTTCCCGTCACGTTGGTGGTGAACCAAGTCGACTGCATTCCGAGGAACAAGGAGACGTTGGCGAGCAGGTAGAGCATCAGGCCCGACGTGGCGTGGTAACCCTTCAACTTACCCAGCGTCAGACCCTTGGGCAGCAACTGCCGCAGGCTGGAAAATATTACAGGTACATAATCCCATGGTTGGTTGGTTGGTTGGTTGGTTGTTGGAGTTTTACACCCTGGCAACATCTACGGTCATATGAGGTTGGGTATCGGCTTGATAGTGTGCACTCATGATGACTTTATAGTACTGCCTCACTGGAAGACCAGGCCGCCAGTGCCATGACCTGATATCCTGACACTGAGCCAGGTTAGGAAGCGACAAGTATGCATTTTTATGTCATTGGTTTGACTCGACCTAGATTTGATCCTACATAGCCAATGGGGACTTTTCAGTTTGCATAACTCTCTCGTCAGATGACGCACAATGCCAGTCTCTGAAATGCTTTGGTTGGACAGAAGCAGTTCCCTCTACTATCAAGTGTGTGTAAATAAGAAGGGGTTGAGGGGTGTTGGTGTGTATGGTGGGTGTGTAGGGGTGTGGTGGAGGATTAGGGATGTGAGGATTTTGGTGTGTGTGGTGGGGTGTGGGGAGATTTAGGGGTGCAGGTGTGGTAGGGGTGTGGTGAGGATTTTGGTGTGTGTGGTGGTGGCATATGCTTGTGTGGTGGGTGTGTTATGGAGGTGTGTGTGGTGGGGGTGTAGGGGTGGGTGGGTATGGTGGGTGTTTGGGTGTGGTGGGGGTGTAGGTGTGTGTGGTGGGGGTGTAGGTGGTTTGTGGCTGAGGTGAAGGGGTGTCTTGCAGAGTGGCACCTCACAATCTTTAGCATCCCTAAATCCCCACCACACCCCTAGACCCCCCACCACAACCCTAAACCCCCACCACACACACCTATATCCCCTACACCCCATGGCACACACCCATACCCATAGTACCCCTTACACCTCCACCACACACCTAAACCCCGACCACACACCTTAACTCACACCACACTTACACCCCCACCACACACCTACACCCTCATCATGCACACTTACACCCTGACCACACACGCCTACACCTCAATCACACACACCTACACTCCCACACCACCAGACACACCTACACCCCCACCACATCCCTAAACCCCCACCACCCACCTACACCCCCACCACTCACCTACACCCCCACCACACACCTACACCCCCCCCCACACACCTACACCACATCCCGAAACCCTCACCTCACACCTACACCCCCACCACACAGCTACACCCCACCACACACACCCATCACTCACCTACACCCCCATCACACACATATCACACCCCCACCACACACCATCACCCCCACCACACACATACACCACCAACACACGCACCTACACCCTTCATCCAACCATGGCCGACTGCCACCAAGTGTATAGCGAGAGAAATGGCTCATGAAAGGTCCCCATTGAATTACTGGTGTATTTATTAAATATTTATTATCGCGTAGAAAGTATGTTGAGTCAATTTAATATAACCTATCACTGTTGCAAATTATGCAAGCCTATAACGTCCAGCATTTCAGTACGTGCACGAAAGTTATTTCCACTTAAAATATCTACAAAGCTAGCTATTTTATAATAAAACCTACTCTAACCTAAATTAAATAGGACTGTAATGATCAAACTGATTAATATAATTAATTGTGTACCATCCATCCATAACATCGTTTTAACGCACACAACAAATTCAAACAAGATGTTATTGATCACAGCTAAGCAAAAAAGATCATGTCTTGCAATAAAAAGTAGGAATCTATTTTGGGGTAGATATACGGTGTCAATATGCAAATTTTCACTTCAGCGCAAAATCATAAAAGCATACTTTGAATACATTTTGTTGGATAGATTTAACTCATGTAATATTGCTGACATACTCAATACACAGAGGTAACAATAACTCTTTGACTTACTACCTCCCCACCCCCCCCCTCTCCCCACAACAAAATGGCTTAACCATTAACAATATAAAGCAGTGTTCACACCCACAACTTTAGGCCGAACTAGATAAGGCGAACTAGATGAGACGAACTAGGCGTGAAAGTGTGTCGTGTCCACACATCCAGTTCTTGGGGCGGTTTAAGCCGGAAATCGATATCTGCGCATGAGCAAGTCCATACTAACCAGCGCCAGTTTCGGAAGTTGCCACGAGAGAGTGTGGGTTCGACCTAGATATGTATGGACTGAATCGCATTGGTTTGGAACAGTCAAAACTTCTGCTGGACAGTGAAAACCTTAAAATAAATCATGAACAAAATATCTGTGCATCTCTAGCAGGTTCATAGACCAAATTATATAATATGCGCTTTTGATCGACCGGAAAATAAACAAACTCAGGTCTCGACTGCGCATACGTGTGACATGCTTAAGCCGCCTCAAAGTAAACCGCTACCTTCCACACAAGGAAGTTGGGCCGACTTAAGCAGGGATGAAAGTGGTCTCCGGGGAAAAAAGCGGAAATGGTGATATTCTCCCATAGGTTTAGCATTGTCAGGGAATCACGGCAAATACCCGGAAGTCGGGTTTCATATATATTGGTATACGCTGATAGTGCTCTGCCATTTGAAGCATGTATTAGTAATATACGCTGATAGTGCTGCGGCATCAGCACCACATATTAGTATACTCTGATGGTGCTGCGGCATTGCAAAATCCCGGAAATCCGCGGAATCGCGGAGATCTTTCATCCCTGCTTAAGCTAGTTTGCTTCATATAAACCACCTCGCGAGGCGGTCTACTTGAGGTGAACTAGTTGAGGCGACTCAGCCCTAATCCGCCTCAGTGTCGGGTTCATACTGCCAATGTGAGCCGACTTAGATGAGGCGCACTAGATGAGGCAACTTAACGCCCAGGTGTGAATACGGCTTAATATGGAAACCAAATATGTGGTACACCGTTTCTGAGAACAACCCATATATATATACACACACATACAAGAAAGCTAAATGTAGGTGTATACTCACAAACTAAACATTTGGAAGCTGCCTCCAAGACACTGGGCGAATGCATAGCAAACAGTGATGAGCCCGAGCAGGCTGTGCCAGGTGGTGAAGTGTTCCTTTCCGGCCCGTGTCTTGTTGATGAAGATGGCGAGCACACCTACACTCATGCACACCACTGACAGCAGCATCGTCACCCAGTGCGCCGTCACCTTAGTGCGGCGTGAGTACTTCTGCAGTATGGAGCTGTGAGGCGAGTAGAACAATATACCTTCCATCATGAAGAACGAGAACTGAAACAAGATAATGCATTCGGAAACTAGTAGCACATCATAGCGAAAGACGTAATTTGATATAGGGCAGTTATGGGATTCATAAAACATACACGAATTATTAATTATGTAATTGTCTTGCCTTGTTTTCTGTCTCTTATTCTACTTGTTTCTATACTATTATCCATCCCTTGTATTTCATTGTAATTGCCCGTTCCTATTATTTGGTGGGGGGCGGGGAGGGGGTAGGTCTGTAGTTAAGCGAGCATTTTCGTAGCCCGCCCTCCAGGTGCTGCCCTCTATTCGCCCCATTTCACCACTGGTTTTTCTTTAATAAACCTGTAATAGTTGGGTCTTCATTTCCCAGCCAGAGTGTACCACTTACTTTAATCCTTGTCTCGTATCGTTCGTTCTCTATGACTATGGAATATAAGAGTAATGAGTCATAGTCCAAATCGCTGTGCAATGATTTTAAAAGGCAGTGGCTACCGTACGTGACCGTACGTGTAGAGCTGAAGTCTAGGCGTACATGCACATTGCTTAAATATATATAATAAATTAAGATAGTCATGCGCGGTCGTTCCTCACGTATCTTTAGCAGTTGCTAAGCGTATTTGACCGTACTGGTAGATTCGAAGTCTAGGCGTACATGCACATTGCTTAAATATATATAATAAATTAAGATTTTAATTTGGTGGAAATAGCCCTAACCCTACAGATGCGCGCGCAGCGCACACACGTACGCCTAGACTTCAACTCTACCAGTACGGTCACGTATGGGTAGACACTACGATTTAAAAAAGGTTAAGCCAAAAGCTGAGTTCCATTTAAAAGAACTGCACACATGGACTAGTATGATGCATACAATGATGAATAATTGTATTTTATTTTCTACTGCACATACACAAAGTTATTTCGCCATTCGCCAGCGAATTATATTCTAGTAACTTCATTTGATAATAGTATCATTCTGTCGAGCAGTCAAGTTACTAACTTGATTTCTATAGCTTCCAATTAAAAAAAAAGAGTAAAATTGCAATAAATAAAGATTTAGATAACCGCAGTTAGAATACATGTTAGATTTACTTACAGCCATTGTCATTAGTGTTGGGTGCCATGAGAAAAGACCTGAAAAAAACAACAACCGAGAATTACATCTACAATTGAATATATATAATGGCTTTATTACAAAATTACGAATATAATTATATTATACTTCGTGGGTGTCGCTATCAATATAAAATTAATAGAAGTCAAGTGCTCTTCATTATCTGCTGTGTGGAGATAACATAAATCACAAACTGTGACAAAGGCTAGTATAAACTTAATAAAGTATGAGACAAGCAAAGTAGCAAAATAGGCCTACTGTAGACATGGTAATTATTACAGAAATTATAAATGTGTATCAAACGCTGTTAACATGTTCAGGAAATTAACTAGTACTTCTACTTCTTAAGTTCTACTAATACTATTAATAGTGCTTACTACTAGCAATTGCTAGTAATACTAGCCCATGACAGATTATAAAACTTACTTGAGCCTGGTTTTGACACGTAGGCAACAAAACTGGTTAAAAGAATGCAGACAAAATGAGCAACCATCGTGATAAGTTGACAGAAGTGATGTAGTGGAGTTTTCGCGGTTGTATCAATCTGCATAAGGCTTAATTTACTATCAGTCGCCAGTAAATTATACGTTATAAGTGTAAATTTTACAAATAAAGCAACCCTTCCAAAACGACGACGGTGTTTTGCAGTCTGCTAAATCCTACGGTCCAATGGAATATATTCTCCCCACGAATTATTTGAATGTACAATTAATGTATACTTTCACATAGCATATACATATTACACAACTATTTAGGTTATTCATTCAAAATACTTAATATATCAATATACGTAATATATCAATATACTTGTACATTCACACAAAACTAACTAATTGCCAAATATCCCTGCGACATTAACTTCCGGTGTAAAAATGATGGAAGGACTAGGAGCTATCAGATGCATTCTATTCAGTGATTTCCACCACACAGAAGGGCCAAAGATTGTCTACCAAGTAGGTTAATGTCAGTTAGAAGATTGTTTGATTCATTGGTAGTTCCTAATTAATTGTTATTTCAAAGATTTGATATTTACTGTTAAATACTTATATTATCGCCCTACCAACAGAACCCGAAGAAGAAGTAAAAAAGATTCACCCCGTACTTCTAGTTCTAGTACTATTACAGGGGGGGAGGGGACCAACCCATTAGAAAAACTGGGGAAGAATTTTGACATTCTGGGAAAATAAACTGAGCTGGTAAATTCATAATTTAAGAAGCAACATATATTCTTCACATACAACTTCATATTTAACCGCTACCTCTGATTTAAAAAAAAAGAATATGAATAAGCAATGCTTAGGACCGACCCCCCGATATAACTACAGCAAAGTATTTTATGATTGCGCATGTATTTTTGTACTCCACTCGCGGTGTTCGATTTGAAATTTTAGCAACTCGGGTGACCCGAGTCACGGTCTTGATAATCAAATACGGCCGTCGTATCCGCGGAATAAACTATTAAAGGGGCCAGATATAGGTCGCTGGCGACGGGAACCGTACTCCGACAAATGCTCTCCATGCACAACCTTGTTTGGGTTTTATGTTTAAAGAACCAAATATGTGTGGGGAGAGTAGGGGACCCACTTCACCACCAGAAGTGGGTCAGTTCTGAGGCTGGTACTAGCTGGCAGCTGTTGTTTTTAAAATGGCTGGGTGAGTGGAGAGAAGGGAGAGTAAAACTGAGGTATTTTCAATCTTCTTTAGAGTAGTTCAATCAGGAAATATATTTGTGTAATGTAAAATATATGTTAGTACAATTACATTGCATAATTCAATGAGAAACAGATATAGATGAAAAACGTTTTTGTCGTTGATGAATGTCCTGCAGTGGATGGGGTTTGAACCCACACCACCAAACAACTTCAGATTACAAGTCCAACACTCTAACCACTAGACCACAGAGACCACACATAATTCAAAAACAGACACAGTATATATTTTTGGGCCAATAATTTATTATTTAACTTCAATAAATTTTGCAATGTTCACTGTAATTTCTGTCACTACTAATCTCTTCTAACATGTCACTCAGTACAGAGGACATTTGTGCTCATATACTCTATTTAAGCTTCCGAGGTAGTACAACCCGGATGACTCAGATAATGTCCTGACTACCGGCGACTACATGTATACAGTGTATGGATCCTCATATTTATATTAAGCAATCGTATTATTATTATCAGCCATACAGGTCTATTAATATTGATAGTGTCTTGACGTTGAAGGCAGGAGGCAGCAGCTACGGGTTGAAAGCGGTCATACTCTTGAGGCACACCAGGCACAGCTCACTATTACTAATTTATATCTATCTTTTTATGATTAGGGCCATCTACTCTCAGCCTCCTCAACCAGTGACATAAATGAGGTATCCTAGATGGGATGGTGGGATGGTTATTAAACTTTTAACTGCGCTCAGCTAGGCAGGTCTTCACGACTTAGTGATACAGTGACGAATGATTTCGAACTGCTCATACTACCGACTCAGCTGCTCTGACCTTGGTTACCGAATGCTGTACTGCAATGGTATCTACGGTGAGCATCACTATGGGGCCCGCGGTCTGTTTTTGAATTATGCATGTTACCGGCAACATGGACAATTAGTAGTCTCACTTCAGGCTATTTGTGTATAGGACGTGTACAAGGTACTTGCATACATATGTACGTACATTCGTGCGTACGTACGTATGTACGTACATTCGTACGTATGTATGTATGTACGTATGCACAAATGTACGTACATATGTATGTACGTACATATGTTTGTACATACTTATGTACATACGTATGTATGTTTTGTTTGTTGTTGTTTTACATCCTAGCAACATCTAAGGTCATATCAGGACGGGTACCCACTTGTGACAGTGCGCGCGCATGGCAACTCTATAGTGCTGCCCCACTGGAATACCATGCCACCAGTACCATGACCTGATATCCCACTCAGTCACATTATCAAGTTAGAGCGTCCGTCTCCCGTGTTGGTAGATCGTGGGGTTGTGAGTTTGAATCCTGGTCGAGTCAAACCAATGACTTTAATATTGATACTTGTTGCTGCCTAGTCTGGCGCTTGGCATTATTAGGATAGGACAAGGACTGGTTGGCTCAGTGTCAGGATAATGTGACTGAGTGGGATATCAGGTCATGGTGCTGGTGGCCAGGTATTCCAGTGGGGCAGCACGATAAAGTTGCCATGAGTGCGCACTGTCACAAGTCGGTACCTGTCCTGATATGACCTTAGATGTTGCTAGCATGTAAAACAACAACAAACAAAACAAACACATACACACACACGTTTTATATGTGATGTCCTATACACAAATAGCCTGAACTGAAAGTAGTAATCATGTGTTGTCTCTGTGGCCTAGTGGTTAGAGTGTAGGACTTGTGTTCTGAAGTTGTTTGGTGATATGGGTTCAAACCCCATCCACAACAGAACTTATTTTATATTCAACAACTAAAAAACGTTTTTCATCTATATCTGTTTCTCATCGAATTATGCAATGTAATTGTACTAACATATATTTTATATTATGCAAATATATTTCCTCATTGCACTACTCTAAAGAAGATGAAAATACCTTCTCTCCACTCAACCAGCCAATGGCACAACAATCTAGGTCACTCTCCTGTACACCACCAAGTGGAAAAGTTCAGTACTAAGCATGCACCACCCCTGTGGCACACAGCTGAACTATTCTGAGTTTGTTTGTTTTCCCGGCGACGAATATCTCCTCCCTTTAACATTTGATTTCTGCATCCATGTTTATGACAAATTGTTTTTATTTCTTTTAATTTTGAAAAAAATAAAAGTTTTGCACTACGCGTATCGGCAAATTCTATGGCAGCGGGCATTTGTTTTGATATATTATTAACCAATCGCTGACCCTGAATACAGTCAATTGGGCCTATGGACTTAATGCCTTGACAGATTTGCTCCAGAGTAGCATGGAGGAACACATACACTGGTCCCAGTGATGTCATCGGACCATATATGGAAGATTTGTAGGGAGGGACCAGTGTAGTTGTTCCTTGATTCGGCGTGCGCTACTCTGCTGCGGTGCATTGTCAAGGCATTAAACCCATAGACTGTCGTCCTCCCTGTGTGCTGCGTAGCAAACTCGACGAGCGATTTCCGTTTGCTGGATTTTGATTATTCTGTTATTCGATACAGGTTTACAAATGGCGGCGCCCATACAGTGCTATTTCTGTTTCTGTTTGCTGGATTTTGGTGAAGTCATGTTCAACCTCTATGAGTACTAGTATTGTTTATGCATATATATGTACATGTGTTAGTCCTTAGCATCCCCGTGGGTGGGTCGGTATAATAAAACATGTAGTTTAAAGTGGCGAGCGATACCTCGTCGGGAAAACAAAACAAACTCGGAATAGTTCAGATTTGTGCCACAGGGTGGTGCATGCTTCGTACTGAACTTTTCCACTTGGTGGTGTAGAGTGACCTAGATCAGATTTGTGCCACAGGGTAGTGCTAGATAAAAGATTCACCCCATACTTCCAGTACAGGGCCAAAATGTGTATGTATTAAGACACAAATATAATTAATTAAGCATTTGGAGATAAGAAACATACAATTCCCCAAACAACAATTAGTCACTTTACAGGCTGAGGTTTACATCACCATTTTAAATTCTTGTTCTAAATACTAAAATGTCAAATGTGTCAATAAAAACTTGTTTCAAAGAAATATATAACCAATGTCTGACTAACCCTATCCATTTTCTAGCTCTACAGGTGTTATTAACCATAGGATATAAATAAAAACATGAATAAAATAACTAAAACTGACTGGCTATATAGTTCGAACACTAGTCTGAGTGACCAGATTTGTCTAGATCTAAATACAGATGGTATAAGATGTGCTGATTAGATTGGTGTAAATGCAATGCTAGATAAAAGATGTATATGGGTCACTCTCCTCAAAACTGGCCAGAAGTGTCATATGGAGAGTTAAAATCTCATATTAGATTTCTTAACATTTGTTGGTTGCAAATGAAAGCTGGAAATCTTCCATTTACATCTATGTAAAATATAAATTGATTAGATAAAAAATAAAGGTGTAGTCCGTGATTAAGCTATGTCATCTGTTGCTCAGACATAACACATGTTTAGGACACCACACAGTCTGCTTAGTAAAAATCTAAGCAGAATTAAATAATTTCATATATGTGTGACGGAAATTTGTAATGTTATTTTTGAAGACATCAAATAATTTGTTTATAAATTTAAGCATGCATACATGTTAATAAATACTTCCTTTTGATCTGGGAACTGTTTTGTTTGATATATCAATGCAATGCAAGATGTTAGTCAGGATCCAACAATATCCCATATGTCATGTTACAAATGGCTGATTGTAAAACACTTCATAACTAAAAAGACCAAAGTTGCATGCAGTTTATTTTATTTCTTACATAAAATCTGAACATGAATATGAAAAGTATAAGGAAAAAAATAAGTAGGACGTTTTTTTATTGATTTTTTAAAATCCCATCCCATGCTGACCAGTTTTCAGGAGAGTGACCCATATATATATTTAGTTGGTATTCTACGTTCCAAACATAAACTGAAATGAGCTGAAACTAGTACATTTCATAGCTGCAGCCAGTGTATTAGCATGTGCCATGTGCTTCGCACGGGTTTGTCTTGCTTCCCGACATCCCACAATGCCCGGTGCGGCTGGAATTACTAACTGGTATAATTCCAGCCGCGCGGTGCACTGTGGGATGTTTGGCAGCAAAACAAAACAAACCCGCGTGAAGCACATGGCTAATGTTGAAGCAGTGAGTGCAGCAATTCAGTCAATTCAATACTTTATTTCAGACTCAGCACTATGGTAGTTACATAAATTGGTCCATAGTAGGTACATATACAAAATAAATGCAATGAAATCTGTTAATTTCAGGTAAGTTCAGCGAATGTTTGAAACGTAGAATACTGTCAAGGGGGTGATTGAAATAGGGAACTATTGCGCCTAGAGCAGGACTCGAACTCACATCTCTTTGCATTCCTTCCATGCCAGTGTGCTAACCATTACACCACCTAGGCTCCCTGATATCAACACACTACCCATGCCTACCTGTCTATGTGGTTACCTGCCTGAGAGGTCAGTGCAGACTACTACACTCGTCCCCCTGGAATTGTAAGTCTTTTAAATGGACATTTTTGCTTACAATTATGTACATACAGGCAATGCACTTACACATACGTACACAGGGTAGGTTCAACAACCATACAGCGCATAGCTTGTACAGGGTCATGGTCATGGCAACCAGTGTCATGGGGGTGATGAAAATGGAGAATATTGTGCCTAGAGCGGGACTCGAACCCACATCTCTTTGCATTCTTTCCACGCCAATGGCCAATGTGCTAACCATTACACCATCTAGGCTCCCTGATATCAACACACTACCCATGCCTACCTGTCTATGTGGTTACTTGCCTGAGAGGTCAGTGCAGATTACTACAATACCAGCTACAAATATATATATAATAAATTTAGATGTTAATCTGTTATCTAGCATTGCATTTAAATTAATCTAATCAGCACGTCTTATACCATCTGCATTTAGATCTAGACAAATCTGGTCACTCAGACTAGTGTTAGCAGCCATAGGCTGAGTTAGTTTTACTTATTTTATTCATGTTTTTATTTATATCCTATGGTTATTGACATATATTTAGAGCTAGGAAATGAGGAGGGTTAATTAGATATTGGTTATATGTTTCTTTGAAACAAGTTTCTGTTGACACATTTGGAATTTTAACGGTGATGGGGATATCAGCCTTAAAGTGACTGATTGTTTGGTGTGGAATTGTATGTTTGTTAGCTCAAAATTCTTAACAATGGCTAGTTTTGTCTTAACTATATATTCATTATATCATTATATCATTATATTGTATGTGTGCATCCATGTTTATCCCAAATTGTGTCTTTTATGTATACGATTTTTCGATGAAAATATTAGTGGCATTCCTTTTTATATTTAATTCAGATCCCGAAAGATTATATCACTAGAGAAGAATTTCACGCCGTGCATTTCTATATCATCACAAAACCGGAGCTCCAAGACCACGTCATAACGATGTAAGAAACACTTCAATTTACGTTTGTAACTGGAGAGCAACAATATATCGTGATACTCTAACTTCAGTACAAAGGAGTGAGTGAGTGACTTGGAGGCTTTACGCCATGTCGGCAGCTATGGCCATGTATCGATCTTGTGACCATGACAATTATTACAGTGCAAATTAAACATTACGTAGTAAAAAGAAATATACAATTAATCAATTTTACATTAACTAGTTATCTATAGCATAATTTCATATGGGACTTATTTCACTCATTGTAGGAAGAACTATGAACTTGTGCAACTAACGCAAATGTTTTCATTTCAGATCCTGTCATGGGCGGAAAATCTTAGGTTGTCCTATATACATAGATAATAAACAGTATGTACGAAATGCTCTGATTTTCAACTTGTGCTTTGTTTTTGATACAAACACAAATACCGTCCCCTACGAAAATGTTGTCAAGAAAGTATCAGGATATTTCACCACGCTTGAGGTAGGTCAGATTGATTAAAGCTGCACAGTCTGATGAAAACATCAAATTTTCAAAATCAAAACAGTGATCTAGATTTGATTCTATATATCTGACTTAGATACTGGTGCACTTATCAAACATTTGTCATCATATAGAGCGGAATACTGAGCCAATTTAACAGAACCTGTTACTGCAAAAGCCTATGGTGTAAAATGTTTTGGTGCGCTTGCCAAAATTAATTTAGTGTTGTTTGAACTTCAAATATTCGCCATCTAAAATAAGTTACTTCAAACTAAAGTAAGGTAGATTACAACGATCAGATTAATATATTTATATCTGAAAATGACAGAAACTCAAGTTCATCGGACAATGCCACTCTAACATGGCAAAAATCATATATGCCTTATATTCGGTATTTCATGTACAATACACGAAGCACCGAATATTTACTATAAGTTGGAATGTGGGTTTGTGTGCATGCGTGCGTAACAAAATAACATATGTAAAAGCCCACCACACCCAAAACAAAGACTAAGTCGCTATGCCAAAAATCCAAATTTCTTGAAATATTACACTCGTTCTCACACGCCATTGCGCTATCTCTGAATAAACTACTTTATTTCCAGGAAATAAAATACACACAAACCACAATACCCACCCGTTGAATAACATCACCTCACCTAGAAATCACGTTTTGCAATAGTGCCTCTAACGTCGGAAAGCCAGAACAACAAACTATCTAGGAGAATGAATATTTGAAAAGTTAGCCCATCTATTATAAATAAGTCGTACTAATTTCGTGAGGTTATTTTCTGTATCCGTAAACATCCTCCCCATCGCAAAGTTTTTTTTGTCAAAAATGAAAAAATAATAAAAAAGGTTTATTGGTAACAGAACGGAGAGGTAGCATTGTATAGTGATTGCTAGAGCTTGAGCTAGGGATGGTAGTGGATGCTTCCCTTGCACAGCAAGAATCTTAGCAAATAGAATGTCCCTTTCCAGATCGAGTGTGGGTTTCTGTCGAATGAGGAGAGTCGCAAGCAGCTTCCTAATGTTATGCGACAGATCAGAGACGAACTCAACAACAAGGGGACCTGTCACATACACATTAGTAAGTACACAATCCACAGTGCCCTGACTTTACAATGGCCCGGTACAAAAAAATTACACAAGCACGCCATATCAATTCGATTAATATCATTGCAATATCATCTTTTATTTTTTTTACCAAGACAAATGGGTAAACTGTCTATTTTGAAAGAGCTTTCCACTCGAGTTATGAATGCTATGAATAACATTACCTAAGAAGTAATTCTCAAAACCCAGAACAAACTTACCCCTCTATTCTACAATTAAAGTCGAATTTATTTTAAAGGGACAGGGTATAGGTAGTCGGAAAACAAACAAACTCAGAATAGTTCTAATTTGTGCCACAGGGTGGTGCATGCTTAGTATTGAACTTTTCCACTTGGTGGTGTAGAGTGACCTAGATTGGTCATCTGACAGCTGTTGTGAAGATGGCTGCACGAGTGGAGAGAAGGGAGAGTAAAACTGAGGTATTTTCAATTTTCTTTAGAGTAGTTCAAACAGGATTTAATATTTGCTTTAATGTAAAATATGTCAGTACAATTACATTGCATAATTCAATCCAAAACACATAGAAGGAAAACGTTTTTTTGTTGTTGAATGTAAAAAGGTTTTGGACTATTTCCTGTTTGAACTACTCTTAAAATACCCCAGTTTTGCTCTCCCGTCTCTCCACTCAACCATCCATTTTCAAAGCAACAGCTGCCAGCTACAGGCCCAGCCTCAGACCCTCCCACCTGACCTCAGCACTGACCCACTTCTCACCCAGCCTCAGCACTCTCCCTGTTCAGGTGCAGTGAGTCTACAACTCTCCCCCCACATATCTGGTTACATAAACATAAAAACTAAGCAGAGTTGTGCTTGGAGAGCATTTGTCCGAGTACGATTCCCGTCGCCACGAGGTATACCGGGCGACTTTAATGCAAAAACACACAATTGAATGAAAAAATTATTTTATTATTACAACGTGATTTAATAAAGTAGACGTGTCCTATTTGGGGTCGGGGGTGAATTGGTTAGAAAGTATCTGAGGCAGAGTATTTAACATGTTTCACGATATGCTGTTATTGTTTACACAACACAAGTTTTTATACATTACATGTCTAAATAATACTAGGGACCACATGCATACAGTATTTGTTGTATGTATGTATGCATGCATGCATGCATGCATACATACATACAACACACATGCTAACAGACACCAGAATGAACTTATTCTGTTGTCAATGTCTTAAGGTGCTGTCCCACTACGACGTATCACCTCAACATGCGCCAACGTATGTCATCGTGCATTACGTATACATTGGGCATATGGCGTATACGTTTTGGAGACGTTGACGCGCATCGAGGCTCCGAAAAAATTGTGTGCATGCTCAAAATTCTCAATGTGTGGCTCGTACGTTGAACATACGCTGCATGTACTTTTGGGATACGTCGGCGTATATAGGGAGTACATTAGGGATATGTTGGCATACATTGCTGCAGGTTAGCCGTACATTCAGCCGGCACCCTTTACGTATCTCTGGCATATATAACGTCGTCCCAACGTTCCGTAAATATATGCGAGCATATTGCGAGCGTTTTGGTGGTCGGGTATATGAAGGCACCACTGGGCATCTTCCAGCAGACCTGCTCAACTCATCAGAGAGGATGGATGTCCCTACACTCCATATCCAGTTCCCGCATGACTACCGAGTTGTCGTTTACCAGCATTAGCTAGAACTCTACTTCATGGCTATTCTGGCGGCCTGTGTCGATAGGAAGAGGAGACTGCAGCAGCAGAGAATGTGGGTCAGACCCTGGATCGGGAGGTGGCCACAGTTTGGATTGTATGACCAGCTTATGTTTGAGCTCCGCAGCAAGCACCCAGCGTCAACTTTATGCGGATGCCTCCTCAGATGTTTGATGAGATTGCGGTGAGAGTATGACCCAGGATCGCCAAAATGTACACAACATACAAGGTGCCGATCTAGCCTGGGCTGAAGATCGCCCTTACTCTGTGGCACCTGGTATCTGGGAACAAATACCCGTCGATGAAGTTCGGGTGGAGGGTCCCCCACAACACTCAGTCGCTCATCGTGCATGAAGTGTGTCAGGCCCTCATCGATGAGTACCTGGATGAGTTCATGACGTGCCCCACGACTCCACAAGGATGGCGTGCCATCGCTGACCAATGACTGGAGAAGTGGAACTTCCCCCATACCTCGCCTGCCGGTGCCCTCCAGAGACTGGGTCCCTCTATTACAATTACAATGGGTTTTACTCCGTGGTGCTGTTGGTGCTTGTAGACGCGGACTACAAATTCATCTGGGCAGATCTTGGGGGTACGGCTCCGCATCTGACACCCGGATCTACAATAACTCGGAGCTGAAGGCGGCCGCTGAAGGTGGCACCATCGGTTTTCCGGACCCCGAACCGATCGCGAACGGCCAGAATGATGTGCTGTATTTTCTCATCGGTGACGATGCCTTTGCCCTGCGACCGACGATGATGAAGCCGTACAGCAGGAGGGTTTGACAAATGAGGAGCGACTGTTCAACTACCGGCTCTCCCGAGCTAGGAGAGTGTTAGAGAATGCCTTTGACATCCGAGCCAACCGCTTCCAGGTGCTGCGGTTCCATGTCCTGCAGCGCCACCGTGAAGGTCATCGTCACCACATGCCTGGTTGTGGACTACCTGATGAGGATGCGCTACCCAGGGCTGCAGAACCAGCAGCTGGACTGTGCCAAGACTGTGAACCACAACTTTGTCCCCAGAGCGTGGAGAGAGGGCCAAAACCTGGCAGACGTAGACATTATTCCTAGCCCCAACACCGCCTCCAAGACAGGAAAGGAGCAGCGGAATCTACTGAAGGACTGGGTCATCTCGCACGCCGGTTCACTTGCCAGGCAAGACAGCATGATCTGATGTAAAAAAAAAAAAGTACATGTCTGTATGCACTGTGATGTGTCTATTGTTATGATATATTTATGTAAATTTACATGTCCCGTATATTGTGATATGTCTACTGTTATGAGATGTCTATATGTCTATTGCTATAAATAAACTATATCAATTTTTTATATCAAAACACAATTACATGTCTGTTATATTTTTATACACATACAGGTATATTAGGTTTTGATTTGATCTCAGACACCCAAATTGAGTTTGTTATAGGTAATTTGTTATAACATAACTAAACTCACACACAAATCTAGTTTAAAATACTGATATATTTACTGGGCTAAATATATTTCCTTTCTATTTATAGAATAATTAAACTCTGACACCATAATCTAGTTTAAAATACTAATTTATGTACATACTAAGAACATGTACTTACATGTCAGTAATATTAGGTAGATAATTTGTTTATTTTCATGGGCTAAATTCTTATCCTTTGTAGTTTTATTTATAACACAGCTCTATAACATTATTTAACTCGGACACCAAAAATCTAGTTTAAAAAACATATTTATTACATACCAAGAACATCTTTATACATATATAAGGAACAACAGAAGAACATAATTAGCACATATTTATACATATCTACACATGACAGTCACAGTCACTTCTCATCGCTGGGCCCGGATGGTGACATTGAAGCTGAGGAAGGAAACCGGTCTAGATTGGACACACCTAACACACCTGAGATCCCCAACAAGTTCAATAGTCCATCCGCAGATGTTTGGGTTTGTGACCCTGTCATTGCAGTTGCTGTTGGAGTTGAACTGGCAGTTTCAACTGGAGTTGAAACCCAGGTCACACTCACAGCGTTACCGACAGCATGTTGACGATGAGAAGGTTGAGGAGGAGGCATGGTGTGCACATCCATAACATGTCGCCGAGGTTGAGGCTGAGCCTGAGGCTGAGGTGCAGGCAGCACAGAGGGACGTGGCATCAGCTGAGGTATAGGTGGCACAGGATGATGGTGCATCAGCCGAGGATGTACAGGCTGAGGTTGAGATTGAGGCTGCACATGCTGATGCTGCACCACAGACTGCAGCGGCTGCAGCATATACTGCTGGACATAGTCCTGGGTTTGTGATGCCCATGGTGATGCTGGTGGTGGCTGGTGTTTCCACTACTGGGGTTGGGGCTGATACAGCTCACTTTGAGAAGAGCAGGACACCGCAGGAGGCATAGGAACCACGGGTGCCTCATGTTCATAATCGTCCTCCATTCCCTGTGAAAGTATGTGATTAATCGCTGCCCGCACACTCCTGAATCTTGGCCATGGCATCGTCATTAGAGAGTCCTGCACGTAGTTGGAGAAGGCCACGCGCTCAGTAAGGGCTGTTGCTGGAGGCCGCTGCAGGCCCTTCAGCAGCTCTAGAGACTCGTCGAAATGCTTCTGGATGGCTGCCAGCAGAGTGACATCGTCTGGGGCTGTGCGTTTCCCCTTTCCCTGGTCTCGGACCACAGCGGGAGGTATTGCCGTAACCACTTTCTCCAACCCAATTTAGAGATCAGTGCAGGCATTCTCGGTGTCGTCGAGATCCCCCTGTGCAGCGTCTATGGCAGCCATCACCTGCAAGACAAAATCATAAAATATCATAAGTAAAATGAATGCAAATAGACCTTTCCACAAATGAGGTCAACAACAACAAATATCAACAATAAAGAACAACAAATATATCAAGTAAAATGAATATAATGATTTCTCCAGAATAATAATGTCAATAAAATATATTGCTTTGTCGACTTGTCCAGAATAATATCGATTTTACCAGAATGCTAATGTCCAGAATGATAAAATATATTGTACTTACAGTTCTGCAGGGCTCAGGCTGGTGCCTGACGACTGACCGCAGGAAACCAAACTTATGCATAATTCAGAGCTCCCTCTCAGTCCGTTTGGGGGCTCCATAGCTGCTCTTCTTTTTGTGAAGCCTCGTATTTGTGTCCCTCAGTGACTTGAACCACCCCTGCAGATGCACGCAAGACCTCCCCATCCGCTTGGCCTGGTCCTCCCAGATCTTCCCCTTCTTTTCCAACCGCCTGTACTCTGTCATCTTCATATTCCAGATGACAGGGTTCTCCTGATGGAAATCTAGCATCATATCTTTATTGGATATTGACATAGAACAGTCATTTTTTCCCGCCCTCTTCTCCTTGCCGGAGGTGCTAGTGGAGGTGGAGGTGACAGACGATGCAGGGAGCTCCCACGGGAAGCAGGAGATGGAGAGCTGGAGTGGGGCCGCGTCTGCCTCTGCACCTCCAACTCCATCTCCATCTGCATCTCTTCAGGCTGGCTAGATGGAGAGTGGTGTGGTGAGGAGGCAGCTCATGACACCGGAGATGGTGATGGTGATGGTGATGCAGCCAGAATCTGTTTCTTCCTGCCTCTCCGACGCCCTAGGCCTGTAGTATGAGCTGCCTTGCAGGCAGCAGAAGCTGTGATGTTCTTCTTAGCAGGCATGGTGGCTTTTTGAGGAGAGAGCCAAAGCGCCGGCATATTTATGCCCATCGGCGACTGATCGCGTCATCAGGGCATGGCCTAAACGTGCTCGCATACGTCTCGAATACGCGTTGCACACATTGGGCACATGCTACGCACACATCAACACGCTAGGCATATGTTGACCATACACCGCTGTTTGTTATTCATATGCTGTAAATGTTGACTTCACCTGTCTCTACACGTTGTAAGTATGCCGCGTATACTTCGCTATACATTGACCAGACGGGATGGCCGAATGAGTTAGAGCGTCCGTCTCCCGTGCTGGTAGATCGTGGGTTCGAGTCCCGGTCGAGTCAAACCAATGACTTTAAAATTGATACTTGTCGCTTCCTAGCCAGGCGCTCGGCATTATTAGGATAGGGCAAGGACTGGTGTGCTCAGTGTCAGGATAATGTGACTGAGTGGGATACCAGGTCATGGTGCCGGCGGCCTGGTTTCCCAGTGGGACGGCACTATAAAGTCACCATGAGTGTGCACTGTCACAAGTCGGTACCCGTCCTGATATGATCTTAGATGTTGCTAGGACGTAAAACAACAACACAACAACAAAATCGCTATACATTACGCAGACGTCAATATACGCCAGCCATATTCTCTGCATACGTTTCATAAGTTGCATAGCCCTGCCGCAGCGTGAAAACTTTGACGAATGCCAGCCTATTTAAATTTTTTATTTATTTCATAACGTTACGCACGCGCTAACGCCATACGTCGAAGTGTAACAGCCCCTTTAACAGCTAAATTGTCTAGATTTCAGAAAATATTATCATAACTCATTGCAAAAAAAATTAATGTGTTTCAGATGAGTCGAATGCTATTCACCTTAAGGTGGCACCCAACTACCAGGAACCGCCGAGTGTTCGCATGCACGACGTACCCATCGTCAACATCGACCAGCTGCACAGAACCAAGTCGACGCACTGGGACCTGGCCACCCAGCAGGTAAACCTGTCGAACGCGCACCCACCCAATCACCCAACCGCTTTCACATGTCAGTTTGTTTGTTGTTGTTGTTTTACATTCTAGCAACATCTAAGGTAATATCACGGCTGATACCGACTTGTGACAGTACCCACGGATGGTGACTATAGTGCTGCCCCACTGGGAGATCAGGCCACTGGTACCGTGACCCGATATCACACACAGAAACATTACCCTGATACTGTGTTAACCAGTCCTATTAATGCCAAGCACCAGGCGTGGTAGCGACAAGTATCAATTTTATAAGTCATTGGTTTAACTCGGCCGGGATTCCAACTCTCCACCTTCCGCAGGAGTAGCCTCTACCGATTCGGCCACGGCGTCCGGTACATGTCAGCGATGAGAATTTATTTTTAAAAAATTCTGCCGGGTTGTTGACAAATAATTAATAGAAATTGTAGGAACAGTGTAACCATTACCAGTTTTCTTCCGACTGTCCCATGTAAACGAGTATTATGCAGTGTAACATCATGACCCATGGAGCTGATATACAGATAACCTACAGACTTCTCTTTGAGGAAACAAACCTATGTTAGAAAAAGATATGATGACACCAGGACATGTTCATCGACAGATAAAATATGTGGTTTAAATTGTAAATATTTTATTGTTACTCCTTGTGCAGGGTCCGTACAGCGCCCGGAAAATTCTTGAACTTCATTTGTCCCATTTCAAGGCCTTGAAAAACCTTTAATTTGACCTATTTTGGGTAATTAGTCTTGAAATTCCATTAAATTGTCCCCACTGATCTAAATTAGTCCGAAATCGCCATTCAGCATAAGATAACCTGACCAGCCTTGAAATAGCATTGAATTCCATATCCTCATCTGTGTATGGACCCTGATTGTGTTGCAGATCCTGGGATACATTGATGGGTTCAAACATGTAGCGCGAATAGCAGCGGAGTCAGACGTCGACTTCAACATTGTCAAGGCCTGCATCCAGAATCTTGTGTGAGTTGTTTGGAACGGCAAACTGGCACCTGAAGCTACTCTTTTTTCCTCTTTTCCCCCCACTTTTGTTTCCTTTTTGGGGGTTGGGGAAGGTGTTTTCAGTTGTTGTCGTTTTGTTTGTTTTCTGGGTTTTTTTGTTCCCCCCCCCCCCCCCACTCTTTTGTTTCCTTTTTGCGGGGGAGGGGAAGATGTTCCTTTTTGTTATCATTTTTGTTTTGCTTGTTTTTTGTTGAAGAAATTCTTTGAGATTAAAGTTGCATAGTCCAATGGATTTTGAGTTTTGTCAATTTCTGAGATAAATATATGAAGTTGATTTTTCTAATCTACCTTACTTTAGTTTGAAGTAACTATTAAATAATTTCCATGGTTAACTTTTGAGATATTTGAAGTGCAAACATGCCAAATTAATTTCTCCAAGCATGCCAAAAGTCTGACACCATGGGCTTCTGCGGTAACAGCTCCCATTAAATTAACTCGGTATCCCATTCGATGTGGCAAAAAAAATGCTTTAAATGTGCATCTGTAATTGACTTAGCTATGGAGAATCAAATCTAGATAATTATTTTCGTTTTGAAAATTTGATGCTTCATCGGACTATGCAGCTTTAAGGGAGCATCTGTTTTGAATTTCATTTTTGTTTAATACCAAAAGGCTATGATGTGATACTGTATAGCTTGTAACATATGTGGCAGCTCCTGCTGCTCAGTGGATACCTTGACGTATGATGTTTTACGTCCTAGCAACATCTAAGGTGACGCCAGGACGTGTGTGGCAGGATTACCATTAGGTTAGACATTTGATGAATTATTGCAATGATTATCCAATGTTTAATTACTCGAATCGAATTCAAGAAGATATGAAGACGCTTATCTATAGAGCGAGTTGGGTAAGCGTATGAACTTGGTTCTAATACTAAATATAATAACTACTCACCTCATATTTCAGATACCATGGCACTGTTACGTTAATATCAATATTCCAGGTAAGCAATTGCTACACGCCGTATGCAGCTCATTATTTCAAACCGTATGGTTTGCCAGTCCGAATTTCTTGTTTCACTACTTCTATTTATGTTGGTAAAAGAGGACATATCCCTACTAGCATATACACTATTATGAGGTTAAAATATTTTACAATAACCTGAGCCAACGATGTCATAAGTGATGTGACTTATTGATTATTAGGAACTTGAAGTCTGTGTTTCATGACGTATTGTCAATATTGAAATTGTTTGTATTACAAATTTATGGCAAAGTAGAAGTCCTCTATTATGCATGTGAAGTAGTAAATACAATGTATTTTAATGATATGTAAATAATCGTTTTAAAAAGGAACACAGACAGTGATTTAAGACGGAACTTATTGTGACTTTATTGAACAAGTATGTGCTGGTTGACCATGTGACATCTGCAGACAATATTTTGTTACTTATGAAAAGTCGACATATGAAAAGTTCAGCTTTTGTATGGTTTGTCTGGTTAGACCTCCTCTCCCTCCTCTTCGTCAAACTCTCCCTCCTCCTCAGCGGTGGCGTCCTGGTACTGCTGGTATTCTGACACCAGATCATTCATGTTGCTCTCAGCCTCTGTAAACTCCATCTCATCCATGCCCTCACCAGTGTACCAGTGCAGGAAAGCTTTACGGCGGAACATAGCAGTGAACTGCTCACTGATGCGCTTGAACAGTTCCTGGATGGCAGTGCTGTTGCCGATGAAGGTTCCAGACATCTTGAGGCCACGTGGTGGGATGTCGCAGACAGCGGTCTTGACATTGTTGGGGATCCATTCGACGAAGTAGCTGCTGTTCTTATTCTGCACATTCAGCATCTGCTCATCGACCTCCTTCATGGACATACGACCACGGAATATGGCTGCGACAGTGAGGTAGCGCCCATGACGTGGGTCACAGGCTGCCATCATGTTCTTGGCATCGAACATTTGCTGGGTTAGTTCGGGGACAGTGAGGGCACGGTACTGCTGACTTCCACGGGATGTAAGAGGAGCAAAGCCAGGCATGAAGAAATGGAGACGGGGAAAGGGAACCATGTTAACAGCCAGTTTGCGAAGATCAGCGTTCAGCTGGCCTGGGAAACGGAGACAGGTGGTGACTCCAGACATGGTGGCAGACACAAGATGGTTGAGATCACCATAGGTTGGAGTGGTCAGCTTCAGGGTGCGGAAGCAGATGTCATATAGAGCCTCATTGTCAATGCAGTAGGACTCATCTGTGTTCTCAACCAGCTGATGCACTGAGAGTGTAGCATTGTATGGCTCCACAACTGTGTCTGACACCTTCGGGGATGGTACGACAGAGAAGGTGTTCATGATCCTGTCGGGGTACTCCTCACGGATCTTGGAGATGAGCAGCGTTCCCATTCCAGAACCGGTGCCGCCACCCAGTGAGTGTGTCAACTGGAAGCCCTGAAGGCAATCACAGCTCTCCGCCTCTTTACGCACAACGTCAAGAACTGAATCGACGAGCTCTGCTCCCTCAGTGTAGTGTCCCTTGGCCCAGTTGTTCCCGGCACCAGATTGTCCAAAGACAAAATTGTCTGGGCGGAAGATTTGACCAAAAGGACCAGAGCGGACAGAGTCCATTGTGCCAGGCTCAAGGTCAACGAGAATTGCGCGTGGGACATACTTGCCTCCGGTCGCCTCGTTGTAGTACACGTTGATGCGCTCCAGCTGCAGGTCCGAGTCCCCGTGGTAGGTTCCGGTTGGGTCGATGCCGTGCTCGTCGGAGATGACTTCCCAGAACTTGGCGCCGATCTGGTTGCCGCACTGGCCGGCCTGCATGTGGACGATTTCCCTCATGGTGAATGTGTGTGTGTTGGACGGAGCAGAAGGTGGAAGTGGCTACTTGCTTCTGCAGTTCACTGAGTACCGACGACTTGACGGCTGCGGCAGCCTTATATACGCCAACAAAGCTGGGCGTCGTTTACCAACCCATCGCCAAGCGAATCCACAAAATAATTTAATCCGAAACTTATCAGCCCCCCTCCTTCTTGTGTTTTATGAAAGCAGTAAGGACATTATATATATGTAATAAGACAGCTGTTGTCTATCGATATGTTTTTCCGGACACGTTCTCTGCCGTCACGTATAGAACATACTCATATTTTCACGTGAAATAAATTTGCGAATCTCTAGTAATGGTGGCCTAAGTGCCTGTTGCTACCAACAAGCGCTGAGGCTCGCACTACTCGTGTGTTGTCAGATGCAAGGCCGGGTGTGTTGAAATCGGTGTTTCTTTGATGTTGGCAGCATTTCCAAATTGCTTTAGAATCATGAAGCATTTTCGATTTCTTTTCTTTGTCGCATGTTATAAGAAAGGAATTTGCTTACAGACTATCAGCTCAAATCAACAACAGCCAAGAGGTCTCAAGTGTGAATTCTCTAATACATTGCTAATAAACAATAGCTACTTCTCTTTGCCTTACATACACAAACACTGCTCGTACTGTACACCCCCCTCCCCTCCAACACACACCCAACAAGAACAAAATCGCACAATAATTTCGTGGCGAATTTTCGTTCTTTCTCAAATTTACAATTTAGATACACCCTCTAAATCATTATTTGCTATTATAGAAGGCTTCGTTTATATCGATAATAGCCTAAAATTGGATTTCTCATTGGATCCATCTTGTGAAAATTAATTAAAGTTAGCCGTTAAATAAGTGGATTGTGGTTGGTTTTGGGGTTATACGTCCTGGCAACATCTAAGGTCATATCAGGACGGGGGGGGGGCGATATCTGGTACACTAAAGGCTTAATGCGAATGTGTACAAGCGTAGCCTGACGAAACTAATCTGGTTGAACCTGGTTTAGTTCTTGCACTCCCTCGACGGGATGTGTATACCATATGGATTTGGTTGGTTGTTGGAGTTTTACGTCCTGGCAATATCTACGGTCATACTATATGGAACAATAAGAGATGATCCCAACCAAGGCAGAGGGCTATTGGAACCACAAAGACCATTTCTACGAGTGTCGATGTATTATATAACAATATTTACAAATATCATTATTACTACAACTTAGGAATATGATTAATAATCATAACTATTACATCAATGATTATTCTAATAGTATTTTCCCGAAGTATTGATCGTGCAGGATGAAGTTGTATGGAACTGGGAAAGAAACAATTTGATCCTTCGCTTACGAGTGATTTTGTCCATAGTATATTTATCGTAGTCGCCCTCGGACAAGTACCATCATCTGTTTTCCAACGTTTGTTAAATATATTTAAAGCTGCACAATCCTATGAAAACATTAAATTGTCCAAATCAAAACGCTGACCTAGATTTGATCCCACGCACCCACCTTAATTAAGGTGCACTCATTAAGCGTGTGCTACCACATAGAAGGAATAGTATGTCAATTTAATAGAACCGGACAAAGATGACGCCTATGGTGTACAGCATTTCGGTGTGCACATCAAAATTAATTCGGCATGTTTTCACTGAAACATCTTCCAAAGTTAACATTTTAAGATAAAATTTACCCTGTAAGTAGATTATAGCGATCAACCTAAATATGTAGCTTAAAGTTGCATCGTCCGATAAAAGCATCACATTTTCAAAAGCAAAAAACCCTTATATAGGTTTGAACCTACATATCCAACTTGGATACCAATGCACTTATTAAGTATTTTCTGCTATATAGAAGGGCTTACTAAGTCAAGTTAATTGAACCTGTTACTACTGAAGCCTATGGGGACAGAGTTTTGGCAAGCATGCCAAACATTAATTTGCTTGTTTACACTTCTAATATCTCCCAAGTTAGCCATTTAAAATAAAGCTTACTTCAAACTAAAGTAAGGTAGATTATAACAATCAACCTAATATCTTGATCTCAGAAAGCGATAAAAATTCAAACCAGTCGGATTATGCAACTTTAAACAAATGTGGCAGGAACTCAAGACCATCGATTATGCAACTTTAGGTGTGTAAGCATTCCTCGCATCTCGGGACGTGTACATGCATGTGAATCTATGAGTGCTGCCAGGGTTAGCTTACTGGTGTGGCATGTGCAGTACACGCCACGCTGTCAGATTACAATGTGTTTCTAGCCACGGCAATAATAAGAAAACTACATCAGTATTTTTCTTTTAATGGTTTGTTATCACAGTATTCAAATAGATTTCGGTTGTTAAAACAGCAGGGGTGTTATTGTCTACAAAGTCAATATTATCGGCGAGTTGTGGAAAATATTTGTATTTAAATGGCATTTATGAGGAATATCTATGCCTTTTTGTGTAAGTATAAACTGCCCAATTTTCATAACCACACATGTGTTTGAAGAGTGAGACGGGATGGCCTGTTTTGGGAGATCGGATTTGTGGGTTCGAACCCATATCGAGTCAAGCCAATGACTTAACAATTTATACTTGTCCCTTCCTAGCCAGGTGCTCGGCATTATTAGGATAGGGCTAGAACTGGTTTGCTCAGTGTCCGGATAATGTGACTGAGTGGGATATCAGTTCATGGTGCTTGCAGCCTGGTCTACCAGTGGGTTAGCACTATAAAGTCGCCATCAGTGCGTACTGTCAAAAGTCGGTAGCAGTCCAGATATAACGTTAGATGTTGCTAGGACATAATGCCCCAACAAACAATCTATGTGGGAGAATGTGGGTGAGAAAACGGAGCCAACCTTCATAGTCAATAGCAATATCAATCATCGTAAATTACCATGGCTATTATTAGTCATTTGCCTAAAGACGTTTGAAAATAACTAACATCGTGATAATTTAATTTCAGTATTCGAATGTGTATAGGACGACACACGAAATAAACAAATTGACAGAAGATTTTGACTTGCAGAAGGAATGCCTCAAATATGTCGCTCGACCAGGTGAGAAACGGGTAGTTTCAGTTATTTATTAAAATGGCTATTTTATTTCGTTTATTTATAATAAAAATAAAGAATGAGAATTTACTGAGCTTCACAAGTATTTATGAAACTTTTATTTTTAAGCCTTTTTTTTAACGTTACTTATTTTCTTGCTCTTGAACCGAAGAGAAAGATTTATAGTTGGAAAGGAATTTTGATGCTTGCAAGAAATAATATTGGAACTAAATTAAGATTGAGTTCTTTTCCGTTTATTTACTAATGGGGTTAGACAAATCCACGTTAATCGATAGATGGTGTTGCAACGCAACTCGGGCCAAGGGCACATATGGTTATGCACTGGAGCCAATGGGTGGTGAGGGTTTAGGGGTGAGGGTGTAGGTGTGTGTATGTTGGTGGTGTAGGTGTGTGGTGGGGGTGTAGGTGTGTGGTGGGTGTTTAGGGATGTGGTGGGGGTTTAGGGATGTGGTGGGGGTGTAGGTGTGTGTGGTGAGGGTGTGGGGGTATACGGGTGTGCTGGGGATTAGGGATGCTAAAGATTGTGAGGTGCCGCTCTGCAAGACACCTCCACCACATACAGCCACCACATACCTAAGGCCCCCCCCCCCACCATACCCACTCACCACACACCCATAAATCCCCTCCCACCACACACCAATGTCCTCACCACACCCCTATCCCTCTACCACACACCCCTACACACCCACCACACAAACATATGGCCACCACCACCCACCCACCATACACACCTACACCCGAACCACACCCACCTACACCCGAACCACACCCACCTACACCCCTCAGCCCCATTACACCCCCTCAACCCCCACCACACACACCTACACCCCAACCATGCACACCCTCAACCCCTACTCCACCCCACCTACAGCCCACCACACATACCTATCCCCCCTAACCCCACCACCACCACCAAACCAACATCAATGTACTGCTTTTCAATCTATTATCGCCCACGATGGCCCGACTTGCGTCGTAGCGCCATCTGGAATTTTAGTACCTGTCTAACCCCATTGCTAATTCAGGGCGCGGGATCGGTGCCCAGTAACTAAGGGCGCGGACTTTTCACGCATGACTTCCGAAGGCCTGACCAAATAGTTCATTAATCCTCAGATAACAATTTCCCAAATTGAGAGCTCTGGTTAAGGTTGCATAGCCCTATGGTTTAGAGTTTCTGTCATATAGACTACCTTACTTTATTTTGGAGTAACTTTTATTTTAGATGGTTAACTTTGGAGATATTTGAAGTACAGCCATGCAAAATTAATTTTGGCAAGCACGCCAAAACTCTGACACCATAGCTGTCTGCAGTAACAGGTTCTCTTAAATTGCATCTGTGTTCCCTTCAGTGTGATGACAAATGTTTCATGAGTGCGCCAGTATCTAAGTTAGATATGTAGAATCAAATCTAGATAATTGTTTGGTTTTGAAAATTTTATATTGTCACCGGAATATGCAATCTATTCAGTAATTTCTAAGACCACCTTTTTTCATTCATTGGTAATACTGGATTGATAGTGAAGCTGGTGGCACCTCTGAGTTGGCTTTGGTTTGTGCCTTGCAGGCCGGCACCCCGACTTCCGCCACGTACTCACCCTGTTCTGCGCACTGTGCGCCGGCACGACGGTGCGCGACCTGTGCACCCGCTACAACCCGCACACACTCGGCGTGGACGAGCGGTACGCCTCCCTACTGACCAGTTCTTGTTGGTTACATTAATTTTGTTGGTTTAAAATTGCATACTACGATGGTTTTGAGATTCTGTCATTTTCTGAGATAAATATAAGTATCAGGTTGATCCTTATAATCTACCTTGCTTTGGTTTGAAGTAATTTTGCTTTAAAGCTGCATAGTCTGATGAAGCATCACATTTTCAAAACCAAGACAATTATCTATAATTGATTCTACATATCTAACTTAGATACTGGTGCACTCATTCAGCATTTTGTGCCACCTATAGGGCAATACTGAGGCGATTTAATAGAACCTGCTACTGATAAAGCCTGTGGTGTCAGAGTTTTGGCGTGCTTGCTAAAACTAATTTGACATGTTTCACATCAAATATCTCAAACTTACCATTTAAAATGAAAGGTATTTCAGTCTAAAGTGAGGTAGATCATAATGATAAATTGTTTTTATTTTTTCCCAGAAAAATGATAGAAACTTAAAACTATCGGATTATGCAATTTTAAAATGAGTAACCTAGGAGATATTTGAAGTGAAAACATATCAAAATAATTTTGGCATGCATGCCAAAAGTCTGATCCCATAACCTTCAGTAGCTACATGTGCTGCTAAATTGTCTTAGAATGTCCTTCAATATAGCATCAAATACTTAATAAGTGCAGCAGTATCTAAGTTGAATATGCAGGTTCAAATCTAGATAAGAGTAGCTTTTGAAAATTTGAATGCTTTTATCGGACTAGGCAACTTTAAACGACCGGGCGCGGTGACCGAATCGGTAGGAGTGCAGACTTGCATGCGGAAGGCTGGGAGTTCAGAATCCTGGCTGAGTCAAGCCAATTACTTAGTAAATTGATACTTGTCACTACCTTACAAAATTGATACTTGTTGCTACCTAGCCTGGCGCTCAGCATTACTAGGATATGGAAATTACTGATTTGTCCAGTATCAGGATAGTGTGAAATCAAGTCATGGTGCTGGCAGCCTGGTCTCCTAGTGGGGCAGTACTAAAGTTGCCATGAGTGCACACTGTCACAAGTCGGTGCCCGTCCTGATATCATCTTGGAAGCAGGGGATATTTAAACTGCCGGCAATTGTTCATCTTAATTCCAGAGCTCCTTGTTCTACGTAATACTGAGCGCCAAGTTGGGTACCCATACTGTATTGTTTCACTACACAATAGTCTGAATACATGGATACCTGCTGCGCATAATTATCTAACTGATTCAGATTTATAATTAAACCATATTCGATACATGTGTCTACGTTTCAATTCAGTTCGTTGTGTAATTACTGTGTTTGTACCTTTGGTTTTATTAACCGAGGTTATCCTTAGTGCATACTAAAGTTGCACAATCCGTTGTTTTTAAACTTTCTTTCACATTTTGTATTTAAAAAAGAAAGTACAAATAAAAATTGTTTGGTGGTAAACAATTTATTCATCGGGATATACCTTTTTCTTCTTCTATTTTTCCCCCTTTTTTCTTTCTTTCCCCCTCTTTTTTTCCCTTATGGGAATTTGTTTCCCTTGGCCACAATAATATAATTGTGAGCTTTTTAATTTAATAAGTGTCTATTGGCACATAATTGATTGTTTGCTTTTACATGTAAAAGTGACGGTTTGAACAAAAAAATTATATTTCTAGCCGTGAATATGGCCTATGCTGCCGACACGGTGTAAAGCAACCACCAATTAATCAATCAATCAAACCTTTTTTCCCCACGCTGAGGCACTGGCTTTCATTATACAATATTTTACTTCAATTCCGAATTATGTTGACTAAACTTTGGAGATATTTGAAAGAGAAAGTTTACGAAGTAATTTGTGCATGTATCAGTTGAACCCAAGTGTTATATGCCATTGCTATGGTAACTAAGTCAAATCGCCACCTGTTGAAACCAACGAGTTTTAAAGTTTCTAAGCGGCAAAACACCAGTGAAATGATTAACAACAGTGATGAAAGATCTCCGGGATTTAGCATTTTCCGCGATCTTTTATAATCACCGATTAACTTCACAAAATGCCAATATATATGACAGCAATTGGTTAGTTTGAATCCCATTATTAATATTATATGACCATAGATGTTACTAGAACCTAAAACCCAAATAAAAAAGTTTGGTTCGAGCGATAATACAGTCACCATAAGGATATCTTTTCTGCCATTCTCTGACTGTACATCCTATGGGGTAAATCCGCGTTTTAGCGGAAATTTGCCGGTGTTGTAATAATCACGGCTTGGCTCTGCCAAGACCCGCTATGTGGCGCAACGGTCTCGGCATGATTTCCACGTTTTTTTTGCAGGATACCACTTTCATCCGTGTAATAAGTGCATTAGTATATAAAATTTGGTATGCAAGATCGAATCTGGATATAAGTGTTATCCCATTGTCTGTGCTTTCTCAGTAAGCTCGTGCAGTATGGGCTGATGCGCGGTTTCATCCGGCGACTGCACAAGTTCCCCATCAAGGTGCAGACCGAGTCGACACTGAGCAGACTGCGCGACCGCTCCACCTGCTTTGACGGACGCCAGAGTTACGATGAGATCTGCTGCAGAACGGGTGGGTAGGCATGGTGACATTTCGCTAGCGATTCCAGTGATTGATGTTGTTTGTGTGTGTGTTTTTTTGGGGGGGAGGGGGTAGGGGGGGAACGTTCCATCATAGTACACTGGTTCCCCACTTAAAGCTGCATAGTCCAATGAAGCATCACATTTTCAAAACCTAAATAATTATCTAGAATTGATTCTACATATCTAACTTAGGTACTGGTGCACTTATTAAGCATTTGTTGCCACATAGAAGGGCATTTACGGAGGCAATTCAGTAGAACCTGTTACTGCTAAAGCATGCTTGCCACAACAAATTTTACATGTTAGTACTTCAAATATCTCAAAACTTAGCCATTGAAAATAAAAATTACTTCAAACCAAAGTAAGGTAGATTCTAACAATCAATTTAATACATTTATCTCAGAAAAAAATCAGAAATTCAAAGCATCGGACTATGCAATTTTAAACAACCACCCGCCATATACGGCCAGAATTCCAATGCAACAACATATTTTAACTACAAATTACCCCTCACCAATGACTACCCGCCCAACGTCACCAACGACCGTCCTTTTCCCCTTAATGCGACCATTATTTTAAAACCAGTGTGATTATGTGATGTTTTAATTACATAATGTGTTATTTTAAAACCAACAAGTATCGTTAACTGATATTTAAATGGACTTTTTAAAACATTAATTTCTATGTGCGTGCCGTGTTTCAGCTGTAGACTACTTTATGAGGATGTTTTGCTTTCGTCCATTTACAGGCCTCAGTTACCAGGAGCTGGAGGAGAAAGTGGAGAGTGACCCAGGAATTGTAATCATATGGAAATAATTAAAGGTGGCGAGTTTTGTGTAAATACCAGCAATACAAATACTGGAAACCTTGTAAATAGTAAATATTACATGAGTCAAGTTGGCTTTAACCCATACCCATATAAATGTATAAAATATATGAAAATGACAAACAAGGTGCTAACTACTAATACGAGCTGTCTATTGCATTGCTCATTCTATGCTGTGTAGCTCATGCCATCATATTGCAACAAACAATGCTAAATTTGACTAATGTTATAGATATCCAAGTCTTGTTCCACTAACCAGATAATGGAACTTGAATGCTCCCCCCCCCCCCCCAACACCGTCTTCACCTATAGATATTCAAGTCTTGTTCCACTAACCACAGTTGAACTAGACCCCCCCCCCCCCCCCCCCCCCTGTCTTAAGATATTCAAGCCATGTCCCACTAACCATATAGTGGATTTAGATGTAAATTGAGAAATTCGTGGACCTAATGAAAACGTCTACACACATGACATTTTTATTCTTTCATTTTATTTGAACAAACGAAAAATATGAATTGTGCAATATGAATGTATTTAAAAAAAATCCTATTGTGGTCAGGCTTAAAATAGTTTATTTATAGTATATAGTTCTGGTGTTAAATTCTGTCCCTACCATGCATTTCGTATGGCGAGTATGAAAATAAAAATGACAAATGAAGAAAACGAAACAAACATTTTCTATTCACCACACTAACCCCTGTAACAAGCCATTATCAGTAATCAAATGCCCCATGCAATCACCTGTGCCAATTTGAATGTCCACTGCTGTGTATAACTAAGAGCGTCATCAAAGGCCAGTTGCTCTCATACCATGTGTATGTGGTGTGAGAGGTTAAAAATCCCATCTATTAAGACTTATTCATGATAGGAAGTATACAAAAAAAGAATAACACAACCAGAACTTAGCCTCTACCATGTACATGTATATTACTTCTGCGTTAATCGGGAAGTACCTCCAATGCGGGAAGACCAGTGCCGACCTCAAATATGTTACAGAAACAAACCACATTACACAAAATGTTTGTTGTTAAACCCACTTTCCCTCTAAAAAACACCATTAAAAACTTGTACAAGTTTCTTTCAGCAAGCTTCGAGTTTGTATATATATGGTAATAAAATATAAATACCAATACTAGTGCTGTTACACTAATATGTTTAAAGGGAGCTGGTATAGGCCACTGAAACTAGAACTGAACTCCGACAAATACTCTTCAAGCACACCTTTTCAGTTTATGTAACTGAATATGTGGAGGGATAGTGCCACAATGGCTAGTGCGCAAGTGCAACCTAAATATGTTTGCTGGTGTTCCTTGGTCAGTGTTGGAACCATATTAGGTCATGTGCTGAGGGAATCTCATCTGTTACGCCATTCATGTACTACATTTGGAATTCGTTTGTGGTCTCGGTGCCAAATGACAGATGGTGAGCAGCGTAGTAGCCATGGACATCACATCAAGCCCCACATCATCAAATGATGTAACTGACATTTCTAATAGCTGATCTCTGGAGTTTTGACGTAGGGGCAACCGCTCTGTAGACACCTGAAGCTGCCAATTGCTGAGTGTGGTGATCGCACACTTTTGTGAGCCGAAAGATTTGTGAGAGATTATGTTTGACTGTTTTCTGGGATTATTTGACTCGACATCTGACTATTGAGGTTTGTGACATTATTTTAGCATAGATGTCTGGTGGACGTAAGACGGGGTTCTCGATTATCGACAGAATGGTGATCATGTAGTCTTATGACACTTTATGATCATGATTGGTATGAAATTATTTTTGTTAAGCGTGCTCTCACTCCCCAGATTGTCGACAATGGTTGGTTGGTTGTTGGGAGTTTTACGTCCTGGCAACATCTAATGGGGCTGTCACACTACGGCGTATGGCGTAAGCGTATGCTGGTGTAACGGTTTGCGTCACACACACCGTCATACGCTATGTATACGCTATGCATACGCCCGGCTTAACCCGCCAAACAAGTGTCCATCCGAAAACTTTTGTGCATGCTCAAAATTTTCAGCGTAAGGCTCATACACTGCTCATACGGCGGCATAGGTTAGGGGTACGCCAGCATAGGTTAGGCGTACGCTGAAACCGCGCCTTCGGCGTATCTATAGCGTACGCCTGGCCTACGTGTAACGTATTTGAGCGTACTCCTAGCGTATACAAAACGTATGTGCAGCGTATGCCCGGCCTATGGTCTCGGTATATAAAGGCACCGCAAGGCTTCTTCTGTCAGTCCGGCTCTGCTGCTCAGATACCATACACTTTTCATACACTGTCAAATGTTACTCATACGCTACTCATTCGCTAGGCATTGGTCGCTCACACGTTACGTATACGCTCAACCTGCCACTCATAACTGTCAAACCACATCAAAGTACGCCGTGCATACGTCGGGTTACGCTTCTCATACGCTAGGGGTAGGTTACGCATAGGTTAAGCATACGCTCCAAAAGACACTTCAGTGCACAAAGGTCACCGTACATCGTCCCGCAATGTTTTTCAAATTTTTGCGGTAGGTTTTACATAAGCCGCCGCCATACGCCGTAGTGTGACAGGGCCATAAGGTTATATCAGGACGGATACCGACTTGTGACTGCACACTCATGGTGACTTTATAGTGCTGCTCCACTGGGAGTCCAGGCCACCAGCACTATGGCATGATATCCCACTCAGTCACATTATCCGGACACTGAGCCAACCAGTCATTGCCCTATCCTGTGCAGTTGCTCCATAGCAGGTATGAGAGTAATCTTCAAAAGTAGATAAATAAATGTCACCCCTATTCAGAGTAGGGGTGAATGACAACGTTGCATATTCCAATGTTTTTGAGTTTCTGACATTTTCTGAGATAAACATATTAGGTTGTTCCTTATAATCTACTACCTTACTTTAGTTTGATGTAACTTTTATTTTAAATCGCTAACTTTTGAGATATTTGAAATTGAAACATGCTAAATTAGGCTTCTGCAGTAACAGGTTGTATTAATTGACCAAAGCCGTGTTTACACGGGCAATTGTGAAGCGAATTAGGCAAATCGATTTATATGAAGCGAAGTAGTGGTGGGTTTACACGAGCGAGTTTCAAAGTGTGTCGGCGACCGGGAACCAGCAGCCTTAGTGGTGCGCCTGTAGCCGGCGAGCACTGCTATTTGTTTAGTTTACACTCGTCGATTCGATGCCGATGTAGCTGCTACGTTAATATCTCTTGGAATTTAAGGTTAATTTAATTAAATTTCATTATTTGAGTATGTAATTCTGATAAATATGATCGCATTCAATAGATTTCGGCCTAATCGGTCCCTAACACTACCGGGCACCAGTGATTAGTTACAGCTGAGCCTGTAGCCAGCGAGCACCGCTATTTTACACTATCGCCACCCGGGAACCAGCTGAATCGATTCATAGAAACTACCTAGCAAAATGGTAGCCTCAACTCTCTTTTTCATCATGTTACCAGTATATATATGGATAAGAGTTGGCTACTCAGCAAAACAGTGAGGGAAAATACACAATATTAATTGTTGACCCTCATGTAACACTTTGGCCCCATATACCATGAAACGACTCAAATGTACACAAGATAGAATCAGGGTTCACTTGGTTAGTACGTTGACAAGCCACCAGGCGACAGCACCATACATAATGGAACGACTGAAAAAGTGCAACTCATTTCGAGGAAGACTAATAGTTAACAATCGAAATTTCCTCCGTTTAATTAGGAAGTGTAACAACCCAAAAGTGAATGCATTGAGTGATGAAAAGGTGAAGTTGCATATTCCGATGGTTTTGAGACAAATATATATGGTCATTATAATCTTCCTTTACTTAGTAGTGAGTGATTTAAAACGACATACTTAAAGATATTTGAAGTGTAAACATTGAAAATTTATGTTGGCATGCTTGACAACTCTCATTCCATAGGCTTTGGTAGTCATAAGCCGTGTTTACACGGGGAATTGTAAAACGATCTAGACAAAGCGATTTATATGAAGTGATATAGTGGCGTGTTTACAGTGAGTTTGAAAGTGTATCGGCGCCGGGGTGAGCCTGTAGCCGGCGAGTACTGCTATTTGTTTAGTTTACATTCACCGATTCACAATATGAATAATGACACCCATGTAGCAGCTACCTTAATATCGCTTGGAATTTAGGGTTAATTTAATTTAATTATTTGAGTATGTAATTCTGTTAAATATGATCGCATTCAATAGATTTCGGCCTAATCGGTCCCTAACACTGCCAGGGCCGCGTTCAGGGTCTGTCTCGGCGGCGTCTCCGCGATGCTTTTTGGTCTATTTGCGTTCAGGGTCCGTCTCGGCGACGCCTCCCTTTTCAGGCAGGAGACAAAACAGCGTCTCGAAAATGGCTGCCGCCTGCAGTGGTTTCATCCAATCAGAGCGCAGCATTTTGATTGCAAATGGCCACCGCCTATGAAGGCCGCCATTTTCGAGGCGGCCAACAGCTAAATCCGTTCAGACTAGCCTGACGTCACGGGCGCCTCCGAGACGGAGCCTGAACGCGGCCCAGGCACCAGCAATAGTAACAGCTGAGCCTGTAGCCGGCGAGCACCGCTATTTTACACTATCGCCGCCCGGGAACCGGCTGTATCGCTTCATCTATACTACCTCGCAAGGTGGTTTACATCTACCGATTTATATGAATCGATTCAGCTCTAAAACGCCAAATGTAAATCGATCTAGACAACTGGTTTTATATGAAGCTTTTTAAATCGCCCGTCTAAACATGGCTATAGGTTCTATTAAATACGCTCAGTATCACCTCATATATAGCAACAAATACATTAGCAGCTACCATGAATCAATTCAAAAATGCGCTGGACAGGGCCTGGGCCAGAGAAACATTCCTGTACGATTTTGAGGCTGCATACCATTAGAGCTGAGAGCTACCACAAGCCTGCATCAAAGAGGATAATAAAAAATAATGGAAGTTCAAGATTTTCCTTTACAAATTTGATGCTTTCATCGAACTATGCAACTTAATTAGCTGTAGATTAAATTCTATATTTCAGACTCAGGATTATGGTAGTAAATATGGTGTAAACGTTTACAAGACGAAGGATTTGAAATTTGCGTTTGGAAAACTACCATACTGGTTATATAGACCTACAATTAATGTCATAATGATCACTGTATGGACGTGCAAGTACATCATATACTAATACCAACAGTGTTAATAACCTAATTTAACGGGGTCAAATAAATATGAACTCAGTGAAAACAATACTGGAATTTCAAATATAAACAGGTTACTTTTATTATTATATCTTACATGGAATTTGATACGAATGGCATGCACCAACTTTTCTTGCGGTTTTACAGAAGCATGAAATACACCGCAGTTAAAATGTTTGCAATAAATATTACAAATTTTGAAAATGTACACCTCGCTGGGATGGGGGTGGGAGGACATGATGCATGTGTATACAATGTGGTGAGAAACAATACTAGGTCAAAGAAAATTGAAAGAAAAGAGTTAACGATCAAATCAATCGACAATCCATCCATTTAAACAGTCGACAACAGCATATCCGTATAAGGAATACATATGTACATATATACTGAAATGTCATGCTAAGTTTCTAGATCACTTCTCTTTCAAACAATGGAAATTAATTTGTACCAGACTTCTAGGCGGCTTTGACATAAAATGTCATCAATATACAAATAACGCAAGGTATTTGGATCTATGTGTACCTAGTAATTAACTGTGGTGGCAGATAAATGACTGGACCTATCGCGGTTGGCAGTGGCATCTCTAACTGATTAGAAGGAAAATAAAAAGGCATACATTGCCAAACTAAATAGATCTGTTCTGCTAAAATAGATGTTCCACTTATAGATTAGTAAGTAACACGAAATGCTATACAAAACACACGGGGCACCATGAACTGATACAACAACTAGCATTGATTACTTTCAATATTTCAGTGTAACTAAAATACTCAGAATGAAATATGTACATATATATATAAGTTATTAATTTCATTCCGTTACAACCTGTCTGCGCTCCAAAAGCCCAAAGATATCAAATCCAAGAAAACCCACATATGATGTGTCCTCCACAAAGCAATGAAAGGCACCTTGAAGCTGACAGTTCTAGGACTTGCTCTGTCGTGGAGCCCGGCTGTAGGTTTTTATGTGAGCGTAGCGATCCATTTTGGTACTTATTTTGCCTGTAGTCCAGTCATCAGTTAACTTTGCGAAGCTAAGGTCCTCCACATCACTGACATCACTAAGTGGCTGGTTGGTGTCATGTGGCTTAGCTGCACAGTCAGACATACAGTGTTTCGATGTGCTTCCACCACTTTCATGATGTGCCGACCTATTCGAAAGCTTGCTTTTTACCTGATCATATGGTGATTTTTCAGTCATGCTACTGTGCCTGTCTTTGTAGTCGTAAACATTCTTGGTGTTCGCACCTCCTTTAGAGACGTCTCTGCTAGTTTGAAAAGACTGTTTGTATGTACACTTCAATTTGTCCATCTGGTCACAAGCCGTCACCTTCGGGATCCATTTACTCGAAATATTTTCCAAATGCTCTTTTTCACCACAATGTGACTTCCTGGACTGTTCGGGTGCTCTATCCTTGCTGCTGTCATGGTGCGACCTCTTTGGGGTGACCCTTGCTTCCACCCTGTCAGTATGATGGTGTCTCTCTTCCCGTTTGATATGACTAGACCAGCTGCTTGAAACTCTTGAGTCTTCGCGGTCATCTCGTCGATAGCTCTTTGATCCACACTTTGTAAGATCATTACGACGATAGTCTTTTGATGTGCTCCTTGATGGATCGTCACGGCTATCACAATGATATTTCTTCAAGGTGTTCCTTGAGACTTCATGGCTGTCACGCTGGTAACTTTTCATTGATTCCCTTGGCACACGTCGATCATCATGGTAATAGCTTTTAGTTGAATGCTTGGAGTCCACATTTTTTTCAGAGGGAGAGCTTTTACTGGCACCCTTAGACTCTTCCTTCCTTCCATGTTGAGAACTCCTTTGATGACCACTCCTTTGCACATCCTTGCTCATATGACTGTCCTTTATAACTGTATCATTTGGATCTTTAACGTGACTCTTCTCAGTCCCACTCCATGAAGTTTTATTGCTGCTTTGATAGTTGGTTTTAGAAACACTTCTGGACGCTCCGCTACTAATATAGCAACTTTTTCTAACTGGACTATTTCCGTCCCTTTCATACTCTGATTGACGCTTTCGGGGCACTGATTCCTTCTTTACACTTTCAGTAACAATCTCAGTTTTGTCAGCAGTAATTCTCATTGTAGTAAGGGGCTTGATTGGTGATAATGTTGGTGGCTCATCATTAATTTCATCAAATGTTCTTTCGTAGGTGATTGGTTTTGTTTTTGTATGCACCTTTGTTGGTGTAATAATTAGTGTTCCCATCTTTGTATTGCAGTGTTGCTTCCTGCTAAAGGTTTCTGTTATTTTTCGTATATCTATCACTCTCGTACCAGTCACTGGCGACTTGCTTTTAAAAGCAGTTGGAGTTATTTTTATATCACTTTGCATCTGCAACACAGGCATTGGCTTCGTAGAAGGTTTCAATTTATGTTTCAGGTGCACTGGCATTGTAGACTTGGATTGAGAAATCGGTGGACTGTTAACTACCTGTGCACTGCGAGAACAATTTGGATTCCAGCACTTGTACTTGGAGAGCATCTTGTGACAATTACATCGTGACAAATTATCTACACTTGATGAGATTTCATGTTTAGATTCTTCTTTTGGTGTCTTCGTCTGGTACCACGATGTGTATGCATGCTGAAACGACCTGCTTGTGCTGGGAGCTGGACTATTAGTCTTCTTTTCTATTGCATTGTCCAACATTTCCTTCTTAATATCAGATCCCTTGGGATTAGAGCTCTCGTTAGATGCTGCATGTTTAACTGAATCTTCTAGCAATCGCCGTGCACTTGCTGCAGCACGCTTTTTTTCTGCTTCCTCCTCTCGTTCAGGATGGCGAAGAAACCCAAAGCGTGTTTTCCTTTCAACTGCTTCTGGAATATATCCGGGGCTGTTCATTATTCGCTTCAGACAGCTGCTTGACCGTTTTGACGGACCTTCATCCTGGCTTGCATCAGTGCTGGAGTCTTCTGACTGACTTGAATGTTCATATCGAACCTTCTTATCAGTGTCTTGCCTGCAGGACACTGATAACACTGGGTTTCCCTGTGAACTCTTTGGTGATTTAGTTTTCTCCTCTACTCCATTCAGCGTTTCAACAGTCTCCGACTCAGGGATGTCACTACGTTTTGAGCTTTTGGACCGCGAGATTTTCTGTAAAAAGGCCGATGCCGTTGAATCCATCTGAGTAGTGGGTCTGCTGGATTTTCGCACTGGCTGTTGTTCTGCACTCAATTTTCGTTTCCGCCCAATCTGCATCGTGTTCTCTCCCTGCTCCTCGACTGTTGTTAGTTCTTCAATTGCAATTGAACCAGTTATATTCTCATGTGTGATCACATGAGCTTTGTCGTTTTCCTTTTTGGTTTCTTCTAAGTTCTTCTTGGATTTCTGTCCGTTTTGTAGTGACTTTATCATCTGCTGAGCAGCTTTTGCCATATCTACAGACTTTGCTTCTTTTACCTCTACACGTTCTTGTGTCTTCAGACTGTTGACTTCTTCCTTTGTCTCTTTTAATATTATTGAAGGACGGACAGTAACTTTGTCAGGGCCAATCTTGACAATGTAATTAGTTGTTCCCGTACGTGGTAGGATTCTCGGTCTCGGACTGACTGTGACAACTTTAGCTCTTGGACTGGCACTTGCATTCCTAACTTGCTGAGTTGCATGCCTAACTTTGGGACCGGGACTGTGTGTGTGGTTTCCCTTGAAAGCCACTGGTGGAGCTTTCTTCTTATGATTGTAGACCCACTTATACCCATTCCAATGTCCCGTGGGTGAATTTTCTTTCGGCGAAGCCTTCTGACTAAAGATTGGTGTTGGTGAAGGTAAGCTGCGCACTTCTGATGATTTTGGCATAGCAGTCTGTCTTTCAGCTGACAGAAATTTAGGTGACATTATTCCCTGCTTCGATACAATTTTCTCAATGGTATTTGTTTGCGAGGGATTCAAATTTTCAGTACAGACAGCACTTGTTGACTCTGCCGGTTTTATGCTTGGTGAATTGATATTACTATCCACACACACAGAGCTTTCACACATAGTGTTAGTTTCCATTTTACACCGATCACCATCATCATCAGCTACACAACAAAATACTTCATCTTCCGCATTTGATTCATTTGTCTCACATAGCTCATTGCTCTGATCGTCCTCTATATCAGTAGATGATGTTGTGAGAGCTTGATGATTGATATTGCTTAATATGCCATCTTCACATTTAGGAAAATTACCACCAGAACAATCATTTCCAGCCTCATTAAGAGTACTATCCTTGTCAGCATCAACAATTCTTTCCTCACATGATTCCAGCACATCATCTGCTAACTCCTGCATCTCTATTTCAGTTTCAGCGATTGCATGTATAGGAGAATTCATGTCGTTATTCACAGCTTCCTCTTCCTCATCAGTTTGGGTTGATGCATGGATCATAGATTGGCTCTCCGTCTCCTCATTGACAACATCCAAACAGCTTTCTCCATCTGCGACAAACACCTCTGCTGATGTTTCACAAGGGTTGTCCACATCGGGTGATGTTTGTGAGAAATCCTCATCTAGGTCAAACAGAACAGGTCTCTCCTCTTTTTGCATGACATCATTAATGTGTTTGTTCCTTTTCGTCACTAAGAGTACAGATGATTTGCTTGGTTCTGAAAGATAACTAATATCTGAATTAACATCTGAAGTGTCTTCACTGTCAGTATAATCTACCAACTTCAACAGTGCTGTCTCTTCCTTGGGCTTCGGTACTTCAATAACTTTAGCTACTTCATTAACTGCTTCTAGGCCTTCTTCAGTGGGAACATCACTTATCTTAGCATCATCTATGGAAACTGCTGATTCATTTGCATTGTCTGTGTCATTAAGCATATTGTTATAAACCTCTCTTCCCACCTCAGATTGGGCTTCAATGTTCTCGAAAAATGCATCTCCTTGTGCTGGTGTAGTTGCTTCTGAGATGACATCGGGATTTTTATTACTAGAATCTGTATTACTTAGATTTATTGTTTCCTGCTGTTCGCATAGTGTGTTATCGGTGACAATTCTATCTGCAGGGATACTTTTGACTTTGCCTTCCACACTAATCGGTAGCTCAACCTCGTGGCATTTTGTGCTGGTCACATTTTGAGGTGACATAGCAAGTTTAGTAGAAACCTCTTCCTGCATTGGAGTCTGTTCTTGGATTGAATGACATAAAGCATCAGCTCCATCATTATTGTTATCCACATGTTGAGACTCTGCCATGTTAGGTGCTGGGCCAGCGACCTCCAAGTCTTGTCCTTGTATGATGTTGCATAGTCCGTCATTTTGAGAACCTTCCATATGAACAGGTGGTGCTGCTACCTGGAAGCATACAACCTTATTTTCAGAATAATCGGTTTTGTCAGTTGATACTTCTTTCATATCAGACTTGCATATCTCTGCATAACTATTACATCCAGATTGGATATCTCCAGTTTGTGTCGCATGATTGTCCAATGAAGCCATAGGAGAGACGGCAGAAATAGTTTCAGTAGATGGAATTGGTAGCTCTTCTTCATCAGGGCCCATTTCTAAGCCCCCAGAGGTTTCTTCCACATTTTGAGAACCTTCCATATTAACAGGTGACGCTGCTACCTGGAAGCATACAACCTTATTTTCAGAATAATCGGTTTTGTCAGTTGATACTTCTTTCATATCAGACTTGCATAGCTCTGCATAACTATTACATCCAGATTGGATATCTCCAGTTTCTGTCGCATGATTGTCCGATGAAGACAGAGGAGAGATGGCAGAAATAGTTTCAGTAGATGGAATTGGTAGCTCTTCTTCATCAGGGTCTATTTCTAAGTCCCCAGAGGATTCTTCCACATTTTGAGAAACTTCCATATCAACAGGTGATGCTGCTACCTGGAAGCACACAACCTTATTTTCAGAATAATCGGTTTTGTCAGTTGATACTTCTTTCATATCAGACTTGCATAGCTCTGCATAACTATTACATCCAGATTGGATATCTCCAGTTTGTGTCGCATGATTGTCCGATGAAAACATAGGAGAGACGGCAGAAATAGTTTCAGTAGATGGAATTGGTATCTCTTCTTCATCAGGGTCCATTTCTAAGATCCCAGAGGTTTCTTCCACATAGTTTTTCATTTCACATTGCACACACTGATCTTCTGCGAATCCACTTTGAGGTAAATGGTCCACAGAAGGTCCTTCCTTCGAATCAATATCACAGTCTTGACAAAGATCTTTTGCAGATGGAGTACTTAATGCCTCCTTATCAGACTGTATCTCTGTATTCTCAGCATTTCCCCCTTCAATAACTTCATCGATGGGCAAGATTTGGACCTGAGCCGAGGCAGGGGCATCAATGGTCGCAGTAGAAATAACTTCTTCTATGTGTTCCTCTTCCTCTGTGACCATAACCGACACAGCATTATCTTCAGAAAGTGCATATGACTGTACATGATGGACATTGCCATCTGCGCCACTGCTTCCAGTAGGAGTGACTTTCTCTGGCTCAATAGATACAGATGAATTAGCCATTTGTTGTACCCAACGGTTTGGCTCCAGCATCCTTCTATTGACTACTTCAGTATGATGTAAAGCACATGGTTCAGCTGATCCAGCATGCTTGCCTTGAACAAGTTCATCATCCCCAGTCATCAGCACGTCTCCAGGCATCATCTCACTCGGCTGAGAGATGGTGTATTCCTCTCCAGCATAAGAGCCAATCGGTGCAGCCTCCACATGAATGTAACCAGTATCAATCTGGTTATTATTTGTCGGCTCTGGGATCTGGCACAGCTCATCTCCAGATTCCTCAGAGAACTTCAAACCTATGGTTGGATCAACATCACTCCCAAGATTAAAGTTCTCCCCAAGGTCATCAGCATGTGAGGTAACAGCATCTTTTTGTGGCTGCAGAACAGGTTCTGGTTTGGTGGGTTTTCCTTCAGCTTTACCACTCGCAGCAGCAGAGTTATCCTGGGTTGATTCATTCTCACCTGATGCAGACGGTGTAGTCTGCTCTGAAATTGTCTGATCACAAGCCACAGTACACACTGTCAACACAGGTATCAGAGGCACTGATGCTGTACTTTCACAGAGCATATTTCCCTGTGTATCATATAGGATGGGTGGTGTGTCTGCATATTCGGTGGGAGAGGATAGAGTTACAGGAAGTGCTTGCATGGCCGAAGTCAGCTGTGGAGGGTTATGAACTTCCTCAGTTTCAGAGTCACTTGCTGGCACCACTTGTTTCATCAATATCGGAGATTCAGACATTTCAGTTGGCACAGGAAGTGCCTGTGGAGGGCTGGAAACCAATAAGTGAGATGGTGACCGGACTATTTCTGGGGACTCAGACAGTGATACTAAACTTTGGTGCACTGATACCTGCGGCACATTAAGATGTATAGCTGACTGGGGTGAAGAAACCACACACTGACTCATAGTCTGGTTCTCTACGGATACAATGGCTTCGCTTTGGTTCTCAAATACATTAGTTATTCCCATTAACTGTTCATCTGCTGGTGTTCTACACTTAGAGATTGAACTAACACGATTAGCAACACCAGAAGTCTCATCAGAAACATGTCTAATTGAAACAGTTTCACTTACACATGTACCTGTTGGCTGTTGGAGAGTTGCAATCATTGTTTTACATGGAACGTCACCATGGGAATTAACACTGCTCACAACTTGTTCATTTGGCACCTGGGTATTTGCAGTTGTTACACTTGTCACCATGACCTGCTGCAGCAACTCACAAGGTATTTCACTGCCAGAGGTAACCTTTGAGTTAACCTCACTTTGAAGGCTTGTACTATGAGAGGTTAGTAATGAATGGTCAGTATTAAGAGCACCTGTATTACCATGCACTGTTGGTTCTAGCAGCTTGGCGATAGGACTCCCAGTTGGGGTTATAGCAGTGAATATGTTCCTATCCTTGCATTGGTCAACCTGCCTGGTACCCTCTGGTCGGAAAAGTGATGCTCCACTTTCCACAGGTACTAATGGCTTAGGTGCACAGGAAACAAGTGCTGTCTGGGTGTCTCCAGACAAGTTGCTTGGTACAGATAATTGTGGTGCCTCTTCCGGCTGGAATCCTCTCTGTATGAGCATATCACGAAGCGTGACATGATCAACGGTCATGGTGCGTGTACGAAAAAACTTTCTATTTGGATCCGTGACATGTGCTACTGTCTGACCTGATGTGTTTAGATATCCCTGTAGTATGCTGTCAATTTCAGCTGCATTGATTTGAATACTGGGGGATATTGGCTGGGTCTGTGTTTCAGGTGCAATATGGCTGACGGTCGACTTGAGAAGTGAGCTCTCTCCCATCACCTGCTGGGGGGAAAAGGTGGGGGATGGTATTGTAAGTGATACAGCCATAATATAACAATATTGAAATCACACAGCAAATATACCTTTTTAGACCAACTAATAAGATATGATGCATAGCTTACACGATTGGTAATATTAGAAGAATTTTATTTTACACAAATTTAATTGATTATTTTTCATGAATATGGATGGAAGCAACCCATGAAAATTTAACAATCCAGAAATGAGACAATCACAATTCACCCCAATACAATAGCATTAGATAAAGGGATAATAACCTTTTGAATGCCTTGAGGATTAGCGAAGCGACAGTCTGGTGTTAGAATAGTAGCAGTAGTTTTTGGCTGACTAGGCGATTGCACCTGGGGAACTTGAAGCACTGGTTGCTGAGAGTTCACAGCTAATTGACCTCCAAGCACAGGTTGTGGCTTCAGAGTTTGTTGTGTGGTCACTTGTGTTGGACGTTCTAATAAAGTATTCTGTTTGCCAAACTGCGGCGTGGTTGTCACTGACTGTGTAGAACTTTGTCCCAAAAGTCTAAATACTTTGCCTGAGTTCAGCATCCTGATTTTGTGAGGTTTCGCAGTTGTCAAATCTAATGCAGTCGGTAATCTCTTGACAGCAGTTGAACGTTGAACCTGTGGAAGTTGTTGAGGGTGCTGTGGCATGGCATTCAGGACTGGCTGTTGCTGCTTCAGCAGTATCTGCTGTTGCTGCTGTTGCAATGTATGCTGCTGCAGTGCATGTTGTTGCTCCTTTTGAAGTACCTCTTGCATAACCTGTTGCTTCTGTAATACAGACTGTGTTGTCAAAGTTACTGCAGGTTGGCTTAGGACCTCATTAATTGGTGCTGCTGATGTTCCAGCAGCTGCAATGTCCTGTTTTCCAGCCAAGCTTTTGTCAGCAGTGACTTGGCAGCTGGGGACACTAGCTATTTTATCCATGTATAAATTTTGAGGCAACTGGTGACATACCACAACCGGCTGTAAAGAACTATGAGCTGCTATTACAGCCTCACTTTCTGCAGCAAGTGGGATATTTTTAGCAGAACGAATGAATGATTCTAATGAGGAGGCATTCAATACAAGTGTTCCACCATATGTACTGCGTTTGACACTCTGTGCAGGGGTAGGGGGAACTCTAACAGTCAACGCTGACATTGTCTGTGCCTGCACCTGCACAGAAGCTGGCTGTGTCTGACATTTTTGTGAACTGCCAGGCGCTGCTTTAACAGGTGCACAGGCAGATGCCTGCAATGGTTGTTGACTGGAAGCTTTCACAAAGTCCTTTTGTGCCAAAGCGGCCTTTTCTGCCACTCTTTCTTGTACCTGTTGAATGACTTCTGGCAGGCTGCTATGAATCTGTGTTTTATGTATGGATTTTGGTGCAGCTGACGCAGGAGCCGTAGCTGACATATCTGTCATCACTTCCAACATTGTAGGCTCTCCTCGATCTAAATTACAAGTACCGTCATTGTTCTGGTCACTACCCTCACCAGAAGTAGGTTTCCATATAGCCTTTGGCCTATATTCCTTAAGGGACTTAATCTTGTCTTTCTTTTGAGGTGGTTCCCCGAGCATATCTGCTTTGTCAATTAGTCCATTCTTTTGTAGTGAATTTAGGTCACCATTCTTAGGAGAGTCAATATGCTTTGTGTGCATACCTTGGTGAATTTCTATATCTGATCTGGGCAGCACACCAACATCGGATAATAATTTCAGACACCGCTGATTTAAGTCCACATGTGATAACTTTGGATCAAGACTTGATCGCTTGACAGAATACAGCAATGAGATAATTGTTCTTGTGGTTTTCTGAGACACTCCAGGTATTTTAAAATACTGACAGCTGCGCCTGCTCTCTTTCTTTGATTGCTTGGTCACAATTTTCTCTTCTGCTGCAATCTCTTCTTCCATAGCTCCTTCTTCATAGACATCATGATCCTCAGGTGTCAAAGTAAGCAATTTTTGTATCGCCTTGTAGACATCCACCTGTGGATCAAGTGACAATGCGGTGAGCATACCCAGCTTTCTCAAACTGAGACAGTAATCAGTACCCAGGCAGGAAATGACGGAACAGATGAAGCTGAGCTGGTTATTAATAGTGGCCTCTTCTGAATCACCCCGTTGTTGAGCCAGGACGAGATTATGTTTATTGGTAATCAGTGTCAACACGCATACTTCCATGTAGAACTGCATGAACTCATTCCCAAACTGAAAAGACACGATTAAACAAACATTGGTGGTAATAGAATAAAACAGTGGCATGCTTATCTATATAACAATAGTAGTTACTTTGAGATGGTCCCCGGGATATGGGAATGTTGCATGCTCTGTGCTGAGAATAATGTAAATATTTCAATTACCGTTTACATTGCTGAATTCAAAGTAATTAAAATTGATTAATTTGATGCTACTGACGGTCTGAATTTCCAGTCATACTAAAATATCATATTTACTTTTAAAACTACACACGTCAGTTTTACTACATTCTTTTCAATTAAAATCATGATATATGTATCAAGAGTTACATACAATGTTAAAAAAGGAAAATGCTGAAGAGGTAGTAATAAAACTACCATGTCCAATGAGTAGCACCTATTCAATGATCACTTCTCATATTTTGTTAATTTAATCGAACCATCGACTGGAAAAACTAAACCATAAATACAAACAATGCAATTCACCTACTTCATTTTCTTCAGGAATATATTAAGGGGAGACACGGGTGATTTTCGGGTGATTTCCATATCTCAAAAACTATTAAGGATAAAGCTTTGAAAATTGGAGCACACATTCTTTGTATCAAGAGAAGCATATCTGCAGAGTTTCAAAGCTTTATCTTGAGTAGGGGTCATATGATGAAGGATCTTGCAAAGAAAAAAATCTAAATTTTACCCCCTCCAGGAAGTATACTGAATGTGCCTAGATTTGCCTGAATCAAGTTATTATATGAAGAACTGGTCCAGTTGAGTGCAATAAGGTGGTTTGTGAATTTATATATGCCATTACCAACATGTCCCTACATGACGAACCAGAGGTAAAAAAAATTCAATGGTCAATTTTTGTGTCTCCATCCCCTAGCTCTTGAACTATGAAAGATACAGTGTTTTTAACCATCTTATTGCACTCAGCGGCAACTTTTACATAAGACTGCCAAGTTTCAACTTTCTGCTACAATTATAACTTATATTTTTAGAGGGGGCAAATTGGCAAAACTCTGGGAAAAGCAGTTCTGAGAAAACGAGCTTCAAAGTTCACAAAGTGTTTCTTTCAAATGTTAAAGTCCAGTATCATCATCTAGAATTCCATATTATATACACAAATATCCAGTCATGTACTTATCTGTCCAAAAAAAAAGAAGTTTTTCTATATGAATACACCAAAAACCAGAAATCCCCAGTTTGACCCAAATTCATGTTCCGATCACCTGTGTGTCACCTTAAATAATTGTATTTGACAATTAATGACACCGGAGTTACTTACAAGGAGGTGCATTGCGCTGATGAGTGCCATGAGTTGCCACGAACTGCTGGCGATCTCAAGCAGTTTGCCCACATTGAAGAGGAACTCGCTGTCCTCTATATCAACCTGGCGTCGCACCGACAACCAGTGGTGTAGCAGCTCCTGCGAGAAGGTAAACTTTTATTATGGGCACTACTTTCGGGTTCAGGTGCTCACAATACACATATTAGCAAATGCAATTGGGATTCAATTGAAAGAACAATGGCTTGTACGACCATAAAATCAAAACTATATCACCCCCCCCTCCCAAATTTATTCAAAAACCATTTCAATGTTGTTTGTTGAGGTTTTACAAGACATTTAAATGAGAATGGGTCAATTCAGATTAGATCGAGCTGGGTCGTTTGAAGATTTACAGTGAGACAGAACCGAGCATTGTTTGTGCTTTTTATTGGGGATTTGAAAGAAGAAAATCAACTGACAAGAATGTGTCTACATTCTGACTTCCCAGTGCTGAGCCGTAAGCCCCTTGAACCAAGACTTCATAGAAAATGACATACACGCATTCGTTATTGCATATAGACAAAATGCCATCCATTTAATGGATTTCGCTGTTGTCATTTAGGGATATTCTAAATGATAATCCCTGTGAAACAATTAAACTATATCGTCCATCAGTTCTTTTTTGGTTTCTGTGGGATTTTTTTTTTGCTTTAGAGAAAATTGAACACAACTGTCCAAAAGCGTAGATATCTGCACTAAAATAAATTCTATCCATGAAGGACAACCCATCATAATTTTACTATAATTAGTCCTTCAAATAATTGTCACTAAGAATGCATAATTAGAATTCCTATGGAATTCTAAGGTCAGAACCCGAAAGGGTGAGGGGGTACCAAGTTGAGATACAACTGAAACATACTCACTTTCGTACAGCAGTACTTGCGTGGGCGAAGCCAATCCTGGACAACGAATGTCTGTGCTAGTTCGAGGGTGGCTTCTTGATGGGTGTCTTCCGCATGCAAGCAATGCACAATCTCCTTGCCAATGCAGCACGACAATCTCAGGCACTACAAACACAAGCAAACAGGATAGGTGCATGCCCTCTTGGTTGGCTCAGTGTCAGGCTAAAGTGAGTGACTGGGATGTGCTATAGTGTCAGTGGCGTGTCCCAGTAGCGTGCTACTATCAGGGAGGAAGGTGACAAAAATGTGCAGAAATTCGGCCATAAACACTGGCTGTCCTACTTGGAGAATAATTTTATTCCCTATGCATATGGGGATAGAGGTCAAGATAACTGCATGCAACCTGATTTCCCCTATTTTCTACGATTCCATGCCTATGGAGAGATTTCCACATTAAAACTTCAACAAACAAACAGCTGTGTAAAGACTCGACTGGACACGAAGACGTCTTAGTATCAAGTGTTTATTTCTGGACCGTCCTGCGCTGGTCCCGGCGCGGCTGGTCACTCTCGCCAGTGACCAGTGGTACATATATACATTACATCCTCCCTTTTCCAACAAGTTCATGAATATGGTCCGATCGACCCTTATGTTTAACATGTATTTGTGTCAATTTGGTCAATGGTAGCAGTAATGAAATCAAGAATTAAATGCCTTAATTCTAACATTGTGTTTGTTCACTTTGTCCATTGGATCTCACTAATCTCACTGTATGCCATGTCATACGGTCTATCTCCTTTCTTAAAAGTATTTGCACAATCTGACATACATTTACCATCCTAACCAGGAACGTTATTACTTTAGCCACACTCGTACCTTAGTAGTTCATGGACGGCCACAGCTGCGTGCTAATTGTACCCAAAACGATTGACCGGGTTAATTACTCGACCGTATCTTGTGTATCTTGTTAATTTTCTTTCGCCGGTCTGTGTGGCCTGCTGTTTGTGATTTGTTCGGCGGTCAATCGTGCGGTCTTGTTGTTCTACTTGCACTGAGGGTTGTTTCTTGGTTTTGTGTATGTGCATGCAGTTTCGCTTCACAGTTTTGCCCTGCAGATTACGTATGTCATAGTCTCTGTCGTTTGTTTTGCTTATTCCGATAATAGTCCCGGGGGCCCAGGTACCCTTATGCGTGAGATACTGAATGTCATCGTTCATTTCTAATCTTGGGTGCTGATTGCCGACTCGATTGTCGTAGTAATGTTTCTGAGCTTGTTGAATCTTGGTGATTTCCTTGTGTTTTGAACTTTGTGTCTTAGGTTTTAATTGCTTTCGTCTGTTAGGGAGCTTGGATCGCAGTCTCCTGCTCATCAGCAGCTGCGCTGGTGACGCGTCCATACCTATTATAGGTGTGTTACGGTAGTTTAATAGCGATATGTGATAATCTTTATCTTCCATGACGGCTTTTAATCATTTTTTTTTTATTGTTTGCACATACCGTTCTGCCTGCATGTTGCTTTGGGGGAAAATGAGGGTTTGAAAAGACTGATTGGAAGCCGTAGTCGGCTGCAAATTTGTTGTATTCTTGGCTTGAGAACTGGGGCCCGTTGTCGGATACAACTATCTCGGGAATGCCATGTCTGCAAAATTGTTGTTTTAATGCATCTATCGTTGCCAAACTTGTGGTTAGGGGTAATTCTGTTACTTCCGGGTATTTACTGTAGTAGTCTACTACCACGAGAAACGTTCAGTGTTCCACATAGAACAAGTCTACTCCTACTTTCTGATAGGGAGCATTTGGGATGTTGTGCGAACGCAGCGGTTCTTTTTGTTGATTGTTTTGGAATTTCTGACATATTGGGCAGCGCGATATCATGTCTTCTACTTGCCTCTGCAACCCAGGCCAAAAAATATAATCCCTCACCAACTGTTTGGTCTTTGCAATGCCCTGATGAGTTTCATGTATCAATGCTAGCACCTTTGACTGTGATTTTTGCGGAATTATAATTCTGTCCCCATTAAACAACAGGCCGTCTTCTGCTGTTATATCATGTCGGTACGTATAGTATGGTTTTGTGCTGGGCGCTAGCTGATTTGTATGTGTTGGCCAACCTGTTTCTGCAAGCTGTTTGACGTCTTGCAGTGTCTGATCGTGTGTTGTTTCGGTTCGAATCTTTTGTGTGATGTCACCTAGGATGTCAACTGCTGCTATGGTCAACTTCGTGTCGAATAAGTTGTTTGGCTCTATTGATGAACTGTGGTCTCTTGACAGGGCATCTGCAACATACATTGATGAACCTTTTATGTGTGTTATGGCGAGATCATAGTTTAAGAGACGCATGCGCATACGTTGCATGCGCGCAGACAACATGTGCAATGGTTCATTCAAGATCGCCACCAGCGGCTTATGGTCCGTTTGGATCACTACTTTTTTTTTTCCTTTAAAAAAACCCAACAAATATGTAGTCATGGAACTTGGTGCACCCAAAGTAAATCGCGAGTAATTCCTTCTCGATTACGGCATAGTTGCTTTGGGTGTCATCTAGTGCTTTGGATGCTAACGCTATGGGTCTCCCCTCCTGTATTAAGGCTGCACCCAACCCCGATTTGGATGCATCTACTTGCAGTACCACTTCTTTGGACACATTACAGAACCTTAGTACGGGTGCTCTAGTTAATAGCGCTTTTAGTTTGTCGAACGCTGTCTGCTGTTCACTGTCCCAATGCCATGCGACTTCTTTGTTCAAGTGAGTGGCTTAGTGATGCTGGCCATGTTCGGTATGAATTTGTTTACATAGCCTACCATACCCAGGAAACGTTGAATTGCTGCTACATGTTTGGGTGTCGGCATGTCATTGATCGCTTGAACTCGTTCTCTGCTGGGTTTTAGACCATCTTTGCTTATTACATGCCCCACGTAAGACACTTCTGACTGGCAAATCTTGGATTTGCTCGGATTGAGCTTGAGGTTTACCTGCCGTGCTCGCTCTAGTACTGCTTTAAGGTTTGCTTTGTGTTCCTCTACAGTTCGCCCATACACTAGGATATCGTCTGTCACTACGTTGACACCCTTGAGGTCACCTAATATGCGATTCATCTCATAAATGAATATGTCCCCGGCAGTTTTTATGCCGAACGGCAGCCCTGTGTACCTGTCCCTACCCCAAGGAGTATTAAAAGTGCATAATTTGGAACTGTCATTGTCCAGCTCGATTTGCCAGTAGCCGCTATTGGCATCTAACACTGAGAACATTTTTGCTTCTTCCAATTTGGACACTACTTCCTCGACCGTACAGGTTGGGTACGGCCCTCTTTTTATTGCTCGATTCAGCTTGGTAGGATCTAAAGAGATACGAATCTTATTCGGCTTTTTCACAATAGTAATGGAATTTACCCATGGAGTAGGTTCAGATTGATTGATTGATTGGGGGTTTCTTTACGCCGTGTCGGCAGCATAGGCCATATTCACGGCGGGTTCAGTTATCTCGACAATCACCCCATACTTCAACATTCTATCAAGCTCATTTCGCACTTTCCCTTCAATCGTGTGAGGTACGCGCCATGGAGGGTCAATAGTTGGCTGAATGTCTGTGTCTACATGTATTTTTGCACCGGTTTTTATGGTGCCAAGCCCCTTAAACACATCTGAATAGGACATTACCAGTTTTTCAGCCGCCGAGGACGTTATGCTTGGTGGAAGCTGCTGCACCGGATCGGCATCGATGTCATCTACACGGTTGAGCAGGTTGAGGCTGATGCACGCCTACTTGCCTAGGATCGGGCTTCCCTCTGCGATCACTTGGAACCGTAACTCTTGATTTCGTATGCTGATCGTCGCCTCTCCCATCGGTTGGATCCTGTGGCCGGAATAGGTGATCAGCCTGCATGTCGGTGCCGCCAGGGTCGTCTTCTTCAGTTTGTTGAATACACGCACAGGCAAAATGTTCGCTTGTGATCCTGTGTCAAGCTTGAAACGCACCAGTGTTCTTTCCACAGCTAATTCTACATACCACAGCGCCGGTTTTAGACTGGCGAGTTTCTTGTCCATCGCTCCAACAAAGAGCTCGTCATCGCTGGAGGCCAATCCTTCCGGCTTACACTCCTCCAGGATGTTGTGTGTGTCCACAGCTATGCCGTCCACTGGTGCGGCTGATTGTTGTGTACTGCGACACACCTTGACGAAGTGGCCTATTTTGCTACATCCTGCACATAATTTCCCTTTCGCCGGGCACACGCCCCGTCTGTGCACATAACCACACCAAGCACATGTGGCCTTTGTTGATGTTGCTATGGCCATGCTCTGCTGGCCACGCCATTGGAATGGCGGCTGCTGTCTGGGAGCCGGTGCACCAGCGCCTGACTTCTGCTGTGTGCGTATCGCGTCCACCGGGCTGTCGCAGGAGTCCAGTGTACTGGTCAAGTGCTTTGCCGTGAACTCACTCATTCTGCATATTTCTTCACATCTTTGTAGAGTTAGTTTCTTTGTTTGAATCAGCCAGTTCCTGAGTCTGTCACACTTGACACCCCCTATCAGGCGGTCACGCAACAGTGAATCCTCTATTGCGCCATACTCACAGCGCGCTATCATACTTCGTAATTCCCGTATGTATGTGTCCATGGTAGTGGTTGTCTGGTTGTGGTGATTAAACCTAAAGCGTATGACGGTCACATTGGTTTTTTCCCTCGCAGTATGCTCGGAAAGCGTCTATCGGAGGATTAATTTTGTCCTCGGTGCTCTGGTCGAAATGCATGGCCCTGTGCACTTTCTGGGCCTCGGGCCCAGCGACGTGTAAAAAAACACAACATTGTGCTTTCTGTCTTCGAAGATACACCTGTAGCTCCGGCAAATATGCTGTAGGCATGGTACCATGTTTCCCAGTTAGTCCCTAGGTCACCTTCCAGTTGCAGTTGCCCTGGAGGTTTCAGGCCAGACAACGGCATGTCAATATAGCTTGGGTTCGGATCTGACACCATGTAAAGACTCGACTGGACACGAAGACGTCTTAGTATCAAGTGTTTATTTCTGGACCGTCCTGCACTGGTCCGGGCGCGGCTGGTCACTCTTGCCAGTGACCAGCGGTACACATATACATTACAGTATTGCCTCATTGTGTTCTCATATACCCGATTATGAGTCACCTCTAACAAAAAACACACCCTGTTTCTCTGACTGCAAAGAATATGCAGACTTGCCAACCAGCCACTTTAAGATGAAAAAAAAAAGTAGATTGCACAGAAATCACAATAGTCGACATTGTGCCCTTTGATTGACATTCATAGCGATATAGCCAATGGTAGACAGGAAGTGTGAACACTTATTTGTCTCTCTTTTTTTTTTTTTTTTTGGTACATTAGTTGTCCCAAGCAGGGGAAACCCCAGTCACAGATGACTGGTCTTCCCCACTCCACTGCTGGTCGATAAAAAGCCCGAGCCTACACTTTTACCGACCCAAGGGATTTTTTAACCTCCCACACCACATAGACATGGTATGAGAGCAACCGGCCTTTGATGACGCTGTAAGTTATACACAGCGGTGGAAATCCAAATTTGTTTTATAAATTTTTTTTATTCATGCCCATACATTATACAGAGAGAAAGCATTTTTTTTAAACCACCTATTCCTGCACATATAATACTAATTTACATAACCACTTTGAAGAATGACTAAGACAGAAATCTAGTCAACAAATTCTCATCTAATTAGTTCTGTGAAATAAGAAGTAAATATTTGGAATGTTGTGGAAAACCTGTGTATTCTAGGAATGAACGAGATTCTGCAGGGAATGGTTGAAACACCTGAAAATCGGAGCGATTCCGCTTGAACCGGAACGGTTGGCAGGTCCTCATTACATGGATGAAAGTGGTCTTCGACATAAAACGTGCAAATCAGGCCGAGCCCTTGGTGCCAAAGGCAAATTTCCTAGACAACGCAAATTTTATTCTGTAACTGAAGTGTTCATTTCCTACAGGCATGCGAAGTTAATCTGTGCTGAGTAACTTTATGTAATTAAAAATGTCATAAACCTGTGTTCCGAAAAGGAATGCCAGAAGGGGTGTTGTTAACACATCTCCGCGAACCATCAATGCTTAAAATTTTCCCCCTTGCGTGTAGGAAAAGTATAGAGTTTGTGTCTGGTAAGGCTAAAACTTCCAAGCCTTGCTGCGTGTCACAATTGGGGACTATTAAAGCCCTCCTTGCTACTCTGCCGATTAGGCTGAATGTAATAAATTGTATTTTCCCAAATTAAAGAGAAAACATTTTTCGAATTTCCCAAAAGGTATGCTCTGGATACCATGAGACCAATTCTATAATATGTTATTATTTCCAGATGCCAAAGAATTGATATTTGGCTTTCCCCATTCCAAATTAATTATGTTCTATAATTATATGGGTTGGACATTGTCCCTCCCATGTTGCGAATGGAAGCCATTGCTGTAGTACTATCTGTCAACATTCTGACATAGCATCTGGGTATGCAGACTAAACTACATTACCCTAAATACACTATTCTCCAGTCTAGACCATTAATATGATCTACCCTTCTTCATGAAGGTATTGGCCTTCAAAAAACCTTTTAGTTCCATCTTATGCTAAATTCTTAGCTATTTGCCGCAAACTTAACTTTGTAAATGTTGTACATTAATCATTACTTTCAACTGTGCGTCAAATTAATCATCAAGATACGGGAACCGAAAGGTCCTTCCCGCAGTATGAGCGAACAAATTGTTGTTTTTGGAGCTTAGTAAATAAGCGAGAATTACGAGCTAAACCCGTTGGTAAACAAGTAAATTCATATAGTTGTTCATTTCAAATAAACCGTACCAAATTTTTGTCTGTATCATGAATTGGTTTGTAACTACCTGTGAGCAGGTCAACTGTAACTGGCCCATAAGAAATGACCCATGTATGTATGGAAAAAATTTCATTTATTTTTACCTTTTGGAAAAACCTGTTTCCGTGGCCATGTGAGTTTGCGGTGCAAACTCTACTTGTTCTCTTTGAGATTTAGCTGAGAGCATTGCTCCAGGTTCTTGAGCCGCGTCTCCATCCATGGATAGTCGGCGTCTGGCCTGCTTCCCTCCTGTAACCTAGAGTGTGGCAGGGAAGCTTAAACCATCACCTCTGGTGAGGACTAGTTATCATCGTCAATGGGATCTTCGGGCTTACAGCCCTTCGTATCCCACAAACCCTTAACTCACAAATGTGTAAGGATCAATGAATTTTAGAGTTTTCAACCGACTGTTTGTTCGTTGTTGTTTTTCGTCCTGGAAAAAATGTATAAACATATCCAGACGGGTACCGTTTGGTACAAACCCATGGCTAATAATGGCCAAAGTACCTCTCAGGTCCGAAAAGCCTGTAACTCTCAATTGAAAGTTTGAGTGTACCCAAACAGCGGGATGTGGCTTGAGCCAACCTCGCTCTCCGTTTCTAACGTTGTACCAAACGTGATGTGGTTATAACCATAATCGGTGTTCGCTCGTTCACGGGCGGGTTACTGCAATGCGGCTTCAGCCTAGCTCTCTCTTCGGTTTGGCCCGGGCGGTATCCCGTGAGAGGTATTGTGATGAGGCTTCAGGCAACATCGCTCTCCATTTTGCCACTAGCTTTAAAAAACTAATACGGCCCCAGCCATCACTGCTCGCCGTTAGGCAACAGCGGCTTAACATTACGTGGCCTCTGGCAAGCTGGCTCTCCATTTGGTCACAGGCGGCAATACTGGTGTTGGAGAACGTATTCACACCGTTCCAACACAGGCGTGTAGCCTAAGTGTAATGTCATATGGTAACCGTATGGAAACCAACCTCCATGAGGTGTAGAACCCAGTATCTATGTGAAGTTACCGAGGAACTAAACGCAATGTGGCTTCAGCCAACCTCGGTCTCCGCTCGAATACGGGCGGGTTAAACGTAATGTGGATTTAACCACAACGCTCTCCATTTGCCAACGAGTGTCACAATGTAATGTGGCTTCAGCCAACATGTCTCTGCGCTCGGCAACGGGCGGCTTAACGCTATGTGGCTTCAGCCATCATCTCCTTTCATTCGCAAATGTAATGTGGCTTCAGCCAACATCGCCCTCCGTGTAGTAACGGTTTTCAGCCAACATCATTCTCGGCCTAAACTGGATGTGGCATCAGCCAACACCTCTCCCCGTTATAACGGGCTACCACATTACGTGGTTGTAACCATCGGCCCTACCCGCCGGTGACGGGCGGACTACCGCGATGAGGCTCAGCCAACATCATACACTTCCATGTCTCCCAGTCCCGAAGCAACTGTACCTCATGGTCGGTCTCCCCGTCTGGGTCGGAAGGGATAATAGTCTCGGGCTGAGGCGACGGCAAAGCCGTCCACCCTGGAGAGGAGTGAAAATCCTTCTCCGGGCGAGCCGCAGGAGCTGATGCCCCTGCCTTACTCTGCTTCGTAGCCATCGGCATCTGTCACAATCAAATGTGAACAGTACCGGAATTTGACTAAACGTCACAGGAGGTGATTAAACCAACATCTGTGCATTTAGTGGTGTTAAGGAACGTATTTATACCATCTCAACACAGGCATGATAAGCTAATGTATTGGCGAAGGTTGTCAGTGTTAAGACCGAAACCAAACGCGGGGTCGGGACCAGTGTATCGGCCCGCCCACCTCTCTGTTTCATACACTTCTCCTTCCTGCGGCTTCTGCGCCAGCAAGTTGGAGAAAATGCTACAAAACTCAGAGGAACGCCTAAAAAATGTATTGTGGGGAGTCTATAAAAGAAACCCAGGATCATCCCCAACGTGACTCTTTATGAGAGTCCCGAGAGAAAATCCATTTGGAGATGCGGTTTCACCCTGCAGCTTTCGCTTTCATCTCTACCCGCATTCCACGGGTGCAACAACCAATCAGTATCGGTTTTGTTTTGTATACCAAGGCTCTTTGGCCGGTCACCATCATTTTATCCGTTTGTAAACATACCTATCTCAGACAGACTTACGAAGTTCTAAACTTCCAAAAAGATGCCATGATGCAAAATAAACTATCTTCATACAGTTTGTATTAATACTTACAGTGAATACAATACTCCAGGTTTATGTGACCTGTCAATAACTGCTTTCCAATTATTCATTTCCTCCAGTGCTTGAATAGATATATCCCCTTATGGCATTTTAAGTCTTTCGGCGTAGTAGGCCGATGCCTTATCCATTGGGCCACGGAGGCTTGTATGCAGCGAACTCCGGGTCGGCTGAAAACGCCCCAAAAACACAGGTGTCACGTCGACTTGAAAAAAGCGTACCGGAATCGGAATGGTTAAATGCTAATAACTGCAAAAGTAGAGTCACCACATATCTAAAAATCACACAAAGGACGTAATTGTCCTTAATAAAGAACGTGTGGAATGGTTAAACCGTAATATACGTCCTTCCTTAGCGAAAGACGAATAAACTATAAGAAGTAATCGAGCGAAAATGGGGGATTTAAGCGAACGAACGAAACCAACGCACCACCTAGCTAAAACTCGCACAAAGGATGGTAATGTCCTTAATAAAGCAACGTGTGGAAAATAATCCGCGAAATCCGGATATTTGTGGAGAAATCTGTAGAAAAGTATCGCTGAACAACTCGCGTACATACATGTACAGCGAGATTCTTATGCTAATTGCTGGACCCGGATATGCTTCCTTCTCCCTAGCCTGAGGCTGTATACCGAGGTAAAATACAAGTATATACAGTCTATATACTATATTGGCATTTTGTGAACGTTAATCAGTGAATATCAACAATCACGGAAATCTGTGAAATGGCAGAGATCCTTCTTCCCTGCATATAAGAGGAAATGACCCATGTGACGAAGAATTTTCTCTCTCGAACTTGTGGTATCCCTGTACACCGGGATACTAGGAGCAGTTCTCGAAGTTAACTTAAAGCTGCATAGGCAGTTGAAAAAAAAAAAACACTTACTGAGATTTGATTCTACATATCAAACTTAGATACTGTTGTACTTATTAAGCATTTGTTCCATCATAAAAAGGAACACTGAGTCAATTTAATAGAATCTGTTACTGCTGAAGGCCACGGGGTGGGGGTTGGAGTTTGGCCAAGCACGCCAAATTTAATGTTGCATGTTTACACTTTAAATATATATACTAAGTTAGCCATTTAAAATCATGATTACTTCAAATTATGGTATGGTAGATTATAACGATCAAGCTAATATATTTATCTCAGAAAATGACAGAAACTCAAAACCACGGGACTATGCAACTTTAAGAAGCAGAAGCAGATGGGTCCACACTCACCTCCTCCCATACGATGGCCTTGTGGCCGGCTTCGTAGAGTAGCACAAGCTGGTTGCCACGTATGAACGTGTCATCGCGAAACTTCTCGTGCTGCGTGCACCAATTGCACAGGTTCAGTGCCATGTCATTGCAGCCTTTCTGTCGCAGGATCTGCACTCTCAGGTGGAAGAGCTCAGGGAATTCACCCAAGTCCAAATACTGCATGGCTATGTTGTGAGAAAAGATGAGTAATGCTACAGCGTGGTTCCCGTTAACACGTGGTTAAGGTGGGTTTTCCAACCCCAAGACTTTTCCAAGAACTTTCCAGGACTTGACACCATCAAAAAGTTAATGAATCATGGAGAATTCAGCAGCAAAGGATCCTAAAAGTATTTTTCATTTGCAAATCAAGATTACAAAATAGAAACATGATTTCAACTATATTTTCATGACATTTGGACATTAATTTAAGTACTTTGTAGGTTTTTCAGGACCAATACAAACTCTGTACCGCTTTGACTTACACACACTGGATTAAGAAAATGTAATCGAAATACATCACAAGTCAATGGGGAACAACAGATAAAAATAGAGGGAATGAGGAAATGTTGTATGCTGCATCAGGGCAACGCAACAGCCCAACCAAGTATAACCGGTTAGTAGCAAGGGCGATAGGGTGGAGAGTGGTGCCAGTTCCCGATAGTGGTGACTCACGGAACTAACCAGGGTAGGACAGTAACATTTTTTTCCTACTTTCCCAATCGGACAAGTGACTGGAGTTTCTACTTGCCCAAGTGGCAAGACTACTTGACCAAGCCCAAGTCAGCCAATTGAAACTGAAATCTGCTACTGCAGATTCTAAAAATAAAGACTTGCCCATTTAGGCAAGCCACTGACAACTTCACCTGCCCGCCTGAGTAAACTAGGTGCCCCAGGCAACTCTTATTGTCTTACCATGCTAGTATACAAGGCCCCACTGCTCTTTGGCATAATAACTTACACCACACAAAACCTTAAGAGGGATAATAAATTCTAATTAAAGTTTGTCTGCTTTAATATGAGAATTTAGCACAAGTGGGAGGTCTAAGGCGTTTCCTACCTTCGTCATGGTCCACTGGCTCCCCAGTGATCATAGGCAGGAGGATCGGGTGGTTCCAGGGGCGCAGGCACAGAAACTGGAGCATCACGAAGCGGTGATGGTGGCCAATGTTGCGAAGCACGTTGCATGCGTCAGCCACCACCTCCAGGAACCGCAGCAAAGCCTCAGAGTCTGCAAGCATTGGAAACTCCTGGTCCAGCACCAGCCGAGCACATCCCCTGGAGAACAGTAATCACATAGTTATGAGAATGTTGCCCGCCTTTATTCAGGGTCCATACCCATTTTGACATATCAAATTCCAGGACTTTCCAGTGCAAAATTCCAGGATGTTCTTAAGACGTTTATTAAATTAAAGTTCCCTGAAACACAGCTGTATTCATAGTCGATTCACTGGGCAAAATGTGAAGTGTGAATAAGCATGAGAAATAACAATGGTATGGTTTTAATATAAAACTCAAGAGGCAGGATAACTAACCCACAAAAATCACTGTTAATACAAAACATCACTGATTGAAGTTTGGCAAAGTCGGAAAAAATGGGCTTAAAAATGGTTTTCCATTTTCAAGGATCTTTAGACAAATTCCAGGACTTTCCAGGCCCGGAATATTGAATTAATACATTCCAGGTTTTCAAGGATGCGTACAAACCCTGTTATTTCCCAATAATGGACACTGGCAATTACCTGACATCTTAGCATTGGGATGGTAATTCTCAGTTGGAGTTGTACAAAACCGACAGACAACTGAGAATAATAATAATGTAGTTATAAAACGTTGTAAACAAACTAGAAAAGAAATAAAACCACTACATATTACTAAGTGTTTACTGCCATTTTTATTTACTGTAACAAAAAAACTCCACACACTAATAAATATAATTATAATACACCATAAACAATTTGCAAAAGAAAAAAAACCTATTCACAAAAGCATTTAATGCATTTTTGGGGTCTTCTTTTAAAAGAAAACTGCAGATAACTTACAATAATAAATATAATTTATAATACACATAAATGTTATACTTGTTTACACGTCTAAAAAGTTGCTAACATGTTTTGGAGTATTATGTATTACAACAATTATCGACAACCCAATGATTACTATGACCATTAACTGTTTAAAACAGCATTACACTGATTGTTATCATATATTGTGAAATATAAATACATTATATTAATATTATTAATGGAGTGCCTGGCGTCTCTTCCCCCGGACGTGACTATCGCCTGAACCGCTGATGGCAGCGGCCTGGGTGACTTGGGTTTGCACGCAGGGTGGCAAACCCACCACGAGTAGCCGCCGAGCTGGCACAAGCACCGCTTTCGTTATCACTCGCGTTGGAAATTTTGACCGGAGCAGACTTGTGGACTCTGGCTCCATGCGCAACACATGTTCACTCGTTAGTAGCGTGGGCCAGCGATCACGTCGTTCATCGCCGGAGATATTGAGCGATGGGAGTGGAGCTGTATTTGGGTTATGGAGATGAGCATGAGAGTCTGAGAGGGAGTAAATGCAAGATGATTAAGTCGAAGTCGAGTAGGAAAGTGAAAGGGGAGTGGTCAGGACAAATCGGCGGTCCAGACTATGCACAGCCAATAGCCGGCCTCGTGTGCGTGTTTACGTTTTAAAATGCTCATAACTTGCTGGTGGCAGAGCCGGCTAAGGAGCCGAGGAAGCACGGCATGTCTAATCCTGAGAACAAGGGCACAACAGAGAGAGACGCCGAGGAGGAAGCCTTGATCTGTGAGATCACAGAGTTAGATCGGGACAGGAGGAAGGTGAAACTCAAGGCGGTCGTGGAGAAGAAAAAGAAGAAGTTAGCAGCAGACAGTGCACGAGCGGGAAGCAGGAGTTGGTCTACGCAGAAGCATTCGAGGAAGGGTCACCGTAGGAGGAATAGATCGTCGGGATCTATCCCAAGTGGGAGCAGCAGTTTTCGGACTCGGATGAGAGCAGGTCACGGAGCCGTGCAAGGCGTAGGCGGCGCCGCCGCGGTAGGTTTGCACTTGATCGATTTACTAACTGGTATTGAGTGAACTGTTGTATGCAGCTTGTATATGGGGACACAAACGCTCAGTGAAAATGGACTGGGATGTAGAGCAATGGTCAGGATACATGGGCCACCTGGCATACATGTGCATGCACGCCACATCTAACAACTACGCGGACGAGGCGTATCGTGGCTATGACACGGCCATACGGGAGAAGGCACAGAAGAAGGGTATGAAGGCCTTCCGCATGGGTGATAATCAGGAAATCGGTTTTGAAATCTTCAAAAAAGTCGGGCGTGACTGACAATACTAAGACAGTGAAAGGGGTGTGCTACGGCGACAACTACAACGACGGGTGTAGCAGAAAAAAATGTGATTGGGACCAGCGCTGTGTGACATGCAAAAGCTGGGACCATTCATATGAGAACTGCCCATCAAAAAGGTTCTGACTTAACACTAGTGAGTTGAGCGCGGTGCGGGGAGCCACGCTCATGTCTGGAGAAGCCAGGGACGCGGAGGTGCTCAACCGGAGCACTACACGTGGTTGTGTACCGGATTAGATGACGGACATTCGGCACGCCGAATGCAGGTCAAGTGTAGGGAATGGCGGGAACGCGAATCCAAGACCACGCATGTCCAGCTGGAATCGCCGGGGGAACACGCCACCTGCCACAGGAGGAGAGGGATGCAAGGCTGGGAGGATGTCTAAATGTGCATATATAAAAAACCATGATTTGTGTGTTTTTGAGTGTGTGGATTCTCGGGATGTCCGGAGCAGGCCGGCGGCAGAACTTCGAGCCCGTTCGGTGCGGGCCATGTGGCATTGGTAGGGGACAACGCTGATTGGCTACGGGTGCTGAGTCCAGACTATGCACAGCCAATAGCCAGCCTCGTGTGCGTGTTGTGGGTCATGGACAGAAATGGCGAGGACTATGCTGAAAAGATGATCGATGTGTTTGATGCATGTTTTGAAGGTACTTGTTCATGCTCATACTATATTGAGGGTGCGATGGTGCAGATGAAGCCATGTCGCATGTTTAGAGTGTTTTTACCATGGGGATAATGATCCCGATTGGGAATATGTTCTGCGCGGTGTGTGTTTTGGGTTCATAGACTGCTCTAGTCCTGTTGGGGTCTGCATCAATGATCATGCGGGTGGCTGCCGGGCGCAGTTCTGCTATAATTCAGTGGCAATTGTCACTGACATGGTGCGACAGGGAGATCACGTCACAACTGTTGATATTAAGAATGCATATAGAGCAGTCAGCATACACCCGGAAAGCCGAGTGCGGTTAGGATTATCCTGGGACTTCGGAGAGGGGATGGTATTTCTGTTGGACAATCGGTTGTGCATGGCCTTGAGCAGCAGCCCGTATGTCTTTGCTAAACTAAGTGACTTTATCGTGCGCTGCTTGGTTAGGGCTGGTTTTACTGAATGTGCAAACTATTTGGATGATTTATGCATCATAGCCAGGTCAGCCGGAGGCTGCATGGAGGCGCAAATGGTGCTAGTATCAATATTGAGGCGCATCGAGTTTTACGTGAGTTTTAAGAAAGTGACACCGTCAGCTACTACAGTGAGGTTTCTGGGGATAGACATCGATGCTGAGGCTATGGAGGCAAGGCTGCCGCCAGATAAGTTACTGAACTACAAGTAATGCTCACATCATTCGTGAGACGAAGGAAAGCATCAAGGTTGGAGTTATAGAGAGCCTGGCGGGCATTTTGTCACCTTGCTGTAAGGTTTACGGGGGGCCCACTATTTCAGGCCGGGTTTACGATATGGTCACATCCGCGAAAAAGGGTAGGTACAAGATACAATTAAATAAGGAGTGTAGGCTCGATCTGAAATGGGGGATCGAGTTTGCTAGCAAGTTTAATGGAAGGGCTGCTATCATACCGTCATCTGAGCCTGCATTGTCAGTCTATAGCGATGCTTCTCATTTCGGGTTCGGTGCCACCCATGGCTGTCTTGATCAATTCAAAAGCATTGCGAGGGTGCGTGATGCTGATGATTTACATTGTATGTGCTGTCACTATGTATTTAATCGTTAAATTACAAACTGGCAGGATCTGACACACGAGTGTGCCGCCTTCAGAGATGGCCACTATGCGGAATCCACCATGAAGGTCCGCTCAGTCCAGGTTAAAGCGTACCTGGAGTTCTGTGAACTTTTTGAGGACACGGTCGCCCCATATCCATATGGGGCGAGGCAGGTATGCATGTACATGTCATTCCTGGCACAGCGTTTGTGCTTTAGTTCTATCAGACAATATTTAAGCGCCTTGAATAATCACTTAAAAGAATGCATGCCGGGTGTGTGCCAATTGACTATAATGATCACAAAATCAAATGCTGCATGAAGGGCATTAAGAGAGCCCTGGGGGATAACCCCCGACAGGCACCACCATTGTTACCAGGTCACCTGTTGTGTATATTTGCTATTATGTGGAATTCGCCGGGGCACGTGGGTGGGCGAGCGGCGATGCTACTGTCGTTCAGGGGATTGCTTCGTAAAGCCCATGTGATGGAGTCGGACTGTAACCTGCTGAGACGGGATATCACGTTCCATCGGTTGAGGATGATGATCACGGTAAGACAGTCTAAGACTATACAATTCAGGGAGCATGTACATCGGATACCTGTCTCGCTCAGTTGCCTGCAGGTGGGGCCGAGGCTGCGTTTAGGCTGCCGCGGGGTAATGGGTCGGTACCATTAACGTACGGGTACTACTTGTCAGCATTGAAATTGTTATGTCAAACGGCCAGGCTGGAGCCAGGCGGATTCACGTCGCACAGCCTGTGCCTGTGTGGCGCCACATTCTTGCGCCTGTGTGGCGCGACAATTCTGGAGATCAAAGAGCGCGGTGATTGGCACTCAGACGCAGTGTATGAGTATCTAAAAGCGTTGGTGCTGGAAAGGTTGTCACTGGACATGAGGGTATCTGCTGTTCTAGTAGCCTTGTAGGTATTGTGCATGGCACAGCGAGCTGTGTGATTCATTGAATTGACCGTTGTTACACTTCGTCGTAACATTTGATTAGCTGCACATTGGTTGATAGGCTGGTTTGGGTCTTTGGGCTAGAAATGTTTGCCAGCCAGAGTTAACATTCTCAACCAAATAATTGTGTCTGTGTTATGTATCACGGAGTGTCAAATAATGTGAAATATAAATACATTATAGTAATATTATTAACGGAGTGCCTGGCGTCTCGTCCACCGGATGCGACTATCGCATGAACCGCTGATGGCAGCGGCCTGGGTGACCTGGGTTTGCACGCAGGGTGGCAAACCCACCATGAGTAGCCGCCGATCTGGCACAAGCACCACTATCGCTATCAGTCCCGTTGGAAATTTTGACCATAAGAAATAAACGGGAGGCTAGAAATGTTGGCCAGCCAGAGTTAACGTTCTCAACCAAATAATTGTGTCTGTGTTATGTATCACGGAGTGTCAAATAATATACATATTTACGGAACATGAAGTGTGTTGGCTCTTCTCAGCCACGGACCCAACTCTAGCTATCATCGAGAACATGGGACACAATCAAATGTTTCAAACTTTGCTGGAATTTTGCTATGTTTTTTAGTTCAGTTGATAAAATGGAAAGAATTGTCCCAACAAAAATGTTAAAAGAAGAAGAAAAAGGGTTAAAGTTACATAATCCGATGGTTTTGAGTTTCTAAGTATATAAGGTCTACAGTACATAAACTCGAAGTAACTTTGATTAAAAATTGTAAGATGGCTAACTTTGGAGACATTTGAAGTGCAAAGATGCTTGCCAAAACTCCATAGGTTTCAACAATATGATGTTAAATTAAATTGACTTAGTATTCCCTTATATATAGGAGCTACTCCAAACAGACTCCCATCAGTGAATCAGCCAGGCTGCATGAAACCTGGCAGGAGTTGGCCATGATTTTTTTATGAAAAAAACCCTCAAAATTATGTTTTAAAATGATCATAACTTTTGAACCGATTATCACATCAAGATAAATTGTATACCACTGAAATCGGTGTATAAAGTTCTATCTGATTATCACAAAAGTGAAATGCAAATATATATATATAAAAAATCAGTTTGGAGTACCTATATATAGCAACAAATACTTAATAAGTGCACCAGTATCTAAGTTGGATATGTAGGTTCAAATCTAGATCAGTGTTTTCCTTTTGAACGGTTTATGCTTTATCAGACTATGCAACCTTAAAGAAATAATACAAATCGCAGATGACCAAACATTTGTGGTAATCAACGAAAATACGGATATATATATATATATGGATATTGCTAACACTGTTATCGCGTGTAATAAGATCTGGAGTGCCCCCCACCCCACACCTATGCGGTGCGTGACACTCCCATCGCTCGGAAGTTTTTGTTTCCTCATTGCATAACTTGTTTCATATATCTCCACTAACGGAAGAAATATTATCTTGTTAAACCAGCTACTTTACAATCAACTTCATAGTCGAGAAACGCTAATTAATGGTTAATGGGTCGCCTGTAGTGGCCTTTGTTAGTGAGAGGGGTGAGGGCTCCTACGGTCACCGGGGGTACTATTCATGACTACATTAATAACACCAGTGCAGCCCCCACACAGAAAAGAATGTGGTTTACTGGGATTTAAAAACAAAACAATTTTTTTTTTTAAATTAAATTGCAAAACTTCTAATGAGCGCAAATCTTACTGAAATAGTATCTTGGTCATGTTTGTGACATTTTCTGAATTGTCGAGTTCGGCCCGGTGTTGCTTGTACAGGTTGATGAACCATGTGTACACCATTAGCCGTCCCTCCAGGGTGTTGCCTGTCACGTCGAGACATTGTTTCATCACCTAGAACACAGAACAGACAAGCAATGCAGTAAATTACATATATTCTCTCGTTTTGGTGTTGTTCCCTATTCTGCTTTCGAAAAAGAAAAGCGGAATTTTGATCACATTTACCTGTGTTAATAGATTAGTTAGACGAATCTTACCTGGGTATAGATGATGGATAACTGTTGTTTTACCGAGGTATAAGCCTCGGATAGACGTGGGCTAGGGAGAGGTAAGCACATCCGGTCCAGCAATCTTTACCTACTTAATCAGGATAAATGAAACAAATAATCTAAAAGTACATCAATGGTGACAATGGTACTAAACTGCGAAGTTTTCTTGGTATAAGCAAACGAATAGACGTGGAAGGGTGTGGCGGGAGGGCCCTAGCCCACGTCTATCCGAGGCTTATACCTCGGTAAAACAACAGTTATCCATCATCTATACCCAGGTAAGATTCGTCTAACTAATCTATTTTACCTCGGTATACAGCCTCAGGCTAGCCTCAGGCTAGGGAGAGGTTTATGTAATCTCATTTATCCTGTATTCTTATGTCACAAGTCAATAATAATTGTTAAACATACATTATCATCAACAGCAAAATGACATTTTTGGTGAAATCGAAGTGTATTCTCACCTAATGCCGATCTAGTCTTGTAGCAGCTGTCGGGCTAGTGTGCTCGACTTCTCTAATCGTTTGTTGTAGTGGGTTGCAAACGATCGTGCTGTTTTCCATCCTGCATGGGCCAGGATCCGCTTGACAGAGATGCCAAGCAGCCGCGCCTTAGACGCCATAGCACCTCTTGTTGAGTGTGAGGCATATTTGTCCGTGTCAACGCCTGCCAATTTCAACATACTAATTGTCCATCTCGCTAGAGTATCTCGCGAAATGCCCTTGTGTGGCTTAATAAAGCTCACTAACAACTGTCTTGAAGTTCTCAAGTCCTTGGTCTTGGATATATAGGCCCTAATGGCTGATACAACACAAAGTTTTGGGTCTTCTTTGAAACTACTTACACTAATAGTAGACAAAGGGTCACCTAACCTGTTAGATTTTAACAGCTTTGACAAATCAAATGTGGCCTCATTTCTATCTATCTCTAGGCCATCTAGTGATAGGGCAACAATAGTTTGTCCCCTATGTCCTGTTACTAATAATAAGAGCAACGCTACCTTAAACCCTAATTGTTTGAGATCTAAATGCCTATTATGAGGCCACTGTCTTAGCAAATCAAACACTACCGAAACATCCCAGAAGCGACTGTACTTCGGTTTGGGTGGGTTTCGTTGATAAATCGATCTTACAATCCAATGAATAACATGGTGTTTCCCAAATGTCTCATTATTTATCCGTGGGAGGATGACGGATAAAGCACAGCGAGCAGCATTAATAGATCCAAACCATAAGCCCTCGTCCTCTAACCCTCGGAGAAATTTACCAACTTGGGAAATAGTAGGATTCATGGGTTTCACTTTGTTAATTAAACAATAAACACCCCACTTTTTCAAATATGTGGTATACATTTTAACTGTACCTTTACGCCAAGCATCTGCGACAATTCTTTGTTGTGTAATTTTATCTAAACCGAATTGTTCTAAATATTTATTTAAAAAAGGAATGCCAACAACGGTGTTGTGGACACGTCCCCTCTTTGTTTTAGAGGGCCTTGGTGTGTCAGATTGCCTGGTGATCTTCGGAATCGGAGGCAATCTTTGGCGGCTGCCTGTATGCCCGGTAGCCAAGGTTGCGTGTCCCAGTTGGGAACGATTAATATTGCGTGTGCTTTGTCCATCTTTATCTTTCGGCTTACCCGGCTGATCAAGCTGAATGGGGGGAAGATATAATAAAATTTACTCTCCCATGTGATAGAAAAAGCATCTATATGCCAGGCATCAGGTTCTGGATGCCATGACACATGTTTGTCAATTTTACAATTGTTTCGTGAAGCAAACAAGTCAACTTCAGGTTGGCCCCACTTTTGGCACACTGTGGTGAAAATGTCTGTATTAAGGGACCATTCCAAATGGTCATAAAAATGTCGACTTTTATGATCTGCTAAGGTATTTTGCGTTCCGGGAATATATGCTACCGTTAGCCAAACTTTATTCATTTGGGCCCATTCCCAAATTTTTCTAGCCATCGCATTACATGGCGTGGACTTTGTCCCACCCATGTTTCGTACATATGCCATTGCCGTTGTATTATCCGTTAAAATACGGACGTGTTTACGTGGTACCTTAACTAAACTAGCAAGGCCTAAATAAATAGCTCGTAGCTCTAAAACATTAATGTGATCTGAATTTTCTTCTTTCAACCAACGTCCCCCTGTTGCTATGGAATCGCAATGTGCACCCCAACCTTCTAATGAAGCATCAGTAGTGACTACTGTGTTGGGTTCATTCATCCGTATAGGATTGGGGGAATTTTGAATATTATTAAACCACCAGTTAATGTCTTTCATTCCATCTTCTGAAATAAACATTTTCCGTTCAAAATTGCCTTTAGTACGAGCCAACCCTAAGTTCTTATCTATTTCCAAAGATTTTATGTGGGCTTTACCATATAGAATAGCCGGGGCGTAAGCAATAAGTATGCCAACTAGCACCGCGACCTGTCTTATCTTTGGCCTACTTAAGGCGACCAAGTGAGACGCCGTATCGTGAAACTTAGTCAGCTTGTTATCGGGGAGTGAAACAGTCATACAGCGTGTGTTAATAATAAAACCTAAACATTTGAGTTCAGTTGTGGGGACAAAAACTGACTTGTTATGATTCAAATAAAAACCTAATGTTGTCAGAAGGGAACATAAATCGTCAACAGCGTGTTGACACTCATCAAAAGATTGTGAAACAATGAACGAATCATCAATGTAAGGGAACATAGTATGACCCTTATTTGCCATGACCGAAAAAACTGGTTTCAATAATTTAGTAAACAAGCGTGGAGCGCATGCTAAGCCATTTGGCATACATGTAAATTGAAATAGTCTATCTTCCCAAATAAATCTTAAGAATTTGCAATGTCCTTCAAAAATCGGGACAGTATAATATGCATCTTGTAAATCAACACTAGCCATCCAAGCATTCTCTGTAACCAAGTCTCTGGCAGTGTCCAGGGAAAACATTTTGAAATGTTGATATTCTACGAGTATGTTCAACTTAGTTAAATCTAAAATCATGCGAATATCGCCATTTGGCTTTGGCCTTGAAAATATATTAGAGATAAATTCTCCTGGGGTGTGAGCCACCTCTTCAATGATACCTTTAGATTCAAAAAGTGCAACTTGTTCTGATAATGCTCGTTTCTCCAACTCATTAAATCTATATGGGAAAGGTACCCGTTGTTGTAACGGGATTTCAGTAAATGGAATTTTAACACCGGTAACAATATCTAAAATGTTAATGTCAGTAGTAATTTCGTACCAAGAAGCAATACAATTAAAAATGTTCCCCGCACAAAAATCGCTTACATCTGTTTGTGTAGACTCCGCCACCAACTTAGGAAGTTGGGTTTGAGTAGCACTGTCTATTTGTTGCCTGGGCGTGGGAAGGATTGTTTCGGGGCAAACTCCTTCCTGAACGGACGGTTGCCGTCGTTCCAACCTTGCCTGTCTCCCCGACCTCTGCCTCTGGGCTGATAGCCGTAGGACGGGCCGGTCATGCCAGCTCTGGCTCCTCGTCGTGGACGAAAATCCCCTCGGGGGCGACAAAATCTTGACGAGTCGGCTTTCTTGGCCGGCTCAAGGTTACGACCACTCTTGGCTTCCGACTCGACCTCCTTGAAGAGGTATGGAAGTTGGCCACCAAACATTTTGCCTTTATCCAAAGGTTTGCCCTTAATGGGTTTGGGCGGCAAAAAGAGAGTGTACTCCTTGCCATCGTTGTCCATGACCTTCTTAGATCTGGCGACTTCCTTCCCAGCTTGTGTGGTGACCGCTTTGAAAACATTTTCGTATCTACGGTAGCTCAAGAAGTTACTGGCAGCTGTGAGGAGGGCCACGCCCTTATCCATGCCTCTGGCCACTGAGGAGAACTTGTTCTCAGTTTGCATCCGGTTAGCTACCGGAACGACTGAGGCGAGGACCCCTAATACCGCTTTGTGAACGGTAAACAGAGCAGTCTCGAAGCGCTTCTTCTCCTCATTCAGATGGATCCCAGCATCCATCTCTTTGACTACACTATCCGGGATACCTTTTATCCCGGCAATTTGCTCAGTGATTTTGTTAATCACCTCAGCTGGCTTAAAGGTATTAAAGTGTCCCTTTATAGTCTCACGCATCATAGTCGTTGTTCTGACTTTCTTTCCCTTTTGGATCGGGCAGCGCTTACGAATCTTGCCTCCCAGGTTGGCATAAAGGCCAGCCCTCTCCGTGTCTGAGTCCGACTCAGTAGTTGACGAGTCGGACGATGAATCAGAAGAAGAATCTTTCTTCTTCTTCTTCTTTGGCTTCTTAACTTTCTTGCCCTTGGTGGCTTTGGTGTAATCATCACCAGAGGAGCTAGCCGGTCGTTTCCGCTTTTTGGCCTTAGGGCGCGGGGGCTCAGGTGCCGAATCCGTCTCTTCGAAATCAGAGACATCCTGCCAGTCTGAGTCAGCTGGCGGGAATTGTTGGTCCTTGCTGTGGAGCTCCTTCATCTTCTGCTCCACTAGCCTATTGACCTGTAAGGTCAAATCCCCTGGGAACACCTCGTCGTCCTCACTCTCTCTATCTGAGAGCACATGTGCCCCCTGTAGTGGGGACGGCGGACCTGTCCGATCCGGTGACGTATCGTAGCCGGTAGGCACGCGTCCCTCCGCAGCGGCGGGCGGCGGTTTGTTTCGCTTCGTAGCCATCGGTAGTCTGTAACCAAAAAAGGAAACTTAGTAACCGGAATCAACTCAACTGAACACCAAGGTGACGCCAGGGAACCTGGGTTGAGTATCTTATTGGTAAAGAGTAACGTATTTACACCGTTCTCAATACAGGCGTGGTAAGCTAAGTTTTCCGTAGGTTTTGGGTATCGAAACCAACCGTACGTGGGGTAGGCTTCTAGAACCTCCCATCTCTCTGTCGCGTACACTTCTCCCACCCGCGGCTACTGCGCCAGCAAGTGAGAGAAAATGCTACGAAACTCGGAGAAACGCCTCATCAAAAGGGGAGTCTATAAAAGAAACCCAGGATCATCCTCAACAACACCCTCTATTAGGGTCCGAAGGAATCTCCACAGGAGATGTGACGGTGCCAACATCTCTACCCGTACCAAGCGGGTTTAATCGAACCATGGAACCAAGACAAAGGAATCCTTTGTTCTATCCGATTCAATTTTTAAAATGCTAATCTTGTCCAAACTGGAAGTACGAAAGTTCTGAACTTTCCAATCTAGATGCGATAGTGCATCATAAACAAGCTTAACCAAAATAATCACGATTACTTACAGTTATTAGCTTGTTGTAGATAAATCCAACTGGAGCAACTCACGAGCGTCCTCCGGTCGTGAGTTTTTTATGCTAATTGCTGGACCGGATGTGCTTACCTCTCCCTAGCCTGAGGCTAGCCTGAGGCTGTATACCGAGGTAAAATAATAATAAACCTAAAAAGTGTTCAGAACATTCAGTCACTTCGACATTTGCAATCTGATGACTGTTTGTTGGGTCTTACATCCTCTTCTCAATTAATTTTTTTAATTTTTTATTGACGAGGTATTTACTCTGCCCATAACATATAAGCTCCTGTGAGGGTGCTTGTTTTCAATGCTGGATGGCTGTGGTGATGTCTTGATCTGTTCCTTTGCCCAGGAGTGTTTACCTGTGTCGGTCCGGTCAGCCTTCTGCAATTTTGGTTGTGAGTACTAGCCCATATTAGTTTTCTTGTAATTTTCCTTTTTTTTGGGTCTAGTCTGAGTATGATACCATAGCCTACTATGTACATCTACTTGGGTGACATGCAGGCTTGCGGGAGAGGATCCTGTTCCATTCAGATTTTTTTATTTGTTACAGCATCCTTTCACCTAAACCCTGTCCTTAGATAGTGCACTTGTGTGCTAGAACACACTCGGACCCTTTAGGACTGCAGCCAGGTGGGATGGCTGTGTTGTTTGCCTAGCCATTTTGTATTTCAGGGTGGACCAGTTGTATGACCATGACCTGTCCATTTCTGTGTTGGTTTGTGCCATTACACATACCCAGGTGGACTGCGCCATGTGGTGATAGCTTTCCTGATTTCCTTTATACTTAGGAGGGCTAATTTTCCTCTTTTTTCCCCCTTTCTGTTTAGTTTTTTTCTGGCCTGTCTTTTGCTTTCTGTGCCAGTACACAGCACACTGGGGCAGGTGTGGTTTTATTGTGATAGTAAGTAATTGTTTTCTTTAGGAATTTTTTGTAGTGGTCAGGGTTACGGATTGCCCGTAATTTTACGTTTTGTTTATTCCAGGCATGCCATGGTTAGTACACTTCACTCATGTATTTTCGTGTTGCTTCTTTCCGTTAGGAGTATTGGGGCTGCCATGTGTCTTGTGTCCTTGTGGGGGGGGGGGGGCTACTGTGTAATCCGGTTTCGTGGTGTACTAGTATTTTCAGGTGCATTTCTCTTCTGCTTGTTAATAGTGTTGCTTTGCATTTTTTTTGTAATTCTATCATGGGATATCTGTTGTGTATTTGGAGGCATATTTTAAGGGCTTTATTTTGCATCACTTGTAGTTTGTTTAGTAATTTGTTATTTCCCCCCATGTATACTACATCACCATAGTCGAAGTAGGGAAGGATCATGCCTTCATATATTTTGATTGCCATGCTTTCAGTCATGTAGTACCTTAGTTTTGCCAGTAGCCATATTTTGTGGTTTATTTTATTTTATAGTGTTTGTTATGCAAAGGTCATAATTTAAGTGCTTGTCCAGGTCCACTCCCAGATATTTGGTAGTAATCTACCTGTTCTAACTCATTGTTTCCCAGGAGACATTTCATTTTGTTGTTACCGGTTAGTCTGGTAATGACTAGCACCGTCTTCTCTTCGATTTATTGCTATTTATAGTTATCTTATTTAGATGGCACCATTCAGTTAGTTTCATTAGTGTTTGATTTAGTTTTCTTTTGAATCTCTTCAGATGTTTTGCCTGCAGTATATACCACAGTATCATCTGCATATAGTTGGATTCTTTCAGTGTCTAGCCAGTTGTTTAGATCATTTATATATATGAGGAAGAGAAGTGGTCCCAGGACTGACCCTTGTGGTACGCCATAGCTTATTTTTTCCTCACTTGATATGGTTCCATTTATTGCTGTGCATTGTTTTGGATTTTTTAGGTAGCTTGTTACCCATTTTCCCGTTACTCCTGTTATTCCTATTTGGGATACTTTGCAACAACTAAGTCATATCATGACGAGTACAGACTTGTGACAGTGCACACTCATGACGACTTCATAGTACTACCCCACTGAGACAAGGCCGCCAACACCATGACCTGATATCTCACTCAGTCACATTACCATGATACTGAGCTATCCTAGTAATGCTGAGCGCCAGGCTAGGTAGAGACAAGTGTCAATTTAGTACGTCATTGGCTTGACTTGGCGAGAATTTGAACTATCAATCTTCTGCACAGGAAGTTTGCGCTCTAATGAATCGGGCACTGCATTCAGCACAATATGATGATGCTCATTCTACAATTACATAATATCTGATGATGATACTCAATTATATTATCCAGAGACTGAACTAACAAAGTCCTTGTCTTATTCAAATAAAGCCAATCAGGAAAGTAGCAACAAGTAGCTATTTGTGTTAAAACTGCATAGTCCGATGAGAACATCAAATTTTCAAAACCAAAATAATTATCTAAATTTGATTCTACATATATGGGTCGTTCTCAGAAACTGTGTACCACTTGAGGTAGTCTACTAGAAATGCATATTTCAAAGAAACCCTTTATTGGAGTGTCAATATTTAGATTTCATCAGTTAGCCAAATAATGTGGGAGATAGTTTAGATCAAAAGTAAATGTTAATATTGTGTATTATGTATCTTATTGGGATGGATGTAGCTAAATACATAGAAAATTACATCACTAATTTGTGACATTGTCAACAGCATTGAAAATAAAGTGTCACAAACTTAATGAAAACCTCTGAACAACAGCTCATTTCACTTCAAAAGGGTCATATACAATGTCTTCATTAAGTTGAAGACATTTATTTCTAAAAAAAAAATTTAAATGATGAAATAGTTAACATTTTCTGGAGTCATTAACATCGTAACATTTCGTTTCCACTTGCAAATACTATGAAACTCTGTATCAAACACTGAGTACAGATACAGTACAGGAATTATTTTCACCATTTGACACTATGCATGGACCCAGTTATGGTATAGTAAAAGATAAATCCTGAAATTGCCCCTAAACATTGAAATTTGAGCTGAACATTTGTGTAAAATTGTTTGTTTCCACTTTGTTACTCTGCTAATCCGTTACTCTGCTAATATTTTCTTGCTTTTCTCTTTAATATTCACAAATAAGACAAAACCATAGCAATGAGGTTTCAAATTATTATTACTACTGTTTATAAAGCAAGTGGCATGTGAAATGTCCTAAAAATGTCAAGTTTTTTGTGGAAAATATTTGATTTTGGAGTCAGATTGGTTTCCATGCTATACTGCTATTTATTGGGTGTGAGCATCATTTGACCTACTTAAAAATGCCAGAATATGTTTATTTTAAATTATTCAGATGCAAAAGGACATACACATTGAGGAAACTTGCTTATAGGACTTTGGCAGCATTTTGAGTTTCTGGTACTGATGTCACACTATTGGTACACAACTTCTGAGAACGACCCATATATCTAACTTAGATACTGGTGCACTTATTCAACATTTGTCACCATATATAAGGGAATACTGAGTCAATTTAATAGCTGTTACTGCAGAAGGCTATGGTATCAGAGTTTTGGCATGCTTGCCAAAATTAGTTTGGCACTTCAAATATCTCCAAAGTTAGCAATTTAAAATAAAAGTTGCTTCAAGCTAAAGTAAGATACATTATAATGATCAACCTAATGTACTTATCTCAGAAAATGTTAGAGACTATGCAACTTTAAATACAGATGTACTTTTAAAGCATTTGTTGCCACATAAAATGGGGATACTGAGTCAATTTAATAGAAGCTGTAGTGTTACCGGTGACGCCTATGGTATCAGAGTTTTGGCATGTTTGCCCAAATTAATTTAACATGTTTGCACTTCAAATATCTCAAAAGCTAACCATTTAAAATATGTTACGTCAAGCTAAAGTACAGTAAATTATAACAATCGATTTAATATATTTATCTGAGAAATTCACAGAAACTCAAAACCCATCGGACTATGGAACTTTAAGTTTATGCTTGGAATAAGCATAACACCCATCAGACACAAGTATTCAAAGGGTTTTCAATAAAAACTGGTTAATGATGGGTGCATGAAGCACAGCCGCTCAACATGAAAAACAACAAATATACGCTTTTAAAAAAAATGTATGGTGGTTCGCAATCACAAATAAATAGGCTTTGAAGACTAACAATAACATTGATGAAATAAATGAAAAGAACTTAAAGAAGCGTGTTATGCACAATCATTTGATCCGTGTGATGGACAACCCAAAATTGCTTTATCAGTGTACTTTTTATTTATGTTAAAATACGATACTGGAGAGATTGTAGACACCTACATTTCATGTTATATTACCACAGCTTTCAGTGCATTGATATCACATATCTTTTATCTAACATATAGTTTATGGATAGGAGACATAGCTCAGACAACTTGGTAGTGTTTATTTAAAAACTTAAAAGACTACGGAAGTTTGTCTTCAAAAACCGCCATCAAAATGTTAACCAAAAACATGACAATTCTGCACAGTAATATTGAGTGAACAATTTCTAGTAAACCAAATCCGTCAAAGGAGTCATCGTGGGTGTATGAGCCATATATTATAAGAAACTAATCACCACTAAATACAAAAATTGCAAGGAAAATTAATTTCTGATGTGTCTTAAAAACGTGGTAACGGTAAGGGCATGCACAACAGCACACACACATTTGTTTAAATCACCTTGCTTTCTTTCAGTTTCAGTGACAATATCAATGGCAATAACAATCCAATGAATATTTTCAGCATAGCTTGCATTGCTCTTGAAATAATGAAATTAAAAAAACAAACATGTCTGTTTGTGTCCGTTTTGTGATGAAAGTTACCACAACCAGTCAATTGGCCAAACATAAATCATATTTAGCGTTTTAATAATATATTTGTATGGATATGTCTGACTATTTCTATGTATTTTCTAGAAATTATAAAATATGAATCATAGTTAGGTATGCACGTAGTCACCAAGCATTCAAAATAGTGTAATTTCATGAAGTACATGCTTTGTGCAACTAACTTACTCCCTATACATTCTCTGTGGGAATATTTGCTGCTATACATTTTGATGTGTTTAAAAAAATTATATATTTCCGATTTTGACTACTAAAGAATTTACTTTGAAGTTTTCAATCTGTCAAAAAAGAAGGTAATGCAACATTAAACCGAATTTTAAGGCCATAAACCGATTTATCAGACCTTGTTTCACATAAAATGGGTCACTGATTTCACCCGTAAATTTCAAGCAGCCTTCCAAAAATATACAGCATGGATTTTCTGCAACCATGATAGATAATTCTAAAACTGTTTGTATTTCATGAATTTTGATTGCAGGATGTGAAAGAACCCCCCAAAATACCCCTAATTCTGTCCTGTGCAAGTATTAAGAACATATCAAAATTTTTCATCAAATTCTATTCACAAAAGTTGGATCTGTTGGCCTATCGTAATTACTGCACCATTGTCATACAAACCCTATTTAGAATTGATGCCCCATTTGGCAATCCTAGAATCGTCATAATTTTGGTTCCATTGAAGATATTGAGATAATTTAAACTGTTCTGAGTTCTGGTTTAGTCTGGCTACCTAACTATCATAACTGTAAGGGATTATAATTCATTTCAATTTTGTATGTATCGTATCTATCATAGTGATTATCAGTGGGTTTTGACATGTTGTGTCCATGTCATGAATGTCTCACTTTTGCTCACCAGTATCGCATATCCCCCCTCTATACATGGGTTTAAATTTGATTAATAATTTCACATATATTCACTTGGAAAATAAGTGGGGAGGGGGGGGGGGGTTATGGAGAGACAATAAAGTATTTCTATCTGAATCGGATTAGTACAGGTAGTTGTCAATTATTAGTTTATATTCCAAACCTTTAAATTATAAGGAAAGAAAATTCAAGTTAAAAAAAAAACGAGCACGAAATAAACAAAATTATTCACAGTTAAAACCCGCTTGATAACGGCAATCTAGTATTGACTATTGTCCATAAATTAAGAGTCAGCCTACAGACCATTTACACATCACTTTTGGAAATGTTCCAGGAATACTAAATATACATCTTATGATGATCCTCGCCGATATGAATAGTATGATTCTGTGTCTGTGATGATGACCTAGTACTAGCTAGTAGTGGTATAATAAGTTTTGTGCATTGATTGAGTATTGTTAGGTATGTGCATGTCCGCGTGCTACGCGACGGACGTTTTGTGCCAAATATCTGTTCCTGGAAAAATCGTTCTGATAATGGGAGGGGTCCCTCAAAATGCTTTCTTTTCAGTACCTCTTAGGGGGTATCCCCATGAATTTCAGCCTATGATGTAGATAAAATGTCCATCTACACCCTCATGTTTACAATTTGCAAATCCGTTCACATTTTCTGTGTCTATACACATTCAGAAGATTTTACTTGATTTCAACACTCGAACTCCACCTTCTATACAACTTGCGTAGCTTTAAAAAGTATATGGACATTTAAATCTGTTATTAATTGACCATTGTGTGAAGTTTCATGATGCTGTAAGGTCGAAAAGGTACTTTGCTAGGTCCCCAAATTTTCAGTGTTATAAGATCAATCATATCAATGACAACCAAAAATCCACAAATATGTCACTAATGTGTGCATTTACTTTTATTCTAATGGGTGGAATCAACAGAGGAGATAGGCATCTACTTACACTGAAAATGTCATTCAGATATCTCGATTATTTAGGAAGTTAGATAAAAAAAATGACTAAATTATTAAATATATATAGGTTTTGGGTCACACACTTGTAATGCTAAAACATTTTTTTTTAAAAGGAAGAAAACTTCACGTTTCATGGATATATGATAGTTATACTAGACTTACTTGTAAGTTGACATATTAATGAGATTCTTATGAATCTACCAATACAAAGGTAAGGATGAAAGTAGTTACAATGGACCCATGGATATATACTCATTAAACAATAAGGAATGCCTATAACTTCCTTCTAAATCACTAATGTATTCCTCATACTAATCCGCTTCTGATTTTGTTAGGGTTAAAAGCCTGTATCAGGTCGATGCATGTCAAAATTTGATTTACTAGGATTAAACACATCGAGTACCGGATGTATGCAATATTGCAGCCCCCTCCAATGCTTATATCCAGTCTGCCCTTGAAGGCGTTGACGGAAGGCGCTTCTATGACATGTTCAGGCAGTGTGTTCCAGGCATTTACTATCCTGTTACTGAAGAATAGCTGTCTGACTGGTTTTATTGCTCTTTCCTTCTTCAGCTTGTATCGATGACCTCTAGTTTTACAGTTGGCCTGCTTCAGGTATCTAGCATCAACTGCATATCTTCCAGTGACGTGTTTGAATGCTTCTATCATGTCTCCCCTGGCCCTTCGGTAGTATAAGCTGGGTAGGTTGAGTATTCATTTAGTTTTATTTTAATGGCGTATATCCTCCAAGTCACTTTTATTTGAATGGGAGAAATCAACAGAGCAGCTAGGGATCTACTTACACCGAAAATTTCAGTGAGATGTATAGATTATTAAGCAAGTTAGAACAAATATTGACTAAATATCTAGATTTTGGGTCACACACTTGTAATGCTAAAGCATTAAAATAATGGCAGGAAATTACCCCTCATTACCAAAATTAAAATAGCTCTATCACGCTTAATAATCAACTGATTGTTGGATTTTCTTGTATGGTTTTCAAAGCTTTCCAACAATGCCATCCATTTTCAGATAGGTTTGGTTTGAAAATTTTGTCCACATTGCTAGTATTGTAACCGAGTTAGTGTGGACATCATGCATGTGGTTAGCACTAGCAGTCACACGCCAGTGGTATTTTACGAGGAAAAGCATAGCTACCACTGTCAATATCAGTTGGTGAATATTGGGTCTGCCATCAATATACAATCATAACAATGCTACACCAGGATTACATTTACAACCAAGTCCATACAATGACAGTGAGTATGTGTGTACATTACTATGTCACTAGTATACTATATGAAGGGAAAAGACTTGACCCACTTTCTAAGGCTTAGCTAAGGGGGTCAGGATTTGACCGACTGACTTTAGTTTGACACCTTGTTAATCGACACAATTCGAGTAGGATTTACCGAGTTATCGACCTGCTTAAAGCGAGAATTTAATTATTCGAAACACACACATATATATGGCCAAGGGCGCGTCACCATCGCGAACATTGTAAATATGAGTCGGTCCCTGCCATGTCGGGGGTGGATTTAGCTCCTGAGGAGGCTGAGACGGGCGGAGTCCTGGTTCGGCTGGTAGATTCGATGATTAAAAAATAATACATTCACCAGAAAGCCGACGACAATCGACACTAACTAAAACGAGGTCGTATGCAGGACGTTACAAGTATATCGAACAAATACAGTTGGCATTAGGGATGCAACTTCATGGGGAGACCTTAGTTGAATTTTAACAGCGGAATATCGTTGCCGTTGGCCAGGAATCCAAACGGAACCCTCGGACGAAGCCAAACGTACCCTTATAAACTCCTCACTGAACGTCGACGAATTCTCATTGACGCCTTCCTCTATGGCTGTCGCCAACTCTTGTAGTTTTTCAAACATCCTTATCCTCTGTATAGGAAGCACATGAATCCAAATTGCTTCGCTTTAATGACGATCTATCCGGCCAAACGTGCATGATCAGTGCGAACGTGTATGAAAACATGTACTCGTGCAAGTGCTATTGGACAACATGGCGCTTGACGATGTAGGTGCTGCCACCTGGCGGACAAATGGTTTGTTTTGAGATTGCCATGCCATCTAGCTAAATATATTATAACTATAGTCAATGTTCAGGACCGTGGATTCTCTCAGTGGTCTTAGTGTAAATTTTATGCAAAATGAATCTGGAAAGGGCTTACGCAAAATAGTATTACATTGACATATCTATTCAAATGCGCTAGTCACATCACAAGTAGATACTTAAATGCATGTTGGTTTATATTTCTATATCCCCCATATATATGCTTCTGTTGCTAGGACGTAAAACAACAACAAACAAACAACAATCTTTTATATTGCTATGGATGCCTTCAGAGAGGGTCTGTACACGTTCTCTAACGTGTAGAAATCCGCATAAATCCATGGACACTTTAAAAGGTTAAAGGATTGAGAAATTCCATTTACCAATAAAACAGGTAAGTCTTGAGATCCGATTAAATCTGTCGAAGGTACACTGATTTTCAATTCTTTTATTTTAACTCTCTGCAAGGTATGTTTACAATAAACTGAGGTGATACAATAAATGCATACAAATTCCTTACAAACAGAAACGATCCCAGGAAAGAGATGCTTATCTAGCTGGTCTCCATGATGTGAATGAAAAAGTGATGACAATAACAAATGATTAAACTTAAGCTACATTTTTAACTAATGATTATGATGAGATAGGCTACTGATGCATCTCTTCACAGTTAGTAAAAAACAAAAGCCCTGTTTACACGGGCGATTTAAAACGCCTCATATAAAACGACTTGCCTAGATCGATTCACATTTGTCATGTAAACGCGATGCGGAGGCGTTTTAGGGCTGAATCGATTCATATAAATCGGTAGATGTAAACCACCTTGCGAGGTAGTATAGATGAAGCGATTCAGCCCGTTCCCGGGCGGCGATAGTGTAAAATAGCGGTGCTCACCTGCTACAAGCTCAGCTGTAACTATCGCTAGTGCCCAGCAGTGTTAGGGACCGATTAGGCCGAAATCTATTGAATGCGATCATATATAAATTTAACAGAATTACATACTCAAATAATGAAATTTAATTAAATTAACCCTAGATTCCAAGCGATATTAACGTAGCAGCTATTTTATTGTCGAATCGACGAATGTAATCTAAACAAATAGCAGTGCTCGCCGGCTACAGACTCCCCACTAAGGCTGCTGGTTCCCGGCGCCGACACACTTTCAAACTCGGTCCGTGTAAACGCACCACTACATCGCTTCATATAAATCGGTTTGTGTAGATCGTTTTACAATTCCCCGTCTAAACACGGCTAAAGTAATGCTAGGAATATTATATGTATATTGTGTCATGGATTCATGTACTTACATGCAGTATCAGTAGTTATTTTGCATGTATGTTAATATGGGTAAATCTTATGTTCTTTGCCATAGCCACTTGATATTTTAAATTATGCGACTAGTTAACGACAACGATACCCTATTATATATATTCTTCACTGGTAATCGATTTAGTATGCATTGAGATAGCTTATCTTTAGTTTTTTACAGAAGTTTTTCAAAGTGTTAAGGTTTCTAATCTCTACTGGTATTGAGTTCCAGATATTGGTTCCTTGGTTTTCAGTTGTTATTTTGCCATAATTGTTTCTAGTGTGTTTGTGGTGTATGTTATGCTGCGTTCATAGCGTCCTGGTGAATATGGTGAACTTCCCACTTACTGCCGGTGAACACGACCATGTAAACTTAGAGCGTTGATTTGACAATTCGCGGTAAACAATGACAATATGGACTCCAGAAGGCTTTTAGCTTTTTTACTGCGGTGTAACCATTATATTAACACAGAATCTAAGTTTAGATACATAGATATAATCAAATATGATTGAAATAATTAATTTTGAGCAAGTTTTTGCAGTCTCTGATTAAAAAAATTGAACGTTTCAGGCTGGGCGATAATAGAGGCAAACTACAATACATGCATAAATAACATGTAAACTGCACGTTTTTGGTATATACCATCCACTACCATATTATACACCATGTAGGATTTGTTTTAAGACCACACATCATGGACAATGGTTTTATTACACACATATTTTTGTCAATTTATTATGGAACCTTACAAGTTACCATGCAACTTTTCTCCATTCGCTGGCATTTCTTTCACAAGTGGTGAATAACGAGCCGTTTAAAAAATCTCCAGCTCACAGGTGGTGTTCTTTACAACTAATATGAAGCAAAGTAAATGTAGCAACATATCAAAGTTACATAATCAGTTAGTTTAGATCCCTCCATTCTCGCCTGCCAAAACGAGCGAGTTTTGATGTTCCTTAAGGCCCTGTCACATCTCGCAAGTGTGCGGCCAACGCGTAAAATCACTTTTTTACGTCGAGAAGCGTCAAACTTTTCGGCGTGGGGGGCAAAGTTGGACGTATACATACCGTTTACATAGCGTACGGCTAACATATGATCAACATATGGCTAATGTACCTCCCGGCGAAAAATGCTCGAATTACTCTCACGGTACGTTCACAGAACGCCGGTGAATGTTATATACATTATTCGATCGCCAGAACTACACCTCATACATTACATATGTCAAGACATGCTGGAGAAACGCTAAACATACGTTAGACATACGTTAGGTGTAGGTTATCCATACGTTGTCAGTATGCGGACTGTACGTTCCCACTGCCTTTAAACTAGGTCAACGTGGTGCAAGGTAGTGAACAATGTTTGACTAACGTACGTCTAATGTACATTGACGTATGCCTAAAGCATACATAACATGTGGCGGGCATAAAATCCACACATTGTCAAATGTTGTCGTATGTCGCAAGTTTTGTGCATATACAAAACTTTGCCGACGCCCTGACATGCGACACCGTATCTCAACAAACATCTACATACATTGACGTAAACCAATGAGCGCCTAACTCATGCGTAACGCATAACGACGTATCCCGACGTAGCGGCTAAAAATCACATACGTAGGCGTACGTTGGTGAGATGCGTCATAATGTGACAGCCCCTTAAAGGGTCACAAAGAAATTCTTAATGAGTGTGCCAGTATATAAGTTGGATACACAGGTTCAAATCTAGATATTAGTAAGTGTTTTGCTTTTAACAATATTATGCTTTCATCGGATTTAGTAACTTTGATGTTATAGATATAGAGAATATGACGGGCACATATTTTCTGTGAGAGTTTCTGTTATAGTTGGTGTCTATTTAGTCTGTACCATTCACAAAATAATAAACTCGTAATAAGAAGTGTTACCTGTCGAAATATCACAATAATATTTTTAATTCATTTACCTCAAGAGTTTATGCCTACTGGGACAATCGCTGTTTACATCCACGCATTAATGCAGTAAAATTACGGATGTTAACATTTAACCTCAGCATACGATACACCAACGCTATTAGTGAAGAGGTTAATCAGACCGGATAGCTGGTCGGACAGGTTGGTTGGTTGGTTGGTTGTTGGAATTTTACATCCTGGCAACATCTAAGGTCATATCCGGACAGATACCAACTTGTGACAGTGCGCACTCATGGCGACTTTATAGTGCTGCCCCACTGTGAAATTAGGCCACCAGCACCATGACCCGATATCCCACTCAGTGACATTATCCTGAGACTGAGCTAAGCAGGCCTTGCCATATATCCTAATAATGCTGAGCGCCATGCTAGGAAGGGACAAATATCAACCGAACTCCCACACGCGAGACCCGCGCTCTGACGATTTGGCCACAGGCTGGTGCTGCGCTGTGGGCTGTGACCTTGGCCCCACGCGACCTTGCTATAGCACCATAAGGCGCTGCTACCTAGTGATATATAGTTGAACAACGATCACTACGCCGTGGAAGCTTTGTAGTTATGCGGGCTTTGTTCAATTCTGGCGCCAGTTCTATGCGTGCTATACTGCATAGTTACCAGTGGTCGCCGTGACACATGGCGACGTGCTTGGTATCACATATAGAAATGTACCCGTGCGCATATGTCATGATATCCTCCTGGAAGGTATAGGCCTAGGCCTAAGCTGAAACGTTTCACTGGACTCCTGTTAATTTAAGCTAATTAACGCGGTAAGTGCTTGGACACTTTTAAGTCTTGTTAAGTCAACGCTCATGCAAATAGGCAAAATGAATTTTGGCATGCTTGTTAAAACTCTGACACCATAGGCTTCAGCAGTCATGAGCTGCGTTTACACGGGCGAGTTGAAACGCCCCAGCTGGAACCAGTTGCCTAGTTCATTTTAAATGTGTCCGTGTAAACGCGGCACTGCGGCGTTTTAGGGCTGAACCGTTTCGGCTGGAACGTCCCGCGTATACCACCTAATCAGGTGGTCTACAGGAAACGTTTCAGCTGGTTCCCAGGCGGCGATTGTGTACAATAGCAGTGCTCGCCGGCAACAGGGGGAGCAGTAGCTAATCGCTGGTGCCCGGCAGTGTTAGGGCCCGATTACGCCGAAATCTAGTGAATGTGATCATATTTAACAGAATTACAGACTCAAATAATGAAATTTAATTAAATTACCCTTAAATTCCAAGCGATATTAACGTAGCAGCTACATCGGCGTCGAATCGCCGAGTGTAAACAAAACAAATAGCAGTGCTCGCCGGCAACAGGGGGAAAATCCGCGCATGCGCAGAAGCCACGACACTTCTGAAAATATGACACCGTGTAAACGCGCCACGAGAACGTTTCAGGTAGAACGCTTTGTCTTGAATCGTTTTACTTTTGGCCGTGTAAACGCAGCTATAGATTCTTCTATTTAAGTGATTTATGCCATTCTATGCAGCAACCTATACTTAATAAGTAAACCAGTATCCAAGTTACATATATAGAAACACTCCCAGATAAGTGTTTTGCTTTAGAAAATTGTATCCTTTTATCTGGCTATGTAGTTTTAGCGATATAGATATAATAAGTTATGCAACACATAATTTGATTGCTATTGTGGTTACTGACACACTCACTCACTCACTCATCTTAACTGCCCCAAATAAATAATAACCTTGGAACGGATTGCATTACATTTAATGATATCATCAATAATCCCACATCTCGCACTGTTCCAGTATCTCACACAATCTCACCAACCCAGATAGGGCCGACATATTGTCACACGACACAGGTGAGGTCATATAGAACCAACACATCCTATTTTACCGGTAATAGAAATTCCATTATGCCAAATGGGTCGTATATATATATATATATATATATATATATATATATATATATATATATACAGCTTATTTGTTTTAAGTATGCCTTAATCCGATGAAAGTATAAAAAGAAAGAGAAAACACAACTAAGCACCTAGCTTGATTTGACACTACATATTCAACTTAGATACTGATATGATCTTACTGGACGCAGTGGTTGAATTTGTAGAGCTCAAGCTTCCCATGTGGAAGGTCGACAGTTTGAAAACCTAGTAGAATTAAACCAGTGACTTACAAAATGGATACTTATCGCTCCCTAGCCTGGCGTTTGACATTACTAGGATAAGGTAAGGACTGGTTAGCTTAGTATCAGGATATTGTGACTGAGTGCTTACTTATTGGGGGGGTTTGTGACCTAGCGGTCACTGGCTGCAGGACTGCAGCATTAATAAATGGCGCTGTTAAAACGGCCCGTTTTTGGCGGGTGTTTTTTTTTGGGGGGAGGGGGGGTCTTTCCTTCTTGCTTCGTCCAGCTTGAGGGGTGGTGGGGGGGGGGGGGGCGTGGTGCTCTTCGCGGTGACTTGTGCAATACGTTCTTGGGCCCACGGTCCTGTATCCGCGGTCCCGGCACCCACTCCGTCGGTGATCGAAGCGGGAACCGGCGTTGTGGGTGCAGGGGTCGAGGCTGTCACAACCGGTATGTCCAGGACCGCACGGGGCTCCCGGTGTAGGGGCTGCATCCGGTGGGACCTCACGGGGCTCCCGGGTGGGACCTCACGGGGCTCCCGGGTGGGACCTCACGGGGCTCCCGGGTGGGACCTCACGGGGCTCCCTGGTGGGGCACCTCACGGGGCTCCCTGCTGGGGGACCTCACAGGGCTCCCTGCTGGGGGACCTCACAGGACTCCCCGACCGGGACCTCACGGGGCTCCCTGACTGGGGGACCTCACAGGGCTCCCCGATCGGGACCTCACGGGGCTCCCTGACAGTGGTTGCTAGTCACTGTCGCTGCTGTTGGGTTCAGAGTCGTCGGCGATGGGTTCAGGGCCGCCGACGATCTCGAAGGTGTGATAGTTTTGTCTATAGAATCTACCGAATGGCTCCCATGAGGACTCAGAGAGCCTCTCGAGGATGGCGAGCGCAGCTCGGGTGTCAGACAAGTTGTGTGGTGGGCCGAGGAAGTCTCGGATGGCGGTCCTATCAAAGGCCACCCATGATGCCAAGACTTGGGCGACGTTGAAGATTTTGTCACCGCATGGACATCGTTGCAATGCAGGGGTATCGATGAACCGCCTGTATCCAGTCCTGAAGCGCGTGACCGCCTCTTGCACAGATGCAGAGAGGTTTCTTAGGACTGGTAGGCGCGCTCTGACATTTTTGTGCGAGGCCCAACTGATGGAGTATGGGTTCCTGATGGTGGTGTCGTGGAGGGAAGCCTCCCACAGGGCTTTGGTGGCTCTAGCGTGGGTGGCTTTGAGCTTGGACAAGGAGTGCTCTAAGACGAGGTCGATCTCAGGACGACGAGAGCCATCCTGGTCATTACCGGGAAGTCCTATGTGGGAGGGGACCCAGGCCAGCACTGTGTCGAGTTGAGCTTCATGCCTGGTGACGATGGTGTTCTGGATCAAGGTGGCCAGAGAGTGGTTAGCTCTGTGGTCCTTGATCTTGCGGACTGCCTCGACGGGCACGGAGTACCAGGGGGGTCTCGCCCGGAGGTCAGGGACATCAGCGAGTGCTAGCCCATGGGTTTCTTTCAGGGTGCGGATGGCCATTTTCGCAGCCCAGGAGAGGCCGAGGAGCCGTCCTGGACCGTTTTGTAGGCAGGAGGCTGCGCTGCGGTAGAAGGTGGAGTGGCCTGTGGACAGGGCTTGGCAGAGGTGGTTTGCCAGCAGCTGTTGTCCGCGTAGGTGGAGTGGTGAGAGGTTGGCCTCAAGGAGGAGGATGTCAACCCTGGTTGTCCTGCGAGCTCGGGTGATGAGTCGCGCTGCCTGATATTGGACTCTTTCCAGGGTGAGGAGGTCTTTGGTCAGCATGCTGCTGCGAGGGAGGCGTGCCTTACAGTTCTTTCTGCAGTGACCAATCCAGGAAATGGTGTCGGCTGCATAGTCGTAGAGGGCCCGCACGGCCTGTTTGTAGAAGAGGCTGAGCACTTCAGCTGGTGCTCCCCAGTTGAACCCAGAGATTCTAGTCATTAGAAGAAGTCTCTTGTTCATTCTGGAGGTCAGGTGCTTCACAAGTGGGCTCATGGAGAGTTTGTGATCGAGCCTGACTCCGAGGTAGTCAAAGGTGTCCACCCACTCGACGTCCAAGTCTGCGGCATGGAGTGGGTGGGGAGGCTGATCGGCAAACATCATCATAGCTTTGGTTTTGTTTGCGGATATTTTGAGCCCCAGCTCACGGCAGGAGCTGCTAAGAAGGAGCAGGACATCCGCCGTGAGGAGGGGCACGTCCCTGGTGTGTGAGCAGACGACAGCGATGTCGTCTGCATAGCACAGGATCTTGCCGTGTTTGAGGCGGCGTTCAGTAATGCCTGTTTTCAGTCGTCTTATGAGGGCAGCGACTACAGCATTAAAGAGGAAGGGGCTGAGGACAGCCCCCTGTGGGACACCATTTTTTAGGTGGTTGAGGGGAGAGGTGCTGCCCTGGAAGCGGACACTGGCTCGCCTCTCACTTAGGTAGTTCTTTACGAACGCCAAGGGCTTCCAGGTGACTCACAGCTCAACCATGGAGGTAAGGACTACGTTGTGGTCGACCAGCTCGAAGGCCTTCTCCAGGTCGAGGAAGCTAACAGCCGTGCCAGAGCGACGTCCCTTGGCGCGTACTATCTCCTCGATGAGGGTGAGGACGGCGTGCTGCGTGCCACGTCCGCCTCGGAACCCGACCAGTTCTTCGGGGAAGCCATTGGCCGGGTCGCTGGAGAAGGTCTCGAGCCAGCCCAGTACAATTCTCTCTACCACTTTCCCAAGGGATTGTAGCAGCGAGATCGGCCTGAACTCGCCCAGGTCTTTCTTTGGGATGGGTACGATGACCGCGTCCTTCCACGATTGCGGTATGATTGCTCGTGTGTAGACCGAGTTTAGGAGGGGGAGCAGAGTTTTCCTGTTATGTGTGGACAGGCGACCCACACCGTGGTAGGTACACAGTCTGCTCCGGGGCTCATTTTCTTCTGTGGGGGGTGGAGTGCCCTCCCGAGCTTGGTCTTTGTAAGGGGGCAGTCAAAGCCGTGGGCGGAAGGGAGGTCTATAGCATTGTTGATAACTTCCTCTCGCTGGGGGGCGTCTCTGGCGAGGGTTTGTAGGTGTGTGTTTGGTAAGCAGAGTTGTAGGTCTGTCCTGTTAATGAAGGTGGCGAGTTGGTTTGTAGCTGCTTGTAGTGGGTTTGGCTCGAGGGGTGCCCGTGGGGTGGTTCCCTGTAGGTTATGTATTTTCTGCCAGAGGCGTGTGAGTGAGGTGTTCCATGAAATTTTGGTGCATCACAGTTTCCACTTTCTGTCGTTTTCAGTTCTGATGAGCTCGTTCAACCATTGGGTGGCAATGTTCACTAATTTTTCAGTGCCTGGGTTGCGGTTGGAATGGAGCTTGCGGAGGAGTTTGTTTTTGTGGTGTTTGGCTCTCCTAATGGCGGGAGAGTTTGTGGCGCCCGGGAGGTGGCGGTTTGTTGTCTGTTGGATGGTGGCTTCCATGGCATGGCGGACAAGTGTGGTGAACTCGTCGCAAGTGTTGGGGGGGTTGGTGTGTTTGAGGTGTTGTAAGTGTTGGTTGAAGGCTTCCCAATCAGCTCCGTCCAGGTTAAATCTGGCCGGGCTTTGTGGAGGAGGGACCTTGGTAGCATCTGTGCACAGGAGCGCTGCGTGGTGGTCTGAAAACAGGTCAGTCAGCTCCCACGAGGCTGTGGCTGCGAGTTGTGTGTTTAGGATGCAGAGGTCAATGGATGAGCCGCTGCGATGAGTGGGCGAACCATCATTCATTAGGGTATGGCTCGCCGAGTCAAGGACCTCTGCGAGTAGGGTGCATCCTCTGGCGGTGTCTGTGTTGTTGCGTCCCCAGCTGGAGTGGTGGGTATTAAAGTCTCCCATGATTATTTGATGTGTTGTTGCGTTGCCGTGTGCCTGGAGGATGCGACCCAGGGTGTATTGAGTGTTGCAGGGGTTGTATATGTTGAAGGTGTCTATTGTGGTTGTGGCCAGCTTAAGGCGTACACGCAACGTGTCGGCCATGAGGTTAGCTCTGGATGTTGGTATTTTGGTGGCGTGGATGTGGTTGTTGACTAAGGTGGTGGTGCCTCCCTTTGGTCTACCTCCGACCAGTGATTCCACTGCGGGGATATGGTAGGTGGTGTAGCCTTTGATGCGTGGTTGCTCTATCTTCCATGTTTCCTGGAGCATAGCCACGTCTATGCGGTCAGTTTTTAGCTTGTTGATGAGGGTTGTGAGTTTTGTCCATAGGCCTGCACAGTTCCAGGAGAGGACTGTGAGGTTGGAGGTGCTGGTTGGAGGTGGTGTGGGGTGTGTGTGGTGGTCGGTGTTGTGGTTGTTACATTGAGTATCCATGTTGGTGACTCAGGGTGTTGCGGTTGATTGGTGGTGTGGAGGTTGTGGGTTGAGGTATGAGGGTTGTGCGAAGGAACCCGATGAACAGTTGTATTATGGAACCCAGCGGGTCGCTGGCTGTTCCTTGGGGGAGGTTGTCTTCAATTACTTGAAGTATGTCATGGGTGTGTGCGGCTGCGGCTGTTGGGATGGGAGTGGGTGAGGGTGTGGGTGTGGTTGTGGGAGCGGGTGTGGGTCTGGGTGGTGGTGTGGGTTGGCATGCAGGTGTGGGTGTGGGCATGGGTGTTGGTGTGGGTGGGTGTGCGGGTGTGGGTACGGTGTTAGGTGTGGGTGTGCGTGGGTGCAGGCATCGCACTTGGGTGTGGCGGTGCTGGTCTGCCTGGGGGTTTGGTGGTGATGGATCGTGTGTGTGGGCAGTGTGTGGTGGTGGTGGTTTTGCTGGGGTGCGGTGGGTGTGGGTGGAGGGAGAGGAGGGGTGGGACACGTGGGGTTGGGAGGAGGGCGCGGGTTGGCCGTAGTGGGGGGAAGTTGGTGAGGGGAGATGTGGGTTGGGGGTTGTCGGGTGTGTGGTAGGGGGAGGTGCGGGGTGGGGTTAGGTTGGTCGGTTTGGGAATTGGTTTAGGAGGGGGGGGGGGGGGGGGTTGAGCCTGCTCCAGAGCCCGCGCTTCTCTGGGGAGCGGGGGTCTCGGGAGGTGTGGTCGCTGCCGCACGCTGCACATCTGACGTTCTGACTGAGTGGAAATTGTCTCATGGTGCCAACAACTTGGGAAGCATTATAAAGTCGCCATGAGAGTAAACTGTCATAGGTCTGTACCCGTTCTTGTATGTGACCTTAGATGTTTCCATGATGTAAAACTCCAACAACCAACCAACCATAAACCAAGGAAACGTGACAAAATCATGGACAAAATCGTGTGGTAATTGAGGTCAGGAAATGGTAAACTACGCACCGCAAATAGTTGTACCTGACCTAATCTACATACAAGATTTAGTGACCTGGATCTAAATCAGACTTTGATTAGACGAACCGGGTTAAGAGGGACGAGACAGTGGGGAGGTGAGGGGATGAAGAGTGGGCGGGCGGGTGGGGGCAGGGGTGTGGTTGTGTCGGGGTGGGGGGGGGGGGACCGGAACAGGTGTTGCAGTTTCCACGGCACACCAGTTTGCGAGGGACACATCCATTCAAATGCATTGTCATTGGCTGTGAGCAAATCTTCATACAGAAGAAGTGAAATATCTCTACAACCACACCCCCTAGAAACAAATCCCTTGGTACACATATAGAAAACATGTGTACCAAAAAAAATTATATTAAATTGATAAGGGTAGGGTTCTGGATTTCTATTAATTTTGAATAAAACTAATGTTTTGCACTGTGCATACCGTCAAACTCAAGGCATTGTCAATGGTCGTGAGCAATCTTCATACAGAAAATACAGCAAAAGTGAAATATCTCTAAAACCACACCACCTTGAAACAAATCGCTTGGTACACATATAGAAAACATCTTTACCAAAAACATTATATTAAATTTATAAGGTTAGTGACGATGCTGTTCGGTTTTGACGCATGCACGGTTTTGACGCATGCGCAGTGTCCCTCGCAAACTGGTGTGCCGCTGAAACTGCAACACCGGGGGGCAGGGGTGGGGGGGGGGGGGGGGGACGAGCGCGTTCGTCCCACTCACAATCTCCGGAACCATCTCCCCCCCCCCCCCCCCCCTCTGGATACGCACCTCTCCCCGGAGACTGCGTTCAACACCTGGATGTGGCCACCTTGGCATTATAATCTAGAGCCGTCCAGTGTAGGGACCTCAGCCTGAAGGCGTGCTGTGATTACAGCCGGCCGACACTGCAGCCTCCGCCGCCCAGAAGCCTACAAGCAACGCGGAAGCAGCAGCCACACCACAAGTAGGTATTGATCACCTATATAGTATGTCGCAAACACAGGGTTGCCAACCCTGTCCCCCATCATCACCTTACGCCGATCTTCTGGTTTTCATTTAGTAATCTTACAGATTATTATGTCCAAAATCCACCACAGAGCATCTAAGATTTAAAAAATGTTCTGGCTGAGTACCGCCATACCTCCCCCCCCCCCCCCCCAATATAACATCCCTTAAGATCTTCCGCTTTTTCATTTCCAATGTTGGCTACCCTGCATGTGACACTTCACATAGACCTACCTTGTTGTTTGTTGGGGTTTTACATCCTAGCAAGAGGTTTGGTTTGTTGGGGGGCTTGCATCTTAGCAAAATCTAAACTCATATCAGGACAAATATATATTTATTACAGTGCAAACTTATAGTGTTGTCCGACAAGGAGACTGGGCCATTGGCATCATGGCCCAATATCCTATTCAGTAATATTGTCCTAATACTGATCTGACCAGTCCATGCCCTATTCTACTAATGCCTAGCACCTTGCTAGGTAACAACAAGCGTCAATTTTAGAAGTCATTGGTTTGACTCCACCAGGACTCAAACATTGACCTTCCGTGTCAGACGCCAGACTCTTACAGATTCGGCCACCGCGTCTGGTAACACAACATGACTATTGATCTAAAGGAACCGCGAACCACCATGTCGGCTATAGTTAATTTAATTGATGCCATGGTAACTTTCCAGGTTGCGACCCGCCGTGTCACAAAGTGTGTATGGAGCCGTGGGTGGGATACGTGGACTGCTGGAAGGACTTTGCCGATAGGATTGACCACGGCGAATGTCTGATTGTCTTTCTGAAGGCCCACATCGGCCTCCTGCAACCGGAGACAACCAGACACCTCCTCAGCATCGGGCCAGGTAAGGTTGTGTATCCATAGACCCTTGTGGCATGTTCCCTTGTTCCGTGTTCACTTGTGACCTTGTTATGCGCTCCACAGACCTCTTTTGCTTAGTGGCCATTCCCATATGTTTGACCCAGGGACAGTGTGGCCTTGTGCGTGGCACATGTGACATACTGATTGGGAACATGAACATGTTCATTGTCTGTGTGGCGTGTCACAAGGTCACAACACGCCATAAGGAAACAGTCTATGGATATACGGCCTAAGATACTCAATGGTCTAGGCAATGTATGTCAAATATGGGGTCGACCCAAAACAAATTGCAAGTTTTCAAGCAAGATTTGTTATTGTAGATATGTATATTGGGAAAGGCGTACTTAAAGTATGACATACATCGATAAGGGTGGTGGTTGTGTATTTGCATACTTGAACTAACCAACAGAACACAGATAATAACCACCAACCTATAGATCAGTTTAAATTCCTTGTTTTAAATAGCAGATAGTTGCTCGAACTTCATCACATCCTGTTGAGTGCTCAGATGGAGGTGATAAACTAGGACAATCTGCCTGGTTGGTTGTTGGAGTTTTACGTCATGGCAACATCTACGGTCACATCAGGACAGGCCAGGACAATATTGTCATCATCTATGACCCAGTGGTCAGACCAATGACTTACAAAATTGGTATTGTCATGACCTAACTTGGTGCTCAGCATTACCAGGATAAGCTGTTGTCATGTTCTGTGATATTGGTTTGCACTATTTTGGGTGGGAGGGTGGGGGGGGTGGGGGGTCTGGAAAATTAGCACTTTTGTATGACCCCGAAAATGTTGAAAACTTGGACTGCTGAGGGGCCGTTCAAAGTTTTCAACATTGTCACGATTGTACAGAGCATACTTCTTTTCCAGACCACCCACCAAAGTCCTACGCATTTTGCTACGGAGAATATAGACGAGAATATGAACGTTTGAAATATCAATATCCAAAAGGCCACCGATGACTGAAAGTGGTCGGTGACCAGTTGTGCAGACAAAAGGAGGTTTTTGGTGCAGAACCTGCAACCTCCTTGTGACCAAAATGGTCGCCCAGAGGTCGCCGACTGGTCAGTGACCGGTCGCCAACCATTGTTTTTCCCGTCTTTAAAAAAACTTTGGTTGCAAGGCTGGTGCAAGCCAAAGTATGACTGAGGCTTAAGATAGGTTATAATGACTAACCTTAGACCCCAGTCACACTACAGCTTGCGCCTACTTTGCAACCACCTTAGACCAAAGAACCGACACTCACCAGTGATGTCCTTGCTACCAAAACAATGCTTGCCAACATCTGGGCATCACTGGTGAGTGTGGCTTCTTTGGTCTAAGGTGGTCGCAAAGTGGTCGTAAGCTATAGTGTGACTGGGGTTTAATGGGTTCATCTAAAAAAAAAAAAAGGGCACGACCTAAAAACCATGGGCCTATGCAACTCTATTGTGTGCCTTCTGCCACCTCGGCATCATCTAAATTGATTCCATTCCAGGCACTGGAGAGGTTGACGTGGGGCTGGTGAAGCTGCTGCCTTCTCTGGTATCCTACATTGGAGTCGAACCCGACAGGGACATACTGGGAGAACTTTCAACGCGATTGGACGCTTTCACAGAACTGAAGGTATGTGTCCCTTTCAGTTTAAACAAGATGGCGGCGCCCGGCTCGCTCAGCCAGGGACCTGAATTGCTTATGGTTGTTATCACTGTTTTATTCCCATGGTGTACGTGCATATGTATGTATGGGTATATACATGTGTATATATATATATATGTGTGTATATATATATTTTACCTCGCTCCTAAAAAAGCCTCAGGCTACTCGTAGCCAAGGGAGAAGGAAGCACATCTGGGTCCAGCAATTAGCATAATCAACTCACAACGGGAGGACATTTGTTGAGTTGCTCTGGCAGTTTTCTACCTAGAACGACATACTAACGAGTAAGTATTGTTTTTTTTACGTCATGGCCTAGTAATAAACATTTATCTATTAAAGAACTAGGATTTAAGTTAGCAGTCCTATTACTGCTAGTGACAGGCCATAGAGGTCCGATAATTGTGGCTTTGTCTCTAAATGGACTAGAGATAGACCGCGCAGAGGCAACGTTCGATTTAGACCAATTACTAAAATCGAACCGCACAGGGGGGGACTCCACTGTCCATGTGAATAGTTTTCCTGGTGATGTAGTGTCGGCCATTAGGGCCTATATATCCAAGACAAAGGGAATACGGAATTCCAGAAAGCTTTTGATTAGCTTTATTAAGACGCTTAAGGCTCTCTCAAGAGACACACTCGCAAGATGGACCATTAAAGTACTTAAGGAGGCAGGCATCAATACTGGACGTTATGTATCCCATTCAACGAGAGGGGCCATGGTCTCGAAAGCAAGACAACTAGGAATCTCAGTAAAGAGAATCCTGGCCCATGCAGACTGGAAGACAGCTAGATCGTTTGCAAAACATTACAACAAACGACTAGAAAAGTCAGTCAAGTGGCCTAGCGACGCGCTTACTCACCAATTATCAAGACAGCTGAGAAGTAAAAAGTGTATTTTGTTTGATACTAATGTGTATTGAAATAAGAATGATTAAGGATAAAAATGAGGTTACGTAAAGGTCTCCCTCGTCTACGAGTAGCCTGAGGTTTAGTACCGAGGTAAAATAGTATAGTTATACGAATCTTACCTCGGTACAGATGATGGATAACTGTTGTTTTCCCGAGGTTCAAGCCTCGGATAGTCGTGGTGTAAAGTCGACGGCTGGCAGCTGTGGTTGTGTAGGTAGGCTAAATATGAAATCACTACAGGCAAGAGAAAGGTAGAGTAGAAAGTGCACAGAAGAGAGCTTACACCCTCAGGTATATTATTATATAGTCTCATGAATCCAAGATGGCTGTCACACCTGATCAGCTCCTCCAATCAGCACTATGCATTCTGCAACCAACCAATGAACATCCAACCTGCCTGTATCGAAGCCTTGGTTGTTGATGGCTACAGTGCCCTGTTGTGTCTGGATGTGCATTGATCCGTAAATAACAATTGGGGGGGAGGGGGTATGTGAGCTGAGCTGCTAAGGCCCTGTCACACTAAAAGTAGTGCCCCTCTCACACTATCTATAACTACACAATGTCTATCTAACTCAGCAAAGGATCACCAGCACGACATAGTACCTTAATGACTCTGGCTTTATATACCATTTACCTTTTAATACACAATTATAATTACTATAGACCAGTTCACACCATCCTCAAAAGTCTAAATATCGGGAAATTTTACAGTGGGCTAGGGCCCGCCCACCCAGCCCTACCACGACTATTACATTTGTGTGTGCCAAGATGAAAACATTTAAGTATCCACATAAGTTTAAGATCATTTTTATCCTGAATAAGTAGGTACAGATTGCTGGACCCGGATTTGCTTCCTTCTCCCTAGCCCACAACTATCCAAGGCTTGTACCTCAGGAAAACAACAGTTATCTATCATCTGTATCCAGGTAAGATTCGTATAACTATACTATACATATGTATATTTGTATAATTGTTTATGGGTCGTTTCATGGTAAATGGGGCCAAAGAGTTACATGAGGGTCAACAATGAATATAGTAAAGTGAAGGAAAAAAGATTGTTGATATCACTATTTTGTCAGAAAAACAAGAACTAATTGAGTAGCCAGGCCCAAGTGTGGACTTTTATTATTTCATTGACTAACAGGTAAATTAATCTATGCAAAATAAAGGTGTTGTAGGCTGTAGAAAGGTCCACGTTCTCCATGTACCAAATTTATGCCTTTAAAACACCATATTTATTAAATGAAAATGTTGGCTTTTTTTACTATGTCACATTAGGCCTTAATTTGTTCATATCTATCTGTAAGAATACCAATTCTATCAAGAAAATACCTCCTCTACTCTTTCCATAATTGTTTTTGACCATTGCATACTGAAAAGTACATTGGCCCCATTTACCTTGCAACGACCCATATATGTATATATACATATATTCAAAAATGCACTTTTGCATATATGCACATAATATTATGACAACACACCAGGTAATGCAATTATGCTCTTGATATCCATGCAATAAATGACACCATATACATACATATGCGGTGTCAATTTTGTAATAAATATATGTGAATGTATATAAATGGGTTCTTCTTTGCTGCTGTCCTAAAAAGGGGGAATCGGGGGTAAAAACTGAAATACATCACAGCTTATCCTAGTTAGGCTGGTTGTGTTCCACATATATCCTATTTTAAGGCACAATTGAAAGAAAAGCAGTTTGGACCTCGACTGCAAGTCAGGGTGGCTTTGAACACGACTAAGTGGAGAACGTTACACGTGTTTCGGTGTGACACAAAAAGCCGCCTAGTGTCAGATTTAGAACAAGACCCTTATTTTTTCCTAGTACGGTTTTGAACTGCACTCATTAGGAGTAACTAAGTGCAATTTTATGAGGGTCCGTCCACTTGAGAGTAGAACAGAGGACTTCTAAAATTGGGACACTGAAACATGCGTTACATGGAAAGGAAAAGTTGTTCCTTCATGATGAAACAAGCACCACAGATGATGAAAAAGTATTTATGCTTATTAGTTTTTGATGCTGTGTACTATTTCAAAGTAATCTTGGAACACTTCCCTAACTTCTGATGTTCTTGGAATTGTAACACATGTTTCATGTAACATGTAATACATGTTTCATGTGACACTCAATAATGACTTAGGTTAGACACTGCTAATAGCATGAAAAAAATGGATTTGTTCACGGCATTATTTGTACACATTACATGTATGCAAATATTTCTTTTGAGTGTTATAAGTTTTCTTATGTAGAAAAAGATATTGTGATGACTTAGAGGATGAAGATGACAACAGGTGAACGCTTGTTTCTTCTTCATCGATGTGTGACACCCCACAGTAATAGCATCCTAGCACAACATCCTGTTTGGAATTTGTATCGCGAAATAAATTTTCGCCATTACGCGTGTTTCACCCGTGACACAAAGTTTTTATTTCACTTTTAATGCATTTTAGGAAACAATATTATAACTTTTGTGTTCAGAACTAGGCATCTATGATGCTATGCTATTTAAAGCAGCAGGGTTTTCCCTGGGTTGCATGGTTGGATATTGTGAAAATTGAAGGTGAATGTGTGTGTCATGACGTGACACCTCATGAAACATGCGTTATGCTCACTTTCAAGCATCGTTGTTTCACACACAGACACTCAACAGTCCTAAAATTAGTTTTCTGACATTTTTGCATGTTACAACTTTGCAAATAAACTAGCTATGTTTGAATATTTTGGTCTACAATGAAGTAGTTTCCAACACAAGCAGTACAGTTTCACCATTCCCATTTTTAGCTGTCATATTTGCGTGACAAATGAATCTATTTTTGCAATAAAAAATAAACCAAACATTTTTTTCTCACTGGATTGCTGTCATTAGTTATTTGGGGTATAATGAAATGAATTTTCTTCATTTGGTATGAAAAGGAGAAATAATTTAGACGAAAGCAGTTACAATGTGAGGGACCAACCAATTAGGACCAGCACTGAAGAAGAACCCAAATATATAATACACATCAATATACAGTAAAACCTCTCTAACCGACCACCTCCACAGATCGACCACTCCCGTATATCAATCGCTTTATTTTGTGTCCCCAGATCGCCCATACAACAGCATTGTATTTTTTTTTTTTTTGTAATTTGATACATTTTTTATTGAGGCTGTATTTATACTGTCCATAGCATGTAAGCCCGGGTACCCAGGCTTGTTTTCAATGCTGGCCAGCTGTAGTGTTGGTGTTGTCTTATCAAACAGTAGCTGCTGATAAGTTATTTGATTGTAATGAAATGAAAATTTCCCTAAACCGACCACCTCCCTAAATGGACCATTTAAAGTTGGTCTCATGGTCGGTCGATTTAAAGAGGTTTTACTGTATATTGAGGATTTGGGTCAAACGATTAGCACCACGTGATCAGTGCCTCGTCGGCCATCATGGTTGGATAGAAAGTACAGCATAACACTGCCGCTAGGATTTTGGGTTTAATTTGCCCGGAGTAGGCTATTCTCATAAATAACATTATTTCAACCCCTGAGTGAATATTCATGATTCTAAATAGCAGAATTAAATCATAGCAGTGAATAGACTATATCACTATTCCAGCCGCACGGTGATTGTGGGATGCGTGGAAGAAAAACAAACCCTCGAGAAGCACATGCCACATGCTAATAATACACTGGGTGCAGCTATGAAATGTGCTACTTTCAGCTCATCTCAGCTCTTGTTTGAAACATAGATTACCAACTAAAAAAATATATATAATAAATTAAGATATTAATCTTTTATCTGGCATTGCTTTTACATCAATATAATCAGCACATCTTATACCATGTGCATTTAGATTTAGACAGATCTGGGCACTCAGACTAGTGTTAGAGCCATAGCCAGAGTCAGTTTTACTTATTTTATTCATGTTTTTATGTATATCCTATGGTTAATAACATTTGTAGAACTAGAAAATGAGTAGGGTTAATCAGATATTGGTTATATATTTCTTTGTTGACTACATAATATATTTTTTGTTGACACATTTGACATTTTAATATTTAGAACAAGAATTACGTATGTCTAATCAATGGTGATGTAAAGATCAGCCTGTAAAGTGACTGAAATTGTATGTTTCTTAGCTCAAAATACTTAATTATGGAGAGTTGTGTCTTAAACATATTCATTATATTATTATATTGACTGAAATTGTATGTTTCTTAGCTCAAAATACTTAATTATGGAGAGTTGTGTCTTAAACATATTCATTATATTATTATATTGCATCCACCCACTCATGTTTGTGCCAAATTGTTATGTATTTTTTAAGTAATTTTGAATAAAATTGAAGTTTTGCCCAACGCGTATTTGCAAACTCAATGGTGGTATATGCCTTTCTTTGCTGCCAACGCCGTTTTCAGTCGGAACGGTGATCTCGTCTATATGGTTTGTGCTTTTTGGTTTGTTTACATATTTGACAATATCGCCGTCGATGCGGCGGCGGCGTTAAAGCTGCATAGTCCGATAAAGCATCAAATTTTCTAAACCAAAACAATTATCTAGATTTGATTGTACATGTCAAACTTAGGTACTGATGCACTTATTAAAGATTTGTTGACACATTGAGCTTAGGAAATACCGAGTCAATTTAATCAAACATGTCACTGCAGAAACCTATGGTGTTACTGTTAGGGTTTTGGCGTGCTTGCCAAAATTTATTTGACATGTTTGCGCTTCAAAAATCTAAAAAGTTACCCATTTAAAATGAAAGTTACTTCAAACTAAGGTGGATTATAACAATTAATTTAGTATCTTTATCTCGGAAAAAAGACAGAAACTCAAAACCATCAGACTATGCAATTTTAATATCGCCAGGCGATGCAACTTAAATATCGCCAAGATTTTGCGTTTAATTTGACCGAATTTCACTTAGTGAGTAGGTTATTCTGTTAAATAAACATGATTTCAGTTCCCGAGTGAATATTCATGATTCTAAGTAACAGAATTAGATCGTAGCAGTGAATAGATTTGTGCCTTTTGTTTTATTTACATACACTTGATAGTAGAATGAACTGCTTCTATCCAACCACGACGTAAGAGTAGTGTGAGGCGTACATCACAGACTCACACGCACATCCTCAATATGGAACATTCAGTGTCGAGTGATGGACGAGACCACTGACAGATGGGGACCGAGCATAAGCATATTCAGCGCTGAAAGGAGAGGGACAACCAGCCACGTTTGAACTTGTCTGAGCCTGTTTGAACTTGCAGGAAATGGATTCTTCTCGTTTTTGTGAGAACTCAGTGTCAGCCAATCAGAGCTCTTCTTTTTTATTGCAAATGGCCGCCTCCATGGGGGCTGCCATTTGCAATCGAAAAGAACAGCTCTGATTGGCTGAGAACAGCTTTCGTGTCAGCCAATCAGAGCTGTACTTTTTTATTGCAAACGGCGGCCCCCATAAGGGGCAGCCATTTGCAATCGAAAAGGACAGCTCTGATTGGCTGAAATTATGGAAAGATCCCATTTTTTTGTTTGTAGTTTCTTGTTCAGACACTCCCGGCCGATAATGTGATTAGGACCATTCAAATAGCAAATCCCGCTATGTGGCAGCACTGCAACCCATAAATGGGGTCCTTTCAGTTTGCGTGAGTCTCTCGTCAGATGGCACACTATGCGGGTCTCTGTAATGGTTTGGTTGGATAGACTATTAGAAGAAGTTCCTTCTACTATCAAGTGTCTGTAAATGAGAGGGGGTGGAGTGGGGATTAAGGGGGTGTAGTTGGTTTTTTTTAAATTTATATTTTTTTATTGAGGCTGTATTTATACTGTCCATAGTGTGTGTACCACCACACACCTACACCCCCACCACACACCCTCACCACACCTACACCACCACACACACCTACACCCCCACCACACACCTACACCCCAACCACACCCGTAAACCCTCACCACACACCTACACCCCCACCACACACACCACATCCCTGAACCCCCACCACACACCTACACCCCCACCACATCCCTAAACCCCACCACACACCTACACCCCCACCACACACATAGCTATACCCCCACCACACCACCACCCACACGCCTACACCACCAACACACACACCTACACCCTTCTATCCAACCATGATGGCTGACTTGGACCGGGAATTGGTGCTGTCACCAAGTGTATAACAAGAGAAATGGCTCATGAAAGCTCACCATTGCACCCTGACATCTAGCCTGGTCCCCTGGCCTTTGTTTCAACAGAGGTCACTGTGCTCGTTTCAAAAGCCAGGCACGGAGGTGCCTGAGTTTACTGCTATTATTGCCCACTTTTTTGGTGCCAATCAAAACAATCATACAATGTCATTATCAAAATGCACATTTCAGTGCCCTCTTTAAGCATTGCATGCACAAAGAAAGTAATTTATAATACAATATATATTACTTGATTCTGTTGCAAATATGTCAAGGAATTATTATGGATTCTGGTTTCATTGACAATATATTGTGAAAGTGATATTTAATGGGATGCTCTGAGTCCAAATTGTATAATTTGATTTCTTCTTGGAAAAAATCCACTCCACTTCACGTACAATGTCATCTTGTATTACAAATCATATACATTATTTAAACAATGCAATATACACGCTAACATATTGAGATCTTATTTTCTTAATGACGTTGGATGACATATTGTATGAAATAAGTTATGTTAGTTTTAGCAAATTCATATCAATGAGTGATATTAGGAGTATTTCTCATAGGCATAACAGCAGTGGCTTATGTTGTTACTACCACAACACTGTCTCCAGGACAGGTTCCTAAGCAAAGAATTAGAACAAGTGTTGAGAAGCTGGGTTGATATATCAACATCATTTTGCCATCTAATATCACAAATATATTATATAAGATGATAATTATAAATGCTCATCTATCATAGCCCCTAATTTCAAAATATGTGTGTGCAGCAGTGATAGATAGTCCTAAAAACATTGTTTTTTAAACACTACTCTGTTCACAAAAGTATTAGTTCAGCAGTTTGCCAATATGCGCCGCCAGCGACCTCTGTGCAGGACCCATGTGGAGGCACACATATGGCACCGAGCCAAAAACATGGCAACTGGAACCCGACTACCTGACTTCTTCCGCTGCGGGGGAAAAAATATGCACTGCGGGTGCAGCAGAGATCACAATCAGAACTATCCTGAGAGAATGTTGGTCCTAAAGAGGACCGTTTTGTAGCGCCCCGTTTGAACTGCCTGCCCGTCCTAACCATGGAGGGTGGACAGGTCCTGGTTCCCGTGACAACTTAGCATTGTTCAGTGGCGGCTCCAGGTGAGATGCGCCATCTGGTGTCCACACAGGATATCCACCTGCCGGCCGCGGCGCAGTACCAGCCGGGTGAGCTGGCTCCACAGCCCGCTCACGTAGTCGGCGACGGCATGCGGGTCCGACAGCGCTGCGGCCAGCACCCGCTCAGGGGCCGCTGCCATCCACGCCCCGGGCCCCGCCTCGAGCGCGCCGGCTGCCAGCGCAGCGACGGCGGAGCAGATAGACTGGAGGCGGACAGCGCGTTGCTGCATGAAGGGCTGCTTGTTGTCGTTGGTGGCCCGCTGGAAGCGGACCACCTCCAGCCGAAGGTAGGCTTCCAGACGCGGCAGCAGAGCAAGGAGCCGGGCCACGTCGGGGTGCGCCCGGGCACCGAAGGCGGTTCTGACGGCGGGCCGCCCCCGGGCATCGGCGGGGTTACCGACGGCGGGCCACCCGAACAAGGCGGCGTCCATGGCTGGAAGGAGCGAGGGAGGGGCGGAAGAAAGGAATGAGGAAGAGAGGGAAGGAGGAAGAAGCTCGTTGGCAGACTGGGAACTTGCTGAGGATGTTGTGACAGGCGAAGATCTTGGTGTAAAAATATACCGATGAACACCAGTTCTGTGTTGGGGTGCGTCGTCCGTCGATGGTCAGTCGATTAAGAAGTAGAGGCACATGGTGCTCTGTGGAGACAGCGATGGTAATTAAACAGATAAACTGCCCAACCCGAACTGCTCACCACGCTAAGATCGACTCAACGGCAACCCCTGGGACTCGCATCAGTTACCCCCCACCCCTACCCCTGCCCCAACTCAGCCTGGACGGGCATGGCAGATACCACCAGGCCCCCTCCCCCACACACACACCACACCTCGCATCACACCTCTCTGCGCTACCTCTCACACAGCGGAGTCACCTTTGGTCGGACTAAGGCATGAACTGCTCCCCCTGTCACTGAGTTCAACTCCTATTGTATGACTTTTTCACACGCAAGGACTTATGTTGTGCATCTGAGCATTTCAACGCTAAAAAGAATTTTTGTTTAATACAACGAATTATCATCATATTTCCTTCAAATATAATTACTGGAATAAGCGCCTCATTTAAATAGAAAACAGGACTCACATTCACAGTGTATATATTAGTATATTACGCACACACACATTTATATATGTATATATATATGTATAGATATATATGTATATATATGTAATTATATATGTATATATATGTATATATATATATGTATATACATATATAAATGTGTGTGTGCCTAATAGTTGCAAAGCATATAATTGCTATTCTAATTGCACATACCTCTTACAAGAAATGGGAATAGCAAATAAATGCTTAAAAATACGACCAATTTCTTCCATTCATGAAATGAAATAATCTACCTTAAAACTTTTGCCCCCCCCCTCTCCGAAGTGAATTCACCGTGAACGGCATATGATTTTGCTGTTTACTAGTTTTAGACAAACTAAACCCATAGAGTAATGCATTGTGGAAACTAGGTGTATATTATGTATCATACAGTATCGAAAACATCCATTGACTTCATGCTCATGTTCCTATATGAGTCGCTAATAGTGACTCAGATGACTGTAAAAGAAATAGGGTTCTTTAACTTGAAGATTAATAAAATAATACGGTGGCCAGCATTGTCACGTGGTGTAAGTTACAACACTGATTCTTCTCCGTGGCTTGCTAATTTTCATTCTCTATAAGACAGAATTTAAAATTGTTTATTGAACCTGTGATGCTAACAAATTATGTTTCGGCAACCGAAACAACCATTCTTATTTATCTGGTGGTGCCCTATCAATTTTGAGTGCTGCCGAAACTTACTTTTTTTAAATATACCTTTTGAAGAAAAAGTATTAAAAACAAAACAAAAATCCCATAGCACCAAATTTCAATGGCCGCTCCAGTAGGTTGGTTGTTGGTTGTTACAGCTTTCTGTCCTAGGAACATCTAAGCTCAGCTTTACACTTAATTACAGTACAAATATTTCTGCACCGCCAAAATATTAAAGACTATACATTAAAAAAATACTACAGCCGCAAATTTCTTGAACCAAATACATATATATTGGACCCTCCCCCTTTAAAAAAAACCACCATAAACGCCCGCAATTTCTAATAAATGAACCTGAGAAACAATTATGTTTTTGTTTGTTAATTTGGCCTTACTATGCGTTCATTTGCATTTTGTAGAAGTCATACGTGGTGGACGTGATGGAGAAGTACACTGGTCCGCCCGAACCTAACGATATAGTTCTTATGTCGCACGTTGCGTACTATTTCGCGGACACCTTCCGCGTCCAAATTCGACGCGCCCTCTCGTGGCTGAATCAGGAACGTGGACGGTTACTCCTCGTCCACGACCACAACACATTCCACCGACTCATTTGTAAGAACCCAGCACGTTTGCGCAGGAAACATACCGCAATACACGATTTCCGCGATTAGTACGACACCTGATAGGCAACCACACTAGTGTTATGGGTCGACAGATGCTATGACCCACAAGTCCAGTCTGGATTACGCTCTGTGCATACGTCGCGGAAATCGTGTATTGCTTTGTGTTTTGTCTAAAAAAAAATGTATTTGAAAATTCCCCCCCCCCCCATTTGACATAATTGGTGTTCTCTCAACAAGAAGAAAGGGTGGTTGAATGGGTTGAGTTGTGTATGTCGTTTGATTCGAACCACTGGGATCCAACCCAGGCCGAGTCAAGCCAATAACTTAAACATGGATACATGTCACTATCTACTAGAATTGGGAAATTACTAGAATTGGGAAAGGGCCAATGGAATGAGAATGATCGATTGTATGCGATTGAAATTTCTCCGAATGTAACAAAACATTAGAAAAAGACAAGTGGGTATGGAAAAGTTAGTGACTTGTTCCAACGTCAGTTACTGGGGGTTGGGGCCTAATCGGTAGAGTGCGGGCCTCGCGTGTGGAAGGTCGGGAGTTCGGTTCCCGGTCGAGTCAAACCAATGACTTTAAAATTGATGCTTGTCGCTTCCTAGCCTGGCACTCGGCATTAATAGGATAGAGCAAGGATTGGTTAGCTCAGTGTCAGCATAATGTGACCTAGTGTGATATTGGATCATGGTGCTGGCAGCTGATTTCCCAGTGGGGCCAGTACTTTAAGTCACCATGAATTCGCACTGCCACAAGTCGGTACCCATCTTGATATGCCCTTAGATGTTGCCAGGACGTTAAACTCCAACAACCAACCAACGTCAGTTTTGGCTGACATAGACGTTTCACTGATACACTTATCTGCATAGACACAACACTTGATCGCACTTTATTTAGTGCATTTCATTTTGACTCATACATGTAACCCTTCACATAAAGCTATTTTCCTTTCAAGTTTATTATTTTGGATGATGCATAATAACAAGGCATTTCGATTGCACACTTTTATTTCGCGCCGTCGAGGTGATAGCATAATTGATGTAACTTAGAGCTTATGTTTTAATTTGATAAATACATTGCAAATAAAATAAATCGTCCGTTCGACTGATCACCAAAATATATAATTGTTCCACCTTTCTTGACCGTCACCAATACGAGTATAGGGCGATAAATGGGGGTAGTAGTATTAGGACAATGTGACTGAGTTATGGTGCTAGTGCAAGGGATAGCCCACTGGGCCCGTATGCATGGAGTGGTGCTAGCGACCCAAAACGCGTTTATGGCGGGATTTCTGGTTTAGCGCAGAAAAGTTGCTATGCATGGAGCGGTGTTAGACAAACTCCGCGGAGCTAAAGTCAGAGAATCTAACACCTGCCCATAGCAGGTTTACAGCGGTGTTAGTGTTAGGTTAGTGTCAGGATGTAGACCAAACTATTCAATGCTATCATATTTAACAGAATTACATACGCAATAATTAAAATTTTATTAAATTAACCCTAAAATCGAAGCGAGATTAACGCTGCCGCCGCATTGCCGGAGATATTAATAGTGACGAATTGACGAATGTAAAGTAAACAAATCGCCGCCATCACCGCATAGACGTCGATATACATACTGTCACCACGCCGGTTAGTGTGCGTGTGTGGGTCTCAATCTATTCAATGCTGTCATATTTAACAGAATTACATACGCAATAAGTGAAATGTTATCAATTTAACCCTAAATTCGAACCGATATTAATGCAGCCGCAGCATTGGCAGCGTTATTCATATTCTCGAATCGACGAATGCAAGCAACCCCCGCTGCCGCCGCCGCCGCCGCCGCCAAAACGGCGGCGATATTGGGTAATAGCGGTGCTCGCTGTCTACAGTCGCAGAGGGATTTCCCAAATGTATAAATAGATTCAAGTTTAGCTAACTCAACCCGTGTAGACCCCCATGCATACGGCGTGACATAGTTCTCGACGCCGCAGATAACCGGAGATAGCTACCCGGAGTTAGAGGGATAACACCACACACCGCTAACACAGCTCCATGCATACGGCCCCAGGGGCAGCACTACAAAAACACATCCAATGCGCACTGTCGGAAATGGGTACCCATTCTATGATTTCAAATGTTGTGGCGTTCTCTGTGGCGGAGTGGTTAGAGTGTCTGACGTTTTTTCTAGGTCAGACTCCTAATCTGAGGGTCGGCGGTTCGATTCCCCATGCCCCCAGCTCTGCCAATTTGGTATTCCACCGTTGTGTATAACTTACAGCGTCATCAAAGGCCGGTTGCTCTCATACCATGTCTATGTGGTGTGGGAGGTTAAAAATCCCTTGTTTTGGTAAAAGTGTAGGCTCGGGCTTTCTATCGACCAGCAGTGGAATGAGGAAGACCAGTCGTCTATGACTGAAATTTCCCTTGCTTAAACAACTAATGGACCCCCCCCCTCCCCAAAAAAAGGTGCATATTGCCATGGTTTTAAGTTTCTGCTATTTTTCTGAGATAACTATATTAAATTGATTTTATAATCTACCTTACTGTCGTTTGAGGTAACTTTTATTTTAAATGGCTTAGTTTTGAGATATTTGAAATGCAAATTTGTCAAATTCGTTTCGGCAAGCACACCACACCTCTGACACCATAGGGTTCAGCAGTAACAGGTTCTATTAAATTGAATCAGTATTCCCTTCTTTGTGGCAACAAATGCTTAATAAGTGCAACATTATCCAGCGCCAGTTTCGGTTAGTCGATGTCGCCATGAGAGAGTGTGGGTTCGACCTAGATATGTATGGACTGAATCGTATTGGTTTGGAACGGTCAAAACCTCTGCTGGGCAGTGAAAACCTTAAAATAAATGATGAAAAAAATATCTGTGCCCAGCTAGCGGTTTCATAGACCAAATGATATAATATGCGCTTTTGATCGACCGGAAAGTCAACAAACTAAGGTCTCGACTGCGCATGCGTGTGACGTGCTTAAGCTAGTTCGCTTTATATAAACCACCTCGCGAGGTGGTTTACATAAAGTGAATAATATGAATCGAATCAGCCCTAATCCGCTTCAGCATCGCGTTTACACGGCGAATGTAAACCGAACTAGGCAAGGCGCTTTATTTGAGCTGTTTTAACTCGCCCGTGTAAACACAGCTTTAGATATATGTTGAATCAATTCTAGATAATTGTTTTAGTTTAATCAAGTTGATGCTTCATCGGACTATGCACCTTTAAGGCTTATAACCCAAGTCACTCGCTAACTCACAAGCTATTCGTGCTAGAAACTTACATGCCATTTAACGCGCATACTCAATCACAATCTTTGATAGAATAATTATTGTCTTTTCAACATTTTCAGCATCCGAGTTTGAAGTGCGTGTTAAGGGATTTGATTTGATCACAGTGAAGGATGTGAGGCGACATCTGGTGGAAATGTGTGTCAACTTTACAGGTGCGTCTTTCTATTGAAATTACATGGCATTTGATGTGACATCTGGTGGAAATGGGGGTCTTTATATAGACGAGATCGCCATTCCGACTACGCATGCGCTGAAAACGGCGTCGAGAGAAAAACAAAGGCGCTCGGCCATTGAGTTTGCTGATATGCGTAAGGGAAAACTTCGATTTTATTCAAAATTAATATTAAAAAAATACATCAAATTTGGCACAAACATGGATGGAAGGATGCAATATAATAATATAATGAATATGTTTAAGACACAACTCTCCATAATTCAGCATTATGAGCTAAGAAACATACAATTTCAGTCACTTTCTAGGCTGATGTTTACATCTCCATTGATTAGCCAGAAGTAATTCTTGTTCTAAATATTAAAATGTCAAATGTGTCAACAAAAACTTGTTTCAAAGAAATATATAACCAATGTCTGATTAACCCTACCCATTTCCTAGCCCAACAAATGTTATTAACCATAGGATATAAATAAAAACATGAATAAAATAAGTAAAACTGCCTCTGACTATAGCTCTAACACTAGTCTGAGAACCCAGATTTGTCTAAATCTAAATGCAGATGGTATAAGATGTGCTGATGAGATTAGATTTAAATGCAATGCGAGATAAAAGATTAACATCTTAATTTATTATATGTAGGAGGGGCAGACCAACACGGAGACTAATAGGCGAATACAGTTATTTTTGATTTGGCTTATATCATCGTCGGTAAGGCTACTGTAACCATAACTCAACCATAACTATACTTGGCTAGGCAACCCGCCCTACCAATAATAATAATAATAATAATAATAATAAGCGATCAACGCTAATCAATAACATAGTTGAATCATCACAGCCATCAAGAATAACAATAACAAAACATAATTGAATAATAATAATCGAATAATGATAACTAAAAAAAAAAAATATGAGCACAGGACAGGAGCAGGAGTTGACCGGTCGAGGTGAGCGAGGGGATGGGCCCCACTCCTACGGGGAAGGGGCGAGGGAAGGTGGAGTGAGGGCGCCACCTGCCGGATTCGAACCCAAGCGGTCAATAGTACACCGCCAACTTCCAACACCAGGTGGGGGGGGGGGAGGGGGTCTGCGCCCTCCCTACACCAGCATATCCTGGATATACGTGTCTCTAGGAGCCGTAGAGCAACACAGACACTAATAGGCGAATACAGTTATTTTTTATTTGGCTTATATCATCGTCGGTAAGGCTACCGTAACCATAACTCAACCATAACTATACTTGGCGGGGCAACCCGCCACAAAGCTTGCGACCCCAGCCAATCAAATAGTGTCCGTGAGGGCCGTCGTGACACGCATATCTGCCAGTATGCAGTCAGAAAGTGGAGTACAAATGTATCTAAAGACGGGGTCTGATGACCAGTCACCCGATGTCCTGATTTCTTCAAGGGAGGCACCTTGCATCGCTAAAAAGGTGCAACCCCCTTGACATAGGGAGTGACAAGAGTAGTCCTCCGAAAGTAACCCAGCGCACTCAGCAAAGTGCTTAATCGTGGCTTGAACAGCCTGGTAAGTAAAAGGTAGTAAGGATCCACACAAATCCGGAACCAAAAAGGCCGATGCGTCCTCAGACGCCGGTGCTTTGCCAAAGTGCTGTTCTAACCAATATACCGCACAAAGTGCGTAAGAACAATCATTAGTAATCAAATAGGTAAACCAGTTATTATTATCCGTAGAGTCAATTGCAGTCACGGTTAGGGCCATTTGATCAGTTATTACAGATAGCCAGTCCGATTCCGGTAGTTTCAAATTGTCAGAGGCGAGCGTCTGAGTATGCGTTGTTGGAGTGCAGAAAAAAAAGGAGCACAGGACAGGAGCAGGTGTTGACTGGTCGAGGCGAGCGAGGGAATGGGCCCCAGTCCTACGGGGAAGGGGCGAGGGAAGGTGGAGCGGGGGCGCCACCTGCCGGATTCGAACCCAAGCGGTCAATAGTACACCGCCAACTTCCAACACCGGGGGGGGGGGGGGGGGTCTGGGCCCCCCCTACACCAGCATATCCTAGATATACTTGTGTATATTTTTTTAGTTGGTATTCTATGTTTCAAACAAGAGCTGAAATGAGCTGAAACTAGCACATCTCATAGCTGCACCCAGTGTGTTAGCATTAGCCATGTGCTTCATTGAGGTTTGTTCTTCTTCCATGCATCCCACAATGCACCGCGCAGCTGGAATGGCGATCTAGTCAATTGAAATTACATGCCATTTGAGGTGACATCTGGTGGAAATAGGTGTCAACTTTGGTCGTAATGCTTGCATTGCGTTTGATTCGCTGCGGCGGAGGACCCCCCACCTCCTCTCTTCCCCCCTGGTCTCCCCTTATAACACGGCCACTCCGCCTCCTGCCGCCTCCAGCTGCACTCACTTTTTTATTTGGCCTACTCCTCCATGACCTTCCATGCCATCAATCGCCCGAGGTAGAGGCCATGCCGCCAGCCGCCGCAGCACCAGGAGAGCGCCGGACACCACCATCCCAGACACCGCCTTCATGACATCCTCCTCCTCATGCCGCCCCTCCGAGGCTGCCAATGAATCGCCACCGCTGAGGCCACTATGGACATCAACACACGCACCTTGGAGCGCCTCGCCGGGATTGTGGAGGCGATGGCCATCACCCACGCCTCCCTCCAACTGCCTCCAGCCACCGTACAGCCACCGCCCCCACCGGGCTCCGTGGCCTACACCACTCCTTGGTGGATAGGGGAAGGCGGTGAAAAAGGGGCAGGCATCAATGGAGGAGTACAGCCTCGCCCTACGGCTGCTCGAGTCCCACCCTTCTTTCACTTCCGACTCCATCCCCACTCTCACCCGTCAAACGATCACCATTCTCCCCGACAACACCATCAATGCCATCCACCTCGAAGCCCTCACTGTCGTCGCGACGACTGCAGCGGGCATGACCTCTGGGCCGCTGAGTCGCCCCGCAGCAAAAGGCAGTCCCGCGCCTCGCAGGCCGACGCGCACACCCCACACACCAGGGGGGCCTATGGCACGCCCTGCGCGACCTGGAACCGCAAACTCACCTCCTCTGACTGCGCGGCGGCCGGCGAGGCGCTCGGCAACAAGGCCGCCAGACAGCGTCACGCCTGCGCATACTGCGCCAATGTGAGGCGAATCCTCACAACTCACAGTGAAGCCGTGTGCTACACGAAGAAGAACCGTGAGCGCGCAACGGCAGGGGGCCTCTCGGCGGATTTTTGATCCGTCAGCGGCGCTCCTCCCCCATGCTGCTCAGACCGCAACCACCCCCCCCCCATCACCCAAGTTCTGTCGCCCTCGAGGCCCTCGTCGCCGACTATGAGGCTCGAGTCGAGCACCGCAACCTCAGGCACCGCAAGCTCCAGAGCATAGTCAGCCGCCTCAACCACGTGGGTAGCTGCGTCCTCCCCACGAGGAAGTTCATGAGCCGCCTACTCGCTGCCCTCTGCAGCTGCTACGGGGCTGCCTCCCTCACCCTCGGGGAGCAGGCCTGCCGCGACCTGCGCTTGTTCGCCCTGTTCGGCCGTGCCTCCAACGGGCTCCACCTCCTCCGCGAGCCCGAGGTGAGGAGCCTTCTCATCAAGTGCGATCAAGTCGTCAGCAGGACCTGCATCCGGGAGCTCTGGCTCCTCGCCGTGGTGCGCTCCTTCACCATTTCCGTCACACATAAGGCTGCCACCTCTCTCGTCCTGGCCGACGCCCTCAGCTGGCCTGCGCTGAGGTCGCTTGGCTCAGGTTGTCATATGTGACCCCTCGGCATGATGACTTCCCCTACAACCCAGGCCTCTGATTCCTGGCTTCTTCACCTTCAAGGTCGCCATGGTGGACCGCCTCCTGATCGCCTCCCTTGTGGCCTCTGCCTGGATGAACAGACGCCAGCAGGCCAAAGCCTACTTCACCTATATGCATGCCCACCACCTCGATGCCCTCCACCCCTCTGACTTTGACATGGCAGCAAACGCTGTCTCTCTCTATGCCACCGCCATCATCCTCGCCCCCGTCAGGAATGCCCTCTCCGGGACGCACTCCTGGGTTGAGGCGCCGAGGGATGACCACTCAGCCTTCCCCTCATGACTCGCCCAAGACGTCTGCCCCCCCACTTACCCCGCAGCATCTCATGGCCGTCACGCGTTACCTCACCTCTGCCGGACCCTCCGGTGTCGTGCCTCTCGGGTACTACATGATGCTCAGGCAATCCAACCTACTCTCCCTCCCCGGGGGAGTGGGGTGGCCCCCACACCATCGCACACGGTGACGTTGCACCGGCCCCGGGCAGCCTTCGCTTGACCCTCCGGAGCACCAAGACCTTCCCGGGCCTTCAGCTGCCGTCACCCTCTTCATCCCGGCCTCCCCGGGCACCTCGTTCTGCCCCTGTCAGGGCGTGGTCGGCGGCCGTTGCCCTCTCCCGGCAACCCCCGATGACTGGCTTTCATCATGCCCTCGAGCTGGCCGCTCGACCCTCGGACTCTCACCTCGATCCTCTGAGCAGCCCTCCACGCCCTCTTGGTGCCGGCCTCGGACTCCTTCACAATGCACAGCCTCCGCCGTGGTGCCGCCGAGGCGTGCCAGCAGGCCAGAGTTCACCTCGAGGGCATCAAGGGCCAAGAGACCTGGACTTCTGACGCGGTGTATGCCTACCTGCCCCGAATCGCTCCCTCTGGTGCCCCTCGAGCCCTCTCCTCCCTTTTGGTGGAGGGCTCTTTGGGGCTCTTCCCAGCCCAGTGACTCTCCCCCTGATGACCTTGCCCATACCTGGCTGGTCCTGACATTTACTGACATTTCCGACATTTATTTTTACATTATCCTAATTGTCATTGCATTTGCATGTACCCGATATTACCTCATTGTTCTGATCATCTACTCCCCATTTTATCCTGAATAAAATGTTTTTTCTCCACCCCTGCCTCTTTTCCTCCTTCGTTGCGTATCACAGATACGTCCTTATATTGAAATGACATGGCATGTGAGGCGACATCTGGTGGAAATGAGTGTAAACTTTACAGGTGCATCCTTAAATTGAAATGACATGGCATGTGAGGCAAAGGAAAGTTTGTTTTATTTAACGACGCCTTTAGAGCATATTGATTTTTATTGATCGGCTATTGGGCGTCAAACATATGGTCATTCTGACATATTTCTTTAGAGGAAACACGCTGCCGTCATATAGACTACTCTTTCCGATAAACAGCAAGGGGTCTTTTATATGCACTTTCCAACAAACAGAACAGCACATACCACAGATTTTGATGAACCATTTGCGGACCACTGGTGGCATGTGAGGCGAGATCTAAGTTAGATATGTAGCATCAAATCTAGGTCAGTGTCTTGATTTTGAAAATGTGATGCTTTCATCGGTCTATGCAGCTTTAATGAAAATAACCCCCCACCACCACCACACACACACACACACACACACACACACACTGCCACCCAATAAATCCATGTACAGTAATAACCACTCGTCTGTTGGTCTCGTCTCGTGCGCAGAGACCGAGGTGCCATTCACGCTGGACGTGTCTTCCCCGGGACGCGGCTACTACGACTTTGTGTCAGTGCTCCTGAACCGGCCAGCATCCAGAACGGAAGTGGACGTAGCGCTGAGCCTCATCCGCCAGGTGGCAGTTCCGGGGACGCAGCTGGTACGTGGTGTGCAATCACTGTTCGTCATCCACACACAGGCGGCACCGACCCACGCAACACAATGTACTTCGCCGGTTCCCAGCCGGCCAGAGCCGCCCACCGGTTTCTAGTTCCTGTGTGTGTGCTTGTTATATTCGGTGTCTCATGTCCTAGCGACATGTCATGACCACTTGGGCGTAATCGATTAATCGACTCTGGTCACCCGAGCCACTTTTTGGCGCATGCGCACATCCTGTAGACTCGGGTCGAATAACCGAATAGGCTTCTGCACGCTCGGGGTGGAAAAAATGGTGGCTTAATCTAAAACCTAATTATTTGTTTTAATAACCAATATAAGTACAGCAAAATAGGATTTAAAGTATTTTAGGATCGTATAAGCTGACAATCTGGGTTATTTAAAAAAAAGCATTAAAACAACTTGTAGTGGTAGCTGTTATCCTACAGGTACCAGCTCAGGCATTCCTAGCAAACCCCAGCCAAGAGGTGGGTTACTGGCGTCGGGTCGTTTTGCACACGGCACATGTTTTTGTCGACTCCACTCGCGGTGTTCGATTTGAAATTCTGACGACTCGGGTGACCCGAGTCGCCCGGGTCGTGTTAATCGATTACGGCCCTTGTGACAGTGCTTCCCCGTGTGGAATACCAGTTCCCAGCCAGCCAGTGGTTTCTAGTTCCCGTATGTGTGCTTGTTATATCTGGTGTCCTACGTATATGCTAGATCTAGATGACCTTAGATGTTGCCAGGACGTAAAACTCCAACAACCAACCAACATCCAACCAGTCCGGTTTTAGGATGTGTCTATCGTGGATTAGTAGGATAGGGTGGGGAAATGTGAACCCCTTAAGAGGGTGGGGGTATATTTTTGTTCAAACATGTCATTTTGGTATTCTCCACCATCACATTTCTATGTTATTGTACTATGCATTGCTATGGTTGTCTGATGAAAAGCTATGTTAAAAAAAACATTGTTAATAAATGAACGTTATTCACACATCAATTACTAAGGTTGTGCAGTTTTTATTCTTTTATTTACAGCAAAATCCATATATATATATATATATATATATATATATATATATATATATATATATATATATATATATATATAATTGTTCATGTTAGCTACACCTAAGTGTAGCAACACGATAATACCAATTTTTTAATTGAATGGGGGGTTTTACAGTAATATATGATGACTGAAGGTTGCAAAAAGCTGCAACACCAAATGAGCACCACGAAAGGTGGCCCCATGTGAGAGAAGAAAATTTCTCAGGGGTGAAGAGTTCTTGTATAAAAGGGGTAGGGAATGATAAGACTGGAAAGATGGCTGCACCAAGGAAGACAAAGGGCCAGCCAAGGGTCCCTCCCCAAACCTCCGAAGGGAGGGAAGGGAGGGGGGAAGAAAGAAAAAAGGGGCTTAGGGAAGGGGCTGGAGCAGGTGAGGAAGGTTCATGTTAATGGTAGTGAAGGATAGGGGCCAGCGAAAGGGCTAAGGTAAGATGTTATTAGTCTCAGTCAATGACAATGTTACGGTAAGGAGGACCAACAGATCCGATGATTAGGGCAGTTCTGCCGGTAGAATCGGGTGAGTGGCTCCCAGGTAGTCTTGGACATCCCAGTGAGGATGGCTAAGGCAGCATTGGTGTCGCCGAGGTGTTTGTCAGAATCTTTAGTGAAGTCGATGATGGCAAATCTGTAAATAGCGTTGCAGGTGGTAAATGTGAAAGTATGTCTGAACACTTTGACTTCTGGATACTGAATGGTTTATTCCTGTCCAGGGCTCACTGAACCGCCGGCTAAACTTTCCATGACGTCATCTCATTTACATACTCCTTTGTCTCACTCACTGTCTAGAACATCATGCATCTCATTAGCATATATTACCCACGTGTCTGGACGTCTATTACGCATATATCAGAGTAAGGATGTGTGCAATGTTGAACATATTGGAACCACAATGACTGCATGGAGACTGGAGATCGGGCGTATTGATCAAGCGCCTGTAGCCCGTTTTGAAGCAGTTTACAGCAACTTGGATAGATGCGGGAAGGTTGAGATTGATGGGGATGTTTTGATGCATGTTGAGTGCCTCGTTTTTTACGGAAACCAAACAATTCCCCAGGAAGACCGTTGACCGGATTTTCGGTAAAGAACTCCAAGCTGGTGAGGACCATTCACTCATTCCCTTTTCCAAGGAAATGGAGGAGAGAGATGGGTCTGACTTGTCATGGTTCTTTCTTGGGGATGGGTGTAATGTCCGTGTCTTTCCAGGATTGACGATGGAAAAGTCGGAGAAGACTTCATTGAGAAGAGGGAGAAGTGCTTCTTTGTTGGTGGTGGATAGTTTGGTCCATGCAGTATTTGGGACTTTGTGCACCCTGGGAGAGGACTTTTTAGGGATGGCAGAGAGTGCTCTGTTGAGTTTAGTGATGCTGAAGGGGTCATCAAGGTTGAGTGGAAAAGAGGCGGCAATGCTGGCATCTATGATCTCTGGTCTCCAGGTGGCGTTATTGAGGAGGGCTTCTGTGCTGGCATGTGGGAGGTTGATTGTGGGGTCGGTTCTGTCCGTGAAATTGTTGAAGGGGGTTGGGGTGAAGTGGAGGCTGTTGAATTTGTGCCAGAGTTTCCTGAAAGTTGTGTGCCAGTTTATTGTAGTACACTTAAGTCTCCATTTTCTGCTATTTCAGAGAGCTCAACTTCTTTAGCACATTCCTTGGTGATGTTAACGAGGTTTGCAGTGCATAATACCAACGGCGCACATTAACATTTATTCCTTAACTTTGACTAGCGATCGCCGAACTACGGTGGCGCCACCTTCAGGCTACCGCTGCAGTGAGCGGCCTCCACCGACCCATGTGGGCTTTCCCGCCAGAACTCTGTCACGTGACGAACACCGAGTAGCTCGCCATTCAGCGCTCAGACCCCGGACATTCAACAACTGCTCAATAGACTAGTTCATCATTCCAGCTGCGCGGTGCATTGTGGGATGCATGGAAGAAAAACAAACCTGCACGAAGCACATGGCACCTGCTAATACACTGGGTCCAGCTATGAAATGTGCTAGTTTCAGCTCATCTCAGCTCTTGTTTGAAATACAGAATACCAATTAAAAAAATATATATAATAAATTAGGATGTTAATCTTTTATCCAGCTTTGCATTTATATCAATCTAATCAGCACATCTTATGCTATCTGCATTTAGATCTAGACAAATCTGGTCACCCAGACTAGTGTTAGAACTATAGTCAGTCAGTTTTACTTATTTCATTCATGTTTTTATTTATATCCTATGGTTACTAACATTTGTAGAGCTAGGAAATGGGTAGGGTTAGTCAGGCATTAGTTATATATTTCTTTGAAACAAGTTTCTGTTCACACATTTGACATGTTAATAATTTAGAACAAGAATTTAAAATGATGTAAACATCAACTTGTGATGCGCAGCGAAGGAGGAAGACGGAAGCAGGGGTGGAGAAAAGCACACTTTATTATGTAAAGTGGGGGGGGGGGGGGGCAATGTACAATGAGGGGAGGTAGCTGTACAATGTAATGAGTGAATAAAGTGCAGGATAATGTCAGAGTCTTTTAGGGGAGCGGCCCCGAAGAGCCCTCTGCCCTATAAGGTAGAAGTGAGTGTAGTTTGGGTGTGTGGGTGGAGAAGAAAGGAGGAGTGCGTCTGGCAGGAGAAGGAGGCTGAGTGGCAAGAGAGGGCAGAGAGGCTGGGTTATAAGGGAGGGAGAGAGCGGGGGGGGGGGGTTACGCAACGCAACGGTCACGGGCTGGGGGGGGGGAGAGAGGGGGGGGTACTCCTCCTCCACTGCCAATCAAACGCAATGCAAGCATTACGACCGATGCGCAGCGAAGGAGGAAGACGGAAGCAGGGGTGGAGAAAAGCACACTTTATTATGTAAAGTGGGGGGGGGGGGGCAATGTACAATGAGGGGAGGTAGCTGTACAATGTAATGAGTGAATAAAGTGCAGGATAATGTCAGGATAATGTCAGTCTTTTAGGGGAGCGGTCCCGAAGAGCCCTCCGCCAAAACATAGGAGAGGGCTTGAGGGGCAGCTGAGGCGGCGAGGCGAAGGAGGTATGTGTGGACTGCCCCGGAGGTCCAGGTGCCCTGGGCCATGATATCGCGATGGGGGACCCCGGCTCTCTGGCAGGCCTGGGCCGCGCCCCGACGTAGGCTGTGGAGGGTGTAGCTGTCGGGGGCGGGGACAGCGAGGGCGCGGAGCGTGCCCCTGAGGAGGGCGGTGAGGGTCCTGGGGTCGAGCGGGCGGCCCGAGGGCATGATGAAGGCCGGGGCATCCGGGGCGGCAGGCACAAGCGCGGTGGAGGCGTTCCAAGCGGCAACCGGGCAGATGGGGGAGCCCGGGGTCACGGGGATGAAGAGGGCGACCGCCCCCGAGGGCAGCGTGATGGTTTTTGATGTCCTGAGGAGCACGCGAAGGCCGCCAGGGGGCGGGGGCGACGTCGGCGCGGGTGATGGTGTGGCAGCCGCCCCACCCCCCGGGGCTGGGAGACAGGAGGCTGGATTGCCTGAGCATCCCGTAGTACCCGAGGAGGAGGGCGGCCCGAGGGACGACGCCCGAGGGCCCGGCAGAGCGGGGGTGTGTGACGACAGCGGCGAGGTGGTGAGGCAGGAGGGGCGGGGCTGGCCTCGGGACGTGGGCGGTGGCCCGCTCTCCGCCTCGGCAAACGTCCCGGGCGAGGCGCGATCCGAAGGCGGTGGGATCGCCCCCGGAGGCCTCCACCCAGGAGCGAGCCCCGGATGGAGGCAGGGGCGATGGAGCGGGTGTAGAGGGCGGCCGTGTAGGCCGCGACGTCGAAGGCGGTGGGAGCCAGAGGGTCGCGCCCGTGGCCCGAGGCGAAGGTGACGTAGTCATGAGCCTGGCGGCGGCAGTTTCTCCAGGTGGCGGGGGCGAGGGCGGCGATCCTGAGGCCGTCGACCGCTGCCACCTCGGCGGAGGAGAACCCTGGAATCAGAGGCCAGGGTTGTAGGGGAAGCTGTCGTGATCGGGGTGGACGTAGGTGAGTCCGAGGCGAGCGACCTCGGTCTGGGCGAGCTCGGCACAGGGGCCGGGGAGATGGGCGCGGCTGAGGGCATCGGCGAGGATGAGCTCCGCCCCGGGCTTATGGAGGATGGCGAGGGTAAATGAGCCCTCGGCAGCCATCAGCCAGAGTTCCCGGGTGCAGGTGCCGAGGACCGCATTGCGGGCTCGCCCGGATTCGAGGGCGGCCGCGGAGGCCTGGTTGTCGGTATTGACGACAACGGTGGCCCCCGCGACGTCGCATGGGAGGAGGGCGTGGAGGGCGACCACCAGGTTGATGGCCTCGAGCTGGTGGATGGAGGGATACCGCTCTCGGTAGGCTGCGGAGTACCCTTGGGCGTAGCAGTGAGTGGCGGAGTAGGCCCCCCGGCCAGTGAGGCAGGAGTCGCACTCTATCACCACCCGGTGGACCTCAGGGGCGCGGAGGAGGCAGAGGACATTGGTGGCCCGTGCGTAGGCCATGAACCACCTGAGGTCGCGGAGGGCGTCGTCCCCGTGGGTGATGGAGGCGGCTCCGTAGCAGGTGCGGAGGGCGGCGAGGAGGCGGGCCATGAACTTCCTTGCGGGGAGGACACAGCTCCCCACGTGATTGAGGCGCCCGAGGACACTCTGCAGATCGCGGCGCCCGAGGGTCGGGTGGGCGACCCGGGCCTCGCAGAGGCGGATGAGGTCGTCGACCTTATCGGGTGCGATGCGGATGGTCATGGCCTCGCTGTCGATGGCGAAGCCTAGCCAGGTGAGGCGGACCGCAGGGGGGTGGCACTTCCAGGGGGGGACCGCCAGGCCGAGGGCCCAGGTGAGGGCGATGAATGCGTCGAAGGCCTGGCGAGCCCTCAGGAAAGTGCGCTCGCACCCGACAAAGTCGTCCACATAGACGAGGGCATGGAAGCCCTCGCGGCGGAGGACCCAGGCGACTGCGGAGGTGACTCGGACGCAGGCGGCGCCGGAGGAGCGGCAGCCGAAGGGAAGGGCGAGGTCGACGTAGGTCGCGCCGTCGAGGGTGATTCCATAGAGAGGGCAGGATAGAGGGTCGGCCCGGAGCTGACGGTAGGCGCGGGAGATGACCGCCGTCCAGGTGTAAGCTCCGGGGCCCTCTCTGACGAGGCGGCGACCCACGTCGGCGACACTGGGGAGGGTATAGGCGTGGGGGGTTCCGACGAACTCGCGCCTGGGGATGCCAGCGTTGACGCTGCAGCCTGGGGGGTATGAGAGGTCAACGATGACCGCCTCTTGCCCGGGTCGGATTTTGGGCGGGTCATCATGGGGGAGACCTGGGCCCAGGGGGTGAAGGGGGGGGGGGGGCGAGGAAGGGGCCGGCGAGGGCACCGTGGGCGAGCTCAGTGGTTATGAATTCGCGGAGGTGGGCCTGGTGCTCGGGGGATTCACGGTGATTGGTGTAGGTAGGGCGGGGGGGGGGGCGGGTGCTGGCAGAGTAGTTGGCAGGGAAGCCGAACTCGAGGAGGTCGACAAGGTCGCCGTCATGGTATCCGTGGAGGCGGGCGCGCCAGGCTGGGATGTGGAGGCCTGAGGGGAGGGGGATGCGGGCGGCCAAAAAATTAGGTAGGCCCGTGATCCGGTGGGCGTCGTAGGCCTGGGAGAAGGTGGGGTAGCGGTCCCAGGCGAGGGCGGTGAGGTGGGGCCATATGGCGAGGAGGGTGGGGCGGTATTGGCGGGGGGAGGGGCCACATGAGGGGGCGGCGGGGAGGGTGTCCTGGATGTCAGGGTCGATGACGTCGGCGATGGGTTCGCCTAACTCGCCGAGGGGGGAGGTGGGGGGAGAGGTGAGGGTCAGGGGAGGGTTGAGGGGAGGGGAGGGGGGAGGAGGCGCGGTTGTCGTGAAGGAGAGGGAGGCGGAAATCAGTGGTGGAGGAGGGGAGGGGGGCGAGGGGGTGAGGGGGGGGAGGCCGGGGAGGTGGTGGAGGTAGGCGGTATCGCCGGGGGAGGGCGCCAGGTGGCGGCGGCGGCGGCGGCGGCGTGGGGGTTGAGGGTGGGGGAGGCGGGGAGAGGGGGGTGGCGGGGTGGGAGTGTGGGTCGGCGCGGCGGCCGGCAGGGAAAGGGGAAGCAGAGGAGGGCGTGCAGGGCGGGCAGGGCGAGCAGGGCGAGCACGGGCGGTGGTGGTGAAACACTGCTGGCGGGGAGCGGGATGGTTAAGTAATGGGCTTTTGGAAACGGCCGATTGGCGGCGGGCGGGGGGAGGGTTACGTAACCGGCCGGAGATGAGAGAGGCCGCAGCGCGGGGGGTCCCCTGGGTGTTGCGTCGGCCCGGGAGGTGGGCCGGGGGGCGCCCTGTGTGCGGGCGGAGGACTTCCGGTCGGCTGATAGCCGTTTCCGGTCTGGGTCCGTTGGGGAGAGCGCTTGTGACGTCAGAGGTGTGAAGGCGTCTGTGTGTGGTGAAGCAGATGGTCGGGGGATGTGAGGAGCCCTCCCGGGAGGGGGGTCGCCGCTGGGAGCGGTTGGTGCTCGGGTTGCGATGAGGGGGGGCGGGGGTTGGACCGGGCCCTCCTTGTGCGCGCCTCGCCGGAGCCGGGTGGGCAGTTTGCTGCCGACGGACTAAAAATCCGCCGAGGGGATCGCGGGGGCGGCAGAGGCGCGCTCCCAGAGGCGTTTTGTGTTGCACACCGCCTCACTGTGCATAGTGAGGATGCGCCTCACGTTGGCGCAGTAAGCGCAGGCGTGGCGCCTCCGGGCGCCCTGCTCCCCGTGCGCCTCACCGGCGCGGGCGAGATCGCACGAGGCGGGGTCCCGGTTCCATGCTGAGCATGGGACCCCGTAGGCCTCTCGGGTGTAGGGAGTCCTGGCATCGGTCTGGGAGGCACGTGGTTGGGGGGCGGCCGAGGCGCGTAGGGTGGGCGCCCTGGCGCTCGAGACGAAAGTCGCGGGGGCGGTGAGGACATCCAGACGGATGGCATTGATGGCGATGGGGTCGAGCCATCCGTCTGGGAGGCGTCCATCGGCCACCCACGCGAACACCGCCTCGGACCAGCGCCGAACCGTGGGCCAGGGATGGGTTACACAATCGCGCTGGACCATGAGGTTGTGGTAGAGGAGGCCTGGGATGGAATCCGAGGGGAAGGCGGGGTGGGACTCGAGCATCCTGAGGGCGAGGTTGTACTCCTCCAGGGTAGCCTCTCCCCTCTTCACCGCCTTCCCCTCGGGGCCACGCTCGATGAGGTCGTGGGGGAAAACGTAGCCCTGAGGAATACCTCTGCATCGTCCCGTGTTGTGCGCCTCGGCCGACTCCAGGATCTGGCGGACGGCGTCGGCCGCGGAGGTGGGGCTGAGGTCGGTCGCGGAGGCGCCTGGAGTCCGGGGGGCGACCGCTCGCGTCGTGGATGCAGCCCGCCTCACAGTCTGTAGGTAGAGGGGGTGGACGTCGGAGGCGGCAGGAGGCGGGGCGGCGAGGTGGCGCTGTGTCGCGGGGGCGGTGCCCGCGGCCTCGCAGGTGAGCTCCTCCATAAAGAGCGAGAGGCGCTCCAGGGCCGACGGGGGCGGCGGGGGCGGCGCGGGGGCCGGGGTCGCCCCTTGGAGAACGAGGCTCTGCACTAGTCCCGTGAGGTGCTCCAGTGCGCGGGTGTTGGCGTCGATCCGCGCCTCAGCTGTTGCGCCCCGCTCCGGGGCCTCCTCCCTGGCGGCAGGCCGGGGGGAGGGGGGCGGCGAGGTCGAGGCGGAGTCGGCCGTGGAGGAGGGCGGTGTGGCGGCTCCTCTCCTGGATGCACGGGGGGCGCGTCGGCCTCTTGTGCGCGGCATGACTGGCGTAGGCCGGCGAAGTGAGGGTCGCGGAGGCGTGGAGGGGCTGCAGGGGGTGAGCCAAAAAGAAGAAAGGAGGAGTGCGTCTGGCAGGAGAAGGAGGCTGAGTGGCGAGAGAGGGCATAGAGGCTGGGTTATAAGGGAGGGAGAGAGCGGGGGGGGGGGGGGGTTACGCAACGCAACGGTCGCGGGCTGGGGGGGGGGGGGGAGAGAGAGAGAGGGGGGGGGGTACTCCTCCTCCACTGCGAATCAAACGCAATGCAAGCATTACGACCAAAGTTATTGATTGTTTTGTGTTGAATTGTATGTTTCTTAACTCCAAATGCTTAATTAATGATATTTGTGTCTTAAATATATTCATTATATTGCAAGCATGAATCCATGTTTGCGCCAAACTGTTCTGTATTTCCATTAATTTTGAATAAAATTGAAGTTTTGCCCTACGCGTGTTGGCAAACTCAATGGCTGTACGCCTTTCTTTTGCTCTGATCTCGTCTATTTAGTTGTGTCTCCGCCTTAGTGAATTATATATATATATTCATGAATGAATTTATAAAAAAGAGTCAGTAGTGGAGAAATAGAAACCAAAGAAAGCAAACAAAATGACAACTAAAATAGTATTTAATTAGAATTTATTGTCATAAATCCTGGACCTTTGTACCAGCTTGAGCACACCTAATTGATTTATGGTGTAGTAACACTGTCCATTGAACAGACATGAAATCATGTATTCAAGTATCCTATGTTTGTACCTAGTGATTAAGTACTGTGATTAATTAGTATTCGTTAAAATATCCGGGAGCGGGATGTAGCTCAGGGGGTAGAGTTTCCACTTGTGATGGTGTGGGTCATCCAGTCAATCCTGCTCAGTAGACATATTTGCAGTTTGGGCTATTTTCCATTCCAACCAGTGGTCCACAACTGGTTCATCAAAGGCTGTGGTATGTGCTGTCCTGTTTGTGGGAAAGTGCATATAAAAGACCCCTTGCTGCTTATCGGAAAGAGTAGCCTATGTGGTGGCAGTGGGTTTCTTCTAAAGAAATGTCAGAATGACCATATGTTTGACATCAACTAGCCGATGATGAAAATCAATGTGCTCTAGAGGCTTCGTTAAATAAAACAAACTTTGGTTAAAATATCCCTACATCATTTTCCTGTTTATCTGGGTCTTCTTTCCTGTTGGTTCATATCAATAAGACCTATGAATATTATTGGATATACAGTTGTGGACCCATATTTCAATCAGATTACTCTTAGTTACAAGTTCAAATTCATATTAGAAATGACACTTTGAACACTGACCACCATTTAATGGGTAAAGTCATAACTCAATAATCCTGAACAAAATCAGATAATAATATCAAATGGAATAATTTTGAAGAGGAAAAACTATTGGTAAAGAAATGGTGTTCTTTCATTACAAACATCAATATACCGTATATGTCCCAATAGAAGCATGCTACCCAATAGAAGCACCTTACCCAATAGAAGCACGCTACCCAATAGAAGCACATCCCCCATTTCAAGATTGAAAGCACACACAAATTTATGATCATCTTCAGACTGAATGCACATAAAATAAGACAATCCCACTTTATTTCAGAGGCACAACAAAAACAAATAACAATTTATGATCATATTCAGACTGAATGCACATAAAATAATACAATCCCACTTTATTTCACAGGCACAACAAAACAAAGCCATGAAATTCTTTAACTTTGAAAAGATGCACATCCATGTGTCTGCACTCACGCACTGCACGTCTATTGGGACATATACGGTAGATGGAAATCTTGTTCAGTGGAAGTTGGATCAACATTTTCTTTACTGGGACCATTCTGTGACATTGCTTACTCCTTTGTGTGGAGAAACCCAATCACAAAGTGAAATCATTTGTATCACCGGAATATTATACATACCATACATATTACAAACCATTTGAAGATTTTTATAACCACATCAGTGTTATAATTACATACTCTGCCATTCTTCCAACACTGTTTCAAATCTTTAGGTTTCATACAGTTAGGCTCTTTCCTGGCTGTATCCTATTACTATTTCGTCTTTTATGTTCTTGGCAAGAGCTGTAGAACATGTGCTATAAACCATATTTTGACCAAATGTTGCTGGCCAGATAGTTGCTGTGAATCTCCTGATTACAGATGGTGCCCCACCGACTCTCTGTTTGCCTCTGTTCACGTTGCTCATTGGGCCCATTGACGAGGCCAAACCGACCTGAAGAACATGAATTATTTAGTTTTCAATGGAAGAAAGTAATAAAAATATAATACTCTTTCATACTACTGAATTTCTAAGTTGTCGTTAATTCACTAATAATGCAATAATCGTCTTTAGTCAGAGATAGAACTATTCGTTACTAGTATGCAAGCAAGAGTTATTCGGATATAAATAGCCACTGATTATGTACGTATAGAGTGCAAATATGTTGAGGATAACAAAATAAATAATTGACAAACATTATGATGGACTAATAATCTATGAGCAAAACTCCTGGCCTAATCGAAGGCAAAATCTTTTTACATGAAGCTTCATGTATTAGGATAGGCAACCCATATGACTCCTCATTAAAAAGATTTTAAATGGCTTGGACCAGAAATCATAAACATATACAGACGGGATGGCCAAATGAATTAGTGTCCGTCTCCCGTCTTGGTAGATCGAGGGATCGTGGATTCGAATCCTGGTTGAGTGAAACCAATGACTTAAAAATTGATACTTGTCACTTCCTAGTCAGGCACTCTGCATTATTAGGATAGGACAAGGAGCAGTGGAATGAGGAAGACCAATCATCCGCAATTGAAATTTCCCCTGCTTAAACAACTAATATACCAACAACAACAAAAATACTGAGAGATTTACTCACTGGGTCCTTCAACGGAGCCAAGCTACCCTGCAAATTATAAATGATGTAGTATCTATGTATCCTATTCAGCCGGTTGGCCCACACTTCTATATTTTTATAGTCTCGCCATTGGCGGACAGGTTGACGGTTTTATGCTATCCCAGCTAACAATAAAACGTCATAGTGACGTCAGAATAATGTTATAAAATGTCAGAATAACGTTATTAAAAAACGTCATATACATCATTTTGTATGGAGTAAAAAACGTTATATAACATTATTTTATAAAGTTCTAGAAACGTTTTTTAATGTCATTATGATGTTTTCATATAACATTGCATGTTAAATCATAATGGATAGCCATGTTGCCCTAAGTACCGGGTATGCAATGCTAAACAATGTTTTTAATGGGGTTTTATGTGATCCTTGATTTTGGTTGTCTTGCAGTGGCCCTTCCTTATATGTAAACTGGTTCACTTACTTTTCTTTAATGCAGGTTAGTTTCCCATTAAATGGTCATAGGCTGGTGTCATGTATCCTTGTCGGGGACTGTGGGATGAACATATATTTTGGAGTGATCAAAGTGGAGACATGGCTGGTTTTCAGATGGAGTAGAAAAGCCCTTGTTTATATCAGGAACTGTGGTACATGTAAAATACAGTTTCTTAGTAGTAGCAACTGAAATGGATATACAACATTCCTTCCCCTTTAGTTTGGACGTACACATGGCTACTTTAACTGCTACAAGTCTTATTAATGTTTGCCATAGTCAGTATGATAAGTCTGTAATCCCATATGCTATATATAGACCTGCTTAACTAGATGTTTAATTTGATATAATAATTTTAATTATTAGGTTGAAACACTAGCTAGGGAAACCTTAGGTTACAACCACAATGTGCTGCAGGGATTATTATGCCCTGTGTGATGAGTGCAGCACTGTCACTGACTGTTCCGAAGTACTTATAGGTTTAACTTCTCGGGAGGTTTAATCACACGACCTGAACGACGTATCACTTGGGGACTGGTTTCAATTACATGGGGACTTGCATCACTAGGAGCAGCAGCTTTAGTCACTGTCTCTTCTGGTGGTACCTGTCCACTAGTTGTCACTTTTTCATCAACATGTGACTCTACTAATGCTGGCATCGGAGCAACACACATTGGTGGTGTTGACTCATCACTTGTCACAACCGGTGCTTGCTCTCTCTCTATGTTGTCATTCTCCTCTGGACGTCTGGTCTTGAGGTGATCTTGATGTCTCCTCCAAAGTCTGCCATCTCGTAGTCTGACCAAATACGACACTGGACCCAGTTGTTGTTCCAGCACTCCTTGCATCCATTTGGGACTACCTTGAAAGTTCATTGCCCAGACTGGATCTCCTGCATAGAACACTCGGTCCTTGGCATGCACGTTGTGTCTTTGCATATCATATCCTTGTTTAGTCAGAACTCGTTGATGCAGTGATGGCTGTATTAAGTCCAGTCTGGTTCTTGGCTTATACTTCATAACTAGATCCGCCGGTGCCTGACCTGTTGTGCTCTGAGGTGTGATGCGATACATTGATAAGAAGCGATATAATCGATCTTCCAACTTCCCAGAGCTCTTCTTAAGACCTCTCTTTACTGTCTGTACTGCCCTTTCAGCTAATCCATTGCTTGCTGGATGATAGGGTGAAACAGTAACATGCTTAATACCATTTGCCTTACAAAACTTCTGAAATTCTTCACTAGTGAAACATGAGCCATTGTCTGACACGATGGTTGTTGGAAGGCCCAACATTGCAAATGTCTGTCTGAGTTTTGTAAGAGTTATGTTGGTGGTAGCAGTGGATACGACATGAGCGTCAATGAACTTACTGTGTGCATCCACGATCACCAATATCATATGTCCTTCAAATGGTCCTGCATAGTCCACATGCAACCGATGCCATGGTTGTCCTGGCCACTCCCATGGATGCAATGGTGCGCTAGGTGGTATGTTGTTGTGTAGTTGACATACCTGACAATCTCTGATTTTATTTTCAATTTCTTCATTTAATCCTGGCCACCACAGGTAACTGCGTGCCAATCCTTTCATTCGTACTATGCCTGGATGTGTGAAATGTAGTTCATCCAACATAGTATCTCGTGCTTGTGGTGGAACAACCACTCATGTTGTATACTCAACTCTTCTTTGCGACTGCTGTACGGTGCAAATTCCCTACCAGTCTCGGACGGCCATCCCTGTTCTATGAACTGTCGTAGCTGCACTAAAATGGGATCTTTTAGTGTCCACTGTGCAATCTTTTTAGCTGTAACAGGTGATTCATCCAGCATATTCAATGCTAAGATGACTTCTTCTGGAACCGGCACCTCCAGTGGGGCACCCATTGGTGGTAATCTACTCATTCCATCTGCATGACCCATCTTTGTACCTGGCGTATGTTCGAGTATGTACTGGTAATTACTAAGCGTTAAAGCCCAACGTTGTATGCGTGCACTAGCCATCGCTGGAATTTGCTTATCCTCTTTCAGAAGACCCAGGAGAGGTTTGTCATCTGTATGAAGTAGAAATTCTCGCCCATACAAGTACTTGTGAAATTTGGTTACTCCATATACCATAGCTAAAGCTTCTTTTTCCACTTGTCCATAGTTCTTCTCAGCCGGAGAAAGTGTTCATGATTAGTAGGCAATTGGTCGATCCCTACCATCTGGCAACCGGTGGGATAGAACACTTCCTAGGTAAGGCCATACGGTGGAGCATCGTTACTCAGCACAATGGGTAGTTTAGGATCATAGTGCACCAGCAATTGTGATGATCCAAGTAATGCTTTTGAGTCTTTAAATGCCTTACTTTCCTGTGCACCCCATGTCCATGTATTTCCCTTTTTTAAGCACTCGTGTAGTGGAGCAAGTAGGGTACTCAAGTTCCTCAAGAAGTTATGGTAATAGTGAATCAAACCAAGATAACTCCTAAGTTCCTTTTCATTCTTTGGTTCTGGAGCATTTATAATTGCCATCACCTTATCCTTGGTGGGATGGATGCCTTCAGCATCAATCTTGTGCCCCAAGTATGTACAAGATGTTTGACGAAATATGCACTTACTTTCCTTTAGACGTAATCCCGCATCTTGCAAGCGTGTAAGCACCATTTCTAGGTTCCGATCATGGTCTTCTGCATTATGTCCTGTTACTAACACATCATCCAAGTACACTGCTGTCATCGGTATATTTTGAAGTAACTGTTCCATAATTCGCTGGAAAATGCCTGGACTAGATGAGACTCCAAAAGGTAAGCGTTCATACACAAAGAGACCTTTTGATGTGTTGATGGTTGTTAACCTCTGCGAGTCTTTATCCAGTACTACTTGTTGGTATGCATGACTGAGGTCGAGTTTTGAGTACAACTGACCTCCTGAAAGTTTTGCATAAATATCGTTGATATTTGGTATAGGATATTTGTCTACTTTCACAGCACGGTTGATTGTCACTTTGTAGTCCCCACAGATTCTCACTTCTCCCGTGGACTTAAGTACTGGTACTATTGGCCCAGATCATCCCGTCCTCATCACCAAATTTGTTATGAAGATTGCACCAATATCAGCTAGATTAAGTTGGATTAGGTCTGGGTATACTTTATATCTCACGTGTCTTACAATCTGTTCCAAGATGGCTGCCCTCTGTCTCAGTTACAATAGACCCCAAAACATTACAATACCTGTTATAACATCAGTATAACGTTACTATGACACTATAATGTACCATAACCAAATAATAAAGTTAGCCTGACATTAGTTAAGATTATGTGTTAGCTGGGATGCAGCATTTTGTTCCCGCAAATTAAAAAAAGAAGATGAATCAAGTGCTGACAGCTTAGCCTGTTAAACAAGATATTGTCTCTACAAGAATATATTGCTATGACCAAGCTATTTATTTATATATGCATATGCATGCACAGCACATCCTTATCCTTGGTACAATACATCTATCTGATAAGGGTGATAACTATCCACTTTATTGCCGAAAGGATTCCATAGGAGTGGAGGTACTTGTGTGATTGCTTTTTATTCCTTTTGAAAAAAGCCTAACATTCTCTGCATCTCATCAAGATTCGATGAATCACAGGTTGAACTGTCAATTCAATCATATATACCACTTCACTACCCATTTCTCTCACAAGCCTGAAAACTCACGGACCACACCATCCTGATCTAAATGTCCTGACTATCATAGTCAAGATTAGCATATTCAGAACTAAGTGATGTGTACCCAATAACACTGCTAATTCTCTTATGGTACTTGCCAAAACTACCATAGAGCATTCTTGAAGATTGATATTGCCTATCATGGATAAGTCTGAATAGATTTGTTTTCACCATTAGACAGTTTGTCGATAGAAACCCAGAGCCTACACTTTTACCGACTCTATGGATTTTTAACCTCCCACTACTCATAGACATGGTATGAGAGAAACCGGCCTTTGATGACACTGTAAGTTATACACAGCTGTGGAAATCCAAATTGGCAGAGGTGGGGGCAAGGGAAAGCTAACCACTGACCTTCAGATTAGGAGTCCAACCTCGAAAAAAGTCAGACTCTAACCAGTCTGCCACAGAGAACACACCATCTATTTGAGTTTCACTCAATTCAGAATTAGAATTTACACTTGGCTGCCTCAACCACATGGGTAGCTGCGTCCTCCCCACGAGGAAGTTCATGAGCCGCCTACTCGCTGCCCTCTGCAGCTGCTACGGGGCCGCCTCCCTCACCCTCGGGGAGCAGGCCTGCCGCGACCTGCGCTTGTTCGCCCTGTTCGGCCGTGCCTCCAACGGGCTCCACCTCCTCCGCGAGCCCGAGGTGAGGAGCCTTCTCATCGAGTGCAATCAAGTCGTCATCAGGACCTGCATCCGGGAGCTCTGGCTCCTCGCCGCGGTGCGCTCCTTCACCATTTGCGTCACCCATAAGGCTGGCACCTCTCTCGTCCTGGCCGACGCCCTCAGCTGGCCTGGGCTGAGGTCGCTCGGCTCAGGTTGTCATATGTGACCCCTCGGCATGATGACTTCCCCTACAACCCAGGCCTCTGATTCCTGGCTTCTTCACCTTCAAGGTCACCATGGTGGACCGCCTCCTGATCGCCTCCCTCGTGGCCTCTGCCTGGATGAACAGACGCCAGCAGGCCAAAGCCTACTTCACCTATATGCATGCCCACCACTTCGATGCCCTCCACCCCTCTGACTTTGACATGGCAGCAAACGCTGCCTCTCTCTATGCCACCGCCATCGTCCTCGCCCCCGTCAGGAATGCCCTCTCCGGGACGCACTCCTGGGTTGAGGCGCCGAGGGACGACCACTCAGCCTTCCCCTCATGCCTCGCCCAAGACGTCTGCCCCCCCACTTACCCCGCAGCATCTCATGGCCGTCACGCATTACCTCACCTCTGCCGGACCCTCCGGCGTCGTGCCTCTCGGGTACTACATGATGCTCAGGCAATCCAGCCTACTCTCTCTCCCTGGGGGAGTGGGGCGGCCCCCACACCATCGCACACGGTGATGTTGCACCGGCCCCGGGCAGCCTTCGCTTGACCCTCCGGAGCACCAAGACCTTCCCGGGCCTTCAGCTGCCGTCACCCTCTTCATCCCGGCCTCCCCGGGCACCGCGTTCTGCCCCCGTCAGGGCGTGGTCAGCGGCCGTCGCCCTCGTCCCGGCAGCCCCCGATGACTGGCTTTCACCATGCCCTCGAGCTGGCCGCTTCTGCTTCTGCGCGGATTTCGCATCAACTCGGGTCACCCCAGCCACTTATTGGCGCATGCGCACATCCTACAAACTCGGGTTGAATAATCGAATACGCTCGGGTGGACAGTTTTTTTTTTTTTTTTAATAACCGATAAAAGTACAGCAAAATAGGATTTAAAGTATTGTATCATGGCCCAGTTTACCTATATTTCCATTTCATTAATCTAAGTTATTCTTTTTTTGCACACGGGACGTGTATTTGTCGACTCCACTCGCGTGTTCTATTTGAAATTCGGATGACCCGAGTCGCCCGGTTCGTGTTAATCGATTACGGCCATGTTTACTAGATTCTGACGCATGCGCAGAAGCGAGGGACACGTCTGAGCACGGGAACACGCTGAAACCACCACACCGTGTTTACCGAGGTGATAGTAATCGTTGCCACTCATGCTCATAATTAACTGAAGTTATTCTTTCCAGTGAATAGTCACTATATAATAGAGTTTGTTAAGAAGCAATGGAACGATATTCACACTTTTTTAATGTTGCTAGTGTATGTGCACCATTGTGACAGTGTCAGTGACCTAAGATCACTGGCAGTTCTTCATCTGTAGAATTCTAATTATTAAGTCATGCTCACAGATGACAGAATGTGGTGTCAGCAATGACTCATTCTAATTTAACAGAATTTCATCTGAAGTAGTGCACGTTTTATTTATTTTATTTTATTAACGGTTGCTCACTTCTGCTTGTCGTAATGGCAGTGGAAGCTACTGTCGATTCCAACAGTTAACACCAGATGGTAGTACTACACTGTAGTTTGCTAATAGTAATACTATAGAGATTGCTGGTCGCCGACTCACTGGATTCAGTTTAGCACTCTTTCACTATTAAATACTGGCAGCTAGGATAATGTAAACTACATCTTCACCCGCTTGCTGCTCAGCTCTGTAGCGGCGGCTAGGATAATGTAAACTATACGGTCAACCCTTGCTGCTCAAAACAATTTGTTCTACCCAGGTGACAATCTGCGAACGACCGAGAATAGCTACATGCTGTCGTTCTACAGCTGATTGAGCTACGGACTGTAAATTACACGTTTACCCGCTTGCTGCTCAGTGCTGTGCCGGTGGGCTAGGATAATCTAAACTACCCGTTCAACTGCTTGCTCCTCACTCTGGTACCGGCGGGCTAGGATAACTGCGTAGAGAGGTTTCCTTATCTAATATGCCATTAGTCATGCTCATGATTAACATAATTCACTGAACAGTTGGTCTCTGAGTACCCTTACATACAGTCCTGCCAGCACCACTATTTCTATTTACCTATTATTCAAGCACCACCAGCAACTAAATAAACATCTATCCACCTGGCCATTTAAACCTGTTTCACAATAGTACATTTGAAAGTGCCTGGCAGATTTTAACAGTTAACACCAAGTGCTGGTACTAGGCTGTACTTGTAAATAGTAATACTATAGAGATTGCTAGTCCCGCCTCACGGTGTCAGTTTCGCACTCTTTGACGATTAAGTCATGCTCATAATTATGTAATTGTAGCAGTAATTAGCTACTATAGTTACAAAATTTGAAATGAAGCAGTGGAAGATGATGTTGTCTTTAATAGCTCCTTGCATCGAGAGTGTGTTTCCGAGGTGATAACTGCCCACAACTATAATTTGATCTTAAGAGCAAATCTCGTTGTTTGTTTGTCTTACTTCCAAGCAACATCTAAGGTAGTATCAGGACAGTTGATGACTGGTCAGATGTTATACTGCTGCCACACTGCGATACCGGACTGCCAGATTAGGTCGAGAAATTGCCAAAGTTAAGTGCTTTTCGCCTATTAACTTCCTAACTTGCTAGGTTGTTAACTAGTTATAGTCTCCATTACGGTCTCTCTCACAGACTAAAAGTCACAGAAATTCCCTATGCCTATACTGTGGTAAATGAGTGTGAACGCATTGAGTTCCAGTGGGTGACTGTTTTATTGTACCGGTTCCCTGGCCCTCCTCATGTGACCGCTTACGTCACTAACATAGAGAGTACATGGTTGACATGCCCACATCTTACATCTCCCTTCCTTAAGTTTTACTTAATGGCTTTTGTTCATGTTAACAGCAGGATGTAGTTTGTTTGATGAAATGTACAGTACACAACTAACACTTATCACTACACATAACTAACTCTTATCACTATACATTTTTTATTTTTTTTAATTTTATTTTTTTTAGAAACAGTTGATCATCAATGTTTGACATGTTTTAGTGGTACAATCATCATGTTTCAATTTGTTGTCTTACAGGGTATTTTTAAACTTTTGATACATGTTGGTGATACATGTTTTATCATACAACCTTACATGCTATACTGACAATTTCAATATATATTTACGGTCAGCTATGTTTGTTTTGTTTGGTCGTACTGGTAGTGTTTTAGTCTTCCCAACGCTCTGCTGGGCTACTCAGTCTACCTGACCTGGTTATGTACCCAGTGTTTGTGGTGGTGGGTGTTTGTATTTGTATTTGTGGTTCGCTGTGTTGCACTTCGGGTCTTTCGGTTTGGTTCTGGATTGGTGTGGCAGTGTTGTTTGTTTCTGCTTTGAATAATTGTACTCTGTTTCTTCGTAACTTATTATTTTCGTTGTTGATTATCTCATAATCTCGTCGTGTTGGATTGTTTATTTTTGTGATTTTTCCTGGTGCCCATTTGTGTTTGTGAGTGATGTATCTTATTTTGTCTCCGACATTTAGTGTTTTGTGTTCTCTGGTGGCTTTTTTATCGAAGTATTTCTTTTGTATTTTTTGTTTGATTTTGATTTGTTTGATTTTGGAGTGTTCAGCTTTTGGTTTCAGGTGTTTGGCATTTGCTGGTAGTTTTGACCTGAGTCTACGATTCATTAACAGCTGTGCCGGTGATGCATCTAGTCCTATTAATGGGGTGTTACGATAATTTAAGAGAGCTAAGTTAATGTCTGATTTGGCTAGCATTGCCTTTTTTATCATGCTTTTTAGCGTTTGCACGTATCGTTCCACTTGCCCGTTACTTTGCGGGTATAAGGGATTTGTGTGTATTGGTGTGAAGTTATAATCATTTGCAAATTGTTTATATTTTGTACTTGTGAACTGTGGCCCATTGTCTGTGACCACGGTACGTGGTATGCCGTGTCGGCCGAACATCTGTTTTAGTGTTTTGATGGTGGCTTCACTGGTGGTTTCTTTTAGTTCCATGATTTCGGGGTATTTTGAATAATAATCTATGATTATTATGAAATGTCTGTTTTGTACCTGGAAAAAATCGACCCCTATTTTGTTGAACGGTAAATTTGGAATTTCATGATTGATTAACGGCTCTGAGTGTGGTTTGTTTCTTAATGATTGACAGATTTCGCATCTGGATACTTTGTCCTCTATCTGGCTATTTATTCCAGGCCAGTATACATAATCCCTAGCCAATTGTTTGCACTTTATTATGCCGAGGTGTGCTTCGTGGATTTTATCTAATATTTCAGGTTGTAATTTTTTGGGGATTATGATCCGATCACCTTTCATGAGGGTGTTATTGTTGATTGTGATTTCGTGTCTATAGGTGAAATATGGTTTTGTGTTTGGTCTCAGTGCGTTGTTTGTTTCTGGCCAACCTGTACGTGCATATTTGCTGACTTCGATGAGTGTTTCATCATTTTGTGTAGCTTTGGCGATGTGATCGAGATCGTCCTCGATGATCTCTAGGGCAGCTATCGAGATGTCTTTGTCAAACAGGTTTTGCGGTTCTGTGTTTGTTGAATGTGCGTGGGACAGGGCATCTGCAAAGTACATAGAGGTACCCTTTTTGTATGTGATGGTTAAGTCATAATTTTGAAGACGCATTCGCATTCTTTGCATCCTGGCGGACAGTTGGTACAACGGCTTATTCATGATTGCGACTAACGGCTTATGGTCTGTCTCTATTATTGTTTCTTTTCCATATATGTAATCGTGGAACTTTTGGCACCCGAAACATATTGCCAAAAGTTCCTTTTCAATTACAGCATAGCTGCTTTGGGCCGTGTTCAATGCTTTAGAAGCCATTGCAATGGGATGGTTATTTTGGAAAATTGTTGCCCCTAGTCCAGATTTACAGGCATCTACTTGGATGACTATTTTTTCGTTAACATTATAGTATTTCAATACTGGGGCTTGTACCAGTGCCGTTTTTAGTTTTGTGAACGCTTTCTTTTGGTCATCGTCCCAATGCCACGCTACCTCACGATTTAACAGTATCCTTAAAGGTTTTGACATTTCAGACAGGTTTGGAATGAATTTGGAAACGTATCCTACCATTCCTAAGAAACGTTGGATATCTGATGTGTTACCAGGCGTTGGCATATCTGTGATCGCTTGTATGCGTTCGGCATTGGGTTTCAGGCCTTCTGGCATTAGGGTATGGCCGACATAATTTACTTGGGTTTTACATATTTTGGACTTTTCCGGGTTCAATTTGAGGTTTACCTCCCTTGCTCTTTTTAGGACATTTTCTAACCGGGTGTTATGCTCTTGGATTGTTTCCCCGTATATTAAAATATCGTCCGCTATGACATTTACTCCTGGCAGATCACCTAGTATGTTATTCATTTGTTCTATAAAAATGTCTCCTGCCGTTTTGATTCCGAAGGGCAGCCTCGCATAGCGGTACCTGCCCCATGGAGTGTTGAACGTGCAGATTTTTGAACTATGCTCATCTAGGACTATTTGCCAATACCCGCTGTTGGCGTCAAGTACGGTAAAAAACTTGGCCCCATGGGTTTTGGCAACCACCTCCTCTATCGTTCTTGTGGGATAGGGCCCACGTAGGATTGCTTTATTGAGTTTTGTGGGGTCCAAGCATACCCTTATCTTTCCCGGTTTTCTGACTATGGTTATTGAGCTTACCCACGGGGTCGGCTCCTCCTGTTTGATTATAACGCCCAGCTTTAACATACGGTCTAGCTCTTCTTTTACCTCATTTTCAATTGCGTGTGGGATTCTACGTGGTGGGTCAATGACTGGCTGGACATTATGGTCAATGTGAATTTTTGCGTTAACTTTTATGGTTCCTAGACCATGGAAGACGTCATTATATGTATTTACCAGTTCGTTTGCATCGGGCTGTGTGTCTGTCTGTTTGTTGACAGTGTTGACTCGGGTGAGTAGGTTCAGCAGGACACATGCGCTTTTTCCAAGGATCGGGCTTCCGTTAGCGGTGACTTGGAAACGTAACATTTGGTTGTTTACTTTGATGTCCGCCTCGCCTTCTGGGTAGATGTGTTGTCCCGTATATGTAACCAACCGACATCTTGAAGGTTTCAAGGTAGTGTTCGTCAACTGGTCAAATATTGTTCTTGGCACTATATTTGCTTCTGAGCCTGTGTCCAATTTGAAGCGTATTTGCGTATTTCCAACGTATATGTCCGTGTACCACAAGTCTGTGTTTGTGTTGTCTGCTTCACCGATGGCGCCCACGAAGAGATCGGTTTCCTCCTCGTTGCTCATCTGCGGCCAGTTTTCTACTTTATTATGTTCATCAACATATATCTCGTCTACTGGTGCTGTTGTTTGCCTGTTTCTGCACACCTTGATGAAGTGGCCTATTTTATGGCACCCGGCACATTCCTTTCCCGTCGCAGGGCACCTGCCTCTATTGTGTGTGTAGCCGCATCGGGTGCATTCAGATCGTGCTGCGCCTCCTCTGTTGTACTGCTGCCCACGTGCTGACCTTGACCCCGTTGACATGGTGTGCGTTGCGGGTGGCGGGGTTTGCCTACGCGTAAACCTTGTCATTTCGTCGACTTGATTTTCCGATTCGTTGCTGCCATCTCCTACTAAGGTTGCTTGGTGTTCACTGAGTCGGCACATCTCCGTGCATCTCTCCATATTTAGATTAGGTGTCTGTAAAAGTCTGTTTCTGAGTCTTTTATCTTTTACGCCACAAACTAGACGGTCGCATAGAAGTGATTTTTTAATCTCGCCGTACTCACAGAACGTTATCCTGTGCTGTAGCTCTCGTATGTAGACGTCCATCGTCTCCGTTGTTTGGTTGTATGAGTTGAATTGGTAGCGCGTGACTGTAATGTTCTGTTTCCCTTCACAGTATGTTCGAAATAACTCTATGAGGGGGTTAATTTTTTCCTTGTCACTGTCTTCTATCTTGAATGTTCGATATACTTTTTGCGCTTCGGGGCCGGCGACATGCAGGAATATGAAGCACTGCACTTTTTCTGCTTTCGATGTCACTCCCGCCGCCCCGGCATATATTTCGTAGGAACTCAACCACGCTCTCCAGTTCATCGCCATATTGTTGTCCAATGTTAGTGGTGCCGGGGGTTTTAGTCCTGACAAAGCCATGGCTTCTGGTTTTTCTTCTATGTATTTGTTTTTTCTCATCTGACACCATGTGGTAAATGAGTGTGAACGCATTGAGTTCCAGTGGGTGACTGTTTTATTGTACCGGTTCCCTGGCCCTCCTCATGTGACCGCTTACGTCACTAACATAGAGAGTACATGGTTGACATGCCCACATCTTACAATACTGTGGCAGACCAAACATATCTAACTAAAATAATACTGTCCTTCTCTCAGACTCAGCCCTCTATGTCAAGGTTCGCTCCACCAAAACCCGGCTTTCCTCTGCTTGCTCTGTATTGCGAATAGTAATACTATAGAGACTGCTGGTCCCGCCTCACGGTCTCAGTTTTGCACTCTTTGACGATTAAGTCAATCTCATAATTATTACAATGTAATTGTAGCAGTAATTAGCCACTATAGTAACAGAATTTGACATGAAGCAGTGGAAGACGATGTTGTCTTTAACAGCTCCTTGGATCACGAGTGTTTTCCGAGGTGATAACTGCCACAACTATAATTTGATCTTAAGAGCAAATCTCGTTTTTGTCTTATGTCCAAGCAACATCTAAGGCAGTATCAGGACAGGTGATGACTTGTCAGACGTCATAGTGCTGCCACACTGCGATACCAGACTTCCAGAGCTGCCAGATTAGGTCGAGAAATTGCCAAAGTTAAGTGCTTCCCACCTATCAACTTCCTAACTTGCTAGGTTGTTAACTAGTTATAGTCTCCATGACGGTCTCCCTCACAGACTAAAAGTCACAGAAATTCTAAATGCCTCTATACTGTGGCAGACCAAACACATCTAACTAAAATAATTCTAGAGCATAACGGGAAAGGGTAATCAGATGCCTAAATGCATCAAGCCGTCTAGATTCACTAACAGAACTCTTGCAGCTTTTCGAGCACCCTGTATAAGGGTTCTTTCATAGTAATCCAGAACTTGAAGTATCTGGAATGGTTGCAGAAGTTAGTAGTAGAGACCCTATTCTCTGATTGTGCTCACCAATTCTTAATATAATTGAGATCAGATGAAGTATAAGTCAGCCAAGGAACTTCTAGTAACCGATGCTCCAAGTAGTTCATTTAGCGTAAAGCCTGTAAAGATAAAGCATTAATGCTATGTAATTCATTTAATCTTGACTGATCTGTAATACGATAAAGCTGTCAGAAGTAACAGAAACTCTTGATCTAAACATACTTGATTTGGACCTGTACTTCCATTCAGCCTGGAAGATAGTACTTTGTTTGCCTCTATCTTCCAGGCTACATGATGAGCCACCATCCTAGGCTCCCGAGCCCGTACAAGTCTGCACTCGCGTCCCGGACCTGGTAGAATAAATGCTATCAGCTGAAGCGTTACCTCCAGTTCTCAGGCACACAGTGTGTCCATGCTCTCACCCTCTGCATATGACCTCCTCTCCCTGCTCCAGAACCCTCCCCTAGCTTCAATAACAGCCCTAGTTATCGCTATCTGACGCTCCTCAGATAAGTCATCTGGTCTCTTTCGACCCTCCTTCTCACCTTGACGCTGCTCAGACAAAGCAATCTGGCTTCTTCTGACCCCCATCTCCCCATGTCCTACGGTTTAAAGATGTCTGTCTCTCAGACTCAGACCTCTATGTCAAGGCTCGCCCCTCCAAAAACCCGCCTTTCCTCTACTTGCCCTGTATTGTTAAGCTCCCTGCATTCCTTCCTCCTGCTGCTGCCCAGTTCGCGTTGGATCTCATATACCCGCTCCATCCCCCGCGAACCTAATGATCCTGCCTTCCTCCTTCCCTCCATCCTCCCCTCACGATCAAGCTCCTGACAAAAATGCTTCGAGATGCCACTCGAGCGGTCCTCCCGATCCGATCCCCTCTGATGCTACACAGCCTTCAACGAGGTGCACCCCAGGCCTGTCAGGTCAACAACCGACCTTCTTCAAGCAGCACCTGGAACGGCAAGGCAGTATGCTCCTTCCTACCTTTCCTCTTCCATGTCCGCGAGGCTCCATCAGCGCTCGCTATGTTATTGGGTGAGTGCTGAATGTCTTCTCACCGCAGAAATCCGATTACTTGATGCCCTGATACAGAACCTGAACTTTGCCCATGTCGGCACTTGAATTGACGGGTCCTGGTCACCCACCTGCATAGCCTGCCCTCAGGCCGAATTGATTACTTGATTAAAACCTTTCAAAGTTTTGTCTCTCTCCCTGCCTTCTCCTTTGCCGAGTGAAGCGAATTGAGCAGTTGGTGAGGCTAACATGCTTAATTTGCGAACGAGGCTGTCTATTATTGTTTTCCTCGCTGTTCCTTTCCCTTTCTCAAGTCAGTCCACCTTGGTGACTCTTGCTGTTCACTTCGCTTCCCCACCCTCCCACCCTCTTCCTGGGGGGGTGAGCGCTGAATGTCTTCTCACCGCAGAAATCCGATTACTTGATGCCCTGATACAGAACCTGAACTTTGCCCATGTCGGCACTCGAATTGACGGGTCCTGGTCACTCACCTGCATAACCTGCCCTCAGGCCGAATTGATTACTTTGTCCATGTCGGCACTCGAATTGACGGGTCCTGGTCACCCACCTGCATAGCCTGCCCTCAGGCCGAATTGATTACTTGATTAAAACCTTTCAAAGTTTCGTCTCTCTCCCTGTCTTCTCGTTTGCCGAGTGAAGCAAATTGATAGTTCAATGAACTAAGAATATACGAGATAACCATTATTATTATTTCAGGTGCTTGCTTACAGCTGTGAACATTGGGAATTTGTCATTGAAAAGGGACCGTAGTTCTTTATTTATACTCAGTTAATAAATTATGTAGTATCTTTTTCATTACAGTTGCGATGTTGCTATAGCACAAATATCTATTTGTCAATATTATGGTGAACTAAGGAATACTCTATTATGCTGCTCCTTTGAACCTTGATGTTTATTGGCCAGAGAAGATGATAGATAATGCATGTGTGGAGTGGTTTCGGTACTACTGACCAATTGGCCAATACATCTTCTTATATTGCACAAGTATGCATGCCTATGTTGAGAAATTATAATTACATTACAAGAATAAAAATAAAATTGGTAAAAAGATAACTAATAAGATAATATTTGGTTACTACAATTTATTATATAGCTTCAGCTTGAGGATTTTGAACAATGCACCCTTTCAAATTTAGTGTGATATTTTCAGTGTTAATAAATTGGCAGTCTTATCTCTAGCTTACAACAATACAAGGTGTGTATTAATGAAAGCTTATTTAGTGTAGCAAACTTCAACAATTTGTTCAATGCCCACAGATGGATTGGTGCTATTATAATACTAGCCTACTTCAGTCTTTATACAACAAGAAGTTCATTGGATTTGTGGTTATACATGTCATATAGAATCACCAAATTTTAGTTCCTGTGATCTATGTGAATGCTACCTGGTAATGAACCTTATATTCGTGTATGATAAATTGCTAGTCCTTTATAGTGAATTTCCACTAATTTATATGCATAAATGGATAAACCAAAAATGGTCAGTGGTGGAGACTTAGATAAGTAATCTCCACTAGAATCAATGAAAGTGCGGGTAATTACAACAAACTAGCATTTAATTTCAATTCATCGCCTTAAACAGTGAATCTTTGCCTTGAGCACACCAAACTAATAATTACTCAGACTATTTTGACACAAGCATTTGGACAAATGTGCAAATCCTGTATCTTTAGTGTTATGTGTTTAGTAAAATACTAGCGATACTGGTTGGGACCCAGATTTGTATTAGATTAGTCTTAGTTAGTTAAAAGTCCAAATTGACAATATAAAGGATACTTTGAACACTGACCATCAGTCAATGAGTAAAGTCATAACTTAATGATCCTGAACAAAATCATGTGCTAATCACCAATCACTTTTGAGATGAAAACCGGTTAGTGAAGTCATATGCTGTTCTTTGATTACATGCATCAAAATAGGTAGAATTCTTGTTCGTTGGAAGTTGGCTTATATACAACTGCCCTTTCCTGGGATAAAAGCAATGGATAATGCCTAACAATATTCTATCAATACTAACTAGTTTCTAGTTATGTCACACAGCTTACTTTTCACATGAAAAAAGTATATCACAAAGTGAATCCATTTGTATTGTCACATATTTAGCATATACAATGTGTATTACAAACCATTTGAACATTTTATGACCACATCAGTGTCATGATTACATTTATTTATGATCCTTAAACACTGTTTCAAATTTGAAGGACAACCACAGTTAGGACTTTCCCATGCTATGTGGCCTGCACCATTTCCTTCTTTCATTTTCTTAGTGAAATTTACAACGGAGCATGTGCTATAACCCATATCTTTACAAAATGTTCTTGGCTAGCCTGTTTAAAAAAAATCCTGGTCACAGATGGTACCCCGTCGACCATAAAGTAAGCCTCTGTTCGTCCACGTTGCTCATTGGGTCCATTGACCTGAAACAATGTAAATTATTTAGTTTTTATCAGAAGAAATTGCCCAAATATTTCAATGCCAACCATCATCCTACTAAAATGCAATACCTGCATTACCATTTGTCATGCTGAACTCCTAAGGTATATTTAATTCACTAATAATGAAGTAATTATTCCATCATATAACGAGAAGCTGTTTGGGTATAAGTAGCCACAGATTATATGTCTGTGGAGTGGTAATGTGTATAAATATGATCAATATAACTATTGATACTTTGCAAGATAACTATTGATACTTAGCAAGTTAATTCACTATTAATGAAGTAATTATTCCGAGTCTAAGGTGTGATATATGCGTAATAGACGTCCAGACACGTGGGTAATATATGTTAATGAGATGCAGGATGTTCTAGACAGTGAGTGAAACAAAGGAGTATGTAAATGAGATGACGTCATGGAAAGTTTAGCTGGTGGTTCAGTGAACACTGGATGGGAATAAATCATTCAGTATCCAGAAGTCAGTGTTCAGACGTTGTACTTTCACATAAGGTAGAGCTTTCTGTTCCATCATATAAACAGAACCTGTTTGGGAATAAGTAGCCACAGATTATATGTCTATGGAGTGGTAATGTGCATAAATATGATCAAGATAACTATTGATACTTTGCAAGTATCATGAATGAACTAATCTATGAGCAAGACTCATGGGCCTAACCTATGACAAAGTCTACTGACATCAAAGTTCAAACTTTGTGTGTTAGGGTCAGACAACACAATTAACACCTCAGTAAAAGGATCTTAAATGGCTTAGACCAGAAATCCTAACCATATACTGAATGGCATACATACATGAGTAAATGCTGCATACTCTTTTTGAAAAAAAGCCAGGCCTTGTCTGTGTCTGACCAAGATTCAATGAATAACAGCTTGAACTGTCAATTCAAGCACATACATCACTCCTCAATTATTTCTTCCACTAAGCCTGAATTTGTCCTTCCCTCAACCATGGACATATGATCCTAATCGGACTGCCCTGAATATCATAGCAAACCATTATCGTATTCAGAACTAACCATCATCTACAAATTACCTATGTTGGGTAGGCAACATGGTTAATTCGCGCACGAGGCAAAGTGTGTACATACAGCATGTGACCCCCTGCCCCGCCCCCTCTCACTTGTCGCTTGACTCTTGCTCGGATATTCCCCTGATGAAAGGGGGTTCGTAGAATAAGAATTTTCCCACTGTATCCCTCTGGAGCATGTCATAAGAGGCGACTAAATGAGGGCAACCTGTTTGCCGTGGGTTGTGACCTGTGTCGGAGGATGATGGGATCCTGGTGATTGAGGGATACTTTGGCCTGGATTTCTCCTAAACAGGTGGTCAAGTTTGGCTCGGCTTGATCAATCGGCTGGTGGTGTCATGCCTTAGGACTACCATTCAATTATGTGATGATTCATTATTCATTCATTCATTCATTCATTACTATTTGAAATTTATAATGCATTGTTGTAATTGTATTTGTGGTAGTTCTAGAAGGTGGCTGCTCATGAGCTAATCAAGGTGAAGTAAGTTTTTTATTTTAAATGGTGCTTCCTGCGAGTATATTATTTGCATATCCCCGTGCATAAGAGTGCTGGGCTCTGCCCCACTCCTCTGTGCATCTTCATAGGGTCAGAGTAGGGCTGGGGACTGCAAATAACGAAGTTTTGGAAATACTATGGATATTTCAATTTCACACGGGAAAAGATTGAGGAAGGATACTTCCTCAGATGATGACGACAAAGGAATGACCAAAGGACATATGACGACATTTCCAAGATTTTTGGTAATTATGGGATCAGACAGTGATACTACTCTGTCAAAGATGTCACCATTCGCCATAGCAAAAGGGATCAAAGGCATTGCCGGAGATCCCATCAGTGTTAGAAAAATGGGAAGTGGTATCTTGGTGGAAGTCGGCAAAAAATCACATGCCGACAATCTGCTAAGAACCACCAACCTGGCAACAGTTCCTGTGAAGGTCACACCACACAGGACTTTAAATACAAGGAAAGGTGTCATACGATGTGCAGATCTAATTGATTGCTCTGAGGATGAAATTGTTAAAGAATTGGCTGATCAGAAAGTTATACATGCATTTCACATCCATACCAAAAGAGAAGGTGTCAGAAAGCTGACTCAGACTTTCATCTTGACATTTGAGACAACGGTGCTACCAGATTCAATTAAAGTTGGATATTTAAATGTCAGGTTGATACATACATCCCTGGCCCGCTCCGTTGTTTCAAATGTCAAAGATTCGGACATGCATGGATGAAAGATCTCCGTGATTCCGCGGATTTCTGGGATTTTTCAATCCTGCAGCACCATCAGCATAGATCTATACTAATATGCCACAGCACTGTCAGCATATACCACTAATATATGCTCCAAATGCCGCAGAACTATCAGCATATACTACTACTCTACATGCTTCATATGGCACAGCACTATCAGCGTATATCAATATATATGAAACCTGGCTTCCGGAAATTTTCCGCGATTCTCTGACAGTGCTAAACCTATGGGAGAATATCAGCATTTCCGCTTTTTTTCCCGGAGATCACTTTCATCCCTGGACATGGTAAAGATAGATGCAGGCAGCAATTGGTTTGTGCTAAATGTACTGGAAATCATGATGACAATTCGTGTGAAAGTACCATTTTTAAATGTGCCAACTGCAAGGGAGATCATCCATCGTACTCTCGGCAGTGCACAAAATATGAATTTGAAAAAGAAGTGCAGAAGATTAAGCATACAAGACAGGTCAGTTTCCCAGAGGCAAGAAAGATCGTTGAAAGTTTGAATGTCGACCTCAGAGCATCATATGCAAATATGATAAAGTCTGTTGCCCCAAGTCCAGTCAAGTTGGTCTGTGTTTCAGTTGAAACACAGACTGAATTGTCCTGGCCAATTGAGGGTGCTATTGAATTTGTAACATTGGAGGACTACCGTATCACAACACCTAAGCCTAGCACTAGCACTTCAATTTCTGTACAAACTAATACATCTAAAGAACAAGTAACATCAAATAGCAAGAAAGTAACACATAAGAGCAATAGCAATGCGTCAAGCAATTTAAAATCACAACCTCCCTTAAACACAAACTCGCAAGTGACAAAGAAAATAAATAATAAATCTCAAAGAACTGGAAGACAATCGAAGGGCTCAAACGACCCTGTCAAATTATTCAACAAGTTTGGGCACTTGGATGATATGGAGGTGGAGAGTGGAACGAGAGCTAGGTCTCACTCTCCAGTCCACCCTCCGTAGCATTTTAGTTGTTTATAACTATATATTTATTGTTTTAAATGGCTGCTGCAACTATGATACAGTGGAACTGTCATAGTTTACAGGCAAATTGAAATGAACTGGAACTAGTCATTCAAAAATATAATTCATCTGTAATTTGCCTGCAAGAAACAAAAATAGATAATGCAAATATGTCTTTAAAAGGTTTTGCATCTTATCACAAAATGGGCACAACAGATGCTATGGGTAGTGCACATGGTGGGGTGTCTATTTTTACAAAAAGCTCTCTGCCACAGAGTGACATTAATTTAAATACAAATTTAGAAGCTGTCGCTGTAAAAGTAACTCTTCACACCACAATAACATTTTGTTCATTATATCTTCCTCCTTCTAGTCCTGTAATACCTGCAGAGTTAAACAATCTTTTTGCTCAATTACCCCAACCCTGTATCATAATGGGAGATTTTAATTCCCACAATCACCTCTGGAGTGCCACAGACAATACCGATCCAAAGGGACGCATTGTAGAAGATTTCATGAGCAGGCAGAATCTCTGTCTGTGGAACAATGATAGTCACACATATCTCCATCCAGGTACAGGCTCCCTAACTTCAATTGACCTCACCATGTGCTCGCCCCAAGTTTTCCTTGATTTTTCTTGGGAGGTGGAAGAAGACTAATTGGGTAGTGACCACTATCCCATTGTTTTGTCCAGCCACTTTTCTCCTTCTGATGAGAGAGTGCCTAAATGGCACTTTCAAAAGGCCAATTGGGCCAAATTTCAATCTCTTTGCCTTGAAAAGATCACAGGCGATCTTCTGCAAGATGTGGAAGATCCCATTAAAGCTTTTACAGACACACTGTATGACGTTGCTAGCAATTGTATTCCTAAGTCAAACCCTAACCCTAAAAAGCCAGAAAAACCATGGTTCACAGAGGAGTGTAAGAAGGCTGTGTAAGCTCGTAAGAAAGCTTTAAAAAAATTCAAGAGACAGCCAACACAGTGCAATCTACAACAATACAGAATAAAAAGAGCCAAAGCCAGATATATCATTCGTTGTAGTAAAAAGAAAAGCTGGGCAGATTATACATCAAAACTGAACACCCGAACACCCATTAAGAAATGTTGGGATATGATTCGAAGGATCAGTGGTAAAGGGGGAGGCGCAAGAATAAAACATCTTAATAAAAATGGGCAAAGCATTTCAAATCCAAAGGATATAGCCAACACCTTAGGTGAATCTATATCCCAGAACTCCTCTTCCGGTAATTACACTGCTAAATTCCAACGAACAAAAGCAAGGCAAGAAAGAAAGCCTCTTAATTTTATTTCTCAGAATTTAGAAAATTATAATAAGCTCTTTTCCATGGAAGAATTACAAATTGCTCTGTTTAAATCTCACGACACAGCACCTGGACCAGATCAGATCCATTACCAAATTCTTAAACATATGCCAGCTGAAACCACGATGTGCCTTTTCGAAATATTCAACACCATCTGGATGAATAGTAACTTTCCCCCTTGCTGGAGCGAGGCCACAGTAATCCCGATACCCAAACCGGGAAAGAACTCCACCAATCCCAATAACTATCGACCAATAGCACTCACAAGCTGTGTATGTAAGACTATGGAACGCATGATCAATGAAAGGCTTGTTTGGTTTCTTGAAGAGGCTGCTATTATCTCCTCTTCTCAAAGTGGTTTTAGAAAGACCAGAAGCACCATGGACCATCTGGTACGCCTTGAGACATTTGTGAGGGACGGTTTTATAAAGGGTGGAAATGTCGTTGCACTTTTCTTTGACTTGGAGAAGGCATACGACACTACATGGAAATATGGCATTATGAAAGACATTCAGGATAGTGGATTGAGAGGCAGACTACCTCTCTTTATAGAACAATTTCTTTTAAATAGGTGTTTCCGATTCCGTGTCGGAAGTACTCTCTCAGAAAGAAGCCTTTGACCAAGAAATGGGTGTACCCCAAGGGAGCATCTTATCGGTCACACTGTTCATAATCAAAATTAATAGCATTGTGGGTTGTGTCAGACCTGAGATTGAGAAATCTCTCTTTGTAGATGATTTCCACCTTTGTTACAGGTCTAGAAACATGGCAGCTATAGAAAGGAAACTGCAACATCACCTGAACAGATAGCTGAATGGGCTGACGAAAATGGTTTTAAATTCTCTCTCAGCAAAACTGTGTGTGTGCATTTCTGTCAACAGCGGGGTGTACACTCAGACCCAGAGATCTATCTCAACCAAACACAGATTCCTGTGGTAGAAGAAACCAAATTCTTGGGTGTCATTTTTGACAAGAAATTGAATTTTATTTCGCACATTAAATATGTAAAAAAGAAATGTCAAAAAGCTCTAGACCTCCTGAGAGTTGTTGCTCATACCAATTGGGGGGGGGGGCGACCGCACCACTCTTCTTTCTCTCTATCGTGCACTGGTCCGATCAAAGCTCGATTATGGCTCCATGGTCTATGGATCAGCCAGACCGTCATACATACAAATGTTTAAACCCATTCAAAATCAAGGACTCAGACTCTGTCTTGGAGCACTTCGAACATCGCCTGAGGAGAGTCTTAGTGTAGAAGTAGAGGAACCTCCAGTTGCGCTGAGGAGAGAAAAGCTTGCTTTACAGTATGCATCCAAGATCGCAGCAAATCCCAGCAACCCTGCTTATGACTGCATTTTCAACCCAGGCAATGAAACACTCTTTGCCAATAAACCCAAGGCCATTCCAACTTTCGGTATACGTATTAAGGAATCATTAGAAACACTCGAGTTTGATGTAGATAACATTGCAAAATTCCAATATCCAGACACACCACCTTGGACATACGCTGTCAATGTGAACTTGGCTCTCTCTGAAGCAAGGAAAGACTCAACTGACCCTCTGATCTACAACAGTATGTTCAGGGAGGTTAAAGACATTCATTCTGATCATAAGTTCATCTACACAGATGGTTCTTACAAGGATGACAAGGCTGCAGCGGCAGCTGTCATGGGCAAGCACATCTTCTCGGAGCGATTACCAAAGGGTGCTTCGATATATTCAGCAGAGCTTGATGCCATATTCTTAGCAATGGACCATGTAGAAACCTCTTCCCATAGAAAATGTGTGATATGTTCAGATTCAAAATCATGCCTACAAGCTATTCAGAGCAAGGATTGGAAGAACCCTCTGATCCGCAAGATTTTAGAAAGGCTACATTATTAATGTTCAGGACTTCACAAAACTGTGGTTTTTTATTGGGTGCCGAGTCATGTTGGCATTCGAGGAAATGAGGCTGCAGACGTGGCTGCCAAAGAAGGTCTCGACAAATGCATTACACCTCTTCCCATTCCTCACATGGACCTCAAAAGGCACATCAGTGCACTCTTAAGGAAAAAGTGGCAATTACAATGGGATGAAGCTGTCATGAACAAGCTTCATGCAATTCAGCCCACCCTTGGCAAATTTTCAGGTGCTTCTCATAGAAATAGACGCAAAGAGACCGTTGTTGCATGTATGCGAATTGGACATAGCTATTTGACTCATAGTTACCTTTTTAAAGCAGAAGACCAGCCAGAATGCATACCATGTGGAGTGCCTCTGACTGTGAAACATATTTTGATTGAATGCATTGACTTTGCAAATGTTCGAGCACTGTATTTTAATGTAGCAAGTATGAAATGTTTATTTGACACTGTTAGTACTGCCTTAGTTTTATCGTTTTTAAAGCACATTGGACTGTTTAACCGGTTTTAAGACATTTTGATGGCATTGTATAGCCCTTAGTTTGCTGATATGCCGTTAAGCATTTATTCATTCATTGCTCGGATAACTTCTCCCACCCTCTCACCCTTTTCTCAAGGGGTTAAGTGCTGATGGTGTTAACTCTGTGTTTCATTATATATTCCTGTCTGTACTTATATCTGCTCTAATTGTACAGAAGAGTTGGGTGGGTGGAGAAAAATGGAGCAGCAGGGAGGATGGCAGGAGGGCGAGTGACTGAGGGAGGCCGGCGGGCGGCCTTATAAGGGAGGAGGGGACGGCGAGGTCGGGGGAGGTGAGAAAGCGGTGGGCCGGGGGGAGGGCGAGGGAGAAAGCTGAGAGGCGGGTGGCGCGGGGAGGCATGAATGCTGCGCGACAGCGGCAGGCGGGGGGAGGGTCTCTTCCTCTCCACACATCAAGCGCAATGCGAGCATTACGACCAATGTAGCAAGTATGAAATGTTTATTTGACACTGTTAGTACTGCCTTAGTTTTATCGTTTTTAAAGCACATTGGACTGTTTAACCAGTTTTAAGACATTTTGATGGCATTGTATAGCCCTTAGTGTGCTGATATGCCGTTAAGCATTTATTCATTCATTGCTCGGATAACTTCTCCCACCCTCTCACCCTTTTCTCAAGGGGTTAAGTGCTGATGGTGTTAACTCTGTGTTTCATTATATGTTCCTGTCTGTACTTATATCTGCTCTAATTGTATAGAATTACTGGCTGCAACTGGTTGAGCACACACCTACTGCTGATTATGTCGGGGGCGGGCCATTCTTGATAGGCGGAAGACTTGGTGAGCCTACGTCATTCTGATCTTTACGGACATCTTGATTTCCTATTGTTGATTATATGTTAGTGAAATTTGACATTTGATAAGTACTTCTCACTTCTCGATTCATGACCTCTCGCGTCATATGTTACGTAACTGATGTTTGATATTATGATTTATATAAATATATAATAATTTATATAAACGATTATACTATGCTAGATTGTTGATTAAACTTGCTATTTTGAAACTCTTGTTTCTTACTTTGTCTGAGTGATGCGAATTAACTTTGATAATTATGTTATGGTGCTACTAAAAACAATCCGAGAGCATATTTGAGTTTCAATGAGTTCAAGATTAGAATTGACACTATCAGTGCCTGTTGAGGTTAGCTATTTGAGAAATAGAGTGCATCCTTAGTTCAATAAACCAAACATGTAAGAGATAACTATTTTTTCCAGATGCTTCCTTACAGCTGTCAACATTTGAAGTTTGATTATTATTCATATAAAAAGTATTACCTTTGTAAATCCGTACTTTCTTTGACTTTAAGCAATCCCATCCATTTGCACTTTCCTGGAGTTGAATATCTTTAAGCAGAATGCATTCTTGGTGACTTTTTTTGAAGTTGGCAGCTTTGCAGTCAATTGTCAGGATGCACACCTTCCCACATTCAACTGAACCTCGTGCCATCACTTTCATTATAGTGCCTTTGCCATTGACATCTTTATGGAAGCAGTTCTTCTCCAGCTGTAGTGATCCTACTAGAAGAACACCTGGCTTCCACTTATCACAATTGATTATGTGAGGAAGTAATATAAAATGAAACAATATTATTGCCAAGGTAGGCATCATTTTGTGTTAAGAAATACACTTATGTTCTTAAACCTCTTAACTTTAGAAAGCTCGCTTCCTTCTGCAATAGAGACAGTATTTGTGAAAACCTTTGGATAGCTTGCACCTCTGTCTACCACCTGGCCAGGCCATTATATGTGATAAAGAGGAAGAATTATCTAAAACTACGTGAAGATATTCACATATCAATACACATATTTTGAGGGAAACTGAAGAAAGTAACAGAAAGGAGTGTGGATCATGTAAATTAACTGTGGTTGGTTAACTTAAAAGCAGCCTACTATTAGTAGTCTTCTTAAATAAAGTGGCCATACAAAGGGTCTAGCAACAGACTAGATTGTGGCTGATGACATCAGATAATGGAGTCCAACAATGAGAACTGAACCTAAGATTTTGGGGCTGCTCAATTCCAAGTAATAGTATATCAAAAGTAATAGAGTACTACTTTCAGACATAACAAAAGGGACCTGAAAACCATTGAACTGCACCATAAATAATATTTACAAAATTAATGAGGTACCACATAATATAATTCATTACTCATTAAGCAAGAGTGGAATATACCATTGTATATTTGATCTAAGTCAGATGTTTATTTTATTTTTGTCCATAGGGATCTTTTCAGTTTAGTATGCATATTAATTTTCTTATTTGTAAAATTTAATATTCTAGACATTAATTAATAAATGAAAATATAGGTTTACATATTCATCTTAAGTACACCTATAGTGGGTGTGATTTATAATAACCTGGTTACCATACCCATCGTCTGTACATAATGACAGCTTCCATATCTAGAGGGAAACAATTATGTATAATTAATATTTAAATAGAAAGATGCCATAACGGATGATTACTTCCATTCATGACTATCAGAGCCACAGATAAATACAATATCAAATGATCTGTTTCATATGCACACAGGTGGTGCGGCTTACTCGTTATGGACAGGGTAAATAAAGCATCACACACAAAAAAGAAGCTATTGGTCATGCTAAGGGACAGGAAAGGTGATTGCCTGGCTAGAAATTTACAAATTTTCACTAACCTAATCCTAAAATCATAAGACAAAATATAAACAAATAATATGCAATTAATGCTCATGCCTTCCTCCACACACACAGGTAAGAACTACGGAGGCGGACATGAGCGTCTTTTTATCATGGAATATGTGTACTGTATGCACCAGCGCATATACCCAAAACTCACAAATCACACTAAAATTAAATTAAACCCAAATTAAAAATCAAAACACTCGAAAATCAAGCAACCGCTATTCTAAAGACACAATAAGTAAACTACAATAAACATGGTAGAAGAAATCGAATGCAAACTGGGAAGGGGCACACACTTTGCCTACCTAAACTGCCAGAGAGCATCCAAAAAAATAGCCATAATAAAAATGCATCTACAAAAAGACAACCTAGATGTACTAACCCTATAAGAGACCTGGTTCACTGAAAAACACCAAAACAACACACTAAACATAAGCGGATATAGGCTTGTACGTAACGACAGACAGCATAACAATGCAATAAACCAAACGAAAAAGGGTGGAGGTGTTGCCATTTAGTGCAAAGACACCAAAAACCTAGATCCTGAAGCACTAAAAACAGCTAACCTATCAAATGACCACATAGAACTACTATGGTGCCTAATAAAAAATGAAAAACAAGCAAATATAACCATAGCAAGCCTCTACAGACCACCATCAGGGAAAATAGAATTATTCATTGAAGCACTAGAGAAGAGCATAAACACCATACAAAAACTGACAAAGACAGAAATCTTCATACTAGGGGACTTTAATGTAAACTACAACAGCAATGATACAAATAAACTAATGCTGCAAACCACAATCAAAATCTTAGGCCTACAACAGCTCATCACTGAAAACACAAGGCTAAGCAACAACAGCTCAACAATTGACCTAATACTAACCAACTCAAATCATGCCATCAAATGGGGCACTAGAAGCTGGGGTATAGGTGACCATGAGCTAATATGTGTAATGAGGAAAAAGCTAAAAAGCACAAATCACTATCAATATAAGATGGGCAGGTCCCTAAAAAACTACTCAGAAGGTGCATTAACAAATCATCTGCACCAAAGCATAAAAAACATAAACAACATCACACAAAACAGAGATGATGTTGATATCTATTGGAACAACATCATCACAGAAATAAGAAAATCAACTGATGAAATGTGTCCCATTAAGAAAATTAAAACAAAAAAAAACAGGACCCCTGGGTAGACAAGGACCCGCTAACACTCATCATAGCCAAAAGTAAACTGGGTGATAAAGCAAAGCACACAGAAACTATAGACGACAAACTGGCCTACTATATCACCAGAAAGAACTCTCTCAAAGCTGTGAGAACAGCAAAAAAGAAATAGATAATAAAGCAGGACAAAGACTGGGGAAGCAATACAAACAAATTCTGGAAAAATCTATTATTCCCCCCAAAAAACAAAGAAGAGCACATAAACTTCCAAGGTAATGAAGGGACAATGCTCACAAATAAAGATGCAGCAAACAAACTAAACACACACTTCGCCACAGTAGGGCAAAAGCTGTCAGAATGTTTTTTTTTTAAGATGGGAAAATAGATCAGGAACTGTGCAGGATGAAATATCCACCTGCAAAACTGATATAATAGAAGTAACAAAATTAATAAATGACATACACATGAATAAACCAAGTGGAATAGATGAAATCTCAACCAAAATACTGAAGGAGGCACTCCAAGCCATCCCGGCCACTATGGTAGACCTATTCAACAGTTCCTTTGAACAGGGGCGTTTTATCTCAGCCTGGAAAATGGCAACCATCACCCCCATTCACAAAAATGGAGACAAACAAAACATGGGAAACTACAGGGCAATATCAATTCTCCAAACCCCAGGCAAGCTCATTGAAAAAGTGTTACATAGGCACATAAATGAAAACCTGGAAAAAAACAATAGACTAAACGAAAGGCAAGAGGGCTTCAGGAAACTGCACTCCACATCAAAAACAATAGCTATCCTAACAAAGGACATACTGGCATCACTGAACCAAAAACAATTAGTTGGAGCAGCCTTCATTGACTTCAGCAAAGCATTCGACACAGTAGACCATAATATACTACTGGAAAAACTAAAAACCATGGCCATAAAATCCAACACTATGAACTGGATAAAATACTACCTGAACAACAGGCAACAAAAATAAACAATACACTATCAGACAACCAACCTATCACATGTGGTGTACCTCAAGGGTCAGAGTTAGGGCCACTTCTCTTTATATTCTACATAAATGACCTTGAGAAATGGCTGCAAGCCGAATGCCTCCAACTATAAGTGGATGACACAGTCATATATGCAAAGGGCACCACAGAAGAGGTAATAACTAAGCTAAATAAGTTCCTACTAAAATTGGACGAATGGTGTGAGTCCAACAAAATAACCATCAATGCAAGCAAATCAAAAACTACTCTTCTTGCATAAACAAATGCCAGAAAGAAATCTAGGAAACCAAACATTAAAGGAAATGACAAATTCCTGACCTAAAAACATACAAAAAATGTCTGTGCAAAATAAGGCTCGGAAACCCCCACTAAGCTGCGCTGCAAGGGGGCATGTGGTATGTCACGGCCCACCAGCGGGACGGCCAATGGAAGGTAACCATGTCAAAATTAGCCAGATAGCACACCACATAACTACGTACAAGCCTATGATATGTAAATAGGAGTAGGCTAGTCTAGTAATAAGAGTAGACAAAAATAAAAAATATATATTCCAAGAAAATCCGCCAAAAAAAGCCATACACTACTAACCATATCAAATCAACCAACTACCTACCTGCTACTGTAATGCAGGCAATCAAACACCTTATCAGCAGTACTGTGTGATAAGATAACACCCACACTACAGCTGGCCAGCATTGAAAACAAGCCTGAGTACTGATACATGACGAAGGAGGAAGAGGAGGCCGAGGTGGAGAAACAGCAGTTTAATCATGATAAACTGCGAGACATAAGGTAGTGAGCATACTATGAGTAAATGACAAGGACAAGAGAACAATACTATGAATAATGAGTAAGGAGAGAACAATACTATGACTACAGAACAATAAGGAGTAAATGAATCAGGGTAATGAACGCAGCCAGTGAGAGAGTTCAGTGGGGTAATGTCAGGAGGGGGGGAAGAGGAGCCCCGAAGAGCCCTCCACCCTAGGAAGGAGAGTAAGAGGAATGGAAGAGAAAGAAGTATGGGCGGGTGGGAGGAAAATGAGCATCAAGAGGGGTCACGGGAGGAGAGCCGGAGGCGGAGTGGCTGGAGGGAGCGGTGGGCTCAGTTATATGGTCCGAGACCCAGGGGGTGGTGGTGATGTAACCGCCAACCGTTGCGAGAAAGATATGGGGGGGGGGTCCTCCTCCGCCGCGAATCAAACGCAATGCAAGCATTACGACCGATACGTGACGAGGGAGGAAGAGGAGGCCGAGGTGGAGAAACAGCAGTTTAATCAGGATAAAATGCGAGACATAAGGTAATGAGCATAGAGAACAATACTATGAGTAAATGACAAGGACAAGAGAACAATACTATGAATAATGAGTAAGGAGAGAACAATACTATGACTACAGAACAATAAGGAGTAAATGAATCAGGGTAATGAACCCGGCCGGTGAGAGAGTTCAGGGGGGTAATGTCAGGAAGGGGGGGAAGAGGAGCCCCGAAGAGCCCTCCACCAAAAGGGAGGAGAGGGTGCGAGGTGGGGGACTGGGAGGTCCAAGTCCGCTGGGCCATGATGTCAGGGGGGGGGGGGGGGGGGGGGGGGGGGGGGGGGCGCTGGCAGGCCTGGGCTGCACCTTGCTGGAGGCTGTGCAAGGTGAAAGTGTCCAGAGCCGGCATGGACACGGGCATGATGAAGGCCGGATCGGGATGCGCGGCCGGGACCAGGGCAATGGTGGCATTCCAGGCGGCGACCGGACAGAGCCGGGAGCCCGAGGACGTGGGGATGAAGAGCAAGGCCGCTCCGGAGGGTCCCGAGATGGTCTTGGAGCTCCGGTGGGTCAGGCGGAGGCCACCGGGCGCTGGGGCCACGTCGGCGCGGGTGATGGTGTGAGGGGCGCCCCACTCCCCAGAGCTTGGCGAGAGCAGGCTGGACTGGTGCAGCATGCCGATATACCCGAGGAGGAGGGCCGCGCGCAGACGTCTCGCGCAAGGCGGAAGCCGAAGGCCGAGGCAGGCATCCCCAGCCGCCTCAACCCAGGAGCGGGCACCGGAGAGGGTGTTCCGGATGGAGGCAGGTGCCATGGCGCCGGCGTAGAGGGAGGCGGCGTTGGCAGCCACCTTGAAGTCGAAGGGGGCCAGGGGCGTCGTGGGCCGACATGAAGCTGACGTATGCCTCGACGATTCCTCCAGGTCGAGGGCGCCAGGGAGGCGAGGCGGAGTCCATCGACCGCGGCGACCTCCATGGACGAGAAAGCTGGAATCAGAGGCCCGGGTTGAAGGGGAAGTCGTCGTGGCAGGGGCTCAAGTAGGCGAGCCCGAGGTGGATGACTTCCACCTGGGCCACCTCGGCACAGGGTCCGGCGAGGTGGGCCCGGCTGAGGGCGTCGGCGAGGTCAAGAGCGGCCCCAGGCTTGTGGACCACTGAGACGGTGAACGAGCCGGCGGCCGCCATGGGCCAGAGCGCAGGTCCCGAGCTCAGGTCCCGAGGGTGGCGTCTCGGGTGCGCCCAGACTCGAGGGAGGCAGCGGAGGCCATGTTGTCCGTGTTCATGACCACGGTCGCGCCCGCGACGTCCTCAGGGACGATCACGAGGTTGACCGCCTCCAAGTCGTGGATGCTGGGGATTCGCGCCCGAAACGCCTCGCAGTACCCTCGGGCATAGCACCTCGTCGGGGAGTAGGCCCCCATCACCGGTGAGGCAAGAGTCGCACTCTATCACCAGGTGGCGGACCTCGGGGGCGTGGAGATGGAGGCCGTTGGAGGCGCGGCTGTAGAGGGCAAACCACCTGAGGTCCCGACAGGCCTCCTCCCGAGAGTGACGGAGGCGGCCCCGTAGCAGCTGCGCAGTGCGGCGAGAACACTCTGAGCTCACGGCGGCCGATGGTGGGGCTAGCGATCCGGGCCCCGCAGTCGACGATGAGGGTCTCGACTTTGTCGGGTGTGATCCGGATGGTCATCGCCCCGAGGTCGCCGATGGGTGGGTGGGAGGGGGTGGGAGTGGGGTCGGGAGAAGGGGCCCTGTGAGGTGTGGCACTTCCGGGCGCCCTGGTTGCCGTGGGCCTCGCCGGGAGGCGTGAGATCGCATGAGGCGGTGTCCCGGTTCCAGAGGCGCAAGGGGCGCCATATGCCTCCCGCCTGTAGGGCATGCTGCCGTCAGCTTTCTGTACAATATGAGAGCTGCCAATTAGCATATTGGATTTGTGATTATACTTGTCAGATAGTATCACCAAATTTTAGTTCCAACTTGTAATATGTTGGGCTCAGCTATCTGAACCCCAAACATTACTATGCTCCACAGGTGTGTTCTGACAACTGTCTGTCAGTCCCTCCTGTAATTACTCTCAACAACTCATAAGGAAGAAAGGAAGACAAGTCGCGCAAGATTGACAGTGAAGAGGTTGTGCTTTATTGGCATCAACTCCTGTTCACCTAGTGGCGACCCATCACCCTCACTCCTTACCATCTGCCCTCATAGATCCTCATGACTCTTGCTGGTGTATATAAGAATCAGTGCCTACAGCCCATTGAACCTGAGTCCAATGGTTGTTGCAAACAGCTCAGTGTCTTTGGAATAGATGTTGCTAGTTTGAGTGTAGAAAGTGGAGCCCTCTCAAAGAGTGCTTCTCCAAGAGTCCTCATGTGGGGTCTGTGTGTCAGGCATAAGGAATGCAGGTGACTGGGCTCACACAGCCAGCCAATCAGACACCCTCTACAGCCTGGGTGGGCGACGCCCTAATAGGGGGCAGCTGTCACTCAACCCCAGCTGCAGGTGGTGTCCATAATGTATGCTGCATGGCTGGGTGTGCTTGTCCATCGGCCCCGTCGTAACAGTTAGTTGCAGACAGTTACAACAAACATATATCAATGCTTCTCTCCTTCAATTGCACTCTTTCTGGTGCATGAAGGGAACATTTAAATAATTATTAACTTTCTCTTAAGTATGAACATTACATCACAATCTCGGTCGCTATGTGCTATCACATTTCCACATAGGCGCTTATGTCACAAAGCGAGTGGGGCACCCATTGCTTCTCTGTTACATAATCATGGTCCCCACTCGGTCGCCCGAGAATAATAATGTTCCTTGCCAATATATAAATCCGAACTGAAAATCTGTATATTTTTACATACTGGTCTATGTGAATGCAAAATGGATAAACCAAAAAGGGTCAGTGGTGGAGACTTAGAAAAGTAATCTCCACTGGAACCAATGAAAGTGCAGGTAATTACCACAAATTAGCATGTGATTTCAATTCATTTTCCTTATAGAGTGGATCTTTGTATTGAGCATGCCAAACTAATAATTCCTCTGACTATTTTGACACCACCCATTGAACAAATTGTGCAAATTATGTATCCATGTGTTACATGTTTAGTCCAAAAGATTAAATACTATGGTTAATTCAGAATACTTAGAATATATTTACGTAATTTTTCTGGTTATCTGTGTCTTGTTTCCAGTTTCTTCATACCAATAAAGCTCTATGAAAAATACTACCTATGCAGTTTGGGACCCAGATATCAGACCACTCTTAGTTAAAAGTCAAAATTCACAATGTAAAGATTACTTTGAACACTGACCGTCAGCTACTGAGTAAGATCATAACTCAATGATCCCAAACAAATTCATGTGCTAATCACCCATGGAGTCATCTTGGACATGAAACGCTATTAGTAAATTCATGCTTTTGTTCTTTGATTACGTGCATCAATAGGCCTATAGGTACAATTCTTGTTCGTTGGAAGTTGGCTTATACAACTTCCCTTTCCTGGGATGAAAGCAAGATTGCAATGGATAACGCTTAAATATATTCTATCAATACCAGATAGTTATGTCACATAGCATACTTTTCACCTGAAGAAAGCCTCCTATCACAAAGTGAATCCATTTGTATTGTCACATATATTGTATATACTATGCATATTACAAACCATTTGAACATTTTACAACCATATCATTGTTATGATTACAATCTTTTCTGTTTCTCAAACAGTGTTTCAAATTTGAAGGACCACTACAGTAAGGACCTTTCCATGCTATGTAGCCTGTGCCTTTTCCTTCATTCATGTTCTTGGTCAAAGTTGCATTGGAACATGTGCGATAACTCATATCTCCACAAAATGTTCTTGGCCAGCCTGTTATTACGAAACTCTGATCACAGATGGTATCCCATCGACCATGCAAGTAAGCCTCTGTTCGTCCACGTTGCTCATTGGGCCCATCGACCAGACCAAGCCAACCTGAATCATACTAATTATTTACTCTTATTTACAGCATAAGTAAGCAAAAGAAATGCTATAATGTAGAAATAACAAATACCTTCACAATGGTCAAATATTCCTTTCTAAATATGTTTGTAAACCTTCAACCAACCCTTGGATGATACTGAACACATACATTATTTCTGATTCACTAATAATAATAATGTAATGGTTTATATCCTAGATGTAGAACATTTTGTCAGTAACAGCTATTTCGTTATGAATAACTGACTATGTGCTTATGAAAAGCTTAATATGAGATAATATAACCAAGATACCTCTAGAAATTTGGCAAACAATATACTCGAATATGACTATTAATAATTTGCAGATTTTGAAGCATCTGTGAATAATGTTTCTGGCGTAATATAAGGTGAACGCTTCGAATTTCAAGCTTTAAATTTCGGGTTCAGTCAATACTAATGACCCCTGCCCGAGAAAAATATCTTTTAAAAAAATAGCCTAGTCCACAGATCAGAATACTGTTATCAAAGGGAAAAATATTTAAATTCTACAGGAAGATTATTAACAAACATTCATTATCATTGTAGAGTATCATGAAGTGTTATACTTTAATATTATTTCAATAACTGTGACTGTGAAGCCCTATCCAAAATCCTTTCTCCATTCAAAATATGTACCATTTCAGTATTGCTATGGTTCTAGGTTTGAAATAATTGTGAATTCTAAAATCTGAATATTTCATTATGCCTTGCATATTCCTGACAATCAGTGATTTACTAAATCGGGGAATACGTCCATATAGTTCCATCATTGTGTATGTTTAGTTGGAGATTCACCGATTAATGTCAACTAATCATTTAATTGGCAACGGCTGCTTACATTCAGACGAAGTGACCACTATTTATACCAGCGAAGAACACGGTTTATTGGTCATGGATGCATACAAGCTTGGGTAGGAAGCAACAAGCAAAGGCCCTGTCACATTACGGCGTATGGTGGGAGCGTATTGAAAACCTATGTAGGTCCTGCGCGTGCCGGCCTATGATGACATTTGGTGACCTTTCAGGTGGTTTTGAGCATATGTGGAACCTATGAGGAGCGTACGAGGAGCGTACGAGGAGCGTACGGAAGCGTGCTGTGACATTTTTTGACAGTATGGGCCATACGCCCTCATAGGTCGAGTTTTTTTGAGCATGCACAACAAAATTTGGACGGACGGATTTATGAAAGCGTATGGCGGCGTATGCCTCATACGCTTCACATAAGCCGGCATCTGGCGGCGTATGAGTAGCGTATGAGTAGCGTATGTGTAGCGTGTAGACCCGCTAAGGACGACACAAAACCAGGTGTGGATAATACAGTTTATTACTACTATCACTCTGAACACCGTATCTGGCTGGCATAACCGCCGAATCAAAATAAACAAAAGTTTTTCTCAGGTGAGCTGACCGGCGTGCAGGCCGGGTGAGTATCACGTGGGCGCCGGGCCGGCCGAGCGCCTTGGTTATATACGACTACCGGCACGCCGCCTAGCGAGCGGCGGGTGCATAATGCTTAGCACGGAGCCGGCGCGTTCGAAACGCCCCGAATATGACCAGCTCATATATACATTCGTCAATGCCCGCGGGTGCCTACACCAGCATATACGCGTATATACTACCTGTAGACCCGCTAAGGACGACACAAAACCAGGTGTGGATAATACAGTTTATTACTACTATCACTCTGAACACCGTATCTGGCTGGCATAACCGCCAATGGCGCACAGCGCCCCCAGCCAACTAATAACTCGACAAGGTCGAAGCGACCCGCATGTCAGCTAGAATCCGCTCAGGGAGAGGAGAAGCAATATATGAAAAGATAGCGTCTGATGACCAATCCCCTCTAGTCCTCAACTCCTCTAATGTAGAGCCCTGCATAGCAAGAAACATACACCCCCCCCCCCCCCCCTGCGAAGCGAATGACAAGAAAACAATTCCCCCTGTAATCCTGCGCACTCAGCGAAATACTTGATCGCACAATTCAAAGCCCTGTACTCCAGAGGCTTGAAACCACCGCTAGGTGAGGGTACTTGAAAAGCAGGCAAAGCATCCAAAACCTGGACCTCCCTAAAGTGCCTCTCAGTCCAATAAACTGCACATAACTCTCGATTCATCACTTTAGCCACAGGGATCAATAACTCCAGCTGCCTAAACTGGATAGTTTTAGTCCGCTTCACCGTAATTAACATCCCCCAACTGAAGAATTCAAAATTCCTCCTAGACAGGACGGAGTCCGATCTAGTTAATTGACTCTTTCTTAACAAAGCTCTAAACCCTGTTAATAAGGCAGCGCGAATCGACACATGACCTATACTGCTTGACATAAAGGAGAAAATCAACAATAATTGTTTGGGTAAAAGCGGAGAAGCGCGTCTGACTACGCACCCCAACTGTCTCTTCGCTCCACCCAAAACCGTTCTGACTAAATGAGAACTATAATTAATCGGAGGAGACCCCCTTGCTTGGAGAAAATAATTCAATGCCGACAAGTAATTCGTAATGGAACTAAATTTCAATGATCTCGTTAACCAAGTAATATAAAGCCCAACCTGCACATCAGGGCATGGCAGGGGAGGAAATAATCCCTGAAATTCGTCCAAAAATGAAAAATACTTCTTAATCTGGGTCGAGCGCGTGGCGCGACTGCTTTCCGAGTAGTAGCTCGACTGAAGCAGAGACATCTCCCGCTGCAACTCTGACAAGGAAACGGAGAATATAAAGTTAGGCAAACAGATGCCCACAACACAGCACCCTCGCGGAGTCTGCTAACCCCACTCTCACCCTGTCACCTCCTACCGACCAACGATTCAAAGCATCACAAATCACATTTCTGTCACTTGGTACATACACTGAAGTAATTTCGAAATTAAACTCACAAGAAATCCAAAACAATTGTCTCACCCACTCCATTATCAGCTTACTCCTACACCTTCCAGACGCCAAGGCTGCACGAACAGTCATGTTATCTGTGACAAAAACTACTGACTTGTCCCTCCATTGTTCTCCCCACCTTGCTGCGGCCGCCATCACCGCCCACATCTCACGCACATTAATATGCGCGTCATCGCAAATCTGATCAGAACACGCGTAATGGTGGTGAACCGACGACTCTAAGTCCCGAGACGCGCTCGCGGTCAAAAGCTCCAACGCACCAATCGCTCCCGTGAAGCGCTCCAAATCCAGAGGAGGACGCGTCCGTATATACAGACACACACTCTGCGTGATTCCCCAATATGCGTGCATGGCCATTGAAACGGTCTACAAACTCTAACCACCAGGCTATCTCCTCCCTAAACGCAGTATTCAATCTAAACTGGTAGTACGGACGCTTCAGTGTCCTAACGGCATCATAGACCCGACTACAAAACGAACGACCTCCCTTCACCACCGAAGCACAATGCGCTAAACGCCCACCTAGCCTTTCTAAATCCCGTCTCGTCGCCTTCCGTCTCCCCACAAAGGAGAGCAAATGAGACTTTAATTTCTCCACCTTATCTGCCGGCAAAAACAACTTCATGCGTACCGCATCAATCTCTATGCCCAGGAACTTGGTGCACTGGGATGGAGATAACATCTTAGGAAAACTAACGAAAAAACCTAACTGTCTAAGAACTCTAACAATAACTAATTGAGAGCGAACACATGCGTCCCAAGACCGATCCGCCACGGCGAAATCGTCCAAATAATTTATCACTCCCCACGCCCCCCGCCGCGAACAAGCGCGCACTATGAAGTTACTGATCCTTATAAACACATATGGACTGGAGGACAGCCCCATACACATACGGTTATCGACAAAAAACCGAACACCTGTCCCAAAATCCCACTGCAAACCTTGTCGATTCCTATCGGTTGGATGGATCGAGACTGCTCGATATGCATTTTTAATGTCCACCACCGCCATGTAGTCCTGTGACCGCATACCATCGACCAAGTCGTCGATGCCTAGATAAGAAAATATCTGACTCACCCTGTCGACGTATGCGTTCACAGACCCACATAATGGCCGCGAACAATCTACAACACAACGCAACCCATCACCCGTGGATTTAGGCACACAAAAAAATATTGTGAATGCAAGTGGGAGGAACGGCCACTTCAGAAATATATCCATCGCGTAACTCACATGATATCCGTTCACCAATAAATTTTTCATGAACGTCAGAGCGAACTGATCTATTAAATACAGTGTAGCCAACAGGACAATCAACATTAATGACCTCAAAACCAAAAACTATACCGCTTAATATATAACTCCAATCAGCGTCATGCGACCCAAACAAAAATAATTCGCAGAACGCACGACACGGGCGCAATTGTGTAAGGTTGCCCGCGATGTAATGAGTACAATGACAACTCCCTAGAAAACATGCATTCATCACACGAAAATCAACAGTGGAGAAATCATCACGATTATCAATGGCATGAACAACAAAACAATTCAAGTTTACTGTTACAGTCAACCAAGTACTCAATAAATCAGTCCAATTAAGTAAGCAAGTTTGCCAATTAATGTCTGCAATGCCACCTTGAGCATTGTCCAATGCAACGGGGCCAGAGTGTGCGGTGCCACCCACTTGAGTTGCAACGCCCCCCGGCACGTCACGACCAGTCGAGCAATCAATCAGCGGAGAGTGCGTGACCCGACTATCAAGAGCCGCCACGCCCCCCGACTCGCCTTGCCCAATTGAGCAATCAATCAACGGATCCGCCCACCGCCGGTCCTTATGAGCGTCCGTCAACTCGCTTCCATCAACACTGGTGCGCCCGACCCCACATCAATCTTTCCTACATTTATCGCGCCGGTGCGACTTCGCCCCGCACTTGCCGCACCAATGGCCAAACCGACATGTCTGTTCGTCCCTCGAACACCCATCTTCACTGTTGAAACCATAACAAGGTCGCACACCCTCTTTCGTGTGCTGCTTTGAATCGCCCCCCCTCTTCGACTCAGACAATCAAATCCATAGTATCTTAGAGTCAGTTCAGAATTCCCCGGGTTAAACGCCGAATAACCATCCTCCGCCGCCAAGCGACGAACACCAACGTCATAGTTCACATGCGCAGCATTCACAAATTTATCAGTTTTTCTCAGGTGAGCTGACCGGCGCGCAGGCCGGGTGCATATCAGGTGGGCGCCGGGCTGGCCGAGCGCCTTGGTTATATACGACTACCGGCACGCCGCCTAGCAAGCGGCGGGTGCATAATGCTTAGCACGGAGCCGGCGCGTTCGAAACGCCCCGAATATGACCAGCTCATATATACATTCGTCAATGCCCGCGGGTGCCTACACCAGCATATACGTGTATATACTACCTATAAGTAGCGTATACGGCGTATGCCGACGTATATGACGTAACGTGCCTACGCCGCCATACGCTCCCGCAAAAAACCCTAATGTGACAGCCCCTTAAGTTTCACTTGACCAGGAATTGAACGCCTATCTTTTCGCACGTGGGTGTCCTCTCCAATGTATATCCAAGCCTTCCCTCACATGCTTCTACCGTTGGTGCTTCAACCACTTGGCCTGGAAGACTGTTCCATAGATCTGTCACTCGAAAGAAAAATGAGTGTTTCCTGACCTCAAGTCATGTTTACCGCAAACCGCGCATATTCCTATTAATATAGAATCCTAGTTTTGTATGGAACTAATATTAATAATGTACGCTAAACATTACCTTTGCGAATGTTGACCTTTTTCGACCCTAAGCAGTGCCATCCCTCTATAGACTACATCACGGTTCCAGCGGCGCGGTGCATTGTGGGATGCATCAGAGCAAAACATACCCCCCAAAAGCACATGGCATATGCTAATACACTGGGTGCAGCTATGAAATGTGCTAGTTTCAGATCATCTCAGCTCTTGTTTGAAACATAGAATACCAACTAAAAAAAGATATATAATAAATTAAGATATTAATCTTTTATCCAGCATTGCATTTACATCAATATAATCAGCACATCTTATGCCATGTGCATTTAGATTTAGAAAGATCTAGGCACTCAGACTAGTGTTATGTCTAGTACACACCTCCCGTATAGGATTCGTGCACTAAAACTCGCGACTCTACCCGACCAGCTTAAAACTGAAAACGGGCCGATTCATTTTTCGAATCGCGAATCGCAATCGTAAACGGCCGCTTTTATCACTAAAAACTGGGTTTTATGCGCGAATCGCAATCGCTAGGTGTGCGCGGGGAGCGCACACCAAGCGATTTTTGTGGGCGAAACGGGCAGTTTTCGATCGTATACGGGAGGTGTGCGCACACAAACGGTAGGTGTGTACCGGGCATTAGCGCCACAGCCAGAGTACTCAATGCATTGTCAATTGCAGTGAGCAATCTTGATACAGAAAAAGTAAAATATTGATAAAACCACACCACCTAGAGACAAACGGCTTGGAACACATATAGAAAACATGTTTATCAAAAAGATTATATTAAATTGATATGGTTAGGGTTTTGGATTTCTATTAATTTTGAATAAAACTGACATTTTTCACTGCGCGTATAGGCAAACTCAATGGCCGTAGGCCTTTGCTTTGCTCCCAACGCCGTTTTCAGCGCATGCGCAGTCGGAACCGTAATCTTGTTTATTGCTTCTTGGCTCGCCACACCACTGCTAACAAAAATATAAAGGCCCTGTCACATTACGACGCTTCTCTCCGGCGCGGCGCCAACGTGCAAAAAAGTCGAGAAACGTCAAACTTTTCGGCGCGGTGGGAAAAAGTTCAGATAACAAACAGAGAATGTCAGTGCCGCAGAGGCGTGTGGCAGATAACAAACAGAGAATGTCAGTGCCGCAGAGGCATGTGAGGCTGGCTCGTATGCGGGTGACTGGCACCGTAGTCAAGAAAGAGTTGGCTTCTGTATTGTTCATCAATTGGCTGGCAGTGTTGGCAAATGTGACTGGGCATCTTGCTGGAGCGACATGAGGAAGACATTTAGTGCAAGATAACAGAGTCAATTGGTGAAATCAGCACTTAACCCAAAGAGGTTGAAAAGTGGTGATGAAGCCAGAGTGATGGGTGGCTGTTTGAGATATGGTTTGATGGCGTCGCTGGACCATGACCCCGCCTCCCATATGTCAGGGAGGGGAACTTGTGGTGCCATGGGTCTGAGGCTGTGATGGGGGAGTAGGGGTTGTAGCAGTCTGGCCCTGGAGGCTAATGCGAAAGCCTACACTAGGACTACGGCTGTGAGGAAAACGCCAGAAGAGAGCATGAATGCGGGTGAGTGTCGTGTAGGGGCTATGTGTGATGGGTCTTTGGCGAAATTGCTAGTGGAGAGCATGGGGAGCCGGGTGAGGCTGGGAGTGAGAAACATCAAGGCGGTTGGGTAAGGGACCTAGTTATATGTGGATCGGAAGCTCAGTAAGAGCCAGTCAGTATAGGAACAACATCATAAGACATCAGTGTATGTGGGCCTAAGGTGTATTGTGACAGTGATGGTAATTTGGTCTGCCTTACTAATGTTAACTGTCCTATCAAAAGAGCAGCTGAGAAGACTGCCGCTTCCGGGCCAAGTGCGGTGCGGAAGTGTATCAGCCGTGACACATCTTGCGGGAAGAGCGGGACTGGGCTTAAGCACATGGTGGGAGTTCCTTTTAATAGCTCGCTTCAACATGTGAACCTGTTCGGTGTCGAGGAGGTGTGCAGGTCCTCGCGGAGTAGCCTGTAAGATGGAAGCAAAAATATAAGCTATCTTCAGGCTATAACATTATCTCAAAGCTGACAATTGCTAGGCTTGGTTTTACTGAATCTGCTTAAGTTTAGGTAAGGCTAATTGTTCTTGAGCTGTGACGTTAGCTGGATGACTATGTGGAGCACTACTTAATGCATCTGGAAACACCAGTTCTGTTCCCGGTTTATGATTAATGGCTTACGTGCAGTGGTGTTTCGTGGCTATAAGCCAGAGCTTTCTGACGGATGCATATACGAAAGGAACCCTCCCGTGGCCTGAAGACTGGAGCTGCTATGAGGATTTGTTGTCAGTATTGACCGGTATCGTGAAATTCTGTGAAACTTTAGGAGGAGTGCCGCAAGCGCGAGGAGAAGATTGAGCGGCTCAAGCTGCGTTATTGCTTTAAGCTCATTACAAACTTGCTTTGGGTACTGCACCGCGTAGTAAGCTACAGGTAAAACGCCCCCAGCCCTATCACTGTGGAGTCACACTCCATCTCCCGTGGAGGAGGACGAGGTGTATGACATGAGGAGGCAAACTTCTGAAACCAGTCTAAGTCCTTCAAAACAGGGGTGAGAACGGATGACACCCTACCATTGGGGCCTGGGTGAGTGCCGCGAGGACTCGATTCATAAGCTTATTGCAGGATTTGTGCACTTTGCTAGATGTTGTATCTTAGGCCATGCTTTGTATTTGTCTATGGGACGCTATTTTTTGTCTTTCCAGAGGGTGTTCCTGCAGCACTTCATCTAGCTTTTGCTGCGGCAAGGTAACTATCATTTCAGAAGCGTCAAAGGACAACACCTAGCCAAGTAAGCTTTGTGCAGTTATCTAGAGGGAACTCGCGACCCAGGTCTCGCGTTATCTGAAGGAACCTATCATAAGCTTCCAACGCCCTTTGCATAGTGGGCTTGACCCCGCGGAATTGTCGAGGTAGCAGCGTTAGTAGAACCTAAGTCGCCTTAGCAACCTGAGGACCGAGCATGCAGTACGCGCGCCGGCCAGTGCCGAAAGCCGGCACCCGAATGGTGGGCCAGGTTTATGTAATATTTATCGTTTAGCATAATACATAATAATGAAGTTGAGAGAGGGAAATCTTTAACTGGGTATAGTCATGGGGTAGGTCTGCTGACCAGAGCCATGGATGTCTCCCTCTCTTAAGATCTGATCGGTTAGCGTATTGACTGAGGCAGTTAAGACTGAACGGGCTAGCCTGATAAAACCCTTTAGCTTATCCCCATGTTTAGACTCCTTCCTAGTGGAAACTGAGGTCACTTATCACCCTTCTTACCTCTGTATTCTTCTTCGGATGTGTCATTAGAGGGCTTACTTGAGACCCTGACACAACCGGCGGATCAGTAAACGGGCCTAGGATTGCTTAATAAAGGATTTCTTAAGGTAGGTGTTGGAATCAATTTGGAAGAATCATCTAACGGCGAGCCAAACTAAAGATAATCTAGAACCTGACTATCTGTGTAGTCAAGGAGCGCTGCCGGCCAGGCGGAATGTTAAGGCCAGAGACCAATGGAAGCTTGGAGTTAAGATAGTTCGATAATGTTGACTCTCTAACCGCTTGACATATTTTAAATAGTTAAGATTATTAGTACACAGAGAAGGAGCTGCCGACGGCCAGAACACCGCCAGAGTTGCTGAGGATTCATCCGGTGAGGGCGGCACCACTGCTTTGCCTGAGGAATATCTCTAAGTAAATAACAGGCATGAGAAGTAGTATCAAAAACAGTCAAACTCTATTTCAATAGGCACCGTTGCACTGCCTGAGGCGTTATGTGTGTCCGATGTGTGTCGATCAGCTGTTGAGGCCGAGTGACCCACACCGGTGTGTGTTTGGCTGATTGTGGTGTTCGACTGACTTGTGACTCTGTTATTGTAGCTGGGTAGGGTTGGGGTGAGTGGACGGCAGGGTGGCTGCTAGTTGTGAACCGTCTGTCGCGTGTATACATGCGGGCGGGGCCTGTGTAATATTATGAATTGTTTGCGGTATACCGCGCGCACAGTCACTTACATGCACCCCAACATCGGCAACACCAATCAATTGCGGGCTTCACTGCTTGTGTTATGACCTATATATATGATTGCGGGGGCCCGCGTATCGGTTCAGGATTGTTACTAGTAAACTGTCATGCTGCAGGTGCCAGTGTGTAATTATGTAAGTGTGACTGGGGTGGAATTTTACTGAGAAACAGACAGAAAATTGAAGAACAAATCAGTAACGTACAAAGTGGGTTTATATCTGGAAGAGGTACACGTGAAGGGATTTTCAATATGAGAATGATTTGTGAACGTTATTGTGAAATGAACCAGGATATTTATGCCTGCTTTATTGACTATGAGAAGGCCTTCGACCAAGTCAATCATGAACTGTTAATCAAATGTTTACAAGATATTGGTGTCAATGGCAAAGACATTAAACTAATTGTGAACTTATACTGGACACAACGTGCATTTATAAAAATGGAGCAGGGCCTATCGGATGAAGTTATGATTAAACGAGGAGTTCAACAGGGGGGTGTATTGTCACCATGTCTATTTAACCTGTACACAGAGATGATTTTCAGACACATTGAAGGTGGCATGAACGTCAACAATCTTAGATATGCTGATGACAGTGTAATACTAGCAGACAGTGAGAAAAACCTACAAGATATAGTGAATAGAATCAATAAAGCTGGAATACTATTCAACATGAAGATGAATGCCAGGAAGACCAAAACAATGGTTATAAGTAAAAAGACAGATAAACCAAATATCAATATAACCATAGATGGCACAAACATAGAACAAGTATCCGAATTCATATATCTCAGACAAAAGATTACAAATGATGGGAGATGTGAGGAAGAAATTAAAAGAAGGATAACAATAGCCTGAACAACATTCTCCAAAATGTATAGAGTGTTAACATCAAGTAAGATATTAATACAAACAAGGAAGCGTATTCTTCAGTGTTATGTGTGGTCTACTCTAATGTATGGGGCTGAGACATGGACAATCTCTAAGAAAATGTACAAACGTTTAGCAGCATTTGAGATGTGGACTTATCGAAGGATGATGAAAATATCATGGACAAAGAAGATCACCAACAAAGAAGTTCTTAGAAAAATTATAAATAAGAAAAGCTTGTTTGCCACTATACAGACAAAGAAACTTATTTATTTTGGCCACATCATTCGTCAGAGTTCAATATACCGTACATTGTTGGAAGGGAAGGTGAATGGCAGCAGAGGGAGAGGGAGACCAAGAACATCATGGTTTACAAATATTTCACAGTGAACAGGCTTGAATTATTCACAGTCTATCAGAACAGCACACCATCGGGACAAGTGGAGAACCATTGCATCCAACCTTCGACTAGAGGACGGAACTATTGATTGATGTAACCGGCTGTTGTCCGAGAAGCGAGAAGTGGGCATGTCTGAGGGAGGAGCATGGAGTGTTAGCGGAGTAGGCACAAAGGAAGTTGTGTAACCGGGTGTAAACGTGCCGGCTGGTGGTGTGGGTGGTGTAAATAGGTCAAATGAAAGCACTACAGGTAATGAAGGAAACAGGGTTAGAGTGAAAGTAAGAGAATGAGACTCTTCAATTTATTGGCTTATATAGGTTTTCCAGAATTCAAGATGGCCATGGTCACATGATTCCATTCATCAATCACAGTACAATGCAGTGGTCACATGACTTAATCCTCCAATTAGAATACAATGCAGTGGTCAATGATCATAACAATACCATGTGGGGGGGGGGGGGGAGGGGGCATCTGAGGTGACTCTTCCAAAGACTGTTCTTAGTCAAACTCGGAAGTGACACTCCATCTAAAGACTATTCAATTATACAAGTTCTATACTCAATGAATAATAGTTTACCAATTTCACACATCCCTCATATGCCTTTGGGTTTTTATATTTTAACATTTATCATTATATAGACAGTTTGCAATTTATTATAGTAACTTCACCTCGGTTCACATGCATTAAATCGGACAATTTTACACTGGAACATAGGGGAAAAACTGAGTGGGCACTTACAGATGCCCCAGACGTTGCTGCCTTATCAGTAACTGCTTTCTTGTCATGAAAGGCCCTCCGTTTGAGACAGTCCTGTTCCCTGTGCACATAGAACTTCGTAAGACTGTATGGACCAAGCAGAATTATGCAGAAACTTCCGGGGTGCAAGCCATGGGTAGCGCCACTCCACAAACTTTAACCCAATGCGAGCAAAAGTTAATAGACAGAAGCATAACAAACTTTCTAATGTTTCAGATCGAATTCTGTTAATTATGACGGTGACTGGTCATTGCTAAAATGAATTCTGTTATTTATGATAGTGACTTATAGCCGTGTTCACACCTCGGCGTTAATTCGCCTCATCTAGTGCGCCTAATCTAAGTCGGCTCACATTGGCCGTGTGAACCCGATGTTGAGGCGGTTTAGGGCTGAGTCGCCTCATCTAGTTTGCCGCATCTAGTTCGCCTCGCGTGGTGGTTTAAATGAAGCGAACTAGCTTGGGTCGGCCCATCTTGCTTGTGTGAACGATAGCGGTTTACTTGAAGCGGATTAAGCACGTCACACTGTACAGTATAATTTGGTCTATGAAGGGGCTAGAGGTGCACAGATATTTTTTTCAGCATTTATTTTTAGGGTTTTCACTGCCCAGCAGAAGTTTTGACCGTTCCAAACCAATACGATTCAGTCATTACATATCTAGGTCGAACCCACACTCTCTCGTGCCGGCGTCGACGAACCCAAAATGGCGCTGGTTAGTCTGGACTTGCTCATGCGCAGATATCCACTTCCGCCTTAATCCGCTCCGTGTGTGGACACGACTCTAGTTCGCCTCATCTAGTTCGGCCTAATCTAGTTCGGTGTGAACACGGCTTATGAGAATGTTACAATTGAACAAAATGAGGTGAACGAGCAGCGGTCGCTGTCACCTCGGTGAACAGAGGCGAGCGAATGTTAATAGACAAGGCATAATGAACTTTCTATTGGTTTGGTCCTTGGATCAATTTCTGCTAATTATGACAGTGAGTTACAAATGTGAATGCTAAAGTTAAGGAAATCATCAAAATGAGCCGGCGAGCAGCAGCCACTGACACTCTCACCTCGGTAACACAGGCATAAAAACCCGACAAAACTGGCTAATGAACATTTCACTGCTTCAATTCTGGTATATTAGGAGTATTCACCACTAATAACAAAGTCTGCCATTTGTAAGCATGACTCAATTCTGCTAAATATTGCAGTGACTTATCATGTGTTACGTGAGTGCTAAAATTTGCAGACAATGAGCCGGTGTCGTATTTTCAGCGCCCGGTCATTCTCAGCGGCCCGTCGTGGTCAAAAGACCCGTGGCATCGCCGGCTACAAGCTCAGCTGGTGCCCGGCAGTGTTAGGGACCGATTACGCCGAAATCTATTGAATGCGATCATATTTAACAGAATTACATACTCAAATAATGAAAGTTAATTAAATTAACCTTAAATTCCAAGCGATATAAACGTAGCAGCTCGATCAGCGTCGAATCGCCGAGTGTAAACAAAACAAATAGCAGTGCTCGCGGCAACGTTCGAAAATCCGCGCATGCGCAGAAGCCACGACAGGCCGCTGAGAATGACCGGGCGCTGAGAATACGACACCGGTGTGGCGGTTTCAGCCTGTTCCCGTGCTCAGCCGTGTCCCGTTGCTTCTGCGCATGCGAGGATTTCGTATAAACTCGGGTCACCCGAGCCACTTATTGGCGCATGCGCACATCCTACAAACTCGGGTCAAATAATCGAATACGCTTCTCCGCGCTCGGGTGGACAATTTTTTTTTTTTTTTTTAATAACCGATAAAACTACAGCAAAATAGGATTTAAAGTATTTTATGATGGCCTAGTTTAGCTATAGTTCCATTTCATTAATCTAAGTTATTCTTTTTTTGCACACGGCACGTGTATTTGTCGACTCCACTCGCCGTGTTCTATTTGAAATTCTGACAACTCGGATGACCCTAGTCGCCCGGGTAGTGTTAATCGATTAAGGCCATGCTTACTAGATTCTGACGCATGCGCAGAAGCGAGGTACACGTCTGAGCACGGGAACAGGCTGAAACCGCCACACCTGCAAGCAGCGGTTGCTGTCACCTTTGTAACATGCGAAAACATGAATAACGAACGGTGTAATGAACATTCACCCGCTTCAATTCTGTTATTTAAGAGTATTCACTGGTAATAATAAAGTCTGACAGTGACTTAATTCTGAGAATGCTAAATTGAAGAAAATGAGCCGGCGAGGAGAGAAAGCTATCAGTGTCACCTATAAAGGCTATATAAACTCATGCGAAGAACTAGATAAAAGACCTCCCCCAGTGGCAAGTGGAAGTATATGAGTGGGCCACAGACCAGCATATACCCCCATGGTTGACTGGAGTTTCCTCTATTTTTTAGGATTTATGGCTATACCAACACAGTACTATCATGGGCAGTTCTGTCCTGTAGACATGTGTTGTAACTACTGAATTATTTCCTAATATTCACTGTTAATTTACTCAATCCGGTCCCAACTAAATGTCCTAGGAATATCCAGGAAATTAGATATAATTTTTGGCTTTCTAGTGATGTATTCCAATATGAAAACCTCCTAAAACTCAGTGTTCCACAACCATATTTGTGAACCTGCACCATAATCCTATATGAAATTCGACCTTGGAAATTGCACCGGGGCTCGAATGAGGTATTTAACCACCATAGCCCGATCGAGGTAAGCTCTCCAACCTGGATAATGAAAAGATGCAAAGGCGCAAATTCAGACATTAACCTTGCTATACTAGAATGGCGCAACACACCAATCGAGGGAGTTGGATCACCAGCTCAAATTTCTCAAGGTCGGAGATTAAGGTCAATTATTCCAACAACAATGCAACAACTAAGACCAAACCCCAGACGCACTGGAGGAAAAAGCTCAGCGCACAAAATATCAATAAGACAAAAGAGCGCTACACGCACCCAGAGAACAGCTAGACATGGGTGAAAGAGTTTGGGTGAGAACACAAATAGGATGGCTGCCAGCCAAAATCACCCGTATTGGACAAGAACGAAGGTCCTATCAGATAGAAAGAGGTGGACGTTTCTACAGAAGGAATCGCAAAGATATTCGGCAGACCAGGTGTAAACGTGCCGGCTGGTGGTGTGGGTGGTGTGGACAAGTCAAATGAAAGCACTACAGGTAATGAAGGAAACAGGTTAAGAGTGAAAAGTAAGAGAATGAGACTCTTCAATTTATTGACTTATATAGGCTTTTCAGAATGCAAGATGGCCGTGGTCACATGATCCCATTCATCAATCACAGTACAATGCAGTGGTCACATGACTTAATCCTCCAATTAGAATACAATGCAGTGGTCAATGATCATAACAATACCATGTGGGGGGGAGGGGGCATGTGAGGTGACTCTTCCAAAGACTGTTCCTAGCCAAGCTCGGAAGTGACACTCCCTCCAAAGACTATTCAATTATACAACTTCCATACCTAATGAATAATAGTTTACCAATTTCACACATCCTCCATATGCCTTTGGGTTTTTATATATTAACTTTTATCATTATATAGACAGTCTGTAATTTATTATAGTAATTTCACCTCGGTTCACATGTATCAAATCGGACAATTTTACAACGTACTCCGCCCCTCCACTTCTTGCCACCTGCTCAGCAGTGTAGCAAGAAGTGCACAGTACTATGTTGTAGCTATATCACCTTTAAATCTTTTATATCTTCTATCAACCTAAATAATAAATTGAGTCTGAAATAGTCACGCTAATAGATAAGGTATATCTGACTCATTTCTGCATTACACATGTCCATTATATCTGTTCCAATTAATAATTCAAAAGGTAATGATTCAACTACAAAGAAAGGACAACTACAAAGAAAGTCATACCTAAAGTTGGAATTAAATGACCTGAGATTGATCTCAGTCTACTACCTGGATACAAATGTTTATGTGCTATTCCAATATCTACCAAATCTTGAAATGCTTTTACATGTATTAAACTTTTAGCTGCACCTGAGTCTACCAGACCAGTTAATTTTACTTGAATAAAATCAATATCAATACTCGGACGAGTATCAAGTGCGCTCTTTAGTTTCCCGAAGCATTAGAGCTAATGTTACTACGCAGTAATTTCAAATGCGGACAATTTCTCATTAAATGCGGTTCATTACATACATAACAAGTCAAAGCATTACGACTAGCACGCTGTGTCTGCGGTTGATACATGTGGTCTATTTTAGTAGCCGACGACTGCACGTGAGCAGTCGGCGTCGCTTTGCCATTGCTTCCTCGCTGTTGCTTTGACAGCGCATACTTTACTGTGTGCTCTCTGACTACAGTTGGTTTATTTTTAGATGTACTAGCCAATTGACCCTTCGACGCTACGTTTACGCGCGGTGACTCAAGACGTCTGCCCAGTGCATAAGAATTGCCACCATACGCTGGAGCAATGTTTACTGAATGAATTTCTGCACGTGTACATTTATTCTCAGATACCGTTAAGCGTTCTACACACTTTCTTAGTGATTTCACTTCATTCTGGAGCGACTTTAGAGCCCGGCTGTCTTCTGCTATCTCTGAACTAGCCTGAACCTTCCCAGTAAGAATACTTTTCGACAATTTAGAAGAATTAAAATTTAGACTATCTATCTGACTAGTCATATGTAAATCTGTTAGTCTTGATTGAGCACGTCGTTGCTGTCTCAATACAGACCTATCACTTAGTATAGCAAGAGTGAAAGCTTCTTCTAATGATTTTGGTCTATTGGTTTCTACGTACCACATAGTGTTGTCATCTAATAATGAATCAAGAAACCTTGATAGCAAAATTTCAAAGGTGTCAGTCCCCAAGGTAGCAGAAGGTAGTTTCCATCCCTTACTTGCAGCAGTTTTAAACCGTTGGCAATATGCTGCCACTGTCTCACCCTCACTTTGTACCATAGTCATTACTATGCTCTTCAAATGAGTCTTTTCATCTGCTGTTAAGAGAGTTTTAGCAATTTCTTCCTTAATATCATTCCATGACCTAGCACCTTTAGGTGTGAAAGCAGTGAATAACACTTCATGCAGTGTGCCTGTTGCATTAGAAAGTGCAAAGTGAATTATGTCTAAGTCAGACACGTCAGCAAGAACCCCAATCCTTTCAATAAGATCAACCCACTCTCTCAATGCACCTCTGTCAGTACCATCCAGCATAGGCACAGATTTTCCATATGCTTTTAGAGCTCTTATTTTGGTTTCACTACTTTTATGTTCTAGACTAGCTAACTCACGTTTTTCTCTACGTTCTTCTCTTTGATAATCAGCTTCAGCACGTTCAGTAACCTGTAGTATCCTCTCTTCATTTTTTTCAGCTATGTTTTCTATACTATCTGCCATAAACTTTGTCCATGCTTCCAATTTATCACAATCATCACTCAAAATTCCCAAATCTATTTGATTTTCTAACCACAACCCAAATTGTTCACGTAAAGAATCCTCCTTTAGCCGTGTTCTAGGCATTGTGAGTGTTTAGTGTGTAGTGTGTAGTGTATAGTGTATAGTATATAGTACAAATGTATTTAATACAATATATTCACTTACCACGTGTCAAATATTTTTCACGCTATTGAAATCCTCCTTGTAGCGGGTCAATGGGAAATTTAGTGTGTTGCGTAAAGCGCGGTAGAAATAGAGTTAAAGAATTGTATCCAACCGATAGAATTTACCTGTAATGTAGTAGAAAAGTGAAAAGTCTCTCTCCGTATGTATTAATACGCTCCAATTTACTCCAAGGTTAAAGAAAATTACCGAAAGTAGTCCGAAAATGAAACAATTCTAGCGGCGACACGAGGCTTCAGACAGGTGATAAAACAGTAATATTACAGTAATATCAACATCAAAGACTAGTGTAACCCTTAAGAAAAGACACTTTCGTCGGAAATTCATCGACAAAGTAATTTAATTTATTCCTTGCAAAAAGTAAAAAGAATAGAGAATCAAATAGAAGAAAACAACTTATTCACTCCCAACCACCCACCAGTCGCAGTCTATGTCTCAGTCCTTATATTTCTCAACCTCAAGATATTTAGAATTTAAAATAGCATATCAAATTAAATGAAATAAAAACACTACGTATGTAATATAGTTTCTATTAAATAATTTTAGTACTAGCCCTATCGTCAAAAATGAAATAACACATGCATTGAAATAACACCACGTGCATTGAAATAACACCACGTGTGTTGAAATAACACCACATGCATTCCAATAACCAGCAGTCAACTATCAATTAAATAAAGAAATATAAATGTGTAGTATTATACAACAAAATAAAAAGAAAATGCTACCAAAAATACCGAAACTATTCAATAAGTCAATGTAGTCACTACTAACCAAATCTCGGTAGTTTCTGAAAGTCGTGGTCACCATTTTGTAAACGTGCCGGCTGGTGGTGTGGGTGGTGTGGACAAGTCAAATGAAAGCACTACAGGTAATGAAGGAAACAGGTTAAGAGTGAAAAGTAAGAGAATGAGACTCTTCAATTTATTGACTTATATAGGCTTTTCAGAATGCAAGATGGCCGTGGTCACATGATCCCATTCATCAATCACAGTATAATGCAGTGGTCACATGACTTAATCCTCCAATTAGAATACAATGCAGTGGTCAATGATCATAACAATACCATGTGGGGGGGAGGGGGCATGTGAGGTGACTCTTCCAAAGACTGTTCCTAGCCAAGCTCGGAAGTGACACTCCCTCCAAAGACTATTCAATTATACAACTTCCATACCTAATGAATAATAGTTTACCAATTTCACACATCCTCCATATGCCTTTGGGTTTTTATATATTAACTTTTATCATTATATAGACAGTCTGTAATTTATTATAGTAATTTCACCTCGGTTCACATGTATCAAATCGGACAATTTTACACAGGGACATTGAAGCCACACAAAACAACATGGCCACACCAACCAAAATCGCCCAAGAGACATTTGTAAACAAGGCACCAATGCCAATAATTCTGCAGAAAACAGCGGATAAGGAGAAAGTCCCACAGGAGATTCTAATGACAAAACCCACAACCCCTGTGAAGGAAAAGCCTCGGGAGAGCACAACTATTGTCAAACCAATGATTACACCTATTGAAACGCCAGGAGAGCCCAAACAGTTCACAAGGCGTGGACGCGAAAACAGATTGCCCCCCAGGTATAGGTAGTTTTGTCAACCAGATTTCCAGACATTAAATGTCCGCTAAGTTAGTTTTTTTAAATAATCAAAACCAAGAGATCTTTGTGCTGAATATACTAAAGCAGATTTAGTCATACATTAAGTGAAAACCTACAGATCTGTGTACTACTACATGTATTTAAAAAAAAAAATATATTATATTCTTACAAAGTATTTGCATGATCAGAATTTGCAAAATCACATTACTAGATATGTGGACTTTACTATGAGTGTGTCTCAACCTTAAAGGAGGAGGTGTTACGTAGTAGTCGTACTACGCTGATTACCTGTATTATCGCTCATGACGTGAATTAGTACTGTGAGACCTGAAGGTAAGAATAAACACTTCCGGACTAGCACGATGTCGTTGAGCGTTCACACAAAGAGATAGAAACCTTTCACTATCCCACCGTTAACACTTTTACCTAGTGGGAAACTAAGGTCGATTATTCTTTTATCCTCTGAGTTCTTTTTTGGCCTTGTCATCATTGGGCTTATTTGACACCAAGGAGTAAATGGGGGAACATTAAACGGGCCTAAAAGTGTGCCTAATTGCTTTTCTTGGCTGATGAATTTGTTAATGTGTAAGTCTGAATCTGCAGCTAATCAGTGATTTTAAAAAGTAGGTATGGGTATTGATGTTGAGGTGTAATCTAACGGCCAGCCAAATTCTAAGAGATCTACTACGGATGTATCAGGGAAATCACTTAATAACAGTCTACAATTTATTATTGACAGGCCTGACGGTACGGGGATGTGTGCTTTTAAGTAATTTGGAAGGCCTGTCTCCCTTACTTTATCAAATATTTTTATAACTACTAAATTGTTGCCACTGTAAGTCATCTCACTTTGGCCAGAATGACATGAGTGATGATCTAAATTGCAATGGAGAAGGAGGCGAGGGGGGGGGGGGGGTAAACTTACTTTGCCAGTTATCAACAGTGCATGAGAGTTCAAGTTCTATAGGCGTGTCATGCCTGTCAAACTCCACTTGTGGGATAGCTGGCTCTAATTCAATTACTGTTTGCTCGGGTAGTGTTAGTACATCTGTTATCGTATTAGCTTCCGAAGAAAGGGCATTATTTATCACAGTAGGTGTCTTAATTACTGCGGTTTCTTGGGGCCATATTGTCATGCAACATTTCTCGCTTATACCCCAGTTACACGACAGCCAGCGTCCGCCTCTGACTTCCTTACGCCCAAAAGGACGCCAACCTCCCAGCGTCCCAGTCAGCACATTGATTCAAATACGTTGTAGGCGCCAGATCGGTGCCATGTCGGCGCCAGGTTGGTGCCGACCACATGGTGACTGCAGCATGGCATGTGTTGGCGCCACCAGGTCGGCACCAGATCGCCGCCAGATCGCCGCCAGATCGCCGGCAACTCGCCAACCCAGGGCGGCGCCAGGGTGGTGCCAGGGCAGCGCCAGGGCAGTGCCAGGGCGGCACCAGGGCAGCGCCAGGGCGCCAACCATTTTGAATGGCGCCGCCGGAACAGGACGCAAGGAGGTTGCATGTGCAGCAGCAGCAACGTCCTTGCGTCCAAAATTCCCGAAATGGACGCCGGGAGGTTGGCGTCCTCGCGGCGACAGCACTCAATCAGGGCCTAAGGAGGGCGCAAGGAGGACGTTTTCTCGTTGCGAATCGATCGTTAGCGAACGAATGCCTCGTGTGACTGGGGTATTACGTCATCTTACGCTGTGTGGTTGTCAAGTGTGGGCTTTACTGGTTCAGTCGAGTAGCACGGGTGCGCCTTAATGTTATCTAGGTCATTAGATTGGTTACATAAAGCTACAGTTACATTGGTTAGATTATACGGTTTAGTATTCAACGCATTGTCATAACATGGTATTAATGGTACAGAGTTCACAGCAACATGACTTACAGCTGCAGTGACTTTGGCCGTATCAGCCGCTGCCTTTTTGTCTACATATCACCTTTTCTTATAGATAAAGCATTCACCCGGTATTCTCAGTACACGGGTGAATACCAACCCTATATAAAAACGGTCGAAAATGCGGGTCAAAGAATTGAGAGCCTAATTTCACAATCTAAGAAGCAACAATTATTCTTTATATATGTCTTATTGATAGCCCGCTACCTTTGAGTTGAAAAATATAATGTAATATCTAGTTTAATAAGACTTAAAATTGAAATCGACTGGCATTCTAGCGCCGCCATCTTGTCTTTTTTGCATTCTCTCCCATTTCACCAACTCTGTGCCTATATGGGTAGCCTTTTGATACTGGAGCCACAGTTTCTAGTTCATATTCCATACTAAACCTATTTTCGCCCGTATTTACACTACGTTGTCCTTCACCCGTGTACTACAAGTACCGGGTGAATCTTTTATCTACTTTTCTTACTGTTCTTTATGCGAAAGAGCCCGCTTAAACCTATGCGCGCCATGCACAAACGTGCGCAAACCGGGCTGGCAAAGTTCCATGCGATGCTGAGAACCCGTAGTCCCATCCCCCAATTCTAGAAAAAAACACCCTTTCCCGTCCATCTCCTTATTGTAGTCCTCCTTAACATTTATAGGGATAGTGGAATTAGAGATGGGAGCGATAGGTTGTTGAGTGGGCTGGGGCAGAGATATGTCCGCCGAGTAAAAACTTTGAGGGCGAGACTGCATTGCTCTCACTGCATCGGTACAGACTGTGATATATGCGTAACTAATAGACGTATAGGCATGTGGCTAATATAGGTTAAGGGGCTGTCACATTAGGGTTTTTTGCGGGAGCGTATGGCGGCGTAGGTGCTTTACGTCATATACGTCGGCATACGCCGCCATACGCTCTGCATATGCTACGTGTACGCTCCGCATACGCTCCGCATAGGCCGTCATGTGCTGGCTTATGCCGCTGTACGCCGCCATACGCTTTCTCCCGTCCGTCCGTCCAAATTTTTTTGTGCATGCTAAAAAAATCTCGACCTACGGGGGCGTATGGTTCTTACGCTACTCATACGCTTCTCATACGCCGGCATACGCTCCTCGTATGTTGGGGGTACGCCGGCGTACGCTACTCGTACGCTCAACTTGCATCACGGGCGTATCTCGGGCATATCTCGGGCGTATGCAGCGTACGCAGAACCTACCAGTTGCGTATGGGAGCGTATTCGTAGAGTATGAAAAGCGTTATGGTGGTGTATGCCCGACCTATTGTCTCGGTATATAAAGGCGACCCACGCCTTCTTCGGTCATTCCTGCTCTGCTGCTCATACAGGATGGATGCCCGGGCACTGCAAGTACAGTTCCAGCTTTTCTACAGAGTTGCCCTTTATCACCATGAGCTTGCTCTATGCCTCATGGTTCTTCTGGCATCCCGTATCGAGAGACGAAGGAGGAGGGAGCGGCGGCGACGATCAGTGTGGGTCACACGCTGGATTGGGAGGCGGCCACAGTTTGGCTTGTTCGACAAGCTGATGGTCGAGCTCCGCAGCGAGGACACCGCATCGTTTGTGAACTTCATGCGGCTGCCTCCCCAGTTGTTTGACGAGATTCTGGCGCGAGTGGGACCGAGGATCGCCAAAATACGGACCACATTCAGGGTGCCGCTCGAGCCGGCGCTGAAAATAGCACTTACTCTGCGGCACCTGGCATCTGGCACAAAATACTCCTCCATGAAGTTTGGGTGGCGGGTGCCCCACAACACACAGTCGCTGATAGTGCGTGAAGTCTGTAAGGCCATCGTCGACGAGTACATGGCTGAGGTCATGACGTGTCCGACGACTCCAGAAGGGTGGCGTGCCGTCGCAGACCTCTTTTCAGAGAGGTGGAACTTCCCCCATACCTGTAGCACCCTGGATGGGAAGCACATCGCCTGCCGGTGCCCTCCAAAGAGTGGGTCGCTCTACTACAACTACAAGGGCTTTTTCTCTGTGGTCCTGTTGGCGCTTGTAGATGCGGATTACAAATTTATCTGGGCAGATATTGGCGGTTTGGGCTCCGCGTCCTATGCCCAGATTTACAAAGCCTCCGAGCTGAAGGTGGGCACAGAAGGTGGCACCATCGGCTTTCCGAACCCTGAACCGCTCGTCCACGGCCAGAAGGATGTGCCGTATTTTCTGATCGGTGACGACGCCTTTGCCCGACCATGATGAAGCCGTACGGCAAGAGGGGCTTGACCAATGACGAGCGACTCTTCAACTACCGGCTTTCCCGAGCTAGGAGAGTGGTGGAGAATGCCTTTGGCATTCTAGCCAACCGCTTC